>ML675649.1:23967321-24185401 GCA_007922155.1 Mesoclemmys tuberculata | reverse complement strand
TTGGTCCCTTCTGACCTATGAGTCTATGAGTCTATGAGTTTATGAGAGCTGACAGACGCACAGAGACAGAAGGAGCTTACTTCTCCCAACCAGAGATGAGGCTTAGCTGGGCTGAGGGAAATTTACAACATGTTTGCAAGGAAAGATGCGGCTGTCGGTATGGGGGAAAATGCATAAAGGACTGTTGTTTTAACACTTTTACTTTGGGTGCTTTGTACTGTTGGGTGCAAGAATAAATAATGCTTTATTTGGAAAAAGCTGTTTTTGTATCACCAGTCAGCCCACTGTCACAGGCTCACAGATGAAAAAAACGAACAGATACCAAACTCAGCTGGGTCTATTTCGTTAGCAAGGTTGGGGAATAGGAGGGCTGCATCCCAGAGACTCGTTCTGAGGGGTTGGACCGTATGGTTCCAGCCAAAGTGAAGTGCAGGGAGCCAGTCCCATTACCTAGAAGGTGAACTCAAGAGGGACAAAAAGATGTCTAAGAAGCAGCTTGCCTGGTAACTCTGACAAATGGTAAGGAGGTTAACTGTCTTCTCTGTATCAAAAGGCTCAATATATACTTCCTGGAGTGTTGAGCACTTCTTTTAAGGGTGCATGACTTTTAGGTATGGCAGAGTACCCTGTCTATTAGAAAATAGCTCCTTTTTAATAGCCACATCTGTACGCTCTCTTCCAACTATATGTCAGCTACTTATTTCATTGACAAAAATAAATGTTAGGGCTCTAAGCATGCAGAGCTAACCTATCTGAAAATGCAAGTTGGCTTATATGCTGCCTGCTACATTATCAACAAAATGGTTAGCTATTATTCACCAGCTCTTGCTGGTGGCCGCTCTCTTTCGTAAAATACTTAATTAACTTTAGGAAAAACAAATAAATATGCACATACACATGTGCAAATCATTGTAATTTATTTATGTAGGGTTTTTTTTGCAGACAATAAAAATAATGCACAGTTGTCTCTATTCTTTACTGGAGCTAAGCAAATAAGGTGTTTTGCACATTCTTGTCTTTTTGTTGTTGTTTCTTTTCCTTTTTTTGTTTTTTGTTTTGTTTAGACTTGCTACCTAGTAAGTCTGCTGCTGTGAAAAGTGATATCCCTATGTTTGTAAATATCACTTTTCACAGGCATCTAGTTAGCTACCAAGTTTCCTGTGAAAAGTGATATTAACAAACAAATATCACTTTTCACAGCAGATTTACTCATCCCTGGCAAACTGGGGGACACGTTAAGCCCTGGATTGGGCGGGTTTGGGAAGTAGGAGGCAATGGATGGGGGCCCTGGGGAGGCAGGAGTGACCAGGGACAATAGGAGGTTGTGAGCCCAGAACTGGGGCTGGCAGCCACCATTGTGCGGCCAGGGACTGGAGCCAGAGCCTGAAGCCCCATGACTGGGTCCTGAGGTCCTGTGGACAGTGCCCAGAGCCTTGCAGCCAGGAGATGGGCCCAGGGATGGAGCCGTTGCCATGCAGCCAGAGCCTGGGGATGGAGGAGGCAGTGGGAGCCAGGGGTGAGGAGGGGATGGTGAGCTGGGGCCAGAGCCCAAAGTCCCACGGCATTTGTGGCTCCAAAGAATGGCAGGATCCAACCCCTGCTGGCAGCTGTGGGGGAGAGGGCTGCTTTGCCTCGCTCCCCCCAGTCACCACCCAGGAGGCTGCAGCCACAAGAAAAGCCCCTGGTGGCCTTATGTGGCCACAGCTGCTGCATTTGAGAAACACTGATCAAATCCATGCTAGCCATCAGCAAATCATACTTGTAAACTACTGTGACTAGTCTTAGAGAATCTGCTACTGCACCAAACATGTCACTTAAATGCCCTAGTGTGCCATTGTGGAGATACCACTTTGATTTGATGATCTGTGATTTGCTACAGCCTTCTGTGTTTACTTTGCACAGCACCTTGTTTAGATGGCTTTGTAAATCAGTATCAGTTGTTTATTGGGATTTAAATGCATTGTATTGAATTTGCTCCTTGGCAACCATCCCAATCAAGTGGATGTGTTATTTATTAATGTGTCGATGAAGTGTATTCTTTTGTACTCCAATATTTGGAAGTACGTGGATCTGGGACACATTGAAATATTAGGACCTCCAAAATTGCCTGCAGGGTTGCATAAGAGACCATAGTTGGTGCAATGCATGAAAGAATAAGACTTTAACTTCTGGACATCAAAATTCAGATGAACACATTCTATATGTGGAAATGATTTTGGTTTTGTTCTAGTCTCCTAGTCCCCTTTGTCCTTGTCACAGAACTGCTGTACAGTTTAGATCAATTCAGCACAAGTGGCAGTTTCAGTTATAAAGATGCTCAGGATGGAAACAGCAGGAATGATGTAGAACAGAAGTGAGATAGATATCCAAGCATAGCCATCTGTGGAACTCTTCCACATTACCTGTTTGTGCTCCACCCGACTCCAGTTAAGTCAATTAGTCCTTCACTACCATGAGCAAAACAGTCACAAATTTTGAAAACAAAAGATGTCCATAAAGAAAGCATATTATTAGTAATTAACTTGATGTTTTCAGAAGTTACTTTTTATTTGTAACTAACAGGAGCTCAGGAAAGTCAAAAGATGATAAAAGTGGGTAAAATTTTTCTATGGGCCAGATTCTGCCACCCTTCCTTACACTGTAACTAACTTACTTCATAAATAACACAATTAAATCTGTGGTACTGCTCGTGTAGTAAGGTACTACTCAACATGAGGAAGGGTGGTACAATCTGACCTTTTCTCTTGTGACTAGAGATAACTTAAAGCCAGGATTTGAACTCCAATTAGGAATCCAGGTTTCAAGCTGTATTTCTGCAATGGGGCATACTAACATTTCAGGTCAGTACGGTTGCAAACCTGAAGGTTTGAAATCGGACTCTGAATCCACATTTTCCCCAATTTCAAGAGGTTTGCAATCCATATCTGGATACAGATCATTATAGAAAGCAACAAACTCAAACCCAAATCTGAATTTAGAATTCAGATCTGTGCTTTTGGTTGGGGCCCTCTCTATGGATGACATTGTGAGGATGTTGTGAGTTTGTTTCATGTTTGTAAAGGGTTTGAGATCCTTGGATGGCAAGTGGGATAGCATGCAATGTATTTCTATGAGATCACCAGACAATTTGAATTGTAAAAAAGATACTAAAGGTCAGGAAGTGTGTGAAAAATATTAAGATATGTTTGACAAAGATTCAGACAGAAATAAAGAGTGAAATGTTATTAATCTTAAAATATGTAAATATGAATGATTTTAATCTTTCCAAAGATATGGATCTTAACACTAATCTAGTTATTCTGTGTACCAATGCAATTTGTGAAAAGTTCTGAAGCATTCTTATCTGCTACTGGAGATGATGGAGAGAGATAAATATTGCTAACCAGCTGAGCATGCTCTTGATTCAAACACAGAATCCAATAAACTTATCAAGGAGGGTTGTTCCTGAACTGAATGTTAACTTTTTGATGAGCTCAGACATGTTGATCTTTGGCCTTTTGGTGAAGACTATAGCTTGAAGCAGTATAAGTAATTTAATAATATGAAAATGGAAAAAGATTAAATTATTTATACAGAGGGATGGATTTGTCAGTTAACAGATTTATTAAAAATGAGATAATGTGGGACATTACTACTCTACCTGATACCATATTCTAGTTCAGTATCGGTCTTTAAATTCTCCTTGGAGAATTTGTCACAGAGATTAAACGTTTAATTCTGGGATAAAAGGAAGGGGGACCAGGCAAAGCATCCAGTACCACCAATACCTCATGTTCATGAGTTCATCTGCAGCATGACATTGTTAATTTTGCTAGGAGCCATTTGTTCACCTATCTAATGGAATTTTATTTATAAGTACCTAATCACTGTACTGTCCTGGGAGAAGGCTTAGCATCACAACAGAAGCTGGTAAAAGTAGGGGATACAAAGCATAAAAACTATTTTTCCTTGTAAACATATTGCTGTCACCAATGCATCTGCTTGCCTGTAGCAATCTAGTTTCTATTTATATTAGGTGTTTTATAAGGTGCCTACCATCCTGGCATCTATATCAAGCAACTGGAGAGTTTACTGCAATAAAGGAAATGAACAATCCTGACAGCAATTGCATATCTATGGTAGGGACTGATTCAGCAAGGTAGGTAAGTACATGATGGCCTGACTTGCACTGAGTAGTATGTTACATTGGGAGAAGTCCCATTGATTTCACTGTAGTTTATTTATTTATTTATTTTGCAGAAGTTGTAACTCATTCCACTGAAGCCTTGTTGTTTTTCTCATCCAGCCTATGTTTCTGGTCCTGTGGCTCTTCCTCATTGAAGTCCATGGGGCTACTCAAGTGAGGAAGGACCGGGCTGTATAGCCGCCACAGTAACAAGTGGACTTAGCATTTATACAGCAGTCTTCTCGTGAAGATCTCAATGTATTTGACCAAGCAGGGTGAGTGTAACTAACCCTCTCTCCTAGATGAGGAAACTGAGTCATAGAGATGAGATCACTTGCAAGGGTCACTGAGTGACAGAGCATGGAATGAAAGTCAAGTCTCTGGACTCCCAGTCTATTGCCCTATTCAGAGGAGCATACTGCCTTTCCACAGTCTTTTTTTCGTGATGTAATGGATCAGGGTCTCAGCCTGGTTGTGGCAGACTGTGCTCAGCCATGCAGGGGAGTAAGGGGAGTTACTCCTCTGCTGGGCCATACTCAGATTCCTCCCCATGGCTGACACAACAGAGCAGGGGCTACTTGCTTATTGCTGCTCCTCCCTGCAAGCAAGTGGGTGGTGAGAGGGAGATGGTGTGGCCCCACGATCTCATTGTCACTCGCTAGCCGGAATACCTACATGGGCGCACGGTGAGAAGAAGAGCCTTCATGAAAAGAGGTGAAATAACTTACTCCTCTCCCAGAAGTAGGGGGAATCAGAGAGGGAATTGTGACTTTGAGAGTCCTAGTTTTTTCTCTGGTTTGCTCCTGAGGTGATGCAGTTATGCACTGGCCATTGCTCAGGGCAGAGTGTGAAGTTACAGTCTAGCTCTATTGGATAATCTCTACACACTTGAACTCACCAGCAGCTTAGGATAAAATATTACAGTAAGTGCAATATTATAATAGCATTTCATATAGCAAACTACATTTGTTTGCTATTACTTTAGACCTAAATCTTACAGTCCCTATTTAGACAAAACTCTCATTGATTACAGCTATCTTAGCAAGCTTTTTCCTGGGAAATTTAACAAATAAGAATAAAAACCTGAATTACACATATTGACTCCATGAATCTTTTGTGTGAGAGCACATAGTGTAATCCATGCCTTTGCCACTTGACAACTGGGCACTCTAGATCTGATGTCCATTCACAAGCTGAGGCTACTGTGCACTATGTGACAGCCCACTTAATAAGGAGTATTCTACTGTGAGCTCTGGACACCAGAACTCTGGGATCAGCATTGGCTTTTTTAAAAAAACTTCTTGGTGAAGTTTAAGGTGATGGTTTTGACTTTTAAAATCCTAAATGGCCAGGGAACAGCCTACCTGAGAAACTGCCTCTTTCATGTGCCCTACTACTACAATTGAGATCAGCAGGTGCACTTGGTGTAAAAGAGAGGAGTCTGCTATTTGAGCCTTCTCGCTCAAGGCCCATTTCTGTTGGGAATAGTCTTTGCGCTAGTCAGGAGTAGCCTTATCTATTTGAGCGATCATTAGAGGAGGGGAGAGGCAGTCTATGGAAGGAAAAGTGCGTGGTGGGGTGAGCGTATTAATCTGTGCAGGGATGGCTGAGAGATGCCAAGTACAAGAGGTCGCAGGCAATCCCAAATGTACTCAAATTGAAACCAGGAGACTCAGTCCTGATAGAACTGGATGAATGTAAATACTTGACCACACCAGCTGCAGCCTAGGATGCTACCTTGATGAGACTAATCAAGGAACTGAGTGCTGAATAAACAGAGGGCATTTTCAGTTGTTTCTGAATGCAGTTGAACTGCCAAATGATTCTAATCTCTATTCTCAATTAATCTATTCTATCTTAATAAAGGGAGATAATTCTGCTGAGAAAAGTATTGAACAGGAGTGTACACATTTGAGGTTTGACAGTCCAAGTGAATCAGCTGAACAAAATCCAACTCAAGGCTAGATGACCAGATCTGAACAAGTGAGAGAGCCAGTGACTTGTCTGGATCTGTGATTTTGATCATAAATAATAATTATTGCTAAGGATGTGACATAGAAAAAGGGGGTCTGGGAATTGTGAGGAGATGTTATATTTCTTTAAAACTGCATTGGGAAGATAGACAGGAGTGGGGGTTGAAGGCATGAGTCAGGTTTTACAGTGAAGGATGAGAAAAATTAGTTTTAGGGATAATACTGTGTTCCGTATTACAGTGGAGTTCCATGTTGTTCTGTAAGACAAGTGCTCTGTAAGTCTTTACCATTGTCATGTGACAGCCACTAGGGGACAGGACTTGCTTTGCAACCAGGGAGGAGAGTCTTCTCCTCTCCCCCTACTTCACTTAACTCTTGGGAGTGCACCTGTTGCACAATAATTTTGGGCTTTCCTCCAGAATCCACACAATACATTCATCGGAAAAGGGGACTATATTGGATAGTGGCCTCTTTTCAGCATTGCAAACTACACAGCTGCTAGAGGAGCAAATGTTGCAACCTGCCAAGCCCAAATGCGGGATGTGATATAGGACAAAGACCCAGAATGGGGGATACAAAAAACCATCCATGCAGAAAATTTAAAATGCTGTGGGATTCCTTCCTGTAGTGCAATTGACTCCCGTTGTAATGTGTGCAGTATAATTGTAGCCAAGTTGGGCCTAAGATATTAGAGAGACAAGGTGGATGAGATAATATCTGTTATTGGACCAACTTCTGTTGGTGAGGGAGACAAGCTTTCCAGCCACGCAGAACTCTTCTTCAAGTCTGGAAAAGGTACTCCTAGCACCACAGCAACATGCAAGGTGGAGCAGATTATTTAGCATAAGTAGCGATAAGCTTATGTTGTAAGGGACCATTGTAAGTGCTTATCAATTATAAGCACATATTGTAAGGGACCATTCAATGTAGAGTGGCCCATTATCATCAAACAACTACAACCCATGCTTGATGAGGACCCCATGCTTAAAGAAATCTTTCCTGGACCCCATACTTCTGGTCCTCAAATAACCCCTCAACCTCTTTAAATTAGTCATCAGAAGCAAGCTTCCCAAAAAGCAGGACATACTACTCATAGCAGCACCAGATCCTGCAAAACAATAGATGCAAAACCTGCAGATATATCTCCATTGCCACAGTGATCAACATCCCCCATAACACCTTTCCAGATCCATGAGTATCACAAGGTGGGATAACTCATCCAGTGTGCTAATGGCCACAATAACTACATGGGTGAAACCAGACAATTGCTATGCTCTTGAATGAACTCACACAGGAAAATGATAAAGAGATAAAAACACCACATCACCTGTGACTGAACACTTTTCACACAAACATCACTCTGACCTATCAGTCTTCATCTTGCATAACTTTCAAATGATGAGCCTGGATACTTAAATTCATTAGTCTGCTAGACACTGAGTACCATGGGCTGAACAGAGACACTGGATTTATATTTCTTACAAAAATCTGTAATCCATTATTGCCTCCTTTTGTCCTGTGACTGCAGAGGTGATAATAGGCCATTTTACCTTAAATGGTCCCTTGTCATTCAATGTGCGAACTATACTCAATGTTCTGTTCCACCTTGTGTTTCACTGTGACGCTCAGAGAACCTTTCCCAGACCCAAAGAAGAGTTTTGTGTGGACTTGAAAGCTTGTCTCTCCCCAATACGTTGCTCCAATAAGAGATATTACCTCACCCACCTTGTCTCCCTCTATAAACTCAGTTTTAGGATTTTTTATTTCAGAAGTAAATTATTTTCAACAGTAAAAGTGAACCAGAAGAAGTCACATCAAATTTGTTGACTGTAGGTAAATTTGGGATGAAATGAATAACATCTCTCAAAATAAGGTAGAGTGGAGTTCTCTGCAGAGAAGGTGTCTTTTTGCACAATAGCTATGGGTGTGTCTCTCCCACTCCACATAATACACACAGGAGTTCAGAAAGCAGTTAACCACCTGCAAGCCACTGTTAGAGACTCCTGCATTTTGCAGAGACCATATCCCATCTCCTCATTATTTCTATAAGTGGAAGCACTTGGGGAAGGCAGCTTCAATTTGAAGCAGTAGGAGGCAGCCACTTAACAGACAGACAAAATTCCTGCAGATTCCCACCTGCCTCCTCCTCCTCCATCTCTTTCAGGCCTCAGCAGTGCGCCTTTCCATGTAAGAGTATTTATGGGAGTCACCCAGGCCCCTCAACGCTGTGGGGGACAAACACTTCTGCTGTTTAAACATTTAACTTCAGAACTAGCCAAAACAACACTTTGCTTTAAAAAAGAAAAAGTTTTGCTTTGTGATGACCTGAGTTACTAGTCAATGTCCTGCCGCTAGCCTATCTACCACATCTCCAAATGACTGAGCTCGGAGATTGATTTAAAATCCGTTGATTTCTGCGCCCCACTCACCGGGAAGGATTTTGCTCTGCAATGCCATCAGGCCCCTGCCCTCATTCCGGATTAAACTGGAAGGCATCTCCCTCCTGAGGGCTGTGTCTCAAGGCGAAACAATTTACAAAGAAAGACCCGGCAGGGGGTGAATTGCCCCCTTGGCTGGAATTGCCCCAGAGGGCTGGGGGGAGAAGAGCCCTCCCTCGAGCTGGCTGCGCCCGAGCCCCAGCCGTGGGGCACGTGTTTGGCAGCAGCCTGGGTGCGATGCTGGTGTGGTGGGTGGGTTTCTGTCTGTCTGTCTGTCAGGAGGCGGCAGCAGCAGCATCTCCCCCCACCCCCCCGCAGGAGCGAGCCAGACGGCGGGAGGGCGCCTGTCTGCAGAGTGCTGCTCCCTGGTGCTCGGAGCCTGCTCCGTCTCCAACTCTCATTCATTCGCCGGCTACCATGAGCGATCATGGCCGCCTTCGGGCTCCTCAGCTATGAGCAGCGACCGCTCAAACGCCCCCGCCTGGGGCCGCCCGACGTCTACCCCCAGGAGCCCAAGCAGAAGGAGGTGAGAGGCCGAGCCTGCGGCGGCGGCGGCGCCGGCCGGGGGGGCTGCGCGGGCAGAAGTTTGCCCGGCGGCCACCTGAGGGGGTGATGGGCGGGGGGTCAGGAGCCTGCCGCTGCCGGTCCGGGGGGGGGCCGACCCCGGGCGCTGATGCCTTCCCGGGGGGCTGCTCCCAGCCTGGGCCTGAGGCAGCCCGCGCCGCCCCGTCCCCCCCCCAGCGAATCATTTAAACTTTTGAGAAATGTCGGTGGGCGCGGCGCGGCGCCCCCCTGACTTGCATTTTCTGAGGCGCGGCGCGGCGGGGGCTCGGCGCTGGGCGACCCGTGACCGCGCTGGGGCGAGCCCCGTGTGAACGGGAGACCCCCCCCCCTTCCCGCGCCCGCGCTCTCTTCCCTCCGCGCCGCTGGGCGGGCTGAGTCCCTGCCCTCCCCCCGGGAAGGGACGGCGCTTCGCCTGTGGCCGGGGGCGCTGCTGGAGCGCGAGGGGCAAGTTGGTGGGAGGCTGCTCAACGGTCAGTAACGGCGGCGGCGGCTGCTGCTGCTGCTGAGACAAAAGCGCGGCGACTCCTCGGTCCCTGGCTTCGGCGCGCCGGGTGCCCCCGGCAGGGACACTGCAGTCACCGTGGCATGGTGGAGGTAGGAGACACTGCAATTAAGCAGCCATTATTTAAAAACAGCCGCTTGTTAAAGTCATCGCCCGGCTGCAGTTCGTCATGGGACTTGTTTGTTTTTAACTAGCCTGCTTCCCACCTGTGCTGTGTGTATAGGTTAAAGTTACTGTCACGGGTAAACCATTTTGCCTGAGGGACTTTCCTTCTCTTCCTGTCACCTCCATCCAAATGGGAGCAATTGTCCTTAGGGGTGTTTTGAATAGAACTGGGGGTGTGGGGGAAAGCAATTATCATGTGTTGGTCAGAGAAGATCATTGAAATGAGATGAGGCCCCAAATCTGTCAGGGGAAAACTTTCTGGAAAGTGCAAGTTTTGATGTCCTTCTGTTACAAAGGTTTGCAATACACTTTCAGAAAGGAAAATTTTAACAAAAGCTGCCCTTTAACTGTTCATTTAGATTGTAAAATGACATCCCAAGACTATAAATAACTCTTAGGTAGTGCTTGCTGATGTGTCCAAATGCTTGCAGATAAACCTGAGACTGCAGAAGTAGGGATAATGATTCTCATTTCAAAGGGCAACTGGTTGCCTGGCCACCTCAAATGAGAGTTTATTAGTTATTAGAAACATATTGTCTTAAATCTTAAGTGCCGGGCTCTGAGTGTCCTTCAATTCTAAGGTAAGCGGCAGCCTGAGAAATTCACAAGCTTGAAATATTTTTAAAACTTGGTCAAAGAGGGGAGGTGGGAAAGGAGGAACCATACTTTCTGCTATCAAATGTTATCCAAACGTTTGATCATGGTCTTTATGCTGCTGTTGCTTTGGTAATATAACAAAAAATACTTATCTAGAATTATGGTTAATTCCTATATTTAGGAGTTGGCAGAGTAACTCAGGATGCACAATATATTCTAGTTGGTGCCTCTCTATAAAGTCTGACAATTTGTTAGACTGTCTGTCAGTATGTCTGCTTCCTGTAACTTTTTTTCCTTTTGCCAAGGAGATTTCCCCATCTTACCTTTATATTTCTTCTAAGTTCCAACTCTGACTTCAAGCTGATTGTCTTTTTCTAGCCTTCTTCTGCCAGGGGGACAATCTCTAAAGTTCTTATTCAAAGCTCATGGAAATCAGTGAGAGTCTTTCATTTTTTCCATTGACTTTTGTTGGGCTTTGGATCAGGCTCATAGCACTCTGTGTGGTATGAAGGCCATGCATTTCCATTCCCCGCTATTCCTCTCCTTGGTAACTGAATGTACTGTTCTTGTAGCACTCCCCTCTTCCACCCTTCGCCCACATTTTTTTTTTGGTGAGTTCAGCTCTTCTGAAAGTTGCTAGCCTGCATCTTAGAGAATGCAGCTCTCTAGTTATCTACAGAGCAAGTATTGCATGGTCAGAAGCAATGAAAAATTCTCTTATCACCTGGTTATGGCCCATGCAGTCTTTGGTTTCTTTGCTGAGACAGCCAGCAAGGATGCCAGTGAATGCTAGTTATGATTTGTACTATAATGCTAGTTATAATTTAGATGATAGCTCCGTATTCTAGCCCATTTCCAATTGTCTGAGCACCTGAGGATTCTCTGAACTCTTGCTTCCTGTCATCATATTTATAAATAAAATTACAGATTACCATTATTCGAATTATTTCATGAGACATTATGTTTTTACACGTGTTCTTGACCAACCTTGCAGAACTGTATGTGGACTAAGCTGTGACTATGTGTACAGATCAATTTTTAGCTCAGGAATGCTATGTATTTTTAGTTAGGAAGTGGATATGTAGTCAGTTACAATAAGAATGATAGTGGCAAGTGTCCATCTGGTTAATATTTAGAACACATTGCATGGGTGTATTAGCAAGTAAAAAATAACTGGAACAGGCTTACTATTTGTCATGGGATAATTGATTGAAACATAACTGAAGGGGAAGACTTGCTCACTTTATGTTCATATGTTGCATTGCTATGTGTTTTGTTATACTGAGCGTATCCGGTATGAAATAACACTAACAGCATCACTTGGTTTCTGTTGTTAAAGCATAGACATCATTTTTTGCAAGGTGGTAATAAGCTTTAAAATCATTGATTCAAGAAAAGTTGGGAGCAAGCTGTAGTAGATACTTTTAATTAGATTGATGTAAAAAATCACCATTTCATCCTTTCCCATATTCACATTCCATCCAGAGCAGGCAACACCTCATACGTTGAATTCTCACGGTCTGTATCTCAAAACTGGTGTTACAGTAAATGGGTACAAGTATGAGGTATCGCAGGCTGTAGGACCTGGTCTTCTATATTGTTTTTTTCCAATTGGTCAGTCTCTTTGGCATTAGCAATTACTTACAAATAAAAAAAGGTAGTTGAAGAGACACATTCAACTTAAAAATCACTCTTCTGTCTGAATGTTTTTTACCTAAAATTGCTATAAAAGAAAGATTAGATAGTAAATACATCAAAAATAATTTTCTTTCAGCTTTGGATAGTATTTGGCACTTAAAGTTTTACTGTGTAATTAGCTTCTGCTGTTGATTCACTGCATTTGTCACATGTGGGAGAGAAAAACATTGAAAAAATGTAAGGAAGATCTGATTGTTCAACTGACATAAACTGCAGGGGAACTCAGGGACAAGTGTAATACTTAAACCTACTTGTCTCTTTTAAAAAACAAACAAACAAACAAAAAACCCAAAACATACTTGCTTTCAAGCTGACTGTGTCTATTAAAATAAACACAACTAATATTAAATGTTGTCTAACACAGATCTAAGCCATGGCACTTAAACTGAATACTACAATGTGGCATTATGGCCAGGTCCCATTGACTTAAAAAGCATTTTAGGATTTGATTCTTCTAATATCATCTTTCATACAAGTTGTATCTGAAAATGATTTACAGAATCAAATGCAAAATACAACACATCACTATGTATTAAGAAGTGCCCCTAGTAAGGAAGGGGTTTCCGTTGTCATTTCCAAACTAGAAGCATACAGCATGATTCTTTCTAAACTTCAGTTCTCCTAGGTTTAAAATACCTCCCATTACATCCATAACTAAGATTTTATTTCATTTAAGATGCTAAATTGTCTCATCCAGGGAAACCTCTCCTAACACAATTCCCTTATGCAGGTTCAGAACATGCCTGTTCTTAAGCCATTTGAAAGTACATGTAAATCACTCCTTTCTCTCATGCTCTGAGAGTCCATTTACTGTGTTCAGTGTGTAATTGTCACAGCCTCTGATTGATACACATTAGGCTTTAAAGTTCAGGGTTTGCCCTTTTCCAAAGTAATTGAAACACCATTCTGAATAGTTAACCTAGAAAGCACTAATTGCCATATAATATTAATTTCATCTTCCACTTCTTCCCCCCCACCCCCTCCCCCTGTGCAAATATAGCACGCTTTCCATAAAACGTAACTAGCATAATAGTGTGCTAGTTACATCTGTGTGCTTTTTCATGTTTTAGGGAGCTGTTTCTTGATCCTGTAGTTACAAATCAGTTGCACTAATACCATAAACCATGTATGTACTGGGGGTTTGTGCCAGGGGAGCCACACCAGTGTGTAAAATCTCAATGTAGACATGACCTTACTAAGGAAGGGTTTGGGTGGCTGAACTAATGTTTTAGCCTGGGAATAAAAGCCCCCAAAATCCAATCCCTCTGCCTGTTGCTGTGAGTTGGGCCAGAACTGAAATTAATGAGACCTTATAAATGCTTCTAAGCAGACATCTGCTTTTTCAGTAACGTCTGTTAACTTACAAATGCCTACAGAGAGAATATAGATAGCATTACAAATCTAGATGAAACATGTGCTGCTCTGACTCATTCACCTGTCCTTATTGGTACATACTCTGGATTTAATTCTACATATTTTTTTTTTCATTTTGAATTTCTTTTCTTTTTTGTTATCTCAGTTTTGTTTTCATTCTTAGACTGGAAAAATAAATGCAAAAACAAACATGGAAGCTGATCATAACATCTTTTATACTATTAACTTTTTTTATACAAAGCATTTCTAAAATGTTTAATAGTAATCCAGTAAGGATGAAAACACAATCCAGGTTTAACTTCAGTGTGCTTTGTCTCTGTCCATGGTGAATTTGTTAGTAAATGACACATGGGTTGCTGCTCTCATTTTATGAGAGAAAGAGAGAGAGAAAATACGTGAAATAATAATAAAACAAGCCTCTTCCCCAGCCCACAAATGGTTTTGCAGTTGTGTGGCTCAAAATGTGATGGTGTTGTTTTTTTTTAACTGACACCTCAAAGTATTGCCTAATCACACCTAGTATTTTTGGGGAAAAGCTTTAAATTACACATTTTAAAATAAAGGTCAGGTATGTGAAGATTCAAAAGACAATTTAAATGTGTACTCTCAGACCTGAGCCTCCCTTTAGATGTGCGGTTCATATCTCTGTATATGTGCTGGTATAGTTTAAAGGAAAAAACCCAGATTCATGAGGTAGATGCTAGTTAAAGTCAGTGGAAAGATTCCCATCCACTTCTGTGGGCTTTGGATCAGACCCTTAATATTATACTGTAGTCCTAATTTCCGTGGTAGAAGAGCTGTTGTCTTTCTGATTTAGAACTCTCCAATCTGAAGTGTACTAAAATGCATCCTTGTATGACTTAAAAAGAAGCTTGTGTGTGTGTGTGTGTGTGTGTGTGTGTGAAACAGACAGGCAGACATTTGGCTTTCTCTGGGTTTATGCTTTACCTCTGCAAAGAGATTTACAAATGTTAACTAATCCTCATAGCAACTCATAGGTAGTTAAGTGTTCCTGTTGTACCAGCCTTGTGTTTGAGTTACATTCTATGCCCATGGGCAGAATCAGTCCTAAATGCTTCATACGTGGAATTAGAACACACGAGTTCCTCGCATACAGTCCCATTTCCTAACCACTATATATCACAACTTCATAATAATTAATTTCTAACCCATTGTAATTGCTTTGTGCGGCGTCATCAATGAAATAACATGTTACAGCATGTTAGCATTGTGCATTGTTTCTGTATCTCCTAAGTCCAATTGATAACACTGATTTCTTATGTGTTGGAAGATGACTACACTTGTGTTTGAAATCCTATCAATCAAATGGAAATAACGTGTTAGGAATGTTTTAAGATGGCATGCTGAATTAACCAGTCGTGCATTTACACACAGACTGTTCTAACAGCAACTTCTGCAAGTAGAAATATAGCCATTCTAAAGGACACTTTTATTACAAACTTAAATGTGCATATTCCTAAAACATCTAACAAATGTATTTTGCACTTTAGTGATACCCTGCATGTCTGGTAGGGATCTGTCAGGATTTTCATGGCTTGGGTCACGTCTTCTGTGGGGAAAAACCAACAGGTGGGGCCCAGAGAAGAGGAGAACTCTCCCCAACATCTCTGTGCTGTACATTGACAAAGTTCAAGCTGTAACCAGATACCATGTCAATGCTCTTTCATGCACCAGTGCTTCAAAGATGTGCTGAAGTGTCCTGAGGCCTTGTGCTGCTCTGTGCCACTCAAAGCATCATCAAAGCAATGCATCATGGACTGGAAAAAATGCTTTCTCTTGTAATGTACTAAATAGAGGTGGAGATGTAAAATGCTTAAAATAAAAAAACCCAAACTTGATATTTCACATAAGGAAGGGAATCCAGAGCTTAATATGGAAAGTATTTATTGTAGCTGTATTGTAAATAGTGGCAGTCACAAGTGCCTGTTATTGCTGCATTGTATACTTGAGCCTTCACAGCAAAGGTGGGAACAGCAACAAGCTCTTCCTTCTCTGGAAACATAGGCCTCTACCACTTCAGTTCAAGAGAAACTTCCTTAGCTCTTAGACATATAGGGCCTATGAAACACATCAGTAGTTCTGATTCTATCCAGTTGAGGGCAGTGGCCCACATATATGAGTCAATTCATTAGTGTCTATTGTACTTTGATTGTAGGGAGCCACAAAACAGTGGCTGAATGTGAATACCATGTATGGTGCAACATCTAGACACAAAAGAATGAGTAAAGAACATTATTGTGTATTGCCTTTCTTTTGTGGGTTTAAGTTGGTCCCCTATAAATTAATCCTTTGAAGGATTCTCTAAGGTTAACATTAATTTTAAAAAAATCCCTTGTTTTTAATAACACTATTAAACTGAAATAATTTTAAATCTAATTTGCCATACACCATATCTTCTCTCTGTTTACTTCATTTAGCCTGCATGTCAGAATACACTGGGCAGTTCCCACTTTATTTTTCCCTGTAATTTTCTAGTCATTTACTTTGTGATTCTCCTTCACTAGCCCAATGATGCAGCAACTGAGTAATAAACATTGCAGGAGAATGCTGAAATCTAAAGAGACTCTTTTTCAATGAATTAAAACCAAATTGATATACAATTGTATAATCTGAAGTATCTGACAATGATCCTTAATGTTGTTTGAACATAATTATTTATGGTGCATTTGTTTCATACACACATTCTCTCTCTGATTTCAAAAACACTGATTGAAGTAGGCCTGTTATGTGTTAGTTGTGACCTTAGGAACACACTAATGCCAGTTGGCAAGGGGCTTTCTGGTACGTAACAGTAAAATTCAGCTGGCCTAACCAGCTCAGTGCACCTCACATGCTGTTGTCATGATATTTTTCTAAAAGGTGTCATCATAGAAGGTATATACAAACTGGTAATATGCTGGTCCTGAAAATCATTGCATGGTATATATATGGGGCTTGTACAAAAAGCTGTAAATATTTGGCAAGCAATGCATTAGCCCAGTCTGTCCTAGAAAAAGGAGTGTGTATTTGCTTGTCTGACCTGCCTGGCTGTCAGGCAGAGATGATGGTACATAAAAGGTAAACAAAGCTAACAAGCGAGAGAGGAGACAACATGGTGCTTACACCCCAGCTGGAGAGAGAAGTTTTGTCTGGCTGTACTTCTTAAAGAATATTTTCAAAGGTTTACTGGACTCTGTGTGTGTGTGGTTGGGGGGGGAGCGGGGGGAGGACGGGACGACGACAACAACTATATTATCTATCACCTGTGGAGTCCAAGAAACAAGTGCTTTGAGCTCTGTGTGTTGGTCCTGACTAAAGACTGGACAGCCATGCTGGGGAAGAATGGCTGTGATGATGAAAACTTCTTTGAATAGAAGACTATAGTTAGTTGATTTTTAATCTTAGTTTTATTGTTTTGTAACCATTTCTGTCCTTATTCCTTATACTTGGTGTCACTTAAAACTGTGTCCTTTGGTTAATAAACCTGCTTTACTTTTACCATGAACCAGCTCAAAGTGCTTTAATTGAGTTGTTTGTCATCCAGTTATTAAGCTGCTATGTACTGTCTTGTTAAATGAGCAGTGAACTCAGTAAAATTTTGTAGGTGCTGCAGTAAGAGGGGATCAGCACTGCAGAGAGAGACATCTCTAAGGAACTTGAGAACTGAGGTTCATGGATTCATACCTGTTAGGCAAGGTTTGGACTGGCAAAGTCCTGAAGTTGGCTGGCAAGGCAAGGGAACTGACACATAGCTTAGCAGTAGCAGCGCTCTCGCTGAGGCTGAGAGGGGTAACCCAACATCTCTCAGTTGTGGGAAACCCAGCAGATCGTCACGCTAACATTCTGAAGACTCTCTTGACAGCACTTGGTGGGTGTTGCAAGACTCTACCATCCAATGACAATGGTAGTATATGAGGAGTGTAATAATGGACAGAAATAAGTTCAGGGCCTGACTTTTCCTCAGGGATGTGAAACAGCTGCAACTTACATTCAAACCATGGAAGCTGAGGATGCTCTGCACCTCTGAACATCAGCACTCTAATTTATTATCACTATTACTATTCATCTAAAAAAAAGATTTGAACTTCTCACTTGTACAAATGCTCAACTGCTGTGGTGATGAATGTTGTAAATGCATAGATAGATCTTTTTAAATGTTCTGTAAAGCAGTTAAGATGTAATAAAATTTGAGCCCAGCTACGCCAATGGCTATTTAAAACTACAAACCAGTTTTAAATCTTGATTGGGCTTGTGTGGTGCCCTGCTTGACATTCTGAAAGCAGACTTGACATCCGTCCAGGAGCCTGCAAAATCCAATGCAGTGTGTCGCCCACAGGAGTGTCCCTCTTCATAATTGACAGCACTGTGCAGTGTTCCTGTTTGTTGTTTGGAGATGGCTTGAAAATCAAGCCAAGCCAAGTTGACAGCATGCTTAAGCTTTGTATATTAATTGTGTACAATTTAGGGCTTGCCTACCCAGAGAGAAAACTCAGTAGCTGGCGTGCACTAGCCACTCTGCATGAACTCCCTGTATGGACACTTACTGTGCTCAAGAGTGCCTTTGTGTGCATTATCTTAATACTCCTGGAGGTATACTGAGCTAAATTGCCTGAGAGCATTCTTAGTGCACAGTGTGTGCACATAGGGCATTAGTGCTGTGTAGCTAGTGCACTTCACATTCACATGCTAGCTTACTGCACACTAGCTTTCCTGTGTGAACAAATCCTAAGTTTTACTGATGTTACATTGCCAATTTACTTGACATTTTTTCCCCAACAAGGTACTCTTAGGAACTGATCCTGCACCATTAAAGGCATTGATATATCTCTTTGACATTAAACAGAGCAGGATACAGTTCTCATTTCTTAAGTTTTTAACCTTTCCAGTATGATGGGTGGTATGAATATGATTGGCTGAATTAAACCAGTGTGATATATTTGGATCTTTTGGGGGTATCCTGCATTAATTGATCTTTGTTCTTAGTGTGTTAAACTTCCATTGTTAAAATCAAAGACTCATTGGGAAGAAGTCAGTAATAGTGAAACCACTCCTGTGAAGTCCCATTTAGATCTAAATTTGTTTGAGGCATGGATTCATTTAAAGTTCTTCTATCTGAACTGTTGTTGGAGGCCCAAGTAAAGTCAAACCAAAGACCTACAATGTACATCTTTAACTCGTGGGCTAACAGTATGTATGATATTGGTACACAATGTCATGTAACAACAGATTTTCAAAAAAGCAGAATTAAAATAAAAAAAGACAAAATAACAACCTTTTAAAGGTCATCTATGCAATGAGCAGTAAAAAAACAATTTATTTGTGCAATTTATTTTACATTTGTTTGTTTGCTTAGAATCCTTTTGATCACTTTCATCTCTTGGTTGGTTTACGTTTTCAAGGCTGTCTTGGAGATAGTGCAGATGGGAAGAGTGTTTTAGTACTTTGTTGTATTCATTTTAAAATTCAGATGTGTTGCTGACTGGCTTCATAAACCCTGCAGAGTGCTTAGAGTTCTCTTACATTAAAAAATACTGTAGTGAATAATTCCTATGTTACCCTTCAAACTTCCCAGAGACACTCAAAAGCACTGCTCCTTGTTGAGGATAACAGAATAAACGAAAAGGGGAGATTCTAGATCAAATGCCTTTTGGAAGGCTGTTTTGTCACAAAAGATTAGGCAACTTCCAATTACAGTCCATATTTAAAAAAAAAAATTGTCTGGCACAGTATTTGTTTAGTTTTGATGAAGTTTAGGGAGTTTGGGAGACTGTTAGAGCTGGTCTTCATTGGCACATTACACCTCAAACCTGTAAAGACTGATATATGTATGTGTGATTTGTTCCACTTAACTCAGTGGGATTACTTATGCTGTTTGAGTTCATGTTGTCCCATTAATGGGGATGTGCACTTGCATAAGGCATACATCTCTATAGGATCAAGGTCACTGTCAAAACTTTATAGTGGCGCTGATCTTTCACCATAATACTCCTACTGCAAAAGTAATTCTCCAGAAGAAGTAGGTTGAACTATGAAAGGGGCACCATTGCTTTGTTGTAGCAGATAATCCTGTTTCAATATGAGTAGTGAAGGTCTGTTTCAGTTGTGGTTTTATCCACCAAGCTGAAATGGTTGCATAGAAAGTTTCAGCAAAGCAAAATATGGTATAGATGATTTCTCTGCATACTTGTCTGACGTAAATGACACTATTTGTGCTCTTTGCTCTTGGGGCAGGACTACATAGGACAGTGTTCTCAAACTCTGCCATGGAACTCAAGTCTGAGTGAAGTTACTTGTAGTGTAGTGGGAACACATTCTTACCTTTTGCTCTCTTAACTGCACTGGTTGTCTGTTTGTTTCTGCGAGTAATTCAAGATCTGGATTCTAAGCTGTAAATTTCTTTATTCACTCTTACCTGACTACTTACTCCTCACATCTCTCTATGCACCATCACAGCATATGAGATGCTGACAGTTCCTAGATACATGTTCTGAAGGGCTGGAGCAGAGGGTCCCCAGCTCTGGGAATGCTCTGTTTCTGACAATCTGAGAGAGCTTTCAAATTCACTGTTTTGTTTTTTTCAGGAGGCACAGTTTTTACTCCCAGCTTTACTCTGGTTATTGATCATCACTGTGATATTTATAATGGCTACAGGACTGCTTGTGCTTTCTGTTGTGAACAGTTTCATTTGTTCTTTGTTAATTTGCATCATGTGCCCAGTTGCCACAGCAAGAGTGCATGAAAATATAAAAATGTCATCCCTTCTGTTTTCCTATAGCTTCAGCTGAAAATCTTCAGGTTTCTAATCTAAGAATGTTATAAGAGTTCTGGATAGCTCTTAGTGTCTTCTGAAATGTATAATGTGCTCTTTGGATGGTGTAAAATTTAAATAGCTTCTGAAAGTTTATGGTCATTGAGCATTGTAGGGTGCATTCAAATAAATGCCAGAATTACCTCAGGAGTGTAACTGTGTTGTTGCACTTGAATTTGCAGCATCCATAACTTCTGATGCCAGTGTCTCTCTTCCTGTAATACTGGTGGAGAGACTGGAAGGCAAGGACTGGTTGCATAGATCTAATCAGCAGTGAGAAGCAAATCTAACTCATGGCCCTGCCTCCCCCCCCTTTTAAAAAAAAATGGAACCATCTTTGGAGAGAAGGGATAAACACTACTGATTCCTCAGACACGAGAGTCTTGAAAGGCCTAAAGTGGCTGTAGAACAGCTTTGTTATGGAGAGTAGATTTCTCTTTTACTGGCCACAGTAAATGCATCTTTGATGAAGGGTGGGGAAGTAGATGCAAAGGTTAAATTTGTGTGTGTAGTAAAACCATTTTGACTTTAACAATACAATGGAGAAATTCTTTATAAAGATCATGTCATTTGAAAAAATGGACCTTGTGATGCAGCCAAGAGCATAAGACCTACAGTAGGGTCATCTGCTGAGAAAGTGCTGATAATGCAAGTCAGTGGAATGATGGCAGCTTACATTTTTATGTTCAGTCATTCTCCTAAGATGATACATTTGGGGAAAGAAAATAAATATAAACCTGTTTGTGTAGGGAGAAATTCCAGTGCCTCCCATAAAAGGGCTTTGCATGGGGAAACAGTGTGGGGGAGATGGGAACCCAGGCAGGCCAGGGAATCTTTTTGCCTGTCACTCATTCCCCACCAAAACAAACCCCCAAACCAATAACACGAGGTTGTAGGTCACTACAGTCAGTTGATGGTGTGGTGAATACAATTTGTGTGTAACAGGCAGGCTTGAGGCTGGGCACTTCTATCTCTGTCTTGGTAGGTATTCTGAGGATTACAGTTCTAGGAGGAAGTGTGTGACTGTTGAGAGCAAAGCCTGCTGGGATAGGGGAAGCAGAATATAAAAGGCAGATTTTGTTTGCCAGTGTAGAGAGAGACCTGCGAAGAGCAGCATGCTGATGAGGTTCTCCAGTGACTGGGGGCGGCAAGTGGATTTCTAATAAGGGGCCTTTTCCTCTATGGAAAGGGAGGGGAGACAGATCAGTGTATGAAGTGAGCCTGGTTGGGAAAGTGGACCAGGAAGAATTATGCATGAAGTAGGCAGCTGTTTTGCTGTTCTAAGGTGTTTAGAGGCAAAGGGGCTGTTGTGATACCACTAAAGGGGGGGAGGGGGAATTCCAGGCTTGTGTGGCTTTCCTTGCGTCTTTGTTTGACCAAATTGAAAAGTATTCCCTTTTGGGATAGAGGGTCAAACTACCAGTAAAGGCAAGCAGAGGTATAGATGGAGAACATGGAGCCGGGGGTTCCCACCACCTTTGCATGCCCTCCATAATGGGGATTTGTGGCTAGTGGCTCTATCTAGTTCCTGGACCTGCTCATCATGCCCTGCCACACTCTTGGCTAACCCAGAGCCCTCCTTACTGCAGAGGTCATCCCTATGGCCTACAGAGGGCTATGGAGTCATACTTTGCTCCAAGAACACTAAGCCAGGAACTTAACTCTGCAACAAACCCCGTTGCCAACTCTGCCTACACATCAACTCTAGTGACACCATCACAGGTCCTAATCACACCACACCATAAGGAGCTCATTCACCTGCACATCTACTAATGTAATATATGCCATCATGTGCCAGCAATGCCCCTCTGCCGTGTACATTGGCCAAACCGAACTGTCTCTGCACGAAAGAATAAATGGACACAAATCAGACATAAAAAATGGTAACATCCATAAACCAGTAGGAGAGCACTTCAGTCTCCCAGGACACTCTGTAGTTGACTTGAAAGTTGCCATACTTCTACCAAAAAACCACAAAGAGACTTCAGGGAAACTGTAGAGCTGGAACTCATATGTGAATTTGACACAATTAAACTGGGTCTGAATAGGGACTTGGAATGGTTATCTCATTACAAGAAGTAATTTTCACTGTTCACACATTCTTACCTTCTGATCAATGGTTGTGAACAGGCCTCATCTGGATTTTGCTAATCCACCCACCCCATTGTTGTTTCCTACTCTTGGATGTATAT
Organism: Mesoclemmys tuberculata; assembly: GCA_007922155.1. Lineage (NCBI taxonomy): Eukaryota > Metazoa > Chordata > Testudines > Chelidae > Mesoclemmys > Mesoclemmys tuberculata. The sequence goes on along the minus strand of ML675649.1, from coordinate 24,162,925 downwards.
ATACCCCATATCTGATTTCTATTAATTTCATCTGATGAAGTGGGTTACATCCCACTAAAGCTTATGCCTACAGAAATAAAGTTTGTTAGTCTTTAAAGTGCTACAGGACTCTTGTTTTTACTCTGCTCCTTCTGTTTCTGCTTTTTCCCTCTACCCCCCCGATAGTATAACCATATTGGTTCTCTTGCATGCGAGCCTGCCATGCAGATATTTGGAGGATTTGATCTCCAGGCAGTTTCTGTTCTTATTTCCTTCCTCTTTTTATAGGAGCTCTCCTGCTCGAACAGAAATAGTCAAGTTTGAGCAGAAGCCTGGAAATCTGGAATGAGGAAGAATGATTTCATGTAACTGGGAGAAAGAATGACACTATGCCACTCTCTCTAAAATTCTAGGAAAAGGGAAGACATGCAGAAAATACACAGTCCAAGTGCAAAATATACAGTATACAAATGATCAAATTTTAAAAAGCTAAATTTATTTTTTTGTAATTTTAAAAATATGCTCTTTGCAGGATGAACTTACTGCAGTGAATGTAAAGCAGGGTTTCAATAATCAACCAGCCTTCTCTGGAGATGAGCATGGATCTGCTAGAAATATTGTCGTTAATGCCTCAAAGGTAAGGTGAGGTTTATTAGTCTACTGGAGTACTGCGTTTAAAAACTACTTTGTGTGTAAAGCTGCCTACAATTTGTAAGTCAACAGTGGTGGTTTTTGTTGCACTGATTGTTCTACACTAAAGTCTTAGTATTTTTAAATCATGATTTGATGTTTGTCTAGAAGATATCTTCCAGGAATTATTTTTGGGAAGTTCTGTGGCCTGTGCTATACAGAAGGTCAGAGTAGAAGATCACAAAGGTCCCTTCTGGTATAAGAATCTATATGTCTGAGTATTGAAGTTAATTATAAATCTAATGTAAGAACGTTGAGAATAAATTCTTCTTCTTCATTTCGTAACAGGTCTTCAGATGTTAATAATAGGGTTGTAAGAAATAGCCAGCATGGATTTGTCAAGAACAAATTTATGCCAAACCAATCTAATTCTTTCACAGGGTTACTGGCCTAGTGGATTGGGAGAAGCTGTAGATGTGATTATCTTGATTTTTAGTAAGACTTTTGACAGTCCCACATAAATCAATTAGGGAAGTATGGCCTAGATGTAATTACTATAAGGTGGGTGCACATCTGGTTTGAAAGACCATACTCAAAGTAGTCATTAATGAATCACTGTCAAACTGGGGTGGGGTGAGAGGAGTAATGTATCTACTGGAGTTGCACAAGAATCAGTTCTGGATCTGGTACTAGTCAGTATTTGCATTAATGACATGAAGAATGTGTTTATAATATTTGCAGATGATACCAAATTGGAAGGGATTGCTAGCACTTGGAAGGGTAGTTTTAGAATTCAAAATGACCTTGACAAATTGGAGGATTGGTCTGAAATCAACAAGATGAAGTTCCATAAAGAAAAGTGCAAAGTACTTCACTTAGGAAGGCAGAATCAAATGCAGAACTACAAAACGGAGAATAACTGGCTAGGTGGTAGTACTGCTGAAAAGGTTCTGGGGATTATAATGGATCACAAATTGAATATGAATCAAGAACATGGCGTAGTTCCAGAAAACACCAAAAAGATATTAGCCTTTATGTCCAGGAGTGATGTATGTAAAATACAGGATGTAATTGTTCTGCTGTACTTGGCACTAGTGCAGCCTCAGCTGGAGTACTATATCCAGTTCTGAGTGCCACACTTCAGGAAAGATGTGGACAAACTGGAGAGAGTCCAGAAGAGAGATACCAAAATGATAAAAGGCTTAGGAAACCTGGTCTATGAGAAAAAGTTAGGAAAACTTGACTTCTTTAGTCTTAAGAAAAGAAAACTGTGGGTAGGGGTGGGGGGATGTGATGATAATCTTCAGATATGTTAAGGGCTGCTATAAAGAGGGCTCTGATCAGTTGTTCTCCATGTCCACTGAAGTTAGGACTAGAAGTAAGCAGTTTAATTTGCAGCAAGGGAGATTTAGGTTAGATATTAGGAAAAGCTATCTCACTACAAGGATAGTTAAACTTTGCTTCCAAGGGAGGTGGTGCAGTCCCCATCATTGGAGGTTTTTAAGAACAGGTAAGACAAACACCTGCTCAGGGATGGGCTATGTATACTTGTTCTTGGCTCAGCACAGAAAGCTGGACTAGATGACTTCCCGAGGTCCCTTACAGCCCTCCATTTTTATAATTCTATGTTAGGGGAAAAAGTGTACTCAAAACTGAATACTATATATCTGGCAAAATATCAGGTTGTAACATTTCAGCCTGAAAAAGGTAATTACTTTTTGTTTCCATTCTTGTTTTCATGGTTTATAAAGGCAATAATGACTTTCTTTCCTGGTAGGTAATCACTCAAAAACAAAACAATGTGAAACTTTAGAGCTTATAAGTTGAAGCGTGAAGGGGTATATGAATGTTTAGCATATCTGGCATGTAATTACTTTGCAATGCCAGCTACAACAGTGCTATGAGAACGCCTGTTCACACTTTCAGGTGACATAAATAAGAAGCAGGAAACATTATCTCTCATAAATGTGAACAAACTTTTTTGTCTTAATGATTGGCTGAACAAGAAGTAGGATTGAGTGGACTTGTATGCTCTAAAGTTTTACGTTTTTGAGTGCAGTTACGTAAAAAAAAAAAATTCTACATTTGTAAATTACAATAGAGATTGCACTACAATGCTTGAATGAGGTGAACTGAAAAATGCTATTTCTTTTGTTTCTTTTTACAGTGCAAATATTTGTAATAAAAATAATACAAAGTGAGCACTGTACACTTCTCATTCTGTGTTGTAAGTGAAATCAATATATTTGAAAATGTAGAAAAACATCCAAAAATAGTTATAATAAATTTAAATGGCTATTTTAGTATTGTTTAACAGCAATTAAAACTGTGATTAATAATGATTATTTTTTAATCTTGCAATAAATTGTGACTATTTTTAATTATTTGACAGCCCTACTTTTAATTAGATTTGAATTGAATAATATTGTACTATGATGAGATCATAACTGTTTAAAAATGCATACTTAAGGAAAAAAAAAACCAACCAGTTCTGAGGAAATGCTCATAGCTGTTAGAACTCTTTTATTCTGCAAGACATAAAGTGTGTCCAATGTCTATTAAAGCCTTTCTGCTGAAATTAAAATGTAACCAACTGGAAACATTTTTCATGAAAAGTAAAAAGCCCCCTTTAAAAGGGTTCTGAAGTATCCATCTATAACAGCTTACGTTGTTATGAAATACTTGTTTTGAGGTATAAATAAATTTGAATAACTTTTTTTTCCTTTATCCCATCTTTGTTTTTTCTGCTGTTGGTAGGCTTGTCAGTTTTGATTGGACATATTCCTGGAGGTTTCATCACATAACAGTCTTTAATTAAAGATTAATCTTTGATTCTTGGAGACTCCAGGGCAATCCTGGAGGGTTGGCAACCTTACCTGTTGCTTGAACCCGAAATTGCTGAAATACTGTAAGAGGCAGCTCCTTGAGCATTTTTGGCTCAGAAGAAATCAAGAAGTATTGGAAATGTCATGAATCTATGCTTAAAGATTTGCATAGACATTTGAATCTTTATATGCTTATCCATAATACCTTTCAAGGTTTGAATATCGTCACTGATGATGGAAAGGAATTGAATACCGTCCTGGTCATAACTGAGGGTTTGTGTACATGGCAAGATACTGTGTGGCAAGCCAGGATGTGAATCTACGGTGCTCTAGGTTGCTGCAAAGTAATATCCTACTTGGACACTGCGACAGTGCACTGAAAGTCCTGGAGTGAGGCTTGGCTTAGGCTATTACTTGAAAGCACAGTAAGCTACATCTCACTACTGGACCTTCACTGTGTTTGTAGCAGTGTCCACGTGGGACGTCACTGCATGGTAAACTGGTATGCTGTAAATTGATGCACTGGATTGCTGAGCAGTAATTTACCATGTAGCCAAACCCAGAGTTTGCTTTTAAGCAAAGGGTGTGTGTATGGGGGGGAGGCACGGTGCATGTGCATGCATGTGCACTTACACTCAACATGCTATAATGATGAAAGATAGAGGAATAGTTAGAGATGTATTAGTGTTAAAGTAATTACTTTAGACTTGTATTATGATCTTGATCAAGCAAAGGATTTAAGCACACCCTTAACTTTAAACATGTGAAGAGTCCTATTAAAGTGGGACTATTCATGTACTTAACGCTTAGGATGATTTTAAATTCTTTCCTGAGCTGGGCCTAAATTGGGGATAATGCCCTATTGGAAAGACATGGGAGTATGAGTTATAGTGTAATCATCATAAGTGTGGGGTCAAATGCATTTTCTTCACTTTATCAGGTATCTTCAAGAGCGTTTCTTGTTAACTGCTTATCACAATAGGCCCTTACCTTCTACAACTAGTAATAGTGCTTAGTATCAGGAAACTCCAACTCCCAGCTCCAGGGAATTAAAGTGTAATCTCATTAAACTGATAGTTTAGAGGAGTGTGATGACTACATCTATTCAAATGGAAATCCTGTGTGTGTTAATGTGCAACAGAAGCTTACTTATTGTGTTTGTGTTTTGGTTTTTCACCAGATTGGCGCTTATTTTAGCAGCATATTAGCAGAAAAGCTAAAACTTAATACTTTCCAGGACACAGGAAAGAAGAAACCACAAGTAAATGCCAAAGATCATTATTGGCTGGTTACTGCTCGCTCTCAGAGTGCAATTCACAACTGGTTCACAGATTTAGCAGGAAATAAATCACTGACTGTTTTAGCAAAAAAGGTATAAACAGTTTTTCACTCCCTTTTTTAATGTTCTTTGGATTTTATAGAGTTGGAGAGTTTATGTAATACTTGATTTGTTTGTTAACCAACGCATATTTCTGCATTTATTATTAACAAGTGACTTGATCTCATTCTGTGTAGATCTCAAAGCAGGCTTTCTAAAAATCGCTGTGTAGCAAGGGTGTAGATGGAACATCGAGCAGTGAGTGTTTTATAATAAGAGTTATGCACATTATCAGCCAATAAGGTTAATTTCTTAACTTAGAAAAGAAAAAGTTAATCTCAGAAGTAGACGATATACTTGCTTCCTAGTAAGTGGCCAAGACACTCAAAGATCTGAATAGCTGGGATAATTGGCCTGCCTACAATATCACAAAGGGATACTAACAGCGTCATGGCTCTAGTACCCATGGACCAAGCACTTTTGCTGAATGCTGGTGAGGTACTATATGAAAAAAATTCTACCAGTCAGTGTCAAAGATCATAAAGCAGCCATTGTTACACCAGCGACTGAAAGCTGAGCATTCACACCTTACTCCACAGTATGAGTTGTTTTGAAAGAAGTGTTCAATGGGTATGTTTTCCTTCTTAGATATTGCTTCAAAATGCATTACAAAGTTATTCCATGAATATGCAGAAAGTCAGATGACCTCCTGAATTTATGGTTTAACATAAAATACCTTCTGAAATGTATTTTAGAATTAAATAGCCAGAGTCTACAGTAACCCAAGCAGGTTTCCTTGGAATTTGTTCTATTGGATTTGATGTAGTAATTATTTTCTGTTTCATTCCAGGTTCCAATTCTCAGTAAAAAGGAGGATGTCTTTGTTTATTTAGCAAAATATTCTGTGCCCCTTCTGCGTGCATCATGGCTGATCAAGATGACATGTGCCTATTATGCTGCTATTTCTGAAGCTAAAATTAAGAAACGTCAGGCTACTGATCCAAATATTGGTAAATGAACAAGAATTCTAATGTCTAACTGGATTGTGATAATTGAATGGAATTGTTATTCTTGTTCAGTGTTCTGGTGCTGCTAGGAAAGTATGTAGCAAGGAATCATTTATTAATAGGAATCTTATTTTTTTCATTTAGATTTCTAATACCCATCCCTCCCATTCCTCCCCAAACCTGTCAAATAATACGAAGTGCTAGAAGACATAAAATATTGCCCCATACAGTTACTCCCCTACCTGGCAAATCAAATCCCAAATCTCTCATCACTTTATTGAAAAGAATACTGTATCTTAATCATCAGCTGGTGACATTCATTCTGATGTAGCGAGCTCATCTGAGGGCCTATGGCCATTCAGGCTCCCCTTATGATGAAGTTAAGGGCTTAAATGGCCAGAGGTCCTTGTATGCAAGGATGAACGTCATCCTGTAGCGAGGCCTGGTCTACACTTACCTTCAAATTAGGCAGCAGTTGACGGGAGTTACGCAAGCTACGCAGAGTACCATCAGTGAAGTCATACCCCCAATTAAATTGCTACTTTGAAAAGCCTGAAATGAAATTTGAGAGTTTATATTTTAGGCATAATATTAAAATGAATGTGGGAGAGCACTTTTCATTTCACCATTGGGGGTTGAATGCTACCTTCTGGCACCAAACCAAGTGGGCCAAGCACTGAGTGTACAATGTGTGAATGTGAAAATCCCAAAAGTTTTCAAGAATAGTGAGAATAACATGCTCTTTCAAGAGCAACGGGGAATCTGACATGCCTTCCTGCTAAACTCTAACTTGAAAACATATTTGCAGGCTGTTCAAGGCTGGAGAGATTACATTTCATGTCAAATTTTATGTCTGTACAGATATGGTGGCTCCCTGATCCAGATCCAACCTGTACATCTTTCTGTCAGTGTTGTCAGAATAGCCTAGTGTGAGCTCTCTCGGGCAGGCAGGGTCTTCTGCCTTCCTGATGTGTACAGAATGGTGCCCTTGATTGTGGTTCCTAGGCGCTACCAGAACATAAATATAATTGGAACAAGTCTGCTCTTGGAGGGAAATAGCCGAATATCAAATCATAAAAATGACATAAGCCATTAGCATGGTCCATCTTGTTTCTGCTACCCATCTTCCGTTTCATTTGATTCCAACCCACATTCCCACTTCAGATCTCTTCTGTACTTCAGCACTACGTCTGTCTACGCAAATCCTCCATCTGTAGCTTCCTCCTGCCAGTCTTCCTTGTTTGCAGGTTTGTATTAATTTATTATTTGTATTATGGTAGCATCTAGAAACCCCAGTCAAGAATCAGGGCCCCATTGTGCTGGGCAGCGTACAGACAAATAAAAAGAGATCAGACCCCACCCTAGAAAGCTTATAGGGTGAGATGGGACATAACAGGTGGACAAAAATACAAAATAGGCATATGGATAAAGTAAATATATTAACAGAGATTTTAGCTAATAGAGGATTGATGGATACCAAGGCAAGTTGTTATCCTCCAGGATTTAAGGAAAGCATTTTTTAATTTAATATTTAAAGTTTAATATTGAAGGTGCTTATAAATGGTTGTCAAACATAACTGCTGCTGAGTGTATCTGATAAGCCCTGACTTTGAGTTCAGTGAAATGTCACTTTAAATCGCCAGGTCAGAACTGTCTTGGAATCTAGCATCAAAGGGACAAAAACTAAAAAATATTTAGCCACTTTGGAAGTCGGAGTGTATATATATTGTAAGAAATGAAATAATATGTTTACAACTGTCCTAGTACCTGGAATTAATTATTCCCCTTCCCTTCCTCCCTCCAACCTTTATTTGTAATCTGAACTACTAAATTAAAGCAAAACCTCTTTTGTTTTTCACCATGAAGCTGCAGCATTTCCTTGTCCCTGCAGTGAGCATCTGTGAGGTGTTTCGGTTGTCTTACATTATTGGTATTTCATGCAAACATTTTTTTCAGTTACTATTTTTGAGTTTTCAGCCCCTAAACTTACTTTGAGTAACACATTTTAAGCTAGAGAAGCATGTTTTGCATTCTTTAGCAAAAATTGTATGCAGTTTAATTCTCAAATGGGGACATCCAGAAATTTTGAAAAGATATTTATTTCTGTAAGTATTTGTATTTTGAAAATTTTAAAATAGTAGTAGATAGAACCCAAGAAACCTTTGATAATGCTGCATGGTGCCAGCGTTGTTTATGCTAGATGTGCTATTTTATTTTCCAACCTGCATAACCTGGGGCTTCAGGTTCTGAGTCAAACCAATAAGAAGGCAAACTGAAGGGGTGTGTGTGTGTGTATATACATTATTGTTTTTAGGAAATATTGCTACTCATGGCAAATTAATTAACAAACAAGTAAGAGTCTATTGAATCTAAACATAATCAACTTGATTATAAAATTGACATTACATTATAAAAATAGATTAAAAGAACGTTAAGGTTGCAAAATCCTGCACTTAGGAGTTAGGAAATGCCAGATCTAAGGTTAACCATGCAACATTAATTTGGCCTTTTAGTGCATATGCATTATGATACAGTTTTTAAGTACATGATCACAGATTCTTTTCCCATGGATCCCAGGGTCATTCAGTGCACAAAATTATAATCTAGACATTAAAAAATGTTAAATCTGGGATACGTAACATCCGTGGTTTTACCTTATGTTTTGGCCCAAGGTAAATTACAAATGTTTGTATCATGGGATGAATGTTAGGGGTGTCTAGATTAGTGTTTTTGCTCCTTTTCTAACTCAAGTTAGCTGATTGCCAATTAACTTAACTAACAAGTTTTAAAATACTAATCTGCCTACTTACACTCGTTCTAGTAAAGTAGGTAGGCAAAGGGATATGAAATATAGAAAATGGAGAATTCTTTTATCATGGAAATTTTTTTTTTTTGGGGTAAAATGTGGTGTATACAAAATGCGTGACATTTTTGATATGTTATAAAGGTTTTAATAGTGCTTTTTTGGGATAACCTGTATAAACTCACTCTTGGCTTTGGCAGTCACTTAGTAACACATCCATACTAAACTCATGTGGATAAATCTACAAGTCTTCTACAAGTGTGCTCTGAGAACAGTTCAGGACTGAAATGTATCCTGCCCCTCAGTGTACACCTCACAAATCACTGAGAGAAGTAATTTGTGACTCTACAAAAGTTGGTCTTGTGTCTCTAGAGATGAAGGGCTTGTATATTAGCCCACTGTGCTAGCCAGTGAGGCTCAAGTAATTGTGGATTTACTGGCAGGATGAATTTTCAGGTTGCATTTCTATCTTATTAGATAGAAATCAGGTCTTTGGAGAAAAGCTTGCTAAGGGATCATAAATATTTGAGTTTAAAATAATTCTGAGAGTATTCCGCAAGTCCACATTTTCGTCTGAGAACCTTAATTTTGTGTCTGACTTTGGAAACGAAACTGATTATCAGCTTATCACTTTCGGAGCACAGCTGGAGAGTGGTAGGCACAAAGGAGCAGTCACCCCGTCCCTAATCCTGGGTTTAGTTCTGAACGAGCTCAATCTTCAGTGTAGGTTGGAGAAGCTTCAGGGCTGCTCTAAACAAGGTTTTAGTGGAAACATCATTTTAGGGATGAATTTATTAAAAACTAGAGTGCCTGGCATTAAATGAGGATATTGATATAATAGGCATCACGGAAACTTGGCAGAATGAGGATACTCAATGCAACACAGTGATATCAAGGTATCAAAATATATAGGAATGAACAAGTAGGTTGTGCTGGTGAAAGAGGAGAATAGAGTCAAATAAGGTAAAAATATAAAATGAATCTCATGGCACCGTAGAATCTCTATGGATAAAAATTCCATACTTGAACAATGAGGATAGCGGTAGGACTATACTACCAACCACTGGACTGGGATGGTGATTGTGAAATGCTCAGGGAGATTAGAGAGGTTACAGAAGCAGATGATGCAATGATAATGGGGGATTACAACTATCCTCATATTGATAGATATATGATTTAGGAAGGGAATCAGAAATAAAATGTCTAGACACATGAAATGATTGCTTCTTGGAGCAGCTAGTTCTGGAACTCACAAAGGGAGAGGCAGTGCTTGACTTCATCCTCAGCGGAGCACAGGATCCAGTCCAAGATGTGGATATAGCTGAACCACTTGGTAATAGTGACCATATTATAATTAAAATTAACATTGCGTCGGAGGGTGGAGGGGTGGGGAGAAATGCTAGAGAAACCCACTACAGTGGCATTTAACATAAAAGGGGGAACTACACAAAAATGAGGTGGCTAGTAAACGGTCATTAAAAGGAAGGGTGAAATGCCTGAAAACTGCCTGGAGGCTATTTATAAACACCATCATAGAGGCTCAAAGCAAATGTATCTTCCAAATCAAAACAGAAAAAGGACGGAAAAATGCTGCTGTTGCTAAACAGAGTAAAACAGGCAGCTAGACATAAGAAGTTATCCTTTAAAAATTGGAAGTCAAATCCTAGTGATGAAAATAAAAAAAGAGCATAAACTCTGGCAAGTCGAGGGTAAAATATAAGGCAGGCCAAGGAAGAATTTGAAGAGCAACTAGTTTGTACCTCTTTTGCTAACAGCTTCTTTTGTTTGTTTAAGTACATCAGCAGCAGGAAGCCTGTCAAACTCTTGGGGCCAGTGGATGATTGAACTGAAGGAGCACTCCGAAAAGACAAGGCTGTTGCAGAGAAGTTAAATGAATTCTTTGCATTGGTCTTTGCTGCAGAGGATAAGGGGGAGTCCCCATATTCATATAAATCCTGTGTCAATAATATACTTGTAGTGTACTTAGATTTCAGAAAGCCTTTAACAGAGTACCTCACCAAAGGCTCTTAAAGTAAGGGATCATGGGATAAGAGAGAAGGTCCTCTCATAGCTCGGTAACTGGTTAAAAGATAGGAAACAAAGGGTAGGAGTAAATGGTCAGTTTTCACAGTGGAGAGAGGTAAGTAGTGGGTCCCCCAGTGATCTGTACTGGGACCAGTGGTGTTCATGATTTCAGCAGTGGAATGTCAAAATTTGGAGATGATACAAACTCACTCAAGAGTTAAGTCCAAAACTGTCTGCGAAGAGCTACAAAGGGATCTCACTAGACTGGGTGGCAAAATGGCAGATGAAATTTGGTGTTAAGTGCAGGGTAATGCACCTTGGAAAAAATAATCTCAGTTCTACATATAAATGGCTGATCTAAATTAGCTGTTACCACTTAAGAAAGATCTTGGCGTTACCTTGGATAGTTCTCTGAAAACATCTGTCCAATGTATAGCGAAGGTCAAAAAAGTGAACAAAATGTTAGGAATCATTGGAAAAGGGATAGAACATATCAGAATATACCTTATTGTGCAATATAAATGCATGGTACACCCACACCTTGAATATTGCCTGCCGTTCTGGCCACTGCATCTCAAAAAAGTTGTATTAGATTGGAAGAAGTACAGAGAAGGACAACAAAAATGATTAGGGGTATGGAACAACTTTCCTAGGAGGAGAGATATTAAAAAGACTACTGTTCATCTTAGAAAAGAGATGACTAAGTGGGTATATGCTGGAGGTTTATAAAATCGTGAATGGTATGGAGACAAGGAAAACGGTAGTGTTTACCTCTTTGTTAAATATAAGAACTAGGGGCACTCAATGACATTAAGAGGCAGCAGGTTTAAAACAAACAAAAGGAGGTACATGGTCACACAATGCACAGTCAACCTGTGGAACTCATTGCTATGGAGTGTTGTAAAGGCCAAAAGTGTAACTGGTTTAAAAAATTAGATAAATTCATGGAGGATAGGTCCATTCATGGTTGTTAGGCAGGATGATAGGGATGCAACCCCATATGTCTGTCTCTAAACCTCCAGCTTTCAGAAGCAGGGACTGGATGACAGGGAATGAATCACTTGACATTGCCCTGTTCTGTTCATTCCCTCTGAAGCAACTGGCCCTGGCCACTGTCAGAGACAGTATTCTGTGCTAGGTGGACCATTGGTCTGACCAGTATGGCCTTTCTTATGTTCTTGTACTAGCTGCCAAGGGACTGCTCTGGTGTCTGGACATCATCAGGACATAGGGACATGGTGTCTAAGCCTCTATTTCAGGGGCTGGGATGGATTCTGGAGAGTCATGCACTGGGGAGAGTCATGACCAGTCAGATTTAAGGGTGCCTTCTACCAGGAAAAAAGGCCCAAAGTGGGCATAATGGGTCCAGTTATTTTCCTTTTTGGGCTAGCAATTTTAAAATGCAAATCCTAGGCACCTGTCACTGGAGGGGAAGGATGTGACCTGGAAGGATTTTGACATTTGGGATGGGCAGGCTCATAATACAAATAACATAATGGGAAATCTGTTTTTCCTCAGCCACTGTGTTTTCTTGGAGGCTACCACACTCACTCCTGCCTTCCTCCACATCCATCCTTAAGGGTTTAGGTGCTAGCTCTTCCTACTTGTTGGTGTTTATAAACCCAAATTGGCTGCTTTTTCAGTATAGCCAGTAGCTCATTATGTTGAGGGGTGGGAGAGAGCTCCTTCCGGAGCCGGAGGAGCACTCTGCCCTGGCGAAGGCTCTAGGGCCAGAGGAGCACTGTCTCCCCCATGCTGTGGTGGTCAGAGCTCAAGGTGGGAACCAGGGATCACCTTCACTATAACCCAAGGTTTGCTATCACGAAGGGCATTACAGTGAGGGTCTACTGTATATTTATGGAACATCCCATATTGTCTATTAAAATATAACATGACAACTACCTTAATTTAATGGAGAAGTTGCTGGAGGAGAGAGCTGGGTGTAGCAGGGAGGAGAGGTGGTGCACTTGGGACTAACACAGACACTATTGGATCCTGCAGCAGTAACGGGAATAGGAAGTGCAAGGAGCCTCACTGGACAATTGTGTGTCTGGCTCTGTAGTGAACCTATGACAAAATCCAATTCTGCAAGTACAATTGAGAACACATGCTGGCGGATTATCCCTCATAAAGAGGATATTTGGGACTAATCAGGTCTTTTAAGAAGAATACTTGAATTTTGGCAGCCTATTTTGTGCCGTTTGTCCATGCTTCTCAATTTCATACATATCTGTTCTTTTCAATAGCTGATAGAACCTTCTCTTTCAGCCTGTTTTTCTTTGTTGAAAGAATTAAATTTGTTTTTTATATATAACTTGGATGCTACTCTGTTTCCCCGAAAATAAACCCTACCCCGAAAATAATCCCTAGCATGATTTTTCAGGATTTTTGGAGTATGCTTGAAATATAAGCCCTACTCCAAAAATAAGCCCTAGTTACAGTTTACAAGCGGTTCACAAGTAAAGGTCCCCATACACTTTGTTGTTCATGGAAAAAAATAAGACATCCCCTGAAAATAAGCCCTAACCCATCTTTCAGAGCAAAAAATAATATAAGACCCTGTCTTATTTTCGGAGAAACACGATAGTAACGTTGCATTAGCTCTAGGACATGGGGAGAAAGAGGTGGCCAACCAGAATGTTGTTTATCTGCAACTCTTCCAAATCAGAGGCATCTCATGTGCCACACCCATGGAGAGTGTATTCTGGTTGGGAGATGTCTGAGAGCATTTCATACTGTTGTATGGATACGCCTTGATCTGTCCCACCAAATCTTGTAGTTTATTCTGCCTGGGATTGTAGCCAGGCCACAATATGGGCCAATACTAATTGATCCATTGAAGTTATTCCAAGACAGCTTTTCCTGCTAGCTTCTTACATTCCATCCCACAAAATAAGATGCAGTGTGCATACAGCAATCTGAAAATGTGAAGGAGAAAGTGGTGCTTCTGTCATCCAAACAAGTCAAGCAAGAAAGTGCAAAGCATGGGCTCAGTCTTGCAGCCCTTAAGTCATTTGAGTTGTTGCACTGAAATGACTAAGAGCTGTTAAGACACCTTTAGATGACTAAAAAGGATAGTTTTTCAAAACTTTGCATCGTTCATGCTTTAAGACAAGCAAATCTGGCTTGAGGCAAGCAAGTGTACTTTAAAGATGGTGGACAAGGAGTTAAACCCATTTTGCATCTTCAGTTCAGTTCAGCTGCACAGTTCAGTTAAAGGGACAGAAAAATTGGAACAGGAGGGTACATATGCCTCTGTATTTGGCTGAGCATCAGACTTGGGCAATAGAAATTTTTTAGTTCTAATCCCAGCCCTTTCACTTACTCCCTGTATGATTTTGTAAAGTTTCTTAATCTGCTGTGACACTTTCCCCATCTGTAAAACATGGGTACAGATGATTACTTTGTTACTGAAGTGCCCATGGTGCATGAGTACATAAGATGTGGTCCCTGCCTGGAGAAATTTACAATATGAACAGACAAAAGAGACGTGCTAGAAATCCCAGGAGAGGGTTCTATATTAGAGCATATATATTTTTAAATTTAATTTGGAGATGGCATTTGTGCTGCCATGGACTGTTTTTGAAAGGAGAGAGGTGCCTGGCATACTGGGAATGGAGTGTGGGGTCAGCAAGGGAGAAGACATGAAGATAGGGAGAAGTGAAGTGAGCAAGGATGGCGTTGAGTTAGGTTCATGCTGCCATTTTCTGTTCTTGTTTCCTTAAGGTCAGCGCGTCTTGTCTGTAACTGACAAAAAGTGCTGTTTGGTGGGATGAATGTCTGCGTTTTTTCTCCCTTCCGTCTCTGCTGCTCCCACTCCCCCCATCCATTCTTTACTGGAGAAGCTCATCTCCATCTCAGTGAAGCAGACCTGAAACTTTTTGGGGGACTGACCACCTTATTCATTGCATCCCCTACCTCATTGCTAGCTCCAACTCCCTGTTTCAGCCTTCTCCATACAAGGCCCCACTTATTGTGTGGCAGAATCTCTTCTTTTGCCCCAAGCATTTTGGGGTTGGGTAAGCATTGCAACAGGGTCTTTCCCCAGTGCTCTGTGTGTGTGCAACAGCACGTCCTCCGCTGCCTGTCTCCTGACCATAGTGTGTAGGGGTAAGGGTTTGCAGAAGCAGGCCCTCTTTCTCCTTCCTTTAGGGAAAAGGACTGGGGAGGTGGTGGGGTATTTGCAGCAGAGATGTTTGTAGAATTTATAGCTGAGGATCCCTAGATGAGTATCTTTGTTTCCCCCACTCCCTTCTCAGTGAAGTGTGTGTTTTAATGCAGCTGCTAGTGGGTGATTGGGCTACTGACTTCGTATTGTCTCCCTTTTCCCCTCTTCCTTCCTTCTGTGACAGTTGCTTATATCACAACAGCAGAGAGCAGCATCCAATCCAGATGGGGTCTGCTGCTGGCCCATCAGTCGTGGATGGAGGAGAGGGACCAGGCAGGTTTCAGAGGGAAGATGGGAGACTGAGGATGTCACTGTGGGCTCTGTCACTTCCCTCTCCCAAGGCCCTTCTAATGTAGAAACATTTGGGCAAGAAAGGTTTCTAGGCCCTTTCCCTCAATACTGTGATCAGTGCTGCTTTGCTTCTCTTTTGTTTACTTTTATTCCTTTCCTGTAGCTTTCTCTTCTCTCTCTTTCCCCAAGCTATTATCAGCTTGTATGGAACATACAGGGCACTTACTCGCCTGTCTCCCATCTCCTGCTTTTGCTATTCAATTCCAGTCTCTGACCACCTTTTTTCCTCTTACCTCTGCTCCAAGTTTTAGGGGTAGGCCCGAGCAGGAGTTGCAGCACTGACTGCTAGAAATAAGTTTGCTTCCCTCATGAATAGCTTTGCTAATAATATTCATTGAGACAGCATGTCATGCTATCCCAGGGGATAAAAAATGATGACACTGGATTAGGTCTGAGTACCAAAGGCATATCTCCTCAGCCTGGAATGAATACTGGTAATGGTGCATTTAAACGAAAGAATTATTTCAAACTACCTTGACTTATTTTTTCCTTAAGAAAAATAATTACAGTGATTCTTCTGAGCAAAATCAGCGGGCCAGATCTTCTGTTGATGTAACTTGTGGCATAGTTCCAGTTTATGCCAGCTGAGGCAGTATTTGTGAAGAAAATTTTGTTCTGCTTACTGGAAAGGGAGAGTCAGTGGTTTGTAAGAAAGAAAGAATTTTATTTCTGGTTTCAATTCTGTCTTTGGTCAGTTCAGTGATGACAACTAGAGGAGGCACATGGTTATCAGAATGAAACGAGGCAGCAGGAGTATCATAAGGCGGGTGTGCTTAGTTTTTGTTTCAGTATTGCGTTAGTGTTCCAGCACGGATTTCATTTTGAATGTACTAACTGGGTGCTAAAGGTTATATTATGCATGCAAGTTTGCTATTTTGCGAAGGTTATTTAGAGCTTTCTGTGAATAATTATACAGTACATCACTGATTAGTTTTTGGCAGTCTTCTAAATGTTTCTGGTCTGTGCCTTAAGTAATGAAAATGATTCATTCTCTATGGTTTCTAACTCAGTGGCACTGAGGAACTGGTAATAAATTGCCTTGGGAAAATTATCCTTTCAAAGTGTGACATGAAAAGAAGCGTGAAATGGTGGATTTGCATTAGTTTTTAGAAAACTCAGTGAGTGTTTTGAAGCAAATATTTACTAAACGTTCTCATATAGTTTTAAGCTTAAACAACTCTGAAAATCACTATGTGTTTGTACCAAGCCACTGGCTTTGGAGAGGAAAAACCTTCCAATAGATGTTGGTGGTAGAACTCTTTTCTGTTAGAAATTCAGGGAAAAAGATTCAAATGTGAACAAGGTAGCTTAAAGCCTGAGGAGCAAATATTGCATAGGCCACAGTGAAAGTTGTAGCCTATCAGTGGGGAGTCCCTGTAGCTTTGATAGTAAACAGGATTAGACTGTCAAAGCAGTGCTTTTATACATTCATAGAAGAATATGCTATTCTCCAAAATACTGCATGCTGATTAAACATAACTCTAACAGATGTTTCTCTCTTGTGGGATATGAACAAATGTCCTTAGTCAATTCAGCTGTACTATTAAGAGGATGGAAAAGAGGAAGTCTAAAATAGGTGGTCCTTCACCTAAATTATCATCTTGCATTAATTTAGGGCTTGTCTCGATAGAGTTAGTGTGTGGCAAACTGGGATGTGAATCTGTAGGGCAATAGCAAGTGTGAATCAGCTGTCCATGTGGACCCTGCTACAACGCACTCCTGCACTTACACTAATTTTAAGAAAGGAAGTTCCACTGTATTTTGTGTATTATTCTCATACCGTGTCCATATTTCTTTGGTTATCTGATTAAGAATGACAGGAACACAGCCATCATGTCATATTCCAAAACTCTTACACAGCATTTTGCTGCACTGGCCACCTCACTCTAACTTTTAGAGTGAAACACTGAATGAGGTGAACGGGGGTGGATTAATTCACTTCATTGAGCATTGTTCTGTGTACAGCAAAATCAAAGCTTGTGATGTCAGTGATGGTTTATATTCACAGAAATCCTCTTCATGTGCACAGATGATAAATACTTAATTGTGTCCTCTGAGGTGTGCAAGTCATACAAAGGACAGAATCTGCAAGATGAAAGGGATGTTTGGTCTTTGAAAGGCAAGACATCAGAAGACTTTACTAATATTTAATGTAAAGTCCAACAAATAGCCCATATGATTTCAGAGGAAATGGTAGGAGTTCAGACAAGAGCAACTGCCAGTTGAAGAGCCAAGGTTTTAGGTGTAATGAGCTAGAAGGAAAGTTTTGGGGCAAAATGTTTGGTTCTGGGTGCCTCAAAATAGATATTTAACTTCATATTCAGCCATATGTTTTAGGTATCTTACGTTAAGGCAGCTGCATTCCAAAGTTTTGAGTCCAAGGGAATTCAACATACATAATATAAGAAAAAGAGGTCACGTCGGGGTAGAAATCTGAGGTATAGTTTTTTGGTTTTTAAAACAAAGATTACATGGAGAAATAGTTATCCATAGTTGTCTGCCGTGTGATTGGAAATAATGGCTATTTTCTAAAGCAAGAAAAGGTATAGTTAATAGAAGAAGCTGTTTCAATAAACTCAGCCAGGCAGAGGACATACCACCAAAAGGAATAAAAAATATTAGTAGAAATCCGAGTCATATCTTGAGTTGCCAAAAGTGCTGAGATCAGAATAGTGGGGGAAGCTCTTTGGTTAGCAAAATTCCAATGGGCTAAAACTGGAGGGTTTGGGTCATATCTCAAAAGTTTGCTTGGAATACTGAATTTTCTATCAAAGCTTGACCCCCTCCCCTGACTACAGGGTGTGGTAAGAAGCTCTGCTGCCTCTATTTCCCACCTCCCCAAAATCCTTGGGAAAGATCTTTCCCAGCAGGGGCTGCCCGCCTTATCTCCCCCATTCAGTAGCTTTCCTCCTCTTTAGTACTGTGAAACTGGAAATTCTTCTTCATACTTTGTGATTTTTTGTTTGTTTTTTGTTTTTGTTGTTTTTTAAGACTATTTACTTCATTTGGGGGTCTGGAGGAGACTGAATAATTCAGGTTAGGGAAATTGCATTACACACTTAGCACACATTTGTTCCTACAAAATATTGCAGAATACATTGCTCAAGCAGATAATTGATTTTTTTGTTTTTAATCCTTAAGGTTTTTATATAATCAGACCTGCATTTTGTGACTTAAACTACTTGATGGTGACTTCTTAAGTTATATTCACTGAAGTTGGTGGTGGCTGAAGGTTTTAATATCCATCTCTTTCCCATGTATAAAGAAAGGAGGAACACACTGTTTTGTTACTTTTTCTTGTTTGTCAACTCAAGTGTCCTGACACTTGCTACAACATCTGCTGAAGTCAGTTTTGAAGTTCTGCATCCCTGTCACTCATCCCTTAGCTCTGTCACTATTGGCTCTGACTGTTTAGTCAGGGAACATCCTGTAAGAGGTAGGCCCAGGTGGTAGGGTCATACATAAAGTGCCAAGCGATTCTCACATATATGCTCAGGTGTAGGTATGGCCATTTTCTGAATTGCCTGGGAATCTTCCCTGCTGGCAGACTGGATTGGTCTATAGGGTATTTTCCCCTCTCTCCAGTCACCTTGCAGGACTCCTGTGGTGAGACAGCTGTCATCCCTAGAGGCCAGAGCCAAGGACCGACAGCGCATCTTTATGTGGTCTTGATGCCCTTAACAGGAGTTTTTTTGAGAGAGATTCTGGGTCAATACACAGACACCTGAGGGGGTTTAGGATGCGAGAACACTAAAGACAGGTAATAGCATTTATGTCTGGGATGGCATCTTACTATTGTGCAATGGTATAAGGCAGTCTGAGGGTGAGCCTGACTTGGCCTGAGTGGAGGACTAGAGTGAGAGTTGTGGTTGGGAGACTTGTGATTGTGTACCAAGAGGCTGTGGGCAGTCAGTAGACATACAGTGAACAGAGACTGCAAGGACTGGGTGCCCCTAAATAATGGGTTAATTTTGATTTAAGGTTTTGGACAGAGGCCTTTCAAATAAGTCTAGAGTTTTATTGGCAGTGCTGCCAAGTGGCATAAGCAATGTTCCACTAGCTCTTTGAGATACCAAATGTATTGAAGTTGACCATTTTGTGCTTTGAGGTTGTCAAAGGTGACCTAGTGGATGGATTTCTGTCACGATGGCTTTGATATAATTTAGTTTGTATTAATTTCCCCAACTCCCACTAAAGCATCCTGCACTGTAGAATCATTGGTTGGATGAGGTTAGAGAAGCATTACTGCTTCCTGTTTGATGTCATGACTATATGACAAGCAGTACAAGACAAGACTCAAATCTGTGATTGCATCTTTGTCAGTCTGACTTGAGAACCTTCAAAGCAGTCTTGTCTTGATGCATTTGACACTGCACTGGCCAGTCTGTTGACCTAATAAACTGCTCTAAGAAGGTTATGTTTTAGAAGAAAAACTAAAATCAGAGGAGTTATACATCAATTTCAAAGGATAAGAAGAGGAACGATTCTATTTCCAGTCATTCTTGTGTAAAATCTTTAGTTTTATTTGTTACAGTTCTTTGAAGGAAAAAGACAGACTCCACATCAAAGTAATTGGTGGTATATTTATTCCTACACTTTTATTCAGGTTGCTTTGTGATTGAATGTTGAGCCTTGATGGAGAAGATAAGTGATTCTCTAAAGGCATAGTTTTTATTTGTACCTTTAAATTACAGGTGGACAAATTCATTAAGCTAGCATGCTAGTTACATACTTCCTGGTGCATACATTTTGAAAACAATGCACGGGAGACGGTCGCACACACACAAACTATTAGTTCAGAATTGTGTTATTCCATTGCTGCTTAATGGTTTGAAAAGGTATTTTGACTGTAGCGGTAATTGAAAAGTTGTATTTTTACTGGGAAGAATCAAATCGTCACCAGATAAGTATGATATGTCAATTTTTAACTGTAAATTCATTTCATAGAATGGACTCAAATCTCAACCAGATACCTTCGAGAGCAGCTGGCAAAGATTGCAGAATTTTATCATGTGACCTCAAACCATAGCAACGGCTCTGTAGCTATGCCTCAAGAGGTGGAACAGGCTCTGAAGCAGTGGGAATATAACGAAAAGTTGGCATTTCATCTGTTCCAGGTAACTTTGTAAAAAGTGCCTTCTGAGGGATGCCTATGAGATCAGGTCCAATTTTACAATGCATCTAGAAAGAATTCATCACTGTACATCCACTCTTTCCTAATTTACAATTAGAAGTTTGTCTTCTGCATGTTACATTAAAATTTGCTTGGAATGAAATTGTTTTAAGTTTTCTCCATATTAGGCTTATAAGGTTAAATACATTCAGATTTAGGGACAAACTTTCAATTTGTTTTTAATTGAGGGCCTGATTTAGGATACTTCAGGCCTGAGTTTTCAGAGTTCCTGTGGTTCTTTAACTGGAGTTGTGGGTACTCAGCACTGCTGAGGATCATATACTACTAAGTCTCTGAGGCTGTACACCAAAAATGGAGGCATCCAAAAATGAAGTCCTGTTTGAAAACTGAGGCCTCCTTTCCCCTTACTGTGGTACATGAACAATTGTCACTATGACAAAGCTGCAACTTTCTGGTATAACCACCTCATTCATTTTGCATGAAGTGGATTAAAACCTTTTATAATTTAGTAAGTAATGCACATTGTTATCAAATTTTCAGTCACTGAAACAGATAATGAGCAAATTAATGTGTTAATTCAGGTGCAACCTGCTGATAGCAAACTTGTACCTTCATATTTGGTAATGAAAGCTATTTGTTCATAATAGGATAGTGTAATTCAGATCAATCATAACCTTCAGGTTAGTGTGTGTGGGGGGGAAGGACAGGTAGGTGAGCAGAGGGTGTTGCTTCCATAAGCCTACTTTTTTGCCCCAGCGAAGAGGCAAGGGCCTGTGAGAACCAGAGACAGGACTGGGAGCCAGCAGGGAGCGGCAATCTTAGAGAGGTTGTATTACCCTCCCTCACTACTAGAGGGTGGAATAACACTAAAGGGTGAAGTAGTTCCCTGACATGCTGCTAGAAGGAAGCGTTGGACCTACTGAGGTAGAGGAAGAGCTTTGCTGCAAGGGGTAAAACTCAAGTTTGTTTTAGCCTTTAATTGAGTAATCATTTGCTTGGCCCATTAGACCCTGTGGTCTCCATAAATGCATTTTCAGCATGTATTTGCTGGTTTTGATTCCCGTGCTTGTCCATACATATTCCATTCTTGGTACACGTGTACCCAATGCACTCGAGTGGGGTTCTTTTGGTCAGCAATGTCAGGTGGGGGCTGTGTACAGTCTGAGTGTCCTCGTGCTTCCAACCCAGGGCATAAAGGATGAGGTGACCCAGCTGGCTCTCAGTTCCTTCTCCCTGCCTGTGACTACAAGTCAGATTTGCAGTGTCTGAGCTTTGTTGCTCACTGTGTAGCCCCAACCTCCCTCCCCCATCCTTTTTCAGGGACCCCTTTCAAGATAGCATGCTACAACAGGAGGTGCAGTCACTTCTAAATCCCAGAACACTGGAAGAAGTACCTCAAGAATACGGGGAGGGCTTTTATACTCCTTCCTTTCTGGCATTCAGAAAGTAATAGGGCTAGCACCTTATTTAGGACCTGGGACAACTGAACACCTTCATGCACAAGCTCAAGTTCAGTTTGGTAACTATAGTTTTGGTAATTCCAACTCTCGATCCACACGACTGTACATAGCCCTCATCTCCAAGATGCTTATTTTAGTATAGTGATTCACCTTGCCTGTAGAAGTTATCTGAGATGTCAAGTGGGCAATTCCCACTACCAGGACAGCAATCTTATCATTTTGCCTATTGACAGCCAAAATGCCTACCAGAAGTGGGGGCTTACCTCAGGAACTGAGGAGTCCAGATTTATCCATATTTAGATGACTGGCTCATTTGCAAAAAGCCGTATTGACATAACTCCGCATGCCAGACTTCACCTTAGCTGCATGCAAGGATGGATGAAGTTCGTATAATCAGCCAAGCAGGTATCACCCTGCATATGTCAGTACATGTTCCTCCAGAAGTCTGTCATCATTAATCTGGTGGAAGGACCCTCTGAAGTGAGTAACCTACTCTTCAACATTGCCATCAGATGCTGGTAACAGACGCTTCCATACTGGGTTAGGGAGACAATATGGACAACTGTCAAACATGAGATACCTGGATACCTCAGGAACCATGAGTTCACATGAACATCTTGGTGTTAAGAGCCTTTTTTTGGATGTGCACAGTTTTTCTCCCCCTCTAAGAGTACTGAGAAGTCAAATCTTTACAGAATAAATCAGCCATGATTTATATAAACAAACAAGGGAGAGTAAGATACAGCTTCCTGACAGAGGAGTGGATGCCTGTGGAACTTTTGTATCCACCACGGAATTACTCTCAGAGCAGTATATCTGCCAGCATTACAGAATAAACTGACAGCTCTCTCTGCAGCAGAGAATTTATAAGTGACCACAAGTGGTCATCAAAGGACAACATAGTTCAAAATATATTGCTCAGGCAGGAGTCATCCAACCATAGTCCTCATTACTAGCAGAGAAATCAGGAAATGTCAGAAGCCCTGATTTGGAGTCAGGGATTCCTGTCCAGTGCATTTCTGAACCCAGGGTCCAAAGTGGAAGCTAGATAAATTCAAACTGGAAATTAAGGTTTACATTTTTTAACAATTGTAATAATTAACCATTGGAACAATTCACCTGGGGTCATGGTGGATTCTTCACCACTGGCCATTTTAAATTCAAGATTGGATATTTTGCTAAAAGATGTTCTCTAAGAATTACTTTGGGGAAGTTCTATGATTTGTTATACAGGAGGTCAGACTAAAATGGCATGGCCAAACAGTGGCTTGTGAACTGCATGTGGCTCTTTTAGCATTAGTGTGGCTCATAGAGCCCCCCCAGATCTCCCTCCCCATTCTTTGCCTGTCAGATTTGGGGGAGCTTGGGGCTTCTGCCCCATGGGGCATGCTGGGCTCCTTCCATGTGGGGCTTAAGCCCAGTGAGCCGGCAGATACTGCCCTACAGGGCAGGTTGTGTGTGTCTTGCAGTTCTCAAACTTCTGAAGATTATCATATGTGGATCAGAGGGTCAGTATATTTGGTCACCCCCAAACTAGATGGTCACCTTCATCTACTAGACTCTTCAAGTAGCATTTGATTCTTATATATTTTTCTTTCTAGGTTAGCTTTTAAAAATCTTTGAGAGTTATAGGGTCTTATTGTCAAGCCTTAAGTTAATTGTGATTTGGGTCATGAGATCAAAAGTAAGTAATACAATACAATAATAGCATTTTAACAAAATTCTAAGGCTTCTTATGTGTTGCTTCTGATTTAATTTTTGATGCAATTAAAAAAAATTCTTACAGGAAGGAATGCTTGAAAGACATGAGTATTTGACATGGATACTTGATGTTCTGGAAAAAATCAGACCTGCTGATGATGATCTTCTTAAACTCTTATTACCGCTAATGTTGCAGGTACAGAATGTGATTGAAAGCCATAGCTTTTTTTAAATTATATTTTAAAATATCCTAGGTAATATTTTTTTTATTTGATGCTTTTTAGTATATTTTTAAAAAATTGCTTATAATACTAGTGTTCTATCTATAATTGTACTGAAATCTTTTCCCAATTGCTTCATTTGGACTAAATTAAAGTTTTATGTGCATTTTTAATTCTTTAAAATTCTTCCTGCCATGCATTAACATGGAATAGGTTTTCTAAGTAGAAAAACAGAGCCTGCTTTTTCAGGACAGAATTGTTTTTAGAGCGCCAGAACTGTAGAGCAGTGTTTCAACTATGTTTTCTGTTTGAGAGATCTAGGTGCATGATATGATCGCTTCTAATTTGTGTATGTTAGAGATCAGAACTGTAGTGCAAAGTACCTTGAAAAGGCTGTTTTGCTTAATATATTATGCAATTTTTATTTCAGTATTCAGAAGAGTTTGTTCAATCAGCCTACTTGTCCCGTCGCCTTGCTTATTTCTGTGCCAGACGATTGTCTTTATTGCTAAGTGATACTCCTAACCTCATAGCTGCACACTCGCCTCATATGATTATTGGACCAAACAATCCTCCTTTAGCAGCTCCAAGTCCTACTACAACTGGTCCTGTGGTGAGCCCGGTACAGCTAGCCTGTTCAGATTTCTTTTCCTGCCCGCAACATCGTCCACTAGTTTATGGACTTAGTTGTATGCTGCAGGTAGGTAGACGTTTTCAAGGCTCTAACAGTTCTCATTGCAATGTATCTGGGGGCTTCATTTATGGATCTGGTAACAGGAAAAAAGGCTCATGGTTGTCATTTCATAACAACCTGTGGCAATTATCGTCTCATGGTGGTTCATTGGTCAATTTGAAATTAGTGATGTCAGTCACATGCCTAATGAATAGGTGCCACATTGGAAAAACCACCAATAGGTTTGGTACTTCTGTCCTTTTCAGCTAAGAGATGAAGATCTGAATGAGCGTGGAGAATGAACATAAAGGTGGTCTCTCCAGGTTATGGTTGAGAGGTTTCAGCAGGACAGTGGGGGAAAAAGCTTGTGCTGGCTATGGTCCATGCTGGTACCAGTTGTGTGGACAGAAGCCCTTTGCTGGTAGAAATAATCAAAATCTCCCTCAGGGAGAGCACTCTGCTAGGTACCGTGGAATACATGGTAATCTGGCCTGTCCTCAGGAAGCTAGCACTTGACATCAGTGACCTTGTTAATTTCTGCCTGGTGTCAAACCTTTCATTCCTGAGCAAGGTCAAAGAGAAGATGGTAGTGGACCGACTCCAGCAGCACCTAAACTCAGAAGATGTCCTAGATTCCTCAAGTTTGGCATGGAATCAGAACAGCATGGATTGCATTGATAGACAAATCCCCATGGCAAAGAACCAAGGTGAGATGGTGATGCTCATACTACTTGCCTTCTTCTCTGCCTTCGAAACCATTAATTGTGAGCAGGTAACTCATTTGCATGTGCAGGCAAGAGATGATGGAATAAGGCTAATATAATTTCTTTCCTTTCTAAAAAGGCTCCGTGACGAAAAGCAGCTTCTTCTCGTCCCTAAAAGTTCTGACATGCAGAGTGTGTCAGGGCTCCGTCCTGTTACTGCTTCTGTTTAACATCTACTTTATGACATGGGTTGTGATGCCGATGACAAGCAGCTCACTGTAGCTCTCAGACATCACTTTCTCACAAGCCATGGCACTTGAAGGAGTTGACAGCCTAGATGACCAGCTGTCTCAAACTGAACAGAAGGGAGACTGAATTAATGCTAAGTGAAGCAGGTAAAAAAGGGAGTATCAACACCTCTTCATCCACCAAGAGCATATGATGACTGTACTAGGATAAGGCACAGCCTGAGGACTCCTCACTGACCTGGGAAAATCAAATTGTAGTTAGAAGAGACTTTTCATCCCCAACTAGCAAGACTTCTCCTGTTCCTCTTGGACAAGGAACTGCCATAGCAGCTAATTTGTTTGTCTCTTCCATACTGGATTACTGCTGCACGTGCTCTTTCTCAACAGAGAAAATTCATAAAGCTGGTAAACAGCAAGTGGCTTATTTCCTAAGTGGAATAGTCTAAAGAGACTAAGTTATGCTCTGCAACCTGCACTGGTTCTCCATTTACCATCAGATCAGTTCTGAGTTTTGTTACTGATTCACAAAGCTGTTAATGGGGTATGCCCAGGTTATTTTCAAATGACACTTCTCCTGCAACTTATTTAGCAGGCTACTGTTGTTGGAATCCAGATCTGGATTTATGAGAGCAGGAGGTAGAACCTCTCAACAATATAACCAACCAAGGCCGTGGAACCCATTATCAAAAGAAGCTGGGAAGAACCTCACACTAGCTATTTTTCAGATCATGCTTAGGATCCATCTCCTCTTCACCAAAAGGTTTTCCAAATAACCAGCGCAAAAGAAAACCAACTGACAAGCTCAAAAGTAACTTGGAACTTATGTTCTAAAAGTAATCTAGAGCAGGGTGGGTTGCTGATAAGAACCCAGCCTCGGGGTCCTGCTTATATCTAGATGATAAACAGCTGTCATGGTGGATGAAATCTTACCCTAAGGAAGTCAGTGGCAAACTCCCATTGCCTTCAGTGGGGCATGATTTAACCCTTTGGTTTTTAATCCTTGTACAGCATTACATGGCATAGCAATAGTTATTTTTTCTAATGGTTTATAAACAGATTTCAGTCTTCAGACCTGTCATCCAGTACCTCTTGTAAACAGTAGATTTACTTATAAATAAGTGACATTTTCTTGGTGCATTTGAATGGCTCTTGTGTGTTTAAAATCTTAATAGGAAAGAATATTTTAATTAATGACTTAAATTTTAATTTTTCACATATAGCTTCTCTTTATAAACTAAACCCTAAAATGACACCTATCTTGCTAAATTATTCATGTGTCATAGGCAGTGTTGGGTGGAAATTAGCCTTCACTGGTGTTCTTTGACGGCAATATGAAGGCAATACAAATATAAATTGAGCAAGTATATATTTAAATGCAGTTTTCAACTGAATAAGGAAAATAACATTTTAATTAAATTTCCCACACACTGATGTTTTAAAAAGCAAATGGTTATGCAAAGGCCTTTTTTGGGGGGGCGGGGAGTAGGTGGTGGTGTCATTTTCACTGCAGTTGTAAGGCCAGAAGTGGTCTAGTTCATGAGACTATATCCTATGGTTGGTGTTTAGCTGTAACCCTGTCTATTGCAAATGTTCCATGAAGATTACTTCTTACTACTTTACATTGTTGCTTGCAGACTGTAACTCTCTGTTGCCCAAGTGCCTTGGTGTGGAATTACTCCACAAATGAAAATAAGAGCATTAATCCAGGCTCTCCTCTGGATTTACTTCAAGTTGCTCCATCTAGTTTACCAATGCCAGGTGAAAATTCAGCATTTAATCAACAGGTAGGCTTGTTTTGCTTTTTAAAGGGCAAAAGTCTGTTCTGTGTACTTTCCAAGCATGTAATAGTTTATGCCATAAATTTAGGTATGGTTATAGTCTTGGTTTGGGATTAGTTATGTTAGCTTTGGAATTGTATTCATTATGGTGTACCAATTGTTTGGTAAATATTTACAAATGCTGGGATTGTTTGAATTAAAGTATTGTGCATTTGAATTGCAGTATTATTAATGCTTTCAAGTAAAAATCTTGAGTTAGTTGAAACTGATATTACTTAATGGCCCAGAACAGCAAATAGCAGACTTGCTGCACCTCCCAATCAAGTGCAACCTTCGTGACCTGAAAAACTTACACTCATTTAATATTTTTGCATTGAATGCAAGTCCTGAAATGAAGATAATTCAGAATAATGTTTAAAAAAAAAACAAAGTAGTTGAATACACCATTCTTGATGGTACTGTTTTCTAAAGTAGGAAACATGATAACCTGCGGGATACCTTACTGATGCAGAGAAATGTGCCATGTGCTTCAGTTGAGAATCGTGGCTTCCCAGTTACTAGCTAATGTGCAACAATAATCTTTGTAGGTTCGTGCAAAGATTTATGAAGTAGAACAGCAGATAAAACAAAGAGGTTGTGCTGTGGAGGTGCGATGGTCTTTTGATAAGTGCCAAGAATCAACGGCAGGTAAAACAAGTGAAATGCAAAGAAAATGTTAGAAATTTTGGGTCCTCGGTTTTGTATATTTCTGTTTGCTTGATTACATCTCACTGTCATTAGGCATAGATTTAACAGAAGGACATAAAGTAAAAGGTAGCTTGTATTTTTTTATTTTTGGATTGGTGTCGTATTGTTATCATAAATGTTAGTGGGGAGGGACTGTTACAGTTCAGGTTCTGGGTCTGGTCAAGCCTAAGCTCTTGGATCCAGTGGGGATATGAAATGTGCAGAAATAGCCTCTTCAGTCCATAGGGGAGTGGTTCCCAACCTTTTTGAGTGAAAGCCCCAGTAGTTAACACTAGGTAAAACACAGGCCCTCGCACGTCCTCGACTCACCCCTCACTGGCCATAAACACATACAGCCCCTATAAACCCCTATACATGATGATGATAACACTAAACTCCATAATAATAAATTACTTTTACCTGAGTAAAAATATAAGTCTTCCCTGGCACAGCCGCTACTGCATGCCCTGTGTATCCCTGCGTCTTCCTGTCCCTCATGGATTGAGGGTAATGGAGGTGGGCCCTGGTGGGTTGGCTGGGGCTGCTCCAGGCCCCCACTAGCATGGGGCTTCTCCTCTCTGACCAGTGACCAAGCTGCTACAGGGCTGGGGGGAGGAGGATGGGGAGGGGGTTTGCTTCTTTGCTCGAGGATCCTCCTCTGCTCCGGCCCAGCATGGTGCTCTGGGGACCGGCCAGCGTGGAGCTCAAAGCCCAGCGTGGAGCTTGATGGGCTATATGACTTCACTGTTACTGAAGTCTCATGGACCCCCTGTAATCTCTGTCATCCCCTCAAGGGGGTTCCACTCCCCAGGTTGGGAACCATTGCCATAAGGGATAATTTTCCATGACTTTTCTGCTGAGAGAGGGTTTAGTAGTTTAGGGCTCCCGAGGGAAACTGTATTTAACCACCTAAACTGTAGGTTTGGTCACAGTGAAAAGGGAGCATTTAAAGATCCTTGGAGGTGGAATTATTCCAAGAAGCGCACTGAGGCTATCATGTAAGGATTGGAGAAACTTGCAGTTTCGATGGTAGGATTTTGTGTGTGCATAGATTTCTGGTAATGGGCAGGATTTGGTTAATCTCTAGATTTATTTTTAGCATACAAGGAAGTCTTGTATCATCACTCCTTTTGCTTTTCAGAGGCCAGTGGGGAAGTTAATTTGGTTTTAGCATGTTTGCTGGGGACAGGTATCCATGTCACCAGATCTGCCGCCCCAATTAGCACTTTCATAGTACCATAAGTACTAAATTCAACTTCCTTCCTTTTGGGGGGAGGGGGGGTGGGGCGGAGCGTGGAGTGAGGATTGTTTTTTTTTTTTTTGTCCATTTCTTCAGATGTTGGTGCTGTATGTATTCAGCAAAGTCTTGGATTTCACACAGAATTTTTCTGGTTAACTGTTTGGTTACTTTAAAAAAAAAAAAATTTAGGGGTTACCATCAGCCGAGTTTTGCATACATTGGAGGTCTTGGATCGACACTGTTTTGACAGATCAGATTCCAGCAATTCAATGGAGACTCTTTATCACAAGATTTTCTGGGGAAACCAGAATAAGGATAACCAAGAGGTAATTAATGTTCTCCCAATCCATTTCAGAAATTGTAGGCTCATGAGTCCCTTATTCATTGCAATTATTTTACCACCGTTGATGTATGTTGTTATCTGCACACTGACTTTCAGGGAGCTCCTACAGCTTAAAACTGATAGGTGTGTGGTAACCATGAGTATAAGGTAAATCATAGTCTCTGTATTAGTTAGTCCATGTACTTTGTACAAAATTTAGAAAAGTGTAGTTGGGCCACTAGGTGGCAGTTTGTTATTAGGCAGCTTCAGAGGCTAGGCAAATTTACTTAGCCATCTTTACCTATGTAGGAGTTACATACTGAAGAGATAATAGATTTGTTCTCAACTAGCATGCCTCCGACTTATATCTTGATTTCAGTCTGTTAGATGCACATTGTCTCCATGTATGCAACAATAAGCTCTCAGTCATGGGCTTATGCTTGTACTCCTACTTTTGCTAGCAATTTATATAACATTGTGGCCTGTCCTTGTTTTTGTACTGCTCACAGCACCAGAATATCTGCATGCTAACAATTAGTTAAAGCAAAATTCAGTACGAAGGGCTATATTTTCTATCCCACAGCGACATGAAACCACTATAGCACGTATAGATTTTCTTTCCTGTTTCCGTGTTTGATGAATTGCAAAACTTCATCATGAAGATAGTAAATTTTGATAGTGTTTATTTTATACTCCAGGAGTGCCCCAAAGTGCTAGGCACTGTACAGAAATACAGGGAAGACTCAGACTCTGCCATGATGAATTTAGAATCAAAAAGACCAAGAACCAGATGATACAACATACTCTCATGTTTGGGGTGGTGCTTCGCCACCAATACATCTTATTGGTTCCATGGAGGATTTTTTATGGAACAAGTAAAAATAAATATGATTTTTATTTCTTGCAGGTGTCATGGAACAAGTGGTTCTTAAGTAGAGAATTTCATGAGGATAGGGGAGTGCGATAAGCCAGTTGAGGAAGAGCAATCCAAACATGGAGGTAGAATGACAAAACAAATGTAGAAGAAGTTGTGGGAGAAATGGATGGTGGGGTGTCAAAGCTGGAAGAGCTTAGGGGCTGTGGCACTGTGACAAAACCGGTGTGGATAAGCAAAGGTGCCAAGTGAGAATCTTAGGAAGGGTCTTGAAGATTAAACTTTGAAGTGGAGAAGTAGGGAGGTGAAGGATTTTAGCAGTTGCATGAACATGTTGGGTAGCTGAGAGGGGAATTGCAGCTGAGCTCCTTAGAGTGGGTGATGGAGGGGTGGCATCAGTGATAGAGAATGGGGAAGTGAAGAAGTGATGGGATGAAAAATGTTCAGTTTTGGCTATGCAAGTTTGAATTACAGTGAGACATGCAGGAGGAGGGACATAAATGAATTGAGGAAGGCAGTGGGCAAGTGGATTTTGGAGAATCATCAACATAAAAGTGGCATATTGAAACTGCTACCGTGAGTAGATGAGCTCACCCAAAATGAGGATCTAGAGGCAGCAGAGTGGACTAAGCACTGAGCATCTGTGGGATACTTGTAAAAAGTGGGAGGGGCTCTGCCCACCAAAAAAGTCATGAAAGGAGAGGCAGGAGGAGAACTGAGGAGGACAGCATCACAGAAGGCAAGAAGGGAGGACAGCATTTCAGGCAGTAGAGAGTGATCAGCAGAGATGGAGGATACGAGGCAGCGTTGGCCTCAAGATATGGCCATAAGCTTGTTAGGATGTGCTCTAATTAGAGAGAGTCAGACGATATTCATCTTCTCTTTTCATTTTCTGACCAGGACTAGTTGGTCCACAGCATAGAGGGGGCATAGATACCATACTGATGAAGTGAAGCTTTAGGCAGGAGATGTCTGAGGCCTGATCTACACTTACCTGGAAATTTGGCGGCAGTTGATGGGAGTTACGCAAGCTACTCTGTGTAGCTTGCGTAACTCCCGTTGACTTTGTAACTCCTGTTCTATGAAGCATCTTCACTGTGTGGCACCGACAGGATATGTGTTCCCATCGACGCAGCACTGTGCCACTTGAAGGGGTGGTTTTAATGTGTCGACTTCCGGATCAGTTGAACGAGTCTTCACTGACTGCTCAATCAATCCGGATAGATAGATCCGACGGCGGCAAATTTGCCGCCATCAGTGACGACGTACCCTGATTGTTCCTGCTTTCTGATTGACTGTGCCTGTAACGTAGCAAGCTGGTGGCCTTTGCATTACTAACTTTGAACAAATTGGCCCATGAAAATAAAAAAGCTGTGGTGTGATCACAGAGCACACATACTCTCTTTGCCTTATGGTTGATTTCATGCCAGATACAGCAAATTTATCAAACTGTTGGTGTACAGACCAAAAAATAATGTCTGACTTGTAATGGTGAGCTGTCTGTATTTGGATGAATTCTTTACAACCAAAGCATGTGGTCTGAGCTCTCCTATTATTTTTATCTGAACTTATAATGCGTTACCAAAATTCAGAAGGTGTGGGTGAGAGAGAGAGTATCGTACTAAGCACAGTGACTAATGCTAGGTGCTTCTATCGTTTACACCAGTTCAGCTCCACTGACTTTAGTGGACTTGCTCCTAATTCTCAGGAGTGTGAGTAGAATTGTGCCTGAAGTATCTATGGTACTACATAGGTAAATATGACTGAAACAGCTACTTTCCACTGACTTAAAAGTTCTATGATAACTAACTCCTGAGCAAAAAATTATATCACTATATTATATTTCCCTAGATCTTAAAGAATTTCTGTCCATTCAGGTTGGTGTGTCATTTAAGATTGCATGTACATCTGTAGAATTGTTGTGCTTAACTCAAATATGATTAGTTCTATAAATATTACAATGCAGGTGTAGTATTTTAAAATCAATATTGTGTGGGTCGCCTCCATTCCAGCCATACAATTTTAAGCTAGACTAAATATTTACTAAAATCAGCTAGATTTCAAATGATTGCTTAATTATAGCAGGAATGCCGTTAATCCTTTTTTTTTTTTAGCTGCTAAAATGCCTCTGGAGATTTGGAGTAAAAGTAGGGCTCTTAGAAAGATTGAGACAGTATCCCACAGAGGCAGACTAATGCACAGGAATTTAGTACCAATTTCTTTTTGGACCTCAGATGAATAAGTTTGCAACAAGCCCCTTTGCTGACTGCTTAAGAAGATCTGAAAATTGAAATGCACAGAAGTCAGACATTATATTTAATACTCAGCAGCAGGTTGCTTGAATTGCGTGACTAGCAACTATCTGGTTTTAAAGTACACCCACAGCTTCCTTTTCATAGTTGTGCACTGGAATTTAGTTTGGGTCAAATTAATATCAACCTAAGGCACAGTTTAAGTAATGGGACTGAGCACTGAGCTGTCCATGGGATTGTGAATAAAGGAATCCTCACCCCGCCCTCCCAAAGGTGTGGAGTGGCTTTGTGGATACTCAGGGATGGACACTGAGCTTTTGCACATAGTGTGCCTCCGTGCCTGACCTCCCAACACTTGTCAGGGAGGATATCTGCCAGCCATGAATGTCCAGAGCCTGGCCAAGGAAGCCATGATCTGCACAGGGGGTATTCCTGTCTGCATAGGCTCTCCAGATGCTTCTTCATCTTCCATCCCTCACAATGAAATGGAAAGCACTGGTATTGCTATGTCCAGAACTCTGTGTGAGGGAAGAGGATGGCAGAATTTCCCCCTTTGTGAGAGTTTCATGCAGCACCCAACATGCAACCCTCTGAGAGTATCGTGACTTGGAAGTGAAAGTTCAACTGAGCTCATCAGGCAGTGTGGTCCAGTCCATGGGGCACCACAGTGGCAGCCGGGAGGCTTGCATTTTATTTACGACAGTCATTCACTCAGTCTGTGACTTTAGGTGAATCATGTAGGCCAAAGTTTTCAAAATTGTCCTCTAATTTTGGATGCTCAGTATCTAGGTACCCTGCTTTTGAGATGTATACTTCCAATTGAGGTCAGTGGGAATTGAGGGCACTCTGATAATTTAGAATGTGATTTATCTTGGTATTCGTTATGAGACTTCAGCTCATCAATATGTGGTTCTCCCAGTATTCAGCCACCATTTATTCTGAATACTGAAAAGCCAGACAGGCTCCTATAAGTCCCCCCTCTTCCTCCCCACTTAATCTCTCTGCATTGCAAGAAAGAATCCAGTTATGGTCATGGAGGAACTACCTACTTTCCTTCTACTGTCAAGGCCACTTCTGTTGGGTATCTTAGTCCTGGTGAGACAACGTAATTATAAAGACAGGTAGTAAGAGTCTGAGGGGAATACTCTGACCTCAGGGTGTTTTTCTATTTCCACCCTAGTCTTACATCACTGTAACTCTTCGACTGTATTTGAGTTACTTCTGATTTGCTATCATATAAATAAGAGGGGGATTGAGCCCTCTGTCAGATACTGCATATAAATAAAGGTTCTTTGCCCTTTTCTTGTCTGTGTGTAACTTCTCCTCACCCGTTATAATCCATCTCCTTTCTCTACAGTAAGCGTGCTATTTTTGCCTCTGAGTATGACCTCCTTTTGTGCTTACTCGAGTCCTTTCTGCCTCTTGACATTAGGAAGTGGCCTTGATGGGCCAACCTTAATCTTTCTGTGATTGTAATCAAAGCATCTAAGGTTCTGCATTTGTTTTTCCTGTTTTTATGTTCATAGGAACTAGCAGTTGGCAAAAAAGCAAAAGCAAAACAACAAAACCGCACTGGCATGCATTTGTGGGGGCAGCAGCCAACAATTGCTGCTGGTAGTGAAAATGGCAAGAGCATGTAGAGGTTGGGTGGAAATGCCAAGCATGGCCTCTCTGAAAAGTGAACATCAGCACCATGGTCCTGATCAGTTTATGAACTGCTGGATGGCATTGATTAGCTGGTTTACTTGATAAGTGCTGGGGTTGTGGTATATCTGTTGAGCTGCAACTTACACTCATTTTCTGTCTAGATTTCAGAGTCCTATGCTGTTGATAGGCAAGTAACTACATTGCTTTAGTTTTTGTTGGGATTGTAAACAAATACATCTCTCTATATTTAATTTGGCTTATTGACCTAAATAAATGTTGTTCAAAATACATCTAGGCAAACTACTGTAGATAAAGCAATAACTAATCTAAGCCTTTGTTAAAATGTAAGCCTAGATGAGGACACTTTGGGTTGCCTTTTTTCCCTAAATATAAATAAATATAATATAAATGTAAATTGGCTCATTTGCCAATTTGTTTTGAAAATGGTTTTTTTGTAAATGGCAAAAAACCCATCAACCCCACCACCACAAGGCACGCCCTCCTTAACTCCAACCACAAGGCAACTCTGCAGGCCACCTTGCGCTATAGATAAGATTGATAACATTGCACATCTCCTCACTCTTGTGTGACTCAGATCATGTCTCACACATGCAAAGCATTTGTGTTGGTGGGCAGACAACTGCTATATTTTCAATAGTTTTGATCTGTCATCACTTAAACTGTGGCAGTGGGAACACTGCAGTAGCTTTAGCTGGACGGAGAAACTTTTAACATTAGATATCCCAGTGTATTGTGGTGATAATGCAAGTCTTTAGCCCCGTGTTTATAAAAAAAAAAAAGTAGATTAAATTTTTTGACAACTGGCAAATCCATCAAAAAACAGTCAGGGCAGTCAAATACTAGCCAGGCATTAACCTTTTTTGACGATGAAAAGCACTATATAATGCCCAAGTATTATTATTATTATTATTACTATTATTAGTGCTAATGAACATAAAAATGTCTTTGAATTATTCCATGAATTAGTTAAATACAAGCATGAATCCTAGCAAAAACACTGAAATGGTGTTGAAGGTATGTACAATTATAAAACGACAACCTACTTCTATAAAATGTTTTCATGTGTTCTGTCTAACATGTCCCAAATAAATATTTGGACTGGGACTCTCCCTATTTTCATGGGTGCAATAATGATCCTTTCACAAATTAAATTATAAAAGGTTTTTTCATCTTTTGACAATTGCCAGTGAATTTGTATTCTTCCCATGTCAGGAAGTCATCTGTCTGTTTTAATGCTGTACAACAAACACACTCACCTTAGCTTTGGTTTCTCTGAATTTTGTTGGGCTGTCACAATGCTCCATAGTTGCAACTGCCTTTTAAATAGAAGAAAGGGTAGTTTTAAGAATGGTTATAAATTAGCTTTTAAACTTTCAATCTCTTAAGTAATAAAATATTCACTTTTTAATGTTTTTCTATGTCTAACAATAGAGATGCTTAGGAAATGGACACGTTGTAGAGTTCATTTTATAATATGGAAATTTATAATTGAAAATATATGAAATAATCTATTTTAAAAGGGACATTATTGGGTTTAAATTGGACATTAGTGGATTGAAAACATAAATTACTGTAGCTCCAGAGATCATTAAAAACGAGACAAGATTTTCAGAAAGGGTAGGCTTCTAAACACTTATTTAGGTGATCAGTGGGAAACTGTTAGCATTTTTGAAGATCAGGTCACTTAAGTCCCATTGAATTAATTGGTATCTCTGAGAGCTGCTGGGTTCTCAACTTCTAAAGATCAGGTCACTTAGGACTTGATCCTGCTCCATTAAAGTCAGTGGGCATTTGCCAATGACTTCAGTGAACATAGAGTCAAGCCCCTCTTCAGGCATCCAAATGTAGATTTTGGAGCTAAACTTCAGGCACTCATTTTCTTTAAAATATTGGTCAAAAACGCTTTAGAATTGAGTCTGGGGATTTTCATTAGCATTCTGCATATCTTGCACAGTGAAAATAGCCTGCTCATGAACTTTTGCTTATAGTCAATTTTGCTGTTACATTCTCATCACCTAACAACCGCTACAGTGTTTGTTACAAACACAGCAAGTTAATACCTATTTTTCTTTAAAAAAAAATCTTTCCACTGCCAACAAGAAAAAGTATAGAAACATTTGTTTTAGGTTGTATATAATCTTACATATACAAAATCTAAAATATGGGTCAAATTTGATCTGACAGTATCGCTTTAATTTAGGCAGTCCTGTTGACTTCAGTGGTACTTCTTACATGTGCAAAGTAAAGCATGTGTGTATGTGTTTGCAGGATTGGAACCTATATAAGACCAGTCATGCTGGTCTGATCAATGGTCCATCTAGCCCAGTATCTTGTCTCTGACAATGGCCAGGGCTAGATGTCTCGGAAGGAATGAACAGAACAAGGTAATTTTTGAGTGATCCTCTCCCAGTTTTTTGGCAGTTGGAGGATTAAGGACACCTGAAGCATGGGGTTGCATCTCTGACCGTTTGCCTAATAGCCATTGTTCAACCTATCCATGAATTTATCTAACTCTTTTTTTTTTTTAACCCAGTTTTACTTGCGGCCTTCACAACATCCCCTGGCAATGACTGTGCACTGTGTGAAAAGTACTTCCTTATTTTTGTTTTAAATCAGCTGCCTATTAATTTCATTAGGTGACTTCCAAGTTCTTGTGTTATGTGAAGGGTAGAATAACACTTCCCTATTCACTCTCTCCATATCATTCATGGTTTTACAGAACTCTATCCTGTCCCCTGTTGGTCAGCTCTTCTCTAAGCCTGAACAGTCCCAGTCTTTTAATCTGTCCTTGTATGGAAGCTGTTCTATACTCCTAATCATTTTTGTTCTTCACTGTATCTTTTCCAGCCTAGTTCAACAAGCAGTGGAAAATCAAAAATAAATTCTGGCAAGGTTATAAAGTTTAGTAATGCAAGCAGCACATGCTGAATTAGTGTTTGACACTTGTCTCTTTTTCTTCTCGGCCTGAGAACTCCAGCATGACATTTTTTCATGTCTAAGGGACGGTAATGTGCAAAATGATTCTGTGAGGAAAATTCTGCCCTGTGACGTTAATAACTGGAATTGTTTTAAGAATAAACTGATCAAAGAATTTCTATTAGAAAAGTTTTAAAAGGACAATATCTTCATAAATTTTTTGTTGAGTCCAGTCTACTTTTTTTTAAGCAAATGTGTAGCATTTTCCCCCTAAATGAAGATTGGTCTTCAATCCTTCAGTACCTTGGTATAGTGAGTAACGGCTCTCTTCCTTTCATAACTTTCTTCTTTTTGGTGGTCACTGTCATGATGCTGTTGAAGGCTTTTCTTCTGCATAAATATGTGCACTAGATTATTGTCTAAGTGATTTAGAATTAAAACGGTAAAATTATTACCTCTGTCCAAAATAATTTTCTAGCATTGGTATATACATAGAGAGGTGGGGGTCGGGGTCAGAGTCAGGTTAGAGTCGGATACTGGAGATCAAGCAAAGTCTGGCATTGCAGCAAGCTGAAGTCTGTGCCCAGACAATTTCCTGGGGCGACCACTGGTGTTAAATAGAGTGCCTGGCCGATCGGAGGGCTGCTGGGTAGTATCACTCTGGGTCTTCTAAGCAGCACTTCCTGTGATGTCTACTCTCCATACCGTTCGCTGGCTCTGCCTCTGCATGGCCTGCTGGTGGCCCTGTGGGAATACTATCCATCCCAGGCTCTGCAGAGTCAGTTTCTAGTCCCTGGGTACTTACAGGGACAAGGATTCTCAGATGAGACCCAGAGAAGATAAGATGAAATTGAGTCTGATCACCTTTTGGAGATGCTGTTTGAATGTTCAGTGTAAATCAAAATTCACAGCATCAGAAGGCAGGAAGTTGTGAGGTACCGTTTTTATGAGATCCTGTGTCCCTTATGGCATAAGAAGGGTAAACTATATATATGAGAACTCGTGTGCTATGCTTTTCACTGTCATAGACATTGATCATATAGACAATTTGTTCATTTTGTTGTGCACTTGACATTTAAAAAATTCTATATTTTTGCACTCTATTACTTAAAATTGATCAAATAAAGACTTTGCGTGTTACGCTCTTAACACGTATACTTATGCGCACTGTGAGTAGTTTTATGGATGTCAGTACATAAATTGAAGCATATACATAAGTCTTCAGGATAAGGGCCTAAGAAATTCAGCTGTTTTATACTGCTCTTCATGCATGTAAATTGTATGAAGAGTTCATCGTTTGTAGGTGCATAGAATTTGAATGAGATTTGAATTTTGAGGTGGGTAAATTATGTTAATGTTTCTCAGGTAATTGGAGCCTTGTCTTCTTTTTTCAGCAGAGATTGTCTTTTGAATAAACATGTTTACTCTGCTAGTGAAAAGTATGAAACTGTAGAATCAGTGCCATGACTTTTGTGTTTAAACATCTGCCACCAGCTAATGATCTTTTTTTTTTTTTTTTTTTTTTTTTTTTTTGCAGCTTGCCTTTCTAAAAATTTAGATGCATTTTTGGTAGGTGTATAACCAGGATTTATTTTTATATTTGGACTGGCAGTTGTACAATATTAACATATAAATGACACACAGTCAGAACCAGATGTCTGCCCCTTTTCAGTTTCACTGAACTATTTTTCTAGTTGTTTAATGCTAGTAAAAATAAACCAATAAAGAACATTTTAATAAGTCTTCGGTAAGACGAGAAATGATTGTCTCTTTAAAATATTCAACTCCTACTATAAAACTTGTTTAAATTCAGAGTGAAACTGGAAGATTTAATTTAATCTGCAGCTGCCTTTGTCAGCCTCAATGCTGTCTTCAGTGGGGTAAATGCATGTTTGTTAATTGTATACAAAATATACGGAGTATACTTCCAGCAGAATTTTAAATTGGACATGTGTAAATACTGTTTCATTCAAATGCAAGAAGTCACAGCTGTTCTTAAGAACAACTTCATAAAGGAATTTTAGCTTTCACATTACAGGGCCAGCTGGCTCTGTTTCTTATCTCTTATTTGGGGGCAATTGCCTGAGCAAAGTTAATTATACAAGCTTTAGTCAAATAAAAGATGTGCAATTAATGTTGTTGGCATACATATTAGCTAGGAATGTTCGTGTGTGTGTGTGTGTAATGTATACACACGTATGTATAATAAATCTCATCATTCTTTTTATAAATCTGCCACCAGGATTAGTGGCATAGTAAAAGTTTTTAGTGTTTTTGTTTTTAATCACAGTGTCTCCTCTCATTTAGCCTCCAATCTGAACTTTCAGGTTTGATAACACTGACTGTAGAAGAAGATAAGCCTTCCTAGTGAGGATTAAAAAAAATCACCATATGAAAGAGAGAAGATTTGAGTCAATAAGTCTTTACCCCTTATTTCAGTTGGTACAGTACGTAATTGAAGCTGTGGTTCCTTTGAGCCTGTAGAGATGCTATAGTGTAAATTACTGCACTTCTCCAAGTACTTAATAACGATGCTGTGTGTCCAATAAGTCAGGATTTTGTAGTTTTCCAGCATATGATTTATAGTATCAGTGGACTCAGGAAGATAGGTTTTGTGGTACTGACCTTTCCCATCTTCCTGAGATATATCTGTGATGAGCTTTGATGTGTACCAGGTACTATTATAGGAAAGCTTAATTATGCAGGCAGGAAGGAACCAGTGATGACCTATTGCATTAAGTAACAAATTTAATGCAATCTTAAATATAATTTGTTTCTCTATGTAGGGGAGGGGAAACCCCAAATCTGTTGAGTTCTTTCATCTCCATAATAATGTGTTTAGTCTGCGTGTGTGAATCACTGTCCACTTGGACAACTGAAAGAAGTTTGGGACATTTGACAAGGGCCCTCTGTGATCATCATTGAGCCTGTAACAGGGTGCTGGAGGGGTGATCCCCCTGGCCAGCTCTCTGTGGCTCCAGCCTTTATAGCTGAGAAACAGCAGAGCTGATTAGCCCGGCGGTGGCCTGATTGTCTAAGGGGAAGCAGCTGTCATCCTATGCAGGCTGAGCAGTTGCCCAGGCTTGATCAAACGATGGGCAGCAGCTGCCCTGCCGACCCAGCAGGGTTTATATGCTGGCCTAGAAGGGAAGAGGGAGGGCAGAGAATGAGGGGAAGGGAGTGCGGAGGCTTTGCCTGTCTCCCTGAACAGCCCAGAGACTGCTGGCTGAAGCAAAGCACTGTAAGGTGTTGGGAAGTTATATATATCTTGTAAATAAAAGCACTGGTGACTGCAAACCCAGTTGCGACGACAGACCAGGCGAAGACGAGGAGTGCGGCAAAGAAGCGTCCCAAGGCTCCTCGGGGTCCTTTATTATATAGCATGCATACAAGAGAATTCAGGCGATACATAATTTACAATCTTGTTTACTACGTGCCTGATGTCCAGAGGAGAGGGCTCTGTGCTGTTTCACAAGAGGGGAGGAATGCTGATAAGGCCGGCCCGCTGGGTGAGTGATACCGCACGTAAGCAGGACAAGGATTAGGTGAGCCACAGGGGAGATGTTTGGACAAGTCGATGTGGTTTGCCAGCATCTGTTCCCAACACCCAGTGGTCTTCGAGTTCTTTGTTGGCCAGAGGGGAACTGAAGTAGAGTGGCTGCGGCAGAGGAACTGCTTACAGACCCCTTGCGTGTGTTACCATGTTTGTGATCAACTTCCTGCTTTTTAAATCATAACACTCATGTTCATAATAGGAACTTATAACTGTTCACGAATAAAACTTCATATATAGTGTTTTTCTTTAATGTTTTTCCTGCTCTTTATTTCACTGTCTTTTCTTCTTAGGTTATTAA
The DNA here is from genome assembly GCA_007922155.1 of Mesoclemmys tuberculata. NCBI lineage: Eukaryota > Metazoa > Chordata > Testudines > Chelidae > Mesoclemmys > Mesoclemmys tuberculata. Next base: position 24,122,048 of record ML675649.1, on the reverse strand, counting down.
TTTTACCATGTTTATCCTAAACCAGAGATTGGATTAGGATGGACTTCTTTTAGGACTTGAACCAAGCTAGTAAGAGACTAGGGCATTGAGTTTGGGGGCATCACAAGTGGCTGGCCGCATGGCCAACTTTCATTTTTCATGAGAGTTGTTAAATGTAGTAGAATAACAGATGTATGTGTCTCTCGGTTTTGACCATCACAGATACCTTCTGACGAAAATGTTTCCATATTATGTGTGTAGATATACACTTTGTAAAGAGCAGCAGTTTCATTGTATTTGTGCTGGGAGAGCTGGGGAATATTTTTTGGGGCAAATGCATGGAAAATATTTCTTAAATTCATTTCTTAGAGTTTTTGTCCTTGAAATTTCACGTGTGCGCCCTAGGTTAGACCGAGATAGAAGCATCTAGGGATGTTTGTACTCGAGTTCCATCTCCAGAAGTGACATGCAGGGACCTGTTCAGGACTTGCTCATTTTCTTAATTTCTTTGTAGTTTGTCTTGTCAGCATTTCTTTCTGTGTTTTCTCCCTTCTGTTCCCCCTAACCGTAATCACTAGGTGCCTTGATTAGTCCAAAGACCCTAATTGAGCCTACTGATGATGCAGCTCACAGAACTTTTCATGACCTGTAGTGTTCCTGCAGGATTCTACATTTTCTCATTTCCTTAAGGCTTGATTTTTTCAGAGGTGCTTCATTCAGCAGGAGTTGTGGGTTAAGTGCTGCTGAAATTGAGGTGCTTGATCTGTTGGTACTAGGAGCACCTGTCCTTTCTGCTCGCTGATGAGAGAGAGATGATCTATATGAGGGGTAGAGAACTCTAGCTAGGAATTCAAAGGCATGCTGCTGTGCTAAAAAGAGCAATGCTGCAGCTACAGGGAATTGATGATGTAAGAAACTTTTCTGAAACTGCCATTTAAGATAGCACCTGGTTGAGTTACAGAACCACTTCTTTGAATTTTTTACTTTTTTTTTTCTGTTGATTACACTGACCGGTTCCCCTTTTTGCAAACTTCAAACTGCGATACCGTAGGGATTTCCTGCCTGGTTTTTGAAAATATGGTGTATAATTATTTGTAGAGGGCTGTTTCCATCTGCAACAGGAAGACAGATGGCTTTGATCCTTGCGGTTCCTTTTAACCCTATGGTTTTATGATTATCTTTCATAATGAAATGGAACAAAGAAATATTTGTTTGCAGGAGTCTGCATTTTATCTTCTACAGCGTTTTAAGGTGTTTTAATCTCTCTTTCTGGCCTGTCCTGCTTGAGCATAAATGTAATATGTGGAAATGTTCCATACAGTTAGTAACATAGCATCATTTCTGTATGTCAGTGGCTTTTATGCAAATAATCATTTTTCTTAAAAATATTAATCTTGAAACAGTTAATCTCAGTGGTTGGGGTTCTGTAATTTTCAATAGCTCTGAAAAACAAAATGTTTTGTGGGAGGGGAAAACTCCATTTAATTATTTATTTGTATTACTATAGCCCTAGGCACTGAATAAACCCAAAACAAAAAGATGGTCCCTATGCCCAACAGCTTACAGTCTTAAGTATGAAATGAGTCAAGAGATGAGTACCGACAGACAAATGGGGAGTTTAAGGAAAAGAGACAACGTGGCTTAGCACGATAGGCAGCGCTCTCAGCATGCCCATTGCCTAACCACTGTTACATTTTTTGTAGGCATTATAGAAAAAAAAAGAGGCTTAAGGAGGATAATGAGGTAGGTGTGTGGATATTTATGAGGAGTTCCTCCCAAGAATGAGGTGAAGCATGGGAGACTTCTAAAACTAGTCTGGACCAAGTGTTACATGGACAAATGCAAATAGGTCTTACTTTCAATGTCTTAACTCTATTTTAAAAAAAAAGGTTAATTTTTAACATATTTAGTTCAGTCAATCCACTTTATCTGGTCTGGATGTGGGGATTTGTATAAACAGGAAATAACCAGAGATTAGTGTCTTGGTAACCGCATTCCCTCACTCTGTCAGGGACCATTCAATTTCAGTATAATTCACTTTTGTCAGCTGGCTACAGCCAGTCAGTTACCATTTTCCCTTGTCTCCTCCTGAATCCCCAGCCTCTCTCTCCATCTAGTGATGCTTCTGTTTTTTCCCCTTGTTTCCTTCTCCTACCGCCACTATGCCCTTCAATACCCACATTTTATCCTTTTGAGGATAAAATGTGCATAGACGTGCATCAGTAATTTCTAAAAGTTGTTTCACATGAGTGATACAAAATGCTAGTACAGAGTATATCACTAGTTCTTTACCACTGGGTTCCATACCGGTTTTAGCCAGCAAATAAATAAAGCAGTGCTATTCCTGTGCAAGTGAAATTACTATTTATTTTGTTTTTTCATTGATCAGGTTGCCCCTAATGTTGAAGCTGTAGTGACATTGCTTTGTGAATGGGCTGTGAGCTGTAAAAGATCTGGCAAACACAGGGCAATGGCTGTGGCAAAACTCTTGGAGAAGAGGCAAGCAGAAATTGAGGCAGAAGTAAGTTGTTCTTTCTAGTTTTAGAATAATGTGTTGTCAGTGCACTTAAAATGAGCAGTTGAGGAGAAATTAGCTTGATTTAACATACAGCATTTTTAAACTGTTGAATCAGGCTTGGCAAATTTGGATGTTATGCCACCAGTTTGTGGTTCTTGAATCATGGCTTAAATTTGAATGACAAAGCATTTGATTAAAAAAAATACACCTTAAACTAACTTACATTAGCTGCATTACCATTTATTATTCCTGTCATGGATTTTCTTTCTTGTATTAGGAGTCCATATGCAGTGCTGTGTGGGGAGTCTTGCCGTCTAGGGTCCCTTGAAGAAATTAGTGTGTTAAACTGTCTAGACAGATGCATGGTTGATTATGCATACTAAAGATTGTGCTCTGGCCTAGAAAATTTGGAGAATTCTAAAAACCAAGTGCGCAATTTGAACCAAAATGTTGTTCAAACAGAACCATATGTTATGTAAAACTGCCTAAACTTTTTCAGTGATTCTGGGAGAACAACGAAAATGTTTCACATAGCCACAGGGCTGTGTCCTGGGCTGGTGTAAATGGTGTATATTTACATGGATTTAAGCCAGTTTATACCAGTTGACATTTGGTTCATAATATTTCTTCAGCCTCTCTACAACTTCTTTCCTTTATAAAATTAAACCCTTGCCATACCGGGGATCAATCAAAGATGTCATTGTTACTGCAGCTATTTACTAGTCTAATAGTTAAGTATCTCAGATCCTGTGGTGTGTTAGCCCATTAGTAAATATTGACTTTTTAATGGTGACCAGTGTAAACTGGTTTTTAAATCCTGTCTAACAGACTGTTTCAATAAATGGTTCTACTAAAAAACTGTAGCATGAGGGGTATCCAAAAGCAGGAGACAAGACTGTATTGATTTAAGATCCAACAATCTTTTAAATGCAGCCAGAGTTCTCTTATTAGAAGTGCCTCTTCCACCAGAAGTGGCTACCGATAGTACCATATGCACAAATGCTTTGTTCCTTTCACTCTCCATCTGCCCTGTGCTCCTTCAAGTCACCTTCCACCCTGCAGCCCAAACGGTGGGGGGAGAACCCATTACGCCAGCAATGGGTAATGCATGCAAAACAAGAAAATTAACTTCCTCTGTTTTAAGCTGTAATTATAGCCAGTTTGTGTAATCAATCCTCAAAATTAAGTTTGTTTGAATTTTACTAAAACATTCTAACTATAACACTTTATACAAGTGGTGATTCTGTACAATGCTCAGGCACTTTTCCATGATTATTATATAAGGCTTAAATAAGCGCTTTAGAAGTACCTACGGAGGTGGGAAAATGGTTTATTTCAGTAGTGTTCCTGAGAGATTTCTGGGCTTTAGGTGGATGCTACATTGAGAGGAGAAAGAGAAACACGGTCACATTTAGAGTTGCATGATATGCTAATTGGTATTTCTTTTTCCCCCACTATGTAGAGATGTGGTGAATCAGAAGTGATAGATGAAAAAGAATCTATTTCTTCAGCTTCTCTCACTGGATCCAGCCTTCCTGTCTTTCAGAATATCCTACTTAAGTTTTTAGATACACAGGCTCCCTCATTATGTAAGTATTAATTCAGCTCTGTTCCAAAATCGGACAAAAGCAATTGGTCTTGTGTCCAGCTGCTGAATTGATTCTTCTTTGTTAGAGCACAGTGTGTTAATCAGTAGTTTCCTTGTGATCCCCCTTCCCCATTTTCACATGATCATAATTTTCCAAAATATTTAGCTTTTGTGCTGAAATCTTCCCGTGCTTTCTGTGCCCAAAGGTGATTTTTTGGAAAACTTGTTTCCTTTTATCCATGTTTGAGTTGCAATATGAGGATGGGAAAAATACAAATACAGTAGTCCCTCTCTCTATCGCGGTTCACTTATCGCGGCCTCACTGTATCACGGGATTTTTTAAAGTATTATATTTAATTATTTATCGCGGATTTTTCGCTATATCGCGGGATTTTGCGGTAGTGTATACGCAGTGATGATATCCAACCGGATATCACTGCGGAGAGTGTGCCCTGCGATGCTGAGTTTCCCCCTCCGCCGCCGAAATTGACAAGGCAGCGTCAATTTCACTGCGGAGAGCAGTTCCTACTTCGCGGATTTTCACCTATTGCGGGGGGTCTAGGAACGTAATACCCGCGATAAGTGAGGGATCACTGTAATATAAAGCAAAAAGACTTGACCATCTTTGATTTCTATGAGGAATTCAAAATGTCTGACTTGTTTGGTATATAATTAGTTCCCAGTTCTTAACTTGGAAAGAAAATTGGTCAGATTACAAGCAAGTGGGAAAAATCAAATTTCAGTGGGTATGTTAAATAGCCATCAAATTTCTTCGTCTAATTATTAAACTCCTTTATGACATTTCATAAATTTCTCCTGACTTGGAAACCTGGCAAGCACATGGGCTGCTGATTATCTTTTACATGAAGATTATAAATGTATAAATAGCACAGTCCTTCAAAAATCTACTCCCTTAGCAACAGGAAAATGTGTCTAAAGTTTGTTACAAAATCTGCTTTTAGGTGCAAATGGTCCATTTTGATGAGGACTGCCAAGAGCTTTAATAGACGCTCCTAGGTGTTTATGCTGTCACGGACGGAGATCTATTGCTGTTTTAAATATGTTGGATTTCTCTCTCAAGGGACTGCTGTCCTGGCCTGCATAGGAAGGCTGGCTTGTGAATGTTTTTCTTGCCTCATCTGCTTCTCTGTGATTTCCAGTGTGGAACAGCTCAAAGACAGGGATCAGACACTCCAAAAAGAATTACATGTTTAGGTAAAGAGGAGATGGGGGGAAAAAAGGGGGTAGGAGGATGGCCTCTCCCTGTCTCCCTTGCCACCAATCACACTAAGGATGTGAGAGTCAGACACCATGAATGGAAGGGAGGAAGAGAAACATAAATATAGGACTATCATGGGGAGAAAGAAACTCAAGATTTTGGGGAAGTGAAAGAGTGAGAAGACCTTAATGGGAGAACATTGTATATGGATATGGGGAGGAGAAGAGAACTTCTTCCCCAAGCCTATTGACCAAGTAGAGAGAGATGCACCATGAAGATACCAGAGAGGGAATGGGCATTCTGGCCCTCTTCTCCCTAAGACACAACCTCAGTTGGAAGAACCTGTTGGAGAGGAGACTTATCAAGGATGAAGGATCATGGGGCCTGGTGAGGTCCATCGTCTTAAGCTTGATGTTTAAGATGTCCTAATGGCCTCAGAAAGTCTGTCACTTTGTTTCTGACAACTCAGTGTGTGTTGCTATCATAAAGTGCCAGGGCTAAATAGCTGCCCTGTTGTAATACTTACTGCTTGGAGACGGTAGGTTGTATCATTAACAATATTATACAAGTTAGAACACCTTTGATTCTCAGCCTCAGATTTGTTTTTCATTCAAGCCAGATACTAGGAAGCCATATAGACTTTCCTTCATCACTTTCCTACGTCCCTCCCTCCCTCCCTTCAACTCTCCTTCCATGTCCCTCTTCAGGGATCCCTTTCATGAGCTTTTATTAAAGCAGGAGGTGAGCTTCCTCCTCTGATTAGTAGCAGTAGAGCTGGTTCCTCCTCTCTCAGTGGCTAGGGGTTTTACTCAAAGTATTTCTTTGTACCAAAGAAGGAAAGAGAATGGAGACTGATTTTAGATCTAATATTTCTAAACACATTCATAAAGCCTCAAAAATCCAGTATAGTGATTCTGGCAGCTATAATTGCTTCACTGGAGAAGGGGGATTTGTTTTTGGCCATGGACCTACAGAGATCCATGTCTCCATATAATGGTACATCCTTCGCACAGGAAATATCTGTGATTCACTATAGGCTACGATCATGTCCAAGACGGAGTGCTTCCCTTTGGTTTCTCCTCTGTCCAAGGGTGTTCTCCAAGTTCCTGCTGGTAGTGGCTTCTTACCTCCAACAGGAGGCAATCCTGGTCTTCCTGTATCTCAACAGACCTCCCAAGGAACATTCTTATGAAATAGTGCTGTCTTCAAACCAGACAGTCGTTGCTGTGTTCCAAGAGTTGTGTCCCAGCTAAAAGTAAGGACATTCACATTAACCGCTGTAAATAAGTTTATTGGGGATTCTTTGGACTTGTTGATAGCAAGAGCCTACCTTCCCTCAGACAGACAGGTTCATAGCCTTGTTAGGATTGGTATGGACAATTCAGGAGAGTTCTTGGACCATGGTAAGGAACTGTCTTCAGCTCTTGGAACACATGGTAGCTTGTACTTTTGGGACTGAGTACGCAAAGCTATATCCCTATAGCTTTCAGTGTCGGCTCAGAATTACCTGTTCTCCAGTCAGACACACCTTGGACTGATAGGTGACGGTTCTTGTATAAGTGAGGAACTCCCTGGATTGGTGGAAAGATGAACTCAGCATCTACACAGGCATTCTTTTCTGTTGCCCAACTCCATCACTGAGTTTAACAGATGCATCATTGTTAGGATGGAGAACTCATCTCAGTGCTTTCACGACTCAGGACAGATGGACAACTCTGGGAACCAATCTCCACATCAATCTGTTGATGTCCAGGGCTCTCAGGAGTGCTCTCAGGAGTGCTTGCTTTCGTTTCCTACCTTTCATCACGGACCAATTAACCAAGGTCATGATGGACAACGTGTCTTGCACTTTCTATATCAACAATTAACAAGAAGTAAGTTTCCCCACACCCTGTGCCCCAAACCCATGAAGCTGGGGTGCATAGCTTGACAGATACAAATGCCAGTGCTCTACTTCTCAGGCATTCAGAACAATGTAACTGATGTCCTCAGCAGGCACTTCTCACAGGACTGTAAATGGGAGCTAGACTGTCAATTGCTCCACAGTATATTCCAAAGATGGGGTCTGCTGGAGGTGAGTCTCTTCATCACTTCCAGGAACAAGAAGTGCCCTCTGTTATGCTCAAGACAGGGTCTGGACCACCATTTTGGGGGGAACGCCTTTCTTCTGTCCTGGAAAAAGGGTCTACTCTATGCGTTTCCTCCAACTCCACTGATACAGAGTTATCCTAATAGTAGCAACCTGGCTGAGACAAGCTTTAGTACCTTTACTTGCTTCATCTATGCATCCATCCACTGCTCAAGCTCCCGACCACTCCTTATCTCCTCCCAGAAGATATGCGTCGCTTCACCCCCAATTTAGGTGTTCTCTGCCTCCAGGCATGGTTCTTTGATGGTTTGTGGAAAGAATCCTCCTGCACTGAGTAAGCAACAGGTGTTACTGAATAGTAGGAAGAAGTCCATCTATACCACTTTATATGCTCTCATTGGTGCTGTCATTGCCATTTCCTGCCTGGGTCTATGCCTAGTCATCCCGGGTTATCTGCTGGATCTAAATAAATTGGGGTTATCAGTTAACTCAATTAAGGTCCATTTGGCTGCAATATCGGCTTTTCTTCTGGTGGTAAATGTGGTTTCCATGTTTGCTCCTCTTGTATCATCTAGGCTTATTAAGGGTTTGGGGAATCTCTATCTCCAGACAAAAGACGCTACTCAACCTTGGGATGTCAACCTGGTATTCAATTACCTTTTGAAACATCTATTTAAACCTGTGGCAACCTGTTTTTTACTCCATTTATCTGTGAAGATGGCCTTCTTAGTAGCCATCATGTCAGCCCATAGAGTTGGGAAGATTGGTGCCTTGATGGCAGATATCCTTAAAGAATACTGTAAAGTCGGTAAGATTTCTTTATGCCCACATCCTAAATTCTTACCTGAGGTTCTCTTGGAGTTTCATCTTAACCTATCTCTTCATCTACCAGTGACTTTCCTGAAGCCACATAACTCTCTGAAGGAGCCCTGTTTTATACCCTGTATGTTTGAAGGTATTTGGCCGCCTTCTTAAATAAGACCAAGCAATTTCGATAGTCACCTTCTCTCCTTTGCAGATGGATCCAAGGGATCCATGATTTCTGCTCTAAGATGATCATGATGGATATCTGGATGTATTGTCACTTGTTATGAAACCATAGGCATTCATCCTCAAAGCGTGATAGCAGATTCTGCCAGGTCACAAGAGAGATTCCCAGCATTGCTTAAGAATGTACTGGTGTCTGAGATGCAAAGGGCTGCTCTGGTGGCTTCAGTACGTACATTTTCAAAGCACTATGGTTAATCCATGCCATCTGATCTGATGTGGCTCTGGGTCCTACAGTGCTATCTTCAGTTTTGGACTCTATTCTGAAGCTTCCTCCTCACTCTGGGGAAACTGCTCAGAAGATGCCTGAAGTGGAGCATATATAAAGGCAATATGTGAAGAAGAAGAAAAACTGCACAAGATAAGTAACCAATTACAGTTCTTTGAGATGTGTCCCCCTGTGGGTGTTCCACTACCTGACCTTCCTTCCTCTCTACTTCAGACTGGTCTGTGTGGGAGTGTTCAGGTGGAAAAGGAGGTGAGGGTGGTTTGCTTCTACATTCCTACATAGCCCCGGTGTCTTGCGTGAGGAGGAACAAGATGCATGTGTGGGCCGACCAGGCACTGCCAGTGGAAAAATCTCCGATCAAGGACTTGAGAAGTGCATGCATATCTGAAGTGGAGCACCTATAGCAGGACATACCTTGAAGAACTGCAGTTACTGCACAAGGGGGGTAACCTCTTCTTTCCTACTGAATAGTTTACCACAAGTCTTCCCCCTAGTGTTTTCAACCAGGATAGCTGAAATTCCCCATTTCATAAGAGTAAGCCAAATGGTAATTTGTCTTTGCAGATTGAAGGATACGTGGGGATTCATGTGCACCCTAGATCTTTGATCTTCACCTGAAATTGGGGTCCTTCTCCTTCCTGCTGTTTACTTCTGCCTGTTGAGTTTCTTCTGAAATCTCTGCAAACTCTTCATGAACATTTGACTTGTTACGCTAATAGATTTCTGTTGTAAGACACAGAATACACAGTGATCCAGCAGGGAGATAAGAGTGTGTCATCTCCTGTCTAGAGAAGTTTGTCTCAAGGCACGCTATGCTTGATTGACTTGCCTTTAAGTGCAAAGCCTAGACAATATAATTTTTGGCACCTATACATAAATCTTCATTATTTTCCATATGTACATCTCACAACAATGATGATTAGTGTGACATGCTTTCATTTGACTTCTTACAATACATTCTTTTGATGATCCCACTACTGCTATGTATCCCTGTGCCCTCTGCCAGGTGGCATCAAGAGGTCCTTGGGTCACACAAACTTGTTTTCAAAGTAGGGATGCTCTACCTCTCTTGTTCTTTAGAGGGTGGGTTTTTTTTTCTTTCCATATTGGGGATTTAGTTGAGAGAGCTACATTTTGAATTACTCATTTTATAAAGCTCAATTTTTTTTTACCTTTCTGGTGGTATTTTGAAGTATCTTCTCCTTTCCTTCCCTTTTCTCTCTGAAACGTAAAACAAAACTATGTAGAAATTGTTCAGCATAGTAGTTGTGGGGTTGGGTGTTTGCCTTTTTGTTAAATTTGCTGCAGAATATATTGTATTTGAATACTTTTGAGATACTGTTTGAGCTACTCAGTTTCCAAAACTGAGAATTCTGTGCAGACGGTATCTATGAAAAGAGGAAGAATTGCTATCCTCTAATTGTGCTTTTTAGAAAAAGTTACTTCTCTTAATTCTCCAAATTACCACCTCTCTGCATTTGAGGGTTCTACTTTTGAAGCAGGGTGCAATTTTATTTGTCCTTTGAACAAAATATTTTTGAACTTTAATTTTATAGATGACGTTTTTTAATGAGCTTTGGCTTCTTGTCGGGTTTGGGAATTAATGGGAATTTTCACTTTAGTTTTGCAGGTGTATACTTCCGATAGTTCTATTTTAAAGTGATGGCGTAACTGACCTGTAATAACCTAAGTGATAGTATACTTTATTGAGAACTATATCAAATATAGTTGATAAAAGGTACATTGGGGTGAAAAGTAGAAGGCTTTGGTTTGCCAAAAGTTAGGAGTAACCTAAACAAATCTTGCTCATTCATCTGTAAATTTCTTAATTTTACAGCAAGTTATTGCTGTTAATAGAACAATCGTTGTATTTTGAACTAGTTCCAGATTATACAGTGTAACTTCACTTTGTTTTGAAATGTGTTGATGAGATGAGTTCGTGGTAGCTCCCTAGCTGGAGATTTTGTTTCCTTTTAAAGAAGTTGTGGTAAAGAGCTATCATCCGGTACCTCTGCATGATTACAAACATGAAATGCTTGTTGTGTTGCAAACTCAGTAAAATTTAATATTGCTGTGACAAATGCAAATATTAAGTAAAATACTCACCTTCAGAAATGATTATTCATTCTTGATTCTTTGTCAGCCAATTTGTCATAACTTATTGACAAAAATCGATGATTATTTATTATTTTAAAGAAATTTTCTCTGATACACATGAATGTTTAACTGAAATAATAAAGTTAACATTGATATGTAGTAAAATGTTCTTCCAAATAATTTTCTGAAATATTATTTCAAAAGGATTTAAAAGTTTGTGTTCAAAAAGGTGTTTAGTAAGAACATAATTTCATATGGTCACCTTAAAATGCCCCAATAGAAACATAATAAAATCGTGAAGACTTCTTTGGCGAGGTGGAGGGTAGGTGGAGTGGGAGGAGAGAGGGAGAGTGTATCCAGTTTTACAATATGTGATATGCTTATAATTTGTTAAACATGATAGGAAATACATTAAAAAATGGAGAGCAGTGAATAACCTGCTTATAAAACAGTATGACAGAAGTCTTTGGAGTAGAATGCTTTGGAATATGCTGCCAGAAGAAGGTGCTTCAGAGAGAGGCCCTGAATGGTAACAAGTCTACATAGGCCAGTTATGCAGCACTGGATTAGAGTTAGCTTATTATATAGAGAAGAGCAGCTCTTAGAAGACAAAAATAAAAAACAGCTGTTGTTAAAACAAAATATAAAATATCGAAAGGCTTTGCATTTTTGTGGAATTGAAGAGCAAATTTATGTTTTAAACTACAATTCACTTTTTTTGGTAGCTGACCCAAACAGTGAATACGAGAAGATAGAATTTGTGAATCTGGTGCTGCTGTTTTGTGAGTTTATTCGACATGATGTCTTCTCCCATGATGCATACATGTGCACTTTAATATCACGTGGAGACTTGTCAGTCACTGCAACCACTCGACCACGCTCACCAACTGGAGAAACAGTGGATGAACACTATTCTAAGGACCATGATGTGAAATTGGAGGTAAAATACACATCTTCCCTTATTTCTCTTGCATTCAAGATTCAGCAAACCTCCACGCAAGGAATGCAGCCCTTCAAACCTGATCTGTTTAATAATTGGAAAAAGTGGAAAATGAAAATAATCTGTTGTATTTGGAGTCCCAAGTCAAATGTATCTGTATCTCTTTACTTTGAAATACCCCAGCTGTACTGCAGGCATAATGAATTCCCTTGAGCTGAAGATAATGATGCAAGGGTGTGCTTCTGATACATGTACAATCCTAACTGGAACTCTGAGTTTCAGGAAAGCTGATGAAAGTAAATGGGGAAAGGAAGGGCAGGCAGCAATACTGGCGCAAGCAGTTTTGAGTTCTATCGTGGCCCCCATGAGCAGAGTCACCCTAGGAAATATGCTGATTCTTGGTGAACAAGATGTGCTATCCATCTTTGTCTCCACTTCAACCAGTCTGCCCTTGATTATCTTTGATATATGGGTATAAATTAGAAAACCCTTTTATACATTAAGAAATATTGTGAGTATTGACAATAGGAATGGTTTGTTTTTGCCTGATTTTAAACAATAAAACATTTCTTAATTTTCAAATGGGTTCAATTTTTGGGGTTATGATGAATCAGATAAGAGTTTTCATTATAATCTGACTTTGTTTCTCTCTCTGATGATTATTTAGGAACATAGTATTATGGAACACATGGGCATTGACTCAGGAACCAATAATATTTTTGAGGATGTAGACAAGAGTGACTTTAAGACAGATTTTGGTTCGGAATTTCCAGTAGGTTTTATTTTTTTGATTTTCTGAACACTATCCATTTCTTTGCCCTTTGCTTGCAACTTGCACAAAAAATGTGTTCTCCATGATTCTGAACTAGAACTATCTTATTTTTGTCATATGGCCAATATTCTTTTATTTCCAATCCTTGTACTGTTACAAGTATTGCATCATATCTCCATTCACCCACGTTACAGCATCCCTTCATTTCTACGTTGGGGGGTTCTGATTGATTTCCACAGTTATCCCTTAAGCCATCTCCAGTATATCAGATCACTGCTAGTCTTAAATACACACTGTACAAATACGTGGGGTGATATTGTGTAATATATTTTTAAATGTCCCGCCTAATTCTCTAATCTCACGATGGTTTAAATCCTGAGTGTCTTGACTGAGGTCAGATAGTTATGCTCGTATAAGATGAGTGCAAATAGGAGCAGAATCAAGCTTATCATGCAGTGGCTGAATTTTGAATGTTTCAGTTTACAGTACTCTTAAACATTTGTTTTACATGACTTAGATCTTTTCTCCAATGCCTGGGGAGTCTTGTGAGAACGTGAACTCTTCTTTAGACAGAAGAATTTCAATTAACAGTGAGAAGTCAGTGAAAAGGGACAAACTGAGAGAACTGATTTTTCCATCCAGTTATGACCTCCTTCGCCATTTGCAATATGCAACACACTTCCCTATACCTCTGGTAAGTTAGCTCTTTACATTTTAATTTTATATGTAAATGTATAGATTGAAAATGGTAAAGCACTTGGATAAAAGAATAGAACTTCATGTTCTTGGAGGGTGAGATTTATTACTTGGCAGAGGTCTGGGGCACCACTAAAGCTTCCGATAAAGCCTTAACCCTGCTTAAATGTTGAAGATGCTCAGCTGGTAGAGTGATGGGTGTAGGATTTGCAACAGTCCCTTATTAGGAGGGATATCCCTTATTTATTCATCTCTGTACAAAAACATTGGGAGTTACTGAGTGCTGCAAAAATCAGCGAGAAATACCCTGGGTGAATGTAGGTGAATACTGCTTGCTTGTGTTTATTTACTTTTACTTTTATTTATTTCTTGTGATTATGATGGTAATATTCGGCAGAGGATTGGGGCAGTGGTGCTAAGAAAACAGTCCCTTATTTTTGAAATACAGTGTTGGCAATCTGTATGTGGATGTAATATAAACACTTAAATATAATGCAAAGCTTATTTTACTTTGATTTGTGGAAATTTCCAGGATTCCTTGGCATATTTTTTTTTGTGTTGTCCCACCCTTCCCTGCTCTCCTTCCTGGAAAAAATTGGTTATGTCAAATGTGGCCATTTAAACAAATATCTGCAGCAACGTCACAAGACTGGTTATCAGGTGTTAACTTCATATTAATATTAGTTTTTACTGTTTGTTTCATTCTGAAGAATTCTGTGTTCTTTAGGTTTCCTGTAACAGGTCATTTTAAAAAGAAAATTCACCTGGTTTGTTCTTGGTAGTGATGATAGAATATATTTTAAATTCTAGGTTTATTGTTTGTTGTATTTTTTAGATTATTCTATTTGTTGACTAGAACTTCTAATGCCCCCACCTGTGCGTTTAGATGAACAATATGTGTTTCTTCATTCAGAATAAGATACCTACGCTCCTCCCAAATGACCCAATAGGCTTTATTTGGAGAACTGTATGCATCTTGGAGGGACAGAAACCCCAACTTGCCAGTGCAGTGTAGTTTTGTTACCCCTCCCTAGCTGCCAGTACAGCCTGTGTTGCAGTTAAAGCTGCACTCTACATGCAGTTCCTATAAAAGTGTTTGCAATGGAGGATTTAGTGGCCTAGCCTGCCTCTCCCTGGGCTTGTCCCCAAGCTTCTGTGAGAGTTAGCACAGAGTTAGCTTGGCCATGCAGAGTCGTCGTCTCCCCCCCTTGTCTACCCAGTCCACAGCTGCCCTCGCCTATGCGCTCTACTAAAGTGAGGACATTCAGCAGCACCTACTACAGTGGGTAACAGACCCAAAACAGATTATAGTTACAGTGACACTAATTTTATACTTAATCCTGTTGTGCAATGCATTGTATTACTGTGCAGGGATGCTAACCACTGCGGGGGGCACAAGATGCAGCAAGGATCTTTTTGGGTTGTTCTATAAGTGTTTTATATTCCAGTGAGATTTCCAGGCAGTTGTTTGACTACAGACATATGCATATGAAGTAATAACATATGGTGATGTACTAGAGGAAGAAAATGGGTACTGCATTAAAATAGTCATGTAGTGGTTATGGATCAAATAAACAATTACACTGAACATAGAACTGGGTACTGTTAGTCATTGGAATTTTCATTTTCTATAAAATCAGTTGACTGCAGTCTGATTTAATTTACTGATATATAGGTAAAAGTTTTCCTATTTCATTTGCTGAGTCATAATTGACAGTATAGCTGAGAAATGAGATCAGAATGTATCAGATTAATAATGGTGACATGTGTAGGATTGAAGAATTAATGTAGGGTTTTCTTCCTTCTATCCCCCCCCCCCTTTTTTTTAAGGGCATATAACAGTAGACGCTTGAGAAATGAAGGGAGCTAATTGACATGTGTCTACACCCCCAGAAAACCCAGCCATCCCAACACATAGCCTTGTCGGCAGCTTCTGGAGAGTGGCCAAATACTGCATAAGCTTGGAGGCTGAGCATGTCTCAATCTAGAAATGTTCACTCAAAACATAGGAAAACTGACATCATTTAAAAAGACAATACAAAATCACACCAACTATTGTAGTTATTAAACCAAGAGGTAAAATGTGATGTGACACCTATAATAATCTATGCTTTTAAAAAAACTAAATGCTTCGGGTTGAATCTTCTTACTCTTAAATTCTTACTATTAGACTGTTGGCTGAGCTATCGATCCAGAGTCATTTTGGGTGCTTGTTTACAGGGGGGCAAATGTATTTTGCAGATCAGTAAATGAAGACAATCTTTTTTGTCATATTTCTGAAATATTTTTGATTTACCGTTAGAATGGATCTAGACTGGCAATAATTTGCATTTGTCTTTGATTATTGGGCGTTTAAGACGTTTAATTTTCTAAATGTCTTAGATGTTAATGTCACTTAGCTGTTTTGTTGCTGTTGTTTTTATTTAAAAAGTTTTATAAAAATCATGAACGTACAAAAAGAAAAATTGAATGTTTTATGTTCTGTCCAGTTTGTATGGACTTGTCTGTCTTGTAAGTCTGTCTGGACTTGCATTTTGTCCAATTTAGCCCCATTTAACCTGAGAAGTTTACTCTAGCAACTTACATATTACCATAATTTTAATACTCAGTTAAGTCGCAAAATGGGAAAGAAAGTGAGTATTACAAGATAAAAAAAAAATTATTTGTAAGCGACTGGGGGTGCATTATAAGCTGATAAAGTACATTTTAAATCAGTGCAGCTTAAAATCACTTTCTAGAGAAAGTAGTGTCTTTTGAAATGTGTTTAGGTTAATTATGGCTGTGAAAAGTCTTCGCAGCTCATCAGTTGCTGTTGAGTATGTTCTTCCTTGATTATGCCAAGTAAATGAATACATTACCGTATGTATTAAAGGTGAGTTCAGGATTCCTCAATCTATAAACCTTTATTAAATGTTCGAATCTTTTTGATAAATTGCATTATAAAACAAAAAGTTTGGATCATACTTCACGGATACTTTTGTGTAGGTCTTCAGTATGACTATTTAAAAGTTCTTAATTAAGCAGTCCGTTAAAATATTCCTATAACTAATATCAGGTCTTCTGATAGCCCAGGACTGTATTATATTCCAAATCAGTGTATCAAGCTGTAAAATAATAAGGTGAGCCAGGATCCATCATTAAGCTTTCCTTCTGTCCAAGGTTAGGGTTTGGCAGTAATTTTATTGACCTTGTTAGCCAGGTTCAGCAAATGCGAAGCAGATACACTACATGTGCACACATAGCATTCGTAATCTAGGCTGAAATACTACGGTACTTTTGTAGACAATGTGCATCTTTCTCCGTGTTCTCCTTCTGTGAGATCCTTTGTTTCTTTATGGGCTGTAAAAGTTTCAGTAATTTTCAGTCTAAATGTCTTGGAAAGGTAAAAATACAAAATAGGATCAAAACAGAGATTTGACACTGCAAACAGCAGGGTGGATTCCTTTGCTTTAAAGAGGGATTGTCTCAGAAGGCAGTCAGTGATAGCATCATTCTGGCTCAAAGTATACGGGATCCGAACAATGTGGTAAGGAACAAAACACACAATGTAGCCTGCTGTTACTAACAGTATATTTATCTGGGCTTTCTTGACATTTGCATAACTCTCACTGTATTTGTTTTGGTAAAGTTGTCTGACAACAAGAAAATTGGAAATAAGGATCATGGCTGAAAAATTCAGGAATATTGCTGTGCATATGAAATTAGTAAACACATGCCAGTCTTTTCCAAATTTTGTTTTGAAATCAATACATCCCACAGTAGGGTTTTGTTCTATTTCTTTGATTGGAATCACCATGTTAGGCACCATCATAAGGAGAACCATTATCCATACAACTGCAGATATCATCTTGGCGAACCCGGGTTCCTGGATTCGATAAACCTTAGAATTGTGCATTAACTGAAGGCAGCGGTCCATGCTTACAAATCCCAGAAATATGATTGATAAATACATATTAATATAGATGAGGCAAGCTGTGACTTGGCAGTGGAATATCCTCAGTTTCCAGGAGGCAATATCTAAGTCAACAATTATTTTAACTGGCAATGCCAGAGTCAACAGGAAGTCAGCTGTTAGGAGGTTAATTAGATAGATGCTCATACATTTTTGTTTCTGATCCTTTTGAGTGAATGCCCAGAGGGCAAAACAACTCCCAATGAATCCAATGAGGAAGATTAAGTAGTAAAAATAGGTAAATGGTTCCAGGTGTCTGTAGACAGTGCAATTTGAAATATTGCTTAAGGGCATTTTAATTATCTTGTAGAAAAGTAAGGTGTATTTGCTGCTTAAAGATATCCAGAATCTTAAAAAAAAGGAGAAAAGTAAGACATTAGAGATGTGAGAATTTTGTTCCAGTATAATTTCTTAAAAATGTGTGATTAATCTTGGTAATGATTTTCATGAAACTGAAATATTTGTACCTCCCCGTGTCTGGCATCGTGCACATTAAGTTGCATGGGTTTCATTAATGTTTAAGCAGTTTCTTGAAATATCTTGTTAACACTTATGTTTGAGTACCTTCACTCATGTGAGCTGTCCATTTAAGTGAATGGGACTATTTGTGTGTGTGCGTGTGTGAAGTTACTTATATGTGTTTGCAGCAGACCTGGCCTTAGGGGTTTTTCTCCTCAGAATGGAAAACATTCAGTGCCCCCAGCAGCTGAACCAAAAAACAAATCCCAAAATAAAACCATACAATAACAGATGAGTAGAGTAGCAGAATAAATAGGCTGAGTGATGTGCTTCTCCTCGTTGCATGGTGGTTTGACACCCCTACATGTTGGGACTCAGGGTGATCACCTGTCCCTAAGACTGGCTCTGGTTTTGCTGATCGGAGACCTTGTTAGTTAATTGGAGCCACATTAAAACATAACTTTTAAAAAAAGATGACACTATTACTTAAAAAGAAACCCCAAACATGAACAAAAAAGCCTCACAACCACCCCAGTTAAGTTAATGTTTGTAAAAATGTTTTATATATAAAAATATTATAGGAGTAGTATATACTAATAGTCTGTCAAAAGCAATATAAGGGTCTATCCAACAGGGAGAGACAGCAGAATAGCTGTACTCAGTACTAAATATTTCTAAAACTGCTGATTCTTCTAGTTGAACAAAAGAAAAATATATTTGATGAATATTTTATGTAGTTAAGAAAACATTAAAAAAAAATCTGTCATTTGTTTGCTTCATATTTTCATTGGATATTTAGGGAAAGAAAAGTATTTGTTTAGATGGAAACCTAAGTATTATTTTAACTCCCTGAAACTATCATTGTATATCAGTATTTTTTTTGCAGCTACGCCGGCATTAACTTTAGTTGGAACATGTGGACTGGAGAGGAAATGAGTGTGTTAAAATTTCTGAGAAAGAAGACGGAAACTGTAACAGCTTCCTATTAATATAGTACAGTCTTTATTTGCTTAAAGTTCTGTCTGTTTTAGTGATCAAACGTAATTCTAGGTTAAAAGTTGCCTGAGTAGTAACAATGGACAATGAATCAATATACAGTATAACTTAATTATTTGGTCTGTCTGTCTTGTGTGTGTATATATATAAAGATGCAAATATTTGAAACTACTCAGTGCCTAGAAATGGAAGATAATCGATAACATTATTATAATCATCCTTATGCAAATGAAGAATATTGCCATCCAAAATAAGATTATTAACCTGAGATCAAACGATGTTGAATGCCCACAAGGTACAGAGGAAATAGTTGGTTTTGTTCCTGAGCTAACAGAAAGTGGGAGCCAAACTCCCGATATATGAGTGAATTTGTCGTGTCATTTTGCAATGACCATTCTGTTTGGTTTCAGATGAGCTGTGGAGTGACCTGTATCTAGTGTTCTTTGGCTCAGGAGACAGCCCTATTGGAGGGCTTTTTTTATGTGGAAGCAGGTCTTCCAAGGACAGGACATTCAAAATGGTTAAAATAAAGTAACACTTAATATGTGCAGTGAAAAATATTAGTGCATTTAATATTTAACCTATTAATTTTTCAGTGCATTTAGTATTATTATTATTTAGTATTTTATTCAGTATATTTACCTAGATGTATATGGACATATTAAAACATAAAAAGCATTTAAAATACATACCTGCCTTTTTAGATTCTGGAGTCTCATAGGCATGAGAAGAAAGTTGGTAAAATGCTTGAGTAGTCTTAGTAGGTAGTCACATTTTCATCTGATAATGTGAATCTTTTCCCCCTGGTGCGTCAGCCTGTTTTTAAAAGAAATGTCTGTGGTTTTTAAATGTGTAGATTGACGTAATTTAAACCAGCACTCAAATTACTAAACCACATGGAAGTTACCTAAATGGTCTTGATAGAAAAATGTAAGTGTTCACGGAACAGTCCAAAGCGGCTGTTTCCTCTTTGGGAGAAGACGTTCTAGAACAATATTTTCTTGAACTGACGGCAAACTGACTGCTGCTGTAATGGGGCCTTACCTTGCACAGCCCTCTACACCTTTTAATGTCCATTGACTTCAGTGAGATGTTGAGGGCACATTGCAACTTGCGGGACAAAAACGAAGTGAGCTGCGTGTGTAGAAGGCAGCCAGTGAAAGAATAGAATTATAAACTCTGCTTTGCTATTTTACATCCTTGCCTCAGATGATCTGTGTTGGACCATCAATGATGCCATGCACTTGTTAATATGTTGTAATAAAACTTAAGGTTAACAAACATTGATTTAACTGAAAACAAAGGTCTAGTGACTTCCTGGGCACAAACCTTAACCTATTTTAAGACCTAAACCTGAACTGAATCTTTGGGCTTGCCTAGATGATGGCAAAGCTCACCAGAGGTGTGTGATTTTTAAAGTGTGCTAACATGCTGGGCTCAAACTGCCCTGTATAGACTATGCTGGTGCCCTTTAAAACAGTGGTTTTCTACCAGGGGTACACAGTGGTTTTCTGTCAACTCATCTAGATAGTTGCCTAGTTTCACAACAGGCTACTTAAAAAGCACTAGCAAAGTCAGTACAAACTAAAATTTCATACTGGCAATGACTTGTTTATATTGCTCTACGTACTATACATTGAAATGTAAGGACAATACTTCTATTCCAGTCGATCTATTTTATAATTATATGATGATAATGAGAAAGTAAGCAATTTTTCAGTAGTAGTGTGCTGTGACACTTTTTTGTATTTTTATCTGATTTTCTAAGCAAGCAGTTTAAGGCCCTGTCTACACTTACCTTTTGGGATTCGGCGGCAGTTGACGGAAGATACGCAAGTGATGTCTGCTCCTCGCGGCGTCCACACTGTGCTGCGTCGAAGGGAACAACATTCCCTTTGACGCAGCGCTACGCCACTTATCGAGTTGGTTTTCCTGTGTCGCTTGCTGGATTGACTGTGCGGGTCTACACAGAATGCTCAGTTGATCCAGAGCAATCGATCTGACAGCAGCGAATTTGCCGCTGTCTGTATAGACCCAGCCTATGTGAGGTGAAACTTGGGGTACACTGCGCAAATCAGACTCCTGAAAGGGGTATAGTAGTCTGGAAAGGTTGAGAGCCACTGCTCTAAAAGGTACCCTCATTTACGTTAACGTATTCAAACACTAATGTGACGTTAGGTATCTTTTAGAGTCTGCCAGCGTGGTCTATACCGGACAATTAGAGTCCAGCATGTTAGTCAACTTTATAATTCACACACTCATGGTTTGCTTTGCTGTGCTGTGTAGGGAAGCCTTGTCACACATTCACCTGGGTTCCTCTTTCTTCCCTACGCTTTTGAATGCCTTGCATTTTCAAGTTATGGCTGGAGCTAGAAGAATTAGAAGTGCAGGGACACTATAATTAAGGGCTGGTTTTATTGCATGTGATTTTGAAACCAGAAGCAGAAGTGTAAGAAATCTTATGAGTAAGTCTTTTTTCTTGCAAGAGGTACAGTCCAGTTTGCAGACCTAAAACATTTTAGGTGCTTCTAGTAAGCATCTGAGCACATGGATGTCTTTTTGAACCAAATTGAAGTTCCAAACCTTCTGAGGTTTGTCCAGTTACAACAAAAGATAGATGGGTTGAGAGGGCAGCAAAAATCTTCATATTTGCTTTTTGGAGAAAAAAACCCAGACAGTAAAACAAGACACTGAAACGAGTGGCCTGTGGTACTGGCTTCCTATATTGTGTCAGGAGATCTCAGGGACCGGTGCTGGTCCATGGACTGGTCGCTGAGAAATACTGGTATAGAGAAACTAAAATGTATAGCAAACTCACTGCATTTATAGCTGAGAGAATCATCCAGATCTCTCAGAAAGTTGAATGACATGCCAAATGGAAGTAGCTGCTACAACTACTACCAGCAAAAATACCCTTACTACTTAGAGTTGGGAAAAAACCTTTGCAAAGAAACTACACTGTGTGTGTCTAGTTTCACACTTAGTCACAAATTCAATACTCAGACCATGTTTATCCCAACGTTTGCAAAGGCTCATAAACTTTTTGAGTGGTCCTGGATTCAATTTTGAGCAAATGGGGGCTGATTTATGGCTTTCCACCCAAATTGTGCAGAACTGGTGATTTCATATGTTTTTGACATGAAACCCAGTGTGCTCAAATGAATTTCATTTTAAGATTTTGGGATTCCTGTTGAACCCAAATCTTAGAGAAATTCCCCAGGTTCTAAAAGCAGAAGAATCCCCCTGGATCCAAAAGGAGTGAAATCTCTCTAGTTTCCTGAAATCTTTCCACTTTTTCAGGCGAGGAGAAGGCATGGAATTACAGTATCTCCAAAGTAATAAAAATGCAATTTATATATATAATTGGTCCTCATTTCTGGATCAGCATCCCCTCAGCATGCTCCCCTGCTTGTGTCAGTTATTGAAAAAGTCAGTGGGGTTCCTGTATATACTCGAATTTTGTATCATGATCACTGACTGAGCTATCCAGTCATAGCAAGACACTTCCATTTTAAGCCCCCTTCTAGGAGATGATACATGACAGGTCTGAGCCTTTTGTTTAGAAAGAAAGGCTAAGACTTCCTGAGAAGTTCTTGGTGGGCAGGTGACTGCTTCGATCACAGGGGTTCACTTTTGCCATGCTTGTTGCTGTCCTGAATCCTGGAATGATCTCTCTTGCTTGTCTTTTGCCATGCACTTTTAAAGATGGACTCTGTGAGAGTAGGAAACACAGGTAGGTCTGTAATGCAGAACAATACACAGATAGGAAGGAGGCAGGCAAAATGATGGTTAGCTAAGCTGAAAACAGTATTAGAATGGCTGTATTGGTGGAAAAAGGCAGTGTATGGCATTTTGGTAGCGAGGGAGAGTTACGAGACCACTTACACAGTTGCACAACCACATTACATATGCAACCCTGCTGCTGATGGGACGCAGGAAAGCAACACACTCAGAAGAATGTTCAGGACTCAACAATAGAGTGGTCTTGCAGGGCCTTCAGTGGGGTGAGTTACTTGTGGGATAAATTTGGCACATTTGGGTTCTTGTCTTGTGTACGACGTATAGTTGTATTATTTAATGTTAATATAGATGTCAGTTTTAGATTTCTCTCAGCTTCTGAATTCTTTTGGGGGGTGCGAGCGTGCGCGCGTGCACGACCTAACTGCAGAGAGTGCGCATATATGAAGTTGGAGAACACCCACCTAGGAGTTGGCAACTGACATACTAATGCAGTCTAAGCTGAGAGAAATTTCAAATTGACATTTGTGTTTGTAACATTAAAATATAGAAAGATTTTTCTATTATATATACGCAGAGAGTGAGAGAGAGAGAGAGTGTCTGTGTTTGAAAATGTAATTTAATGAGGAGTTGGGAAATCTTTTTTTATTTTTAATCCTGGAATTTATCTTGATATTTAAATATTTACATAGTCTTAGGTGGTGATCACTCTTGCGAATGTACTGAGTGACTTTTTCTTTCAGCCAGTTATGATGAGAGCTGAGTTTAAGATAAACATCAGAAACCCAATAATCAGAGCAATAATAAAAATGAGTCTTGGAACTTTCCTTTATACCTTTCTCCACATCCATCTTTGTAATTATAAAGACACTGTTTTTAGTCAGGAAGCTTAAGGAGAATTGTTGACAATTTTATTACCAGCATTCAACCAGGCAATTCTTATGGAGGTTCTTTCATTTATGTTTTTTTTCTATTTGTTTGTTTCTAAGCAAACTAAGTGACTTCTGGTACTGTTTTTATGCTGTCCCTAGTCTCTTCAGTGAGGCTCCTGCACATCTTTTTGGGAAAAGAGCAAAATGTTTTGTTTGTATTTTTTAACCTTGACATATATTAGCTAGCAAGTTCAGCGCACTGTCTTTGAGCTGCTCATGACTTCTGTTTGACAGATTTAATTTTTATCCTGCAATATATTTATAAAAGTATTAAAAATGTATATCCTGATACAAGGGAGTTATATGAATTGTGAACAGGATATCTATTTTGGGGTTGAAGGTGGAGGTTTAACTTTTTGAGTTAAACATAAAGAATGGTAAAATATTATTTTGTAGTTCAATATGTCTCCTGTGACTTTAAGACTGTAATCCCGTTATGGAGGGCCTTTTTCTTGTTTGGCACACTGCACTGTGGGCAACCAACCTGCTGTACAAAAATGGTTGTGAGCAGGGCCTGTAAATGACCTGGTGCTGCACTTCGTAGCAGCTAATGAAAACTGCATAATGTGTGGTAGCAAGTATCTTCCTTGACAGGCTCTGGTGTGGTGTGTTATAATCAGTAATTTATTATTTTAATGTTTACACAGTGCTTTCAAGATGTACAATGCTATGTAAGTGATCCTTATTAGTTGATGTATTAAGAGATGTTCCTATTATATATACATTCATAAAAAGGATGAATGATTATAATTTAAGAAAAGAAGAAAATCAGTCCTTTTTGTTTGTGAAATCCTGGCCATGCTGAAGTCAGTGGGAATTTCGCAGATGACTTTGGTGGAGCCAGGATTTCATCCTGTATGTTGACAGAGATTGTGGTGAGCATGAGATTAATTCTCATCTGTAGAGTTTAGCCTTGCTCCCGAAAAACTGGTGTTCTGTTGGTGGGGAAGGAATTTTGAAGTCTAATTTGAAGCTCCAGTCCAAAGCATTAACATAAGTAGCTCACTGCATATTAATGGAGACATTGACATTTGTCCAGTACAGCCTCTACTTCATCACTACAGGATAGGTTATGAGGTGACCCATAGGTTAAAATGTGAGATTTGTACGTTCTACATGTATGAGCTTTCTTAGGCAGATTTATGTGCTCATATCAGATCATCACCTCAAGGTTTTGAGTGGCTGAAAAACTGACTCTTAAGCAAAAGATGGTTTGGAATTCCATTTAGAAATTAGGTTTAAAACTTCATAAGCACCTTCATTTTCACAGTGCAAAGGTGTGCTTTAAATCTCCCTTAGCTTCTCATGCTGCATGTTACTTTCACCTAGGAGAAGAACAGAGACTGTTACCTCTGCAGTAAATACAAAATATATTTCAGTCTCTTACTTCTCAAAAGAAACACAACCATGTTATTAGTGTGAGATGAGGAAGACAACTCTTATATAGGTACACGTCACATGTTTATGTAGCTACCTCAAGTGACCATGCACATTTCTGTTTGGTTCTGAACCGGTGGTAGCTTCTAGTGCAGGAATTATAGAAAGAAAGTTCCATTTTTGGATGGTTAGTGAAACTGGGCAGAGTGATACAGTGCCATGAGTGCAAGACTTCTGGCCATCTGGGATAGTCTGCTAGAGGTATGTTTCTTGCTTTCTTTCAGAGACAGAGTTAATCTTCTTATTGTAGAATACATTTCTGACCTCACTTGCAAGCCCTGTCCTTTTCAGTATATTTAGCTTATATTCAGTCCAAGCAAAAGTGAAAACCACTGTGAGGGGAAGGGAGTAAAACTAGGTTTAATAGATAGGCTGGTTGAGAGTTGTGCCTGGTACAGACACCAAAATATAATTGCATCAGTGGCTGTGAACTCCCTGTTCTGCATCAAAGTTACCCAATGAAAGATTGTTTTTAATAAGGCAAATAAGCCAAATATGTAGTATTTCTGTGAAAAAAGCATAGCATGTTTTCCATTGTAACACCTAATGTGTATGTAGTCATTCCAAGTCATAACGTGTTGTCCTGTTGGGGTGGGGGAGGAGAGATTTCCAGGTATATTTGCATAAATGACTTTTCAAGTAATGAAGATAAAGTTTCACAAATGCATGTGTCAGAAGTGGTTTTCATGTCACTATACCGGTACTCTTTCACTGACTTTTGTTTAGATAATGCAGCCTATATAAAGTGGAACTTAGCAATGCACGAGGTGCTCTAGCCATAAGCTACAATAATATAATTAAAATAAAAGTTCAAACCAAATAAGGGTCTAAACAATGACATTCAGATGAAAATCTAAACCTGTGAAAAATGTGGGGATGGGAGGGTCTGAGATTCAAACAGTAATATTAAAGGGATGCTAGATGGTGTTCCAGAAATGAGTTTTTTACTTTCTAGTTCCCTAGGGAAAATCTGGTGTAGGTTAATATTGACAAAAAGCCATTCCTGTCGGTTGGTGTCTCAAACGAGTCCATGCTGGACATGGTCTTGACAAACAGATTAGGGATTCAGTGAACACACTTACTGATGATCAGTACAGCCCAAACCTTGTCACTAGGATGCCTTATTTTTAGTTAAAAATGCATATTGGTCACAAACTAATCTTTTACCCTGAGAGACTGTCATTTCAGAAGAGTGGTAAAGCAAATTGGAAGGATCTTTGTTGGAAAAGCTCATGTGTTATTTCCAGTGATAAAGCTTTTGGTAGTGTAAATGAGAGCCCTCCATATTCCAGAGCTGTCATTGAGAATCTTTTGTGAACAGTACGTTCACTGGTCTACTCCCCAAATTAATAAATCCAAGCAAACAAATGTAGCTGCATTGAAAGAATTTTTATTTTTTAATAAAAACACATTAAAACAGTGAAACTACACGTGTGTCTGAGCGCGCGCGTGTGTGTGTATAAATAAATAAATTATATACGGGTATTTTTCAGTAATTTTCTACTAAGAACAGTGCCAGAAACAAAGCAAAAATACCAAATCATTCTTTGCCAGGTATACAAATGTCCTGTTTTAGAGAGAAACTAATAGCTCTGAGTTTTAGGTACAAACTGCTAGTTTCAGTAGACTCTCCTCGCCTCTTAAAAAAATCACTGTTTAGTGGATTCACAGGCCCTTTGCCTTGCAGGTTCTTTGGTGCAGACTAAACTGCATGCCAAAGGGGTTTGTTCATTCCATAGATACAGAATGACTCAGTCTCTGCTGATCTGAGTGGGTGTTTAGTTTTTCATTTACTAAATCATTGAGGTGGGTCACTATTTTCCCATAAATTTCATCTCTACCTTTCTGTAAATAAGCAGAAGTATGTATGTATTTTGATACTTTAACACCTCGTATTAAAGAGAATTGACAGTCTCTTCTAAGGACTTAATACACCCTCTGATATGCTGGCATGCATTTCCATGTATCTTGTAAAACTTACAGCTATTCATAGTGTGAGCAAGCTGATGATTTGACAAGCTACTGTATGTAATAATGTGCATGGTGTTACCAAAAAGGACTGTGCTCTGAGAGTGCAGCGCTGTTTGAAACTAGTCATTGGAGAGTATGCAAGTGATACACTATGTATTATCTCAGCCTGTAGAATTTGGGATAAGATTGGTACCTCAAATTCTCCCTGAACTTGGTGGTCCAAAATGCAAGAATTTTAGCTTCACATCTAATTCCATATTAAACAAGGGGGCTAAACTATTTCAGTAATGATTTGTGTGTTAATCAGTAGCTGGGACACTTATAAAAAGGCCCATTAAAATATCTTTTCTTCATTATGAAGAAGTCTCATAGCATGTAGTAGAAAATTACTTTTCTACAGGTTTGTAGACCCATCCTATGTTTAAAATAATGCATTATATCTGTGCTGAAGAATTCTGTGGGATGGTTTCTAAAAACAGAAGATCATTTTCTATTACTGTCTGTATGTTGTAGGAATCACTCATACTGATTACTCTAGTTTTTTTGCTATTAAATTAGATAGGAATTTTCCATAAAGCTTATAAATAGATTTTCATAAACTTTAAAATTGCTTCATGTCCCCATATCTGCCAAGGATTCCCCAAGCTCTACACAGAGCTTGAGGATTTGAGCTATGTTACAACTTTATTCTTTCCTTCCTACCTTCAGCTATCCTGTTATTGCTTGGATGGAACTCTCTCTGGAGTCCATCATTCCATCCCTTCATTTTCCTAGAGATTAATGCAGGGCTCTCTTTTTTGGGGGTGGAGGTGGCGGCTGAGTAATCTGATTTGTCCCTTACTAGTCACTACAAAACAGCTTTGAGCAGGGCAAATCACTGATTGCTTTTTTTTTTTTTAAGTCAACATCAGTTCAAAAAAAATAAGGGGAAAAATTAGTTTGAGTTGAATGGAATCTGAAAATAATTGAATCAAAAAAGTCTGTTTCAGGTCTGTTCCAGAGTGAGAATTTGAACCTGGGTCCACCACATCCCAGATGAGTGCCCTAACCACTGGGCCAAAGATTATGAATGGGGGATGGCGGCACCAGCAGCGTCACCATCTCCTCTTCCTCCTGCTGTTTTTCTAGCTGTTTTGTGAATGCCCAAAAGTGTTCATGTCAAATTCACGAATAGCTGCGGGTCAACTGAAACTGCATTTTTCACTGAATAAGATATTTGTCCAAAATATTTTGCCCAGCTCTGCTATTCAGCCACTCCCAACCTCTAGCTAGCTTGCTCCACTTCTTATGTGCTCCAGGTTGGCTTTCTTAGAGTCTAATGGGCTACCGTTGTTTTGCAGTTCTGCTTGTTAATACTTGCCACTCATAGAACCCTGGCCTGGATCTCCAGAGCTTTCTAATTCAGTCATTCTCCTGCCTGTCCTAGGACTCAGACAGTTAATATATTCCATTATAATAAATTATAGTTTGAAGTAACCTGGAAATAGTGCATAGTACAGTATGTGGTAATGCTTTTTTAATATGGCAAACAAATAGCTGAAATGGTTTTATATTGAAACCTTGTGTTTATTATTGCATATGCTCTTGATATATCCAATTTCTTTCTTATCTGTTTGCAGTCTGGAATAATTTTCAGTACTGCATGTATATGTGAATTTATGAAATAATCACACTTTCATGATGTGTTTGACCTTCTGGACCTAGAATTTTCTATTTCACCTGAAGTCATCTTCAGGTGAAGTTTTTGATACAACTTTGATCTAAAGGGTTTGCAGAGAAATAGATAAATAATGGGATCAAGACACACATTTGCAGCTGACAGTAACAGGGTGAATTCTTTTGCATAGAACAGATTTTTGCTTGTCTGACAGGGGAACTGAGATCCAGTTTGACTTAATGTGTATGGAGTTCTGCAGAGATGGTATGGCACAAAACAAATGACAAATACAAACATGATGCTGAATATATTGCGACTGACTTTTTCTCTAGTTACCGTTGAATTTCTCCGGAACTTTCTGTAGGAATTATATATTTTTCTTGATATTGCACTGTAAAAAATGATTAACAGAAGGAACACAGTCCAGAAAATCCCTTGGCAAATGTAGTTCGTAGCCTTGTGCCACTGCTGCCCAAGCTCATTTTTAAGATTTATACACTTTGTGTAATTATTCTCTGTAGCAGTTTGGTTAGTTAAAATACTATTTGGAAGCAATAAAAATATGAGCAATGCCCATATGATTACAGATATTATCTTGCTGTAATTAACCGTGTGAACAAAGGAGGTAAGCAACGGCTTTACAATTTTGTAGTACCTGTCAAACCCGATGAGGCCAAAAAATGTTATCCCAACGTACATATTTAGGTAAAAAATCACAGCAGAAAATCGGCAGACAAAAACGTTGATCTGCCAAGGGCCAATTTCTGAATCACTGAGAATTTTGAAGGGGAAAGTCAGGCTCATGAGAAGGTCAGCAACAACAATGTTCTTGAGATAGACGACAAAGCTTTTCTTGCTGGGAACATGCAGGAAAATCCATGCTGCTACACTGTTTAGCAGGATTCCTCCTAGGAAAATGAATCCATAAGCCAGTGGAATGACTTGCTTAGTTGTTATTGAACTGTAATTACAGGGGTTTCCTGAAGTCTTTAAGCTTGAGTTGGACATCCTAGAATATTTCAGTCAGTGTTCCTGAAAGCAGAGGGGAAAATAGTTTTACCAGTGAGATAAATTCGAAATGTTCATGTTGCAGTTGTTTCCATTGTTATAAAGTTAAACATTGGTGTCCTTTGCTGTATCAATAATATGCTCAGTATATTTTTCAGAAACTAAAATAATATTTCCAGCACATGTGCTTAGTATAAATGTTTAACCACTGATGCTGGTTCACTCTTTTGGCTATGTCTGTGTGTGTGGTATTTCTTTAAATAGGAAAACAAACCAATAGATTCTCTCAGTCCTTGATACCTTTCTGTGAGGGGGAGTAGGTGTGTGGTGCACACACTCAGCCTTGTTCTTGGACAGAAAGTTTATTGCAGAAGAAGAGGGGAAACTTGTGGGACATCCTTGTTAAAATCTAGGGTGATCTTTCGCTTAGTGGTCTCAACTTCATACATTTTGGGAAGAAAAACCTGCCCTGCAACATTACTTATGTTAGAAGACAATCTGGAACAGAAGTTTTGTTAAATTTTCAGTACCACTGATTTCCCAGCACCTAAAGTAGTTTGTCTTGTGAGCATATATTGCATTTTCACTTTAACAAAATTATTACATTTTTAAAACACTGAAATATTTCTTTTTTTTTTTTTTCAGCCTTTTGTGTACTACAAAGTTACATAGCAGAATCTGTGGAGTTCTGTTCTGCAGGATTAATATGTAAGGCATGATTTCAGGTGCTTAGCTGGGGCTCCCTGTTTTTTTTGTCATGTAGTGGAGACAAGGTTGGTTCTAGTGGAGGCAAGATTGGTGGATATGTCCCTGCATAGATCCATTGCTCACTAGGGATGTAGAGGCTGCTACAGTCCTGAGGCTGGAATAAGCAGCTGCATAGTCATAGTTGATCCTCTGTTACTCTCTTCCGATCATACCCCCATGGAGATACAAACTCCAGTTACTTGAGCCGGGTACTGGGAACCTAGGATTTGGAGCACAGTATATGTGGCTTAATGATGGGAGATATATGCAGTTCTAGGGGCCAGTATACTATAGATACTCTGTATATTATTAGAAGGTGTGAGAGAGGGAAATGTTGCTTCAGCAAATTTTATATTCTGTATATTGTACTTGTAAACAAGAGGCTGGTGAAGAGCACAGGATTGTGTTCTGTTGAAGGAAAGCCTTATGTTCAGCTATCACAGCTTGCTCTAACTTAGTTTGTTGGTAACCCAGTATACAAGGATACATTTTTACGCTAGCATAAGGTATAAGCTAGAATTGTCTTCTAAGGCTTCCCAAACTTCATTGGCTCCATCTGCTGCCTGCTCTGCTGTTGCTTTGACATAAAGTTTCTGGGGACCTATTGTTCTTGGTATGAACTGAGGAGCCAATATACTGCTGCTGTATTTGGCTAACTTTAAGAACAATTGAGAAAATGAAGGTCTGTGGTGTCCCTCTGAAAGTAAAGCTTTTGTTTGTTGTCATAAGCTTGTTTTGAAATGGTCACAAGTGAACCAAATGTCAAGAATAGCAGATCCATGGGATCCCTGTAGCGTGGGAGGCTGGAACTCAGATGCGACCTCACAGTAATTTTAAATATACTACATGGGAAATTTTCTTAGAGATAGGATTGCATTGTTGAGGTCGCTTTCTGCATCCTGTATCTGCAACATCCCTTTTAAAGAGATACTGTCAGGTTTTAAGTCTGTCACCTTTAACTTGGAGCCCTCATTAGTGCTTCCTGTGGAATAGGATGGCATGTGGAAGGGTTCCAAATTCTCCCAGTGGCTGGTTCAGAGGGCCACAGTTAAACCGCTTCCTAGACACACACCCAAATGCCAACAGGTCTAAACTCTACCTAATTATCGATTTCATTTGGGAAAAGAGGGTTGGGGGCTGGAGGATGGAAAGGTGTAGGACTTGTTTGACTAGTCACAGCGTGAATAGATAGGGAGGATCATTAAAGGGTAATAAAATTAATTAACCAACAGCTTCAGAAGAAATGATTAAATATAGGAAGATAAAAAAAATTTGCTAAACTTTTTCCAACATAGATGGCTAAAGCTAGATACCTAAATCCCTATTTAGGCACCTAAACACACAGCCTGATTTCTAGGTAGGCTGGGCACCCACAGCTCTTCTAAATCAATGGAGTTGCAGATGCTCAATATCTCTGAAAATCAAATCATTTTTATTTAGGTATTAAAGCATTTGTATTTGAAAAGTGTGGCCCTTGGGTACTGTCTTCTTCCCTAAATTCTTGTTTGTACTTTATATTTTCTATTTAGACTGTAAGCTCTTCTGAGCAGAGAGCTGTCATGTTTGTTTGTCAAGTGCCCAAGATACATTTGGGTGCTACATAGAAAATGAGCTCTATGCACAAGAATTTCACTAATGGCAAATGGTTCTGTATCTACTAAAGAGTTTGGGCAAGTTCAGGCGATGGTCTTTACGCAGAGGCTGCAGATTCGGGAGGGCTGTCTTGATGATGTTGGTACAAAGATGTGAGTGTAGAAGAGCTTTGTATGTTGTCTCTAACTTAATTCAAAGATGGTGGACTCCCCAGAGGAAGACTACACTTTCAAGTTGTGCTTAGTTCAGTTTGATTTTAACAGTTACGTAGTTCATGAGTGTTATCTAGACTCTGTACAAGCTGGCTATATCTAGTGAGTGGTTGAAATCATACACAGGACACAATCTGCAAGTCAGCTGAAATAAGTGGCATATCCTTACCTGTTTTACTCTGATTTGATAGTTGCAGTGGTCATTTACTGAGGTGTCAGTGTTCTGAGGGAGCTTTGCATCCCAAGGGACAGAGACTTTTCCTTTCCTGGGTAATCTGCACATAGGATGAAGAAAAACATAGTTTAGTTTTGTGTCAGATGGTAACATATCTCTGTTAATATTTATATGGGGAGCTAGCTCATAGTAACCCCTGTATTTCAGTTGTCTAATATTTAGTGGTATAAAAGATTCTGGAGTCCATTTATTGAGAAGCTCGAACATCTCAATGTTCACAGCAGGCCTTTAAAATTTGGCGGGAGAAAGCCTTGGGCTAGACACGGTTGTTTTGCTCATTAGAGGAAATTCCATTCAGGGTTGGCTGAATTATAAACTGATAAAAATCATTATCTCCCTGCTGTGGCTTGTGAAATTTTGGTGGTGTCTCAAAATAACTAAAAGGAACATTCTAAAAGCCAGGTCCATGTTGCATGGGAAAACCAGGGAGCTGCTAAAGAAGTTGTGAAAGGAGTGTTTAATATAGCCGCAGAGTCCCATATCTTACTTCATATAGTGTCCACAGAGAAAGAGCTCACTAAGTTTTCGGGTGAGGATGAGGGGTGAGCTCAACTGGACTCTTTCTGTGAACTGGCCCCAGCATATAGTGCTATCAGATCATGCATTTCCCTCTTAAAAACTTTTTTTTCAGCTGAGGTCATTTTTAAAAAGCTTTATAACAAACATAGAAAACCTTTAGTATTAAAACTACTAACTACTAGCATCTTCTAAAACTACTATACTAATGTTCTTTTAAAATAGTGCACCATTAGAAAATTCACTTAGTTGCTATCCTACTTCTATCCCCATTTGAGAGCAATAATGCCTAAACAGACTTTATCCTTTTTTACTGCTTACACTATATTGGTATCGGAAACTCTCATCCTTGACCAGGAGTTCTTAAAACAACCTGTGTAGTTCTTCTTGTCAAGGCTGTATCTTGCTTTTCATTTTCATTGTGGTCATATACTGCATGTTTGGTTTGGGTATCCTCTGAAGATGATTCTAGACTTCTCTATTATGCATCTTGTAATGTTTATAAATGTGTATTTGCATACACAGCTGTCTGTGGACCGTGCTTCAAATATCAATTTTAGGCTTGCTAATGCGTAGCAAGTTTCTCTCAGCCAGTGTGTGCTGCCAGTACTCTTCAAAAATAAAATTAAAAAGCAATATGTAATGTAGTGGATCCAATATCAAAGATCTCTATCATCATCTAATGTAATGGGCTCAAGTACAATAGCTGCTCCACTAAATAACTAACTTCTCTCCAGTAACTCATCATTTTCTACCCTCCTATGTTTTGACAAAATCCTGAGCAAATAAATGTGAAGCTGCTGCTGCTGCCCTCCTCTCTGTGGGAAGTTTGTGGCAAATGAATCGCTGTTATCACAAGGCCATTGGCCATGTCCTCGCCATTTCCATTGCATATGCTACTGTTCTGTGGTGGTTTATGGGAAGTTAGCATAGAACCCAGCTCCACCATATGCAGGGGATGTGCAGTCCTTCATACTTTTTCAATAGCTGTCCCCCACACATCTGCAACCAGAACGTCTTAGTTCCAGTGTGTTCAGGGTTTTAATTTTTATCTTACATTTTAGGTAGAAGTAGCCTATGCTAAACTTAGAATTGACTGTATGTGGTCTTTTCTTATCCAAGATGGTGGTTCATTGGGAAACTTCCCAGTCGATCTTAAGTGTGTGGTTGAGGGATCTGTCAGCTCTTTGGCAGAATTCTCCTGGAGGTGAGGATGATATAAAGCCAACTGAAAGTAAAAAAAACTGTGTCTTTCCTTGCTAGTAAATTTGCTGTGTGAGAAAGATAGGTTATAATGCGCACACTGGTTAAACAATTTAATTAACCAGTTACCTCTGCTAGCTTTTTCTTGGTTCTTTGGAGGTGTGTTCCTTAGATAAAATACAGACGTACAACTATTATGAATTTGGATTTCATTAACCAAAATAGCTTTAAAAGCAAATGATAAATTATGGAAAGCAAAATAAAGATGATCAGATGATAGTGTTCACAATGTCAAAAATTGAGCTCATTGTGGGATGTTACAATTTTCGAGAGATAAATAAGTTCAATTAATTCAAAGACTCCTTATAGTCTTGTCACAAAGGCAAACTTTTATCCTAGTTCTACTCTAGTGTGGGTGGTGATTTTGATATCAACATGGAACTGTGGATTTTTAAACAGATCCAAGTAGGATCAGTTCATATATGAAACTCCATGCAACTGCCAGTCACACAGATAATCAGGCTTTGTCATTTAGGCTTTAGAACATTTTGATTGTTTCACCTGAAGGATTTAACTTCATATTGGCTTCTCAACATACCATTTAAATATATTAGCTTATTTAATATAAAACAAACACTTTGTTAGATATACATCTGTTAAGTATTATTTATACCATGTTAATCTATTTCTATTTAAAATAGCATTGCCTGAATTGTATAGTAGTTTGTGATCAGGTTGTGTGGGCAATGAGACTTCCTCAAACTAAAAGGGTCTATTACAGAATGCTTTTAGATGGCTTTCATTTTCTGATATAGTTTCTTAAACCTTAATGAATATCTTTTTAGCTTTATTGAATAATATTATACCTTGATTCTTTAAAAGGTAAAAGAGGAAATCACTTGGTAGTTTAGCAAGAGTTTGTGGTTATTTGACTGCTTTGCTGTTGTAGATATTTAACCTGTGTGAAACACAGAAACAGCATTTGCTGTCTGACACATTCTAAAGGTTTAGTGGCTAAGATATGCCTATGTGTATATCTATAGCATTGGTATTAATAAG
Source organism: Mesoclemmys tuberculata (assembly GCA_007922155.1). Taxonomy (NCBI): domain Eukaryota; kingdom Metazoa; phylum Chordata; order Testudines; family Chelidae; genus Mesoclemmys; species Mesoclemmys tuberculata. The sequence goes on along the minus strand of ML675649.1, from coordinate 24,087,159 downwards.
CACCACATTTCCTATATTACAGCTATCGTAATTTCTTTCATGCATTTGCTTATGTACATTGAGTTAAAATGGTGTTCTAATTTCTAACTATTGAATTTCTCATGTAAACACTACATACTTGCATAATTTTTTTCAAATGCGTGTCTCACATAGCTTAATATAGTTTGTATATCATACACATATATTAATTGGTTGTATAAAGAAAGCAAAATTGACAAGCCGAGTTCACAAGTTTGATTTGGTCTAGCATATAAACAGCCATTTCTTATTGGGCTACCAACATAGTCTTGCCAAAAAATTGAAAAGAAAGTTTTTCAGCTATATGTTTGAAATACTTGGATTTCTTCTATATTAATGTGCCTACCCCCACCATACATGAGTTCCAAAACCATTAAGACACATTTCCTAATGTACTACAACTTGGCTGTCAAATTTCAGAAGTCTAAACATACAGTGCATAACCTCCTTTTAAATAGAGTGCTAAACGATATTTGTGCAAACGGTCAGGCAAGTGACATGACCTTTACTTTCTAAATGAGAGCTGAAAGACTAAATTTATTTTTCTGCTCTTTTCTCTGATTTTTAAGCATTCCTTTTCTCATTCGGACTCAAATGGCTGCCCTTCAGTACAGAAGACGTTAGCAGGCTATTTTTTGAAGCTAGCGCAGCTGCTTGAAGCTAGTGCAGCTGCAAAGGAGACACACCCTCTCCCTATCTCTACCCTCCTCCCCCAAAAGAATACATCTTTAGGGAAGAGTCCTTCTTGACCCCTGCAAGCAACCAGCTGAAGTGGAGATTTTAGGAACAAAACAGATGAAGCAAAATAGATCTAACATAGTTACAGAGAGAGCATGGTTTACCTTGACTAACTTACTTGAGTGAAAACTACAACTGCCTTGTCTACAGTAGGATTTTAACGTGTGTTAACAAATTAGCTATTGTATTGAAAACCTCACCATTTTTCCTAGAGTTGACATGGCCTTTCAGGGTAGAGGACTAGAGAGGGGACTTACTGCTGGAAAACGTTCTGTAATATGTTGTTTTCTTAAAGTAGAGAAGTTCTATGATATCCCCATTGTTGATTTAAAAACCCAATCTCTAGCAACATTATATTAAATAAACCTCTCTCTTTTCATGACTGTGAATTTTCTATTTTTTTACCACAAGATGCTAAAAATGTAAATTCCTATCATAATTTCATCATAACTCACTAGTTTCACAGAAATACAGCCATTTCTGTAGCATGTTGACACACCATTTTTAGCTATGCATTTCTTTAGGAGTGTGCAGTGTAGACATACCCTTATGTTGGCATGTAGAATACAAGCACTGCACGCCCCACCCCCCAGTACAGGTATAAATAGCAGTATAGATGGTGAGGCACTACTTGGGTGAGTAAAGACGTGCTTGAACCCATAGGGTATGTACTTTACATGGCTCTCTACATGTCTAAGTAACGCCTCCCTCATCTACATTGCTGTTTTTAGCAGCAGCTGTCCCTCTTCCTCCATTGCTGGGGTCTTTCCCTGCCACAGTGGGGAAATGCTTTGGCAAGGGAGTCAACAGGACGCTACAGTGCCTCCCCATTGCTGGAGCCTTTCACTGCCATGTGTAGCTGTGTACCACAATGTGGATGCAGTCTGCTTTTCACTGTAGCATGTGACTACGCATACCCTATACACTGCCACCACTGGTGTACAATGTAGACATACCCTGTGCATAGTGTGCATATTTTTTACATTAAACTAACTAGGGATGGTAACAAACAATGAAGATTTACTGTGACCTAACATAAAAATCTCTGTAAATTATAGAGATGCTTCTTCAACTGTCCATAGTTTGGTCCTACTTTCCTAAGGACAAATTCAATAACGGAAACACCATTTTCAGTTTGTGTTTACACTAGTTTCTTATTTTCATAATCAAGCGTATAAAACATCATGCACCCTGATAACTGCAGTCCAAAGACAGTGATTTAAAAAACTGATTTACACTAGTAGAACTTTTTAGTGTAAGAGAACTTTTCCTTCAGTTCATAAAGATTAGCCAGGTAATTTTATTCTTCAATGTAATGGGCTAGTACTAATTTTGTGTCAGCAACAGGTTTTGTTTCAGTTTGTAAGCATTTGTAAATGCCGTGGTATCTAGTGACCTCTGCTTTTCACACTGTTCCTAATAGTTTCATTAAGCTCTTGTGTTCCCGCCATCTTTCATTGTGTCCACTTGTGCCTCCCATTTTGCACTTAGATTGTAAACTCTGTGGGGCATAGACTGTCTCATTACATATTTTTATAATACTTTGCAATCTGGAGCCCCAGTCATTGATTGGGAGTCCATTAGGTCCTACATTGGTATTGAAAATAATTATTTTATTTAAAATTGTGAGCCTCAGATCATCAGACCTTGCTCAGCTTGCTCTGTAAGGTGTGCTTTTTTATATTTAATACAAGTCAAAAGTACTATGGTACTTTTACTGTAGGTTCCTAAACCTTGTATTTTAGTGATCAGTAATTTCTTGCTTTCTCTTTTGCTAAGAGAATAGATTCATATTGTTTTTTCTGATCTCATGACGTTTGCCACAAGGCAACATCTACATTTTAATACCCAGGAGAGTGAAAGTTTGTATATATTATACGATGTATTACTTCAGCTATTTAAAATATTCTGTGTTTGTATTGGCTGGTCATTCCACTGGGTAGTCTCAAATTTCACGGCCATAAAAGGAAAAATGAGAATAGGCAGTCCACCAAATTATACAAGGACAGAAAAGTCAAAATAAGTTTTCACCATAAGATGTGGAAAACATTATTGAGAGACTGTAGCAAATACACAAACATGTTCAATGCAAAACCTCTATTTAAAAAAAACCAAAACCAAACCCATTTATAAGAGGAACTGGATTGACAGACATGGAGATACCATTGTTATCTAGCTACCTATTTCATGAGGAACCACTCTTTAAGTGTGGGAAGTTAGCTCCTTCCCCATGACTCACTTAACCCTTGGCTTTTGTCTCTAAGCCACCATCAGAGGCGATTACTCTAGAAGATTGCTGACCTGAAATGAATTTGAACTGGTGACCTAAAGGCATCAAGCTCAGCATAACATGACCAATGTCTGGAGTCATCCAGTGCTTCTCACTGCCTCCGTACTTCTGTCAAAGATAGTAATAGGAAAAAACCAAACTATTCCTGTTGTTTTGGGAATATATTCCTATGTGAGCTTCCTCAAATGCAATATTCTGCTTCCTACAGTGTTTTCCCTGTGGCTGGAGCTATAATATAAATTGGAGGCAGAGCTCGATTGACCTCATACAGTACTGCTTTTGAAGAAATTGGTCTTATGTTGTAGCTTTTCAAGGTGTAATTTCAACAAACAGTAAGGAAGGGAAGTCTTGACCTTCATTCTCCATATTCCTTTGTTCTAGCTATTATGTCTGTGTCTGTTTTTGATTATAAACACCTTTAGTGTAAGAACAATGGCTTCCTCTGTTTGCATGGGATTGTCAACATTCAGAAATCCAGAAGACAATGAATCTGACTCTTCTGCGGTTGTGTGTGTGAGAGAGAGTGTGTGTGAGTGAGTGAATAAATTGGTAATTACTTCTGCAAATCTTACTACCAGGGATAGTACCTTTCCCAGCAGCTGGAGATTTGCAATTTAAATTAGAGGCAGTGTGAGTCAGACCTTACAGTTCAATTTTGAAGGACTACCCTGGCGAGTACCCTGGTGAGTAGTCCCTTTAAATTCTCACAGAAGTAAGCACTATGCCCAACAGTAAACATCTAAAGCCCTGGGATTTCACTTTTGCCGGGATTGTAAATGAATGCCAGTTTCCAGACAGCTGTAAAATAGCGGTGCCTCTGAAGGTATGTCTCTACCACAAATCAAGGTGTAATTGCAGTGTGGATACACTTACCTGTGCTAGTCTTAATTCTAGAAGTGAAGAGTTGGTGGTGTGTACCTGGATGTGGATCAGCAGCCCAAATATGTACTTAGAGTCCCTTCTCCTTAGGCAGCTAGCCTGTTGTGCAACAACTTCACTACTATGGTTACCTGAACTAGCTAGATTACAGCTAGTAGGGTATGTGTACTTCTCTACTTGAACTCTAGTGCATTTCTGAGGTAAAAGGTGAATTGAGGTTTTGTTCTGTTTCCCTTCCTTCCCCCTCCCCCCCCAGATGTTGCCAAGATAGTGTCAAGATAGTGATGCTGTATGTATTTAGTCATCTTTATGTCCTGCTAGATCAAATAACTGATTCTGACTTGGAAGAACACAGGACATTTACTTGCATGATATTGAAAGGTACTGATCACCTGCCGCTCCCCTGGATTTCGGGTGGAGTTGTGTGTGTCTGGTACTTCCAGGCCTCAAGTAATCTAGTAAAATTGTTAATACCACAGTTTGTGTTAACTATCCATATTTTTTTTAATATGTTGACATCTGCGGGTGTTGCTTATAGGCAATGGGGATTATGTCTTGTGGGGGAAAAGGATTTGAGGAACAAAAGGATAAGTAACTGAGCTAGTTAATCTGATTAGTTTTCCTTATTGATATTGCTACATGTTTTCTTACTGTTCCCTGTGACTACTCCTGTAAAGTGGAAATTGATAGAATGCAGGACCATTGTAAAATACTTTACATGGGAGATGGAGTAGAGCTTGCTGCAGTCAGATAGGGCCAAATTCTGCACCAATTTAAGCTCAGGGGACCTTCACTGAAATGGATGGAACTGCTTAACAGTGTAAATTAGCATGGAATTTGGCCCACTGTTCTAGATGTAATCAGTGTTTGTATAAACAGTTATATTCCCAATATTTCTTTCTTTTTTCCCCTCCAGGGGACACTAACCGTTCATTTTCAATGTGCTGAAAACAAAACTTTGTCTCATTGTTTGTTTGCCTGGGTAATGCATAGAATTACAAAGATGACTGACTCTCTCTTTTTAATTGACTTGGCAATAGAAAACACACCACTTACAATAGTCATGTTTAATGTGAACATTCTTTTATAGTGGAGACTTTACAGACCAAACTTGTTAAATTAATTTTAGGTTATAACTGACACTTTACCACGTGCTAGCTTCCAGTGAATTTGGTGTTCTATTTTTAAGGAGAAAATGAACTGTATCTACAGCAATTGATTTCTGTAGACTTCTGTGTTTCATAAGAAAAGCAGGAGTATATATTTTTGCTGTAGAAACATTTGCTGTAGAAACATTTCATTTTCTCCTGAAAAATAGAACACCAAATTCACTGGAAGCTATCACAAAGTTTATTTAGTTGGGTAGGGTGGACACCTAAAAGGTAAAGGTTTTTTTGCTCATTGCAGCATGCATTTGTAGCCAGTTCATTTGTTCTTACTGTCCAAGGTTCCCAATCCACATCCATTCTTGTTCTCACCCTCCCTCCCCAATTGTAACATTGCCTCATTTTACTGATTTGCGAGAATTCATCATTTTCTTTCTGGAGAGTTAGTTTTGTTCTTGTTTCTGAATTTTGGACTAGGTTTAAAGTAATTAAAAAGCATTAATGATTAAAGGTTTAGATCTGTGCAAACCCCTGTACTTGCAGGGAGCCCCCCCAAGGCCAGTGACACTTCAGGGGGGTACCCGTTGTTGTTTCCATGTAGATCTATTTGTAGCATCTAGCCTAAAGATTGGACTTATTTCCAATATTTGAATTAAGCTTTGAAAAACTCTTTCTTTTGTGGGATCAGCCACAAGGTATCTCATTAACTGGAAAATAGGAGGAGTAAGGGGAAAAGTTGAATTGAGCACGTAGTGTGTACATGATGGTCCTGACCTTCAACATCAGAGGATTAAAGAGATACAATATTTGGCTTTTTGAAATATCAGCCATATCAAAATTTGTTTCCTTTAAGCATGTAAAATAATTTGCATATTTGGGGATGCGAGAGGTATTTAAAAAAATTACAAATGAGAAGGAATTAAAAATACTTTTTTTTAAAATATAATTTCAAGTCTGTTGAATAATATTCCTAACTCTTTTCATAGAACTCTTTTACTTAAAATAAAAGCATTGGAGAATGGAAAAAAGTTCCTTAATTTTAAATATTTATATTCCATTGGTCACAGAAAACTAAACAAAAATCTGAAGACAAAAAAAACAACAAAAAAACAACATAGCTTAAAAGAAGAAAAGGGGAGAGAACCACAAAAACTCCACACTTTGGGAAATAAATCTTAACACTACACGTGAAGGTGGAAAAAGTACTTACCTGTATATCTGTAGGAGGTCAGACTAGATGATCATTGGTTTTTTAGGTCTAGGAGTCCTTATCTGAATGGATGTATGCTATTCTAGTGTGTCATTATGAATGTCATTGTTAATAGAGGTGGAAACGACAGCCTGTTTTTCTTTCTTTCTTTCCGTATTATAGTTGTAATCCTATGGCTATTCATGTTATAGTTTTGCCTGTAGTTTGCATACCAATGGTTTCCTGTTCATTCACTTTATCATTTATAAGCATTTTCTTAAACATAACTAATAATCATAAATATTTGTATAGTAACAAAAATGTTAGAAAACAAAATATATTTTTAAAGATTTAAAATTAAAACGATCTTTTGATAGTAGAAGCAATTAAATATAAAACATATGATTCTTGTTGCTAATTTAAACCTAAACAAGGAAATATATTTCAGGAGAAAGCATATGAATGTATTGGAATATCTTACAGAAAATTATTAAATTATAGCAATTTCATTCACTTACCAGTTACTGTTTAACCTTCTCTGTGGTATCCATTAATGTTACTTCTTAGCAATCAGATATACTCTCAGTTCTTGATTGAAATATGCTTCACTCTGTTTTCTGCATAATCTTCTTAAGTAGTAAGAAGCTGCTACTTTAACTTCCAAACTGAAGTATTTAAAGGCTGGTTTGTACAGTCCTAATGCTTAACTAAATGTCAAGTACTGCAGATGGCCAGTACTAATTTATTGTACTTACGTGCTTCCCGGAGGATCAACACTGAATTGTATTCAGAAGTTACAAATATGCAAAGTTTGGCAAAACATTAAACGATACAAAGCTGAGCTTTAAAAAAAAAACCGTTCTGTAGCCTAGATGTGACCTTCTCTAAAGAGTTACTAAATAGCTTCTGTATTTATTAGTGGAAGTCCTCTACACTGGAGGTCATGGGTTGTAGTGCAGTTGCTTGGGCTGTGTTGTGAAAACCACAAATGTATATTTTTGGGAAAAGCATGATACATTTTTGTTTTGTTTTTATTTTAAATCTTCTGGTTATCTGAAACCGGTTGCCTGCCTCCTCTCCACATGCTTTACTGGTGGGCTCCAAAATTAACCACAAAAACTATAAAATTAACAGTGATACAAAAGCATACGTTACTTACTTTGATTTTCACTGTTTAGTTATTTTCTTGGGAAAGCTGAAAACCTTTAATTTGTCTTTTTTTTTTTTTTTCCCCTTCATCCTCGGAGCTTTCTCTTTTATTTTTTTTCCCTCACAAGTTTACATGAAATAAATATTACATTAATTTTAAAGAAGTAAAAACAATGTTGCAAAGTCATTGTTGTCATTGTCAACTGTTGCAAAGTCAATCACATAAATTAGGAAATGCCAAATTAAGGTTGCCTGTGCAACTTTAGTTTGGCCCTGTTGTGCATGTGCATTATGATTGTGTTTCAGTACATGATCACATAATCATTTTTTCCCAAAAGCCCTTTTGCATCATTCAGTGCACAGAATGGATAGTGCATTCATTGAATGACTAGCTGTTAGCTGCTTTTATATTTGCCATTCAGTGTGTGATCCCATGCCTATTTTATTACACAGCATCCAAACTCTGCTCTGAGTACAGAATTACTAATTTCCTCATTACTGTAATATCGGAATGCTTCACAAACATTAATGAAGTTATCTTCACGACACTCCCATGAAATGGAAGATATTAGCTCTGTTTTACCAATGAGTAACTGAGACAGAGAGATTAAGACCAAAATTGTCAAGTGGCCACTAAGTTTGGATGCTGAAATTTGAGATGCCTAGGTACTGATTTTGATTTTGATAGCACTTTATGTTCAGTGCACAGAACACATAGGTTTTGGTTACAGTTGTGAGTGTTCAGTGCTTCTGCAAATCTGACACCACATCTCCAGTTGGGCACCTTATAAAATAAGTAACAGTGGCCACCTGAAAATGTTCGGTTTGTGAGTCCACCAGCAACACATAGGAATTCTATGGCAGAGACAGGGGTAGAATTCAGTTCTCCAGGGCAGCATTCACCTTCCCTAACCATGGGATCATCCTCTCTTCCTGCAGTCCCCTTGCCTCATTCAGTACACGCTTTTCCGTTTTGGTAATGAGGCAGGATCCTACAGACTACTACTTCTTTTATGACACACCCCTGAGTGATTACCTGAGCCGTGTCCTTTCTGTGCACTGAAAGACGGAAAGGGTCTTGAAGAAAAACTGGCATGTAATCATGAATTAAAGACTAACATATGCTTATGTGCAAGGGAGTAAGTTGGCTACAAATTAAGGTTGCACAGGTAACCTGCATTCTGACATGTCCTCACTTTTCAGTACTTGACAACCTTAATGTTTTTTTAACATAGTTTCTGTGTGTGTTCCCCTAGGTTTATAAAAAAGGAAGCTGCCTCCACCCCTCTCCCCTGAAATTCTGTCATGTGGAGTCATACCAGCTGTCACATGGGTCATCAGCTGGGTTGGAGCTTTTAAACCCACAGCACAGACCTCTGCTGTTTGATCTGTGGAGTAACTGATAGTAGTAGCAGGTGGCTGGTCTCTGTGCAGACCAGCCCTCGAGGGAACTGAGACAAGACTTTGTCAGTGGGTTTCACAGGTATTTGCTAGGCAGCAGATTAATGTTGACTCAGAAACACTGGCTAGTCCAAAATCCGGAAGGGGGAGTATATTCTAGTGGTCACAGACTCTTCTCTCCCTTTCCACCCTGCCTGTCACCTCTGCCTGTGCTCCTAATATATACCCCTTTGCTGCCTCTCTGCATTTTCTCCCTTTCAACCTGTCTTTATCCCTCTAACTTTTCTCTCTTTGCCCCCTCCCTGCTACTATCCTTATTGCCCTGGAACTTGTCTCTGCTTCCTGCCTCCCACCCCTTGCCCACACCTCTGCATTGCAGTCAGGCTGCTTCTTCTTTCCTCTGGTGCCAGCATTGACAGTCTCCCTGCTCTCAGTTCCTATGCTTAGCACCTGCACAGCCCTAGCAGCTGGGAGGAGTAATTTTAGAGGCCTTTTGCCATCTTTGGGAAAATCTATCCAGATTTGCCATCAAATGAATGTCACCATCAACCTCCTGCCACAGCTCCAAAATATGGTGGCACTAGAGTGTCTTAATGAAACAGTTCTAAATTTCTTTTTATAACTTGTAAAACAATGCTTTCCCCCCAACCTTGTTGTGGAGGGAACTACATTGTATTTGCTGAAACAATCAAAAAATGTCACTTGGAGGCAACCATCTGGCAAGGGAAATTTCACTGTGAATGGTTGAAAATTGGCAAGGTTACAAGCAATTGAAAATATTAGGCAGCCTTAGCTATAGTTGGCACTATCAGCTCTGCTTGTAATAAACCACTTTGTGGCAGTATAACTTTGAAGAAAACTATTTGAAAGGTGATGAGTTAGTGCCAAAAACTCAGCCTGGGACAGTAAGATTCCTTTTTCTTTTCCTCTTGTAAGTATCCCTTCAAACGCTACATTGTGTTTTTAGTTTTTCCTTTTACTTTATTTTCTCTGAATCTGAATCCTGTCTGTGCCATCAGATGTCACTCAGAGCGTGGGACGGCTACATTGTTGTGTTTCTATAGCTTAACTTTTTTACTAGAGGTAGGTGGTTGGGCTGGAGGACCTATGGACTACATTTAATTTATTCCTACCCTTTGATATGTCCGGCGTGGGTTGCCCTACCATTAATTAAACTTCTGTGGGCAAAGTTTTCAGTGTCATTGGTGCACATGGGCCTTCCCAACTCCCCAGGGAAGCCTGTTTTCTCTCTCACAATTTAAAACATTGATTTTATTTTAATCAAAAGACACTTTACAATGTCTTGGATTTTATTTGATATTTCTGGATGGCTGTATACCTAATGTAGCTTTTGAGAGGAATCTAGTGTGTCTCTGGTCAGATGCCAGAACTCATGAGGGGATTGCTGCATGACCTAGTAGCACTACAAGCAATTTCTTATTCATAATAGGGGCCACAGATCAATGGCATTGGGTCTCTGCCCTGTGCAGTCTTGGAGCTAGACCAGACCTGTTAATCTGTGGCGGGGAGGTGTGTTTCCAACTCTGAGAAGGCTGCCAGTTTTTGTCCACCTTCACAGATGCAGGCAGGCTAACAGCTCTTCCTTTCTGTAAAGAATATAAAAAGTCAATAAGCTTAAAATCACTAAGCTCTCAAGGTCTGCCTTTATCAGCAGAGGGGAGTCTTTTTTTCCCCTCATAGTCACCGGGGCACTGTATCCTACCTGCTTACCCACGCAGAGGTGCAGCAAGGTGGAGAAGGCTAAGAAGAGAGGGAAAGTCAGAAACGGTCTTCTGCACCTCCGCACTGATTGAGTGCCTGCATGGAGAACTGTGCCTGTTCTGCAGAGACCCAGGTCCCTCTTGAGTGCTCAGGCAGGGATAGGGTGTCTTACAGCTTCTCTCCCCAAAGCAGGAAAGCTCCACGAAAGCAGTGATAGCTCCTCAGAGAAAAATCATCTGAGCCCACTATAAGCTGTGGTACCCCCTCTTCCTGTGTTGGGAACTTGAGTGAAGCACATCAGAGGGCCATGGAAACTTCCCTCCCACCTGCTGGAGCCTTCATTTACATCTCAAACAATTGTACTGAGAAGCCATTGTTCAATCCTTTCCAACCATGACTCCTGCCATGACAGGGTTCTACTGACCTGGATCCAGGGTAAGAAGAGTCCAGTAAGAGGCCCTTGGGCCCAACCCTTCTTCCGCCCCCCTCCCCTTACAGCAGCTGGGGTCCCTCTGCCCAAGGTTGATGCAGCATGCTCTCTAGTGAAGGACGCAACCATTTCCATGGAAGGAGACCTGTTGCCCTTCGACTGCACAGATAAAAGAATTGAACTGGCAACAACGAAAAAAATTTTAAAGCATCATCAGCTGCCCTTAGAACTTCAGCTGCATCTACTAATTTTGCTAAAGTGATGCTGGCCTGGGCTGACAATCTCATACAGTACTGCTAATGTACAGAAAAGCCTTTAATCTGGGCACATCTCTTGGAAAAAGTAGTCCTTAGTTGCTGCATTTGTGTCTGAAGTCTCCCTGTTTGCTCTCTGTACTCAGTTAGGTCTATGGGCTACAATGTGGTAGTGTACTGACATATGAGGCTCTGGGTCTGAAAGTTAGAGTAAAAGACTAAACAGCTTTTAGCTCATTTAAGATTCTCAAGGGGCAAGCTATTCAGCGAGACCATGAACAAACTGATCGAGGACTCACTGGAAAACAGTCCCCAACAAGCAGCATAGGAGAGATGACAGACCTCACCCCAAACCCAGCAGTCCTTTCATGCTAGCCAGTACAGAAAGTCTGTCAGGAAATGACTCAGCTGCATCGGAGAAAAATGGAACAGATGCAGGGGATCCCCAAGGGGCAGAGGTGAAATTTCCAAGCAAATCGCATGACTCATCAGTCACTCAGTCCAGCATGGTGCACAGATTGATGGTGGCCTTCAGTAGTTAAAAGGTCCTTCAAGATACCCAGGACTCAGATGTATCCCATCTCCTGAGTCAGGGGATCCTCAGAAGAGATGGGATCTACAGGCAGTCATCCTAGATCTCCTCCAAATAGGCACAATGGACCCTGTCCCTTCTGTACAGAAGAAACATGGCTTTTAATCCATCTTGTTCCATCATCAATCAGGGGGACTTAATGGCAGCAGTAGATTTGAAAGGTGCCTGTCTCCCTATCCCACTTCACTGTGTTCTGTTGCAAAGGTGGCCAAAGGTTCTCCTATATGCCTTCCCCCGCTTTCATATTCTCACCAGAATGCTACAAAAGATCAGGCAAGAAGCAGTAGGAAAAACAATATCACTGTTCATCACCACATTCCCACTGATACCATTATCATACTGATAGTGCTAATCAGCTGGAAATGGAACAGCCACTTAAAAAAGCCACAGTGACAGGAGTGGGTCAAGATTTCAAAAATAAAAGGGAAAAGGTTAGGGATTTTTTATTTTTATTTATTATTATTTTTAAGATTTCCCCCAACCATGGGTTATAATTACCACTTTACAATATTAACTCAGAAAATCACTCAGCATTAAAGATGAAAGATTTACTGTTTGAATTTCACCCTGGATAATTAAACAAAGTCAGCATCACTCACTGTCTGACAATTGCACACTAGCATAATGGTGTAATGACTGGGCTCCACACGATATCCTAGTATATAACTTTCCATTTATTTTGGTTTTGTACTCTTGGTTCCAGCAATGCAGAAAACTTTAATTTTCAAAAATATTGTTTTCATCAGGAAAAAATTGTGGAAACAATTCTTGTGAAACTTTTTTTAAACAAGATCTAAATGATGAATTTAAGTCAATCTGAGAGTGTCCCTTTAAATAAAAAAAAACACCTAAATTTAATATTCTGTCCAAAGGCAGATTACATTTCACAAGCATTGTGTTGTCTCCAAATGTAAACACATTTTCGGGAATTCAGTTACATTAAACAAAGCAAAATTTAAAAAAAAACAAGCACTGTAAAAGCAATTGCTTTGTAACAGCAACCTTTTTTTTAGAAAGTGGGATTCTATAGAAGTCTATTTCAAAAAGACTGCCAAAGTGCCGACAGCCAATAAATCCATGCTTCCAAAAGTGGCAGTTTTCATCTTTCCTTTACAAGAGACAAAAGTACAGAGCTAGACACAGTCTTAAAGCCATTAGGCTATCTAGGGGGCTAAAAAGAGATCTGTTAAGATGGAGTTCCAATAAGCGAGGTTTCTTGCAGCATCAAGGCCTGTGATCTCAGTTATGATGGAGGAAATATGGAATAATTCCATTTCACTTGCGATTAGTCTGAATGTATATTGGCGTAATTAAGAAGAGTAATTGGCCCTACACTATTAAAATCTTTTGTTTATATTTTTATTGTGAATGACACTGGGTCAAAATAAAACCGATTTATGCTGGAATACTTTGCAGTCAGAAACATAACACGCTGTTCTAATTTTCCTTTAGAGATTAATATAACAAAGTATGTCAAACTGTTATGACATGTTTCCTTTAATCCTTTTCCAGCTGCTAAGTAACAACAATTACCATTCCCATATGGGCAATGCAGAAGGATAACATTTAAAAGGGAAAATAGAATAGTTGAAAGACTCAAAATGTGCTATTTTCTGTTTCAAAATATCCTCTGCTGAGAGGGGAAAAAAAAACAACAAAAAACCAGCACCCCTCCAAAATAAGGCATACAACTTTGTCAAAATCTCCGGCCTAACTAATTACTGATTCGGGATTTTGGGTGCCCAGCTTGAAACGTTTGAAAGGGGCCTGGCTTGCAAAGGGCCAAAACCCAGCATTTTCTGAAAATCAATCGCTTTTCAGATGTCTCTAGTTGGGCATCCTAAATGAGTAGTCACTTTTGAAAATTTAGGTCCATGTCCCAGGCTGAGTGACCTTCAGCTTCTTCTGATGTTACAATGTGACTGGAACTCATTAGTTTGTCATACTATGGTGGTGATTCCTCAGCACAGATAAAAGCATGAAGAAGAGCTACAGTCCTTTCCAAGAGCTTATTTTCAAACATCATCTTTTTAAAACTTTATATTATTTTTTTATCCTGTTGCCAGCTTCTCTGAACAGTCAAGGTCTGACCATGTAAGATTATGCCCTCCTTATTGGGAGTTGTAGGTGCTCAGTGCCAGTGAAATCAGGAGTTGAGGACACTTGTCATTCTTTAGGAGGAACCTGGTACCTTGCAAGATCAGGTCCTTAATTCAGACCAACAGCCTTCAGGTAACGTTTGTAATAACAGCAGAAGTGCAATAATAATACAAAGCTATCCACACTATCACACACTGAGGTCATTTCAGTTTTGAAACAGCAAAGGAATCATAGTCACAATGGTGGTTTGAGATACACGTGCTTTTGGGAATAGTCTGAGAATGTGAGGCCATGGGCATTCCTCACTGACCAACACAAGCCTGTGATAGATGACAGTTGTCTATAAACATTGACCTGTGAGTAACTCATGGTTTCAGTTTGCATGTGATTGGTAAATCCTTCGGACAGTTCCTGTTCAGAGTTTCAATCTGAGTCTGGTTCTGATGTCACTGACACCTGTTTTTATTCTCGCATCACTCCAAAGACTTCATATACATGCACGTGTATCAGTTTTAAAGCACTCAAAAAGTTAGAGGCCCACATTTTTAGAGATATTTAGGTGTTGTGCCACACAGCATTACACCACCTAACTGATTTTGGAGGCCAAATCTCATTTTGAAAAGGGATTTAGGTATTTAGAAATCAAACTGCCATTTACAGTCAATGCAGTGTTGTTGTAGTCAAGTTGATCCAAGGACATTAGAGAGACTAGGTGGGTGAGGTAATATCTTTTAATTTGGATCAACTTCTGTTGGTGAGAGAGTCAAGCTTTCAAGCTTACACAGAGCTCTTCTTCAGGTCAGCCAATGGGATTTTGTCTTCTAAGTGCCTGAATTCTTTTTGAAGATGAGATTTAGGCTCCAAAATTATTTGGTGTTGTGGTGCTCAGTCTGGCAACACCTCAGATCTTTAATAATTTGGATCACAGTCAGTAAACATGTCTATAATAGATAAAGCACAGAAAAAATGTCCTGTTTTCATCTGCAAGTTTCCTTTCTTGAAGTAATGAGGTTCGCAGATCCATGATATTGGGTTTCTGCTCCATGCAGCCCTTGAGGCAGACCAGAACTGTTAATCTGTAGCAGAGGAGGTGTGGCTTCGCCTCTGAGAAACCTGCCAGTTGAGACAGTTCCACAGATTCGGAAATCCCTAACCACTCTGTATCAGTAAGGAAAATTAAATATTAAGACCAAACAGAATAATCCTTTGGTACAGCAAGGAATGCAAATGAATAACTAACTTTTGAGTGCTACTAAATAATCCCATGCTTTCCCCAATTAACAGTTCATTCAGAGTGGGTTCATCTGCTGACCTTATTACTCCAAGAAAAGAAATTTTCATGTAGGGCACAATTGTGTTTTCCTATTCTTGTTTGTAGTGCGGTGAAATGAATCCTATGACAGTGGGATTTTCATAGTAATGCTCACTCAGAAGGGGGAAGGGGACTATATATGTACTAAAATCCAAGCTCAAACATATACTATTAGCTTGTCAGAGTTTAAAGTGTCCTCAAGCCTGGGGTACAGGTTTTTCTGTGTGTATGGAAGGGGGGTTGGGCTAGCACTTGCACTAGAGTCTGGGTTAGCTCTTCAGTGAAGACACACCCTTCAAGACTGAGTAGCTGTGCCAGCAGTGGGAATTGGGAAAGTGTTTAGGGTCTTGCTGCTGCAGAGTAATAATGCAAACAGGCTCTCATTACTACAGAATTTGAATAATGATATAACACTGGACTGCTTGTCAGAAACCTGGAAATGAAGTGCCACTGGACTTCCCCTTTTGCTGAAAGTCATGGGGATGCTGGATGTATTGGGAAAGAAAGGGTGTACTGGACTAGTCCAAGTCATCCTGAAGATCAGATGATCTGAGTTAACTGCAGGGCTGGAAATTAAGTTGTGGTTGGTTTTGGGTTTCTATTTGAAAAGTCACACAGCTCTATGAACGCACTGCCTTCATGTGCTGTCCCATCAGACTGAAATGAGTTACAACAAAAATCAGCAGAGAGATCATACTTAAGAAATCCTTGGGTAATTACCTTGGAGGTGAATTTGGTTTCTTATATTTTATCATCAAAAGCACAGTGTTGTTATATTGCCCATCAGCACTGGTATTTCATTTTTGGTAGAAATGTCTATTTATAGCTCTCCATTTGTTCAGCTGCACTTAAAAAACAAAAAACACCACAAATGCAAGTTAGCAAGTGTTTGGTGAGGCAGGTCAATTATGCTGCCATTTCAGCAAGTGAAGTTGCCGTGTACCCCCCCCTTCTGTATGGGAGATTTTGGGAGTAGGTGATTTGTGTGGATCTAGATTGTAGAGGTTGGGGGTGCTCGAGTTACAGAACTAGACTCCTTTGTGGTACTACATAGCTAAATTACACTAGGCAGATTATCTAAATGATGATCAGGTCAGAGAGCTGTGTCAAAAGAAGGACTAGCTTATATTTCCCCTGCCACACACATGCCATTATGCCTATTTTTTTTAAAGGAGCGTAGAGCATGTTATGTGCTCTAACCGTATTGAAATTTAAATGGCACTTAGTTCCTTTAGGCATCTTTGATAATTCTTGCTATAGGGCCCAGTTCTGTGAGGTACTGAATGGCATAAAGTCCCATGGACCTTGTAGGAGGTTACCAGCATTTTGCAAAATCAGGCCCAACTTTGAAAAGTTGGACACACACAGTATATTTTTAAAATAAATGTCATCTGTGTTTTTGTTCTGTATCCTTGCTGCCAATGTGAATAGGATAGGATTCATGCCAAGATGTATACTGTAGTCCAACATAATTTAGAATTGTAAGTTATTTTGGTTAAAACGGTGCTTTTAGGAAAGGACTTCAGTGTAATCATGAAAATTTGAGGTAAATAAAATAATTTGCAGCGCTCTGTCAGTATCCTAAGAAGTAAAAAGTTCACAGGAATGAAGTAGGTTTTCATGTGTAAAACAGCCATTCAACATTATAGTTTCTGTAAATCAAGGAAGATTAAAATAGGAAAGGCTTACTTTTAAACTAAGTCATACCGACTAATTAAATATTTACTTGCTTTAATTCTAGAGAACAAAATATAGTATCAGGCTCAGCACACTTTCACTAACGAGCTCTCCTTTAAAAATAAATCACACTGCAACGTACAATGAACTGTGTGTGCATTTTTAGTTAAAGGATATTGCTTAAATAGGCAAAAGCCTAGAAATTCACAGTTAAGGCTGAAAATATCCCCTTATTTATAATGTGCTGGATTAAATGTTGAAGCACAAATAACTTAATGTGTATTTAAAAAGAGAGAGAGAGAGATCAGAATTGCCCCAGGGTGAGGTGGGATTAAAAGTTTTGAGAGAGGGTGGGAAGTCTGTACTATCTGCATGTAATTTGAGTCTGTTAGAATGACTCTAGACAGTTGTACAACTCAGTGTGTCACTCCATTCCCATTGTGCTAACATTGACGTTTTCCAGACTATTAGCCAAATGGATACTTAAGAGGAGCTACAGATATGTCTGCTGTCTCCGAAGAGTTAGAAAAAGAACAGTGATAAATATCATGACTGCCAGGAGACCTCTGCCACATCTAACAAACTCTGGATAGTCTAAGAATGACGTCTTGTTTTTCTACTTTTGTCCATTTAAGTCTTTTTTCAAAAGTGGAATGGGTATGTATGATTGTAGCTTTAAACATTCAGTTTTGTGTGAATATAGTGTTTGTGAAAGGGTGTCAGATTGACAGCCCTTGGGACTGAATTCCACTGTCTGTCCACAGAACACATACAGCACAGATGTGGGACAGTGAAAATTTCTCTCTGCTGTCCCACCAACATTCCTCATCCCTCACCTGCTGAGGCCATCTCTAGGTATGAGAGGGAGAGTTAATTCTCCTGCCCCTGCAGTCCTTAACTTGTCTGCTGGAGTTACCAACTAGGGTGTCAGTTATGGTGTTAGATCTGTGACAGAGAACCCTACCGCTCGAAACGGGACTGAGATGCCCAAACTCATGTATTACAGGCAGCCAAACAGCTGTCATCTATTAGCAATTATCTGTTACTTCTGATCTGTCCTAGGGTTCCATATCCTATTACCAAACCTCGGGGGCTATGCAGTCAGTCTTTCCCTCCTTAACAATTGTTGATAATGCAGATGTTGTTTCTGGGGCTATCACTCTCTGGGGGGGGGGGGGGGGAATTAAGGCAAGATGTCCAAAATAAACATTTTTACAGAATAATCACAACAGAAGGCTTGTTAATTGGAAACGCATATATGGGGCATTTTGATTGTTTTTACAATACCAAAAGATGTCAGCAAACTTATTTTTTCCTGCGTTCTTTGTTCTTACAGGTCTGTGTGTGTGCTCATTCTTCTGGGGGGAGGTGAGGGAGAAAAAGAGAGACGGAGAGATTCATGAAAAGAAACTGTCTGTAGATGGTTGGCAATGTCAGTCTTATTTTTGTTTACCATGAAAAGGTTCAGATACGGTTCTGTGAAAATGGGGTTCGTCTCTGGAAAGCCTGGCCATAATTACTACTCAGTTTGTTGCTTGTGAAAACTAGTCATGGACTGAATCTTGCTCGCCTTACTTCCATGAGTAATCCCATTGACTTCATTGAACTTGGTCAGTTGAACATTGAGTCATGCAGGGTCTGGCATTTTGTCAGACTTTCTAATTTCTAATGCACTAACACCCAGATTTTTAAAGGTATTTAGGCCTTGCTCTGCTCAACATTGCAAGGCCCAAGTGACTTGGACAGTTGTCCCATTTTCAAAAGTGATATAGGAGCCTGCATCCTATTGCCTTTCAGTGTCTAAGGGTATGTCTATTTTTAAAATGTTATAGTAGCACAGCTGTAGTGCTTTAGCGTAGACACTTGCTACAACTTCCATCGCTATAGGTAATCCATTTCCCTGAGAGGCAGCAGATAGATCAATGGAAGAATCCTTCCGTTGACCTAGCGCTGTGCAAAGTGAGGGTTAGATTGGCTTAAGTATCTCTCTCGGGTGTGGATTTTTCACTATGCTGATTTAACATAGCTATGCTGATTTAACTTTTTAGTGTAGACCAGTCTTAAGTCACTTAGGTCTTGAAATGCTGAGTTGAGCAAAGCCTAAATATTTCTAAAAATACAGGGTAAGCTTAGCTTCTCCAGGTGCCTGATTGAGCTACTCTCCAGCCTGAGGTGGAAGCCAAATCCCTCCTACTTCTGCTAATGGAAATTTGACCTTTGATTTTTATGACTCTGGCATAGAGTAAATGCAGAAGGCGAAGGACTATTTCAACATGCTTGACTTTGGGTTTTTAACTCTAGCTTTGTAGGAGAGTCTTACAGTTGGCTGTTTGTATTTGGCGTGTCAGCAGATGGATCTGTAGAACTTAATCCGGTTTTAGGTCTTGCTCTAATAATCTTGTTACACTTGTAAATGCACACATGAGATTTAGGTCTCCCTGGACAAGATGAATCCAGCTGAATTGCTCATCTGGCTGTGGAAATATATCCAAAAAGTTTGTTGACTTCTTGAAATGAATGGAATCTTTTGGGTTGTAAGTTTTGAATTATTATGTTTTAGGTTAGATCAAAAATTTAATAAAGTATTTCAATACTAGCTTTTGTTAAATCTTTACTAATGGGTCTCATAGCTGTTTTTTTAGATGGATGTTAATTATTTTAACAGTGCCCAAAAGTGTGTTGGGCACCTCCCAGTAAAAAACTCCATGATACCTGCTCCAAGCATCTTACCAACTAAATTCAAGTCTGACTCAGTGATTGAGGATGAAAATAGTAGGGTGGGAGAGAGGAAGGAAGGACAGGAGTAAAATAAACCATATTATTCCATGAAGGCTAGTGCACAGCATGTTGGGTGCAAACAATTATTTTTAATAGGTTGGATAGATTGCATAAGTAGATGGAAAGCTTAATGGGATAGTTTTTTTGTAGGCCTTGTAGAAGAAATGAGTCTTTAGGAGGGATTTGGATGAAGAGAGGGTCTGCAGACCCCGCTCGGGAATGGTGTCACATGTGAAGTGTGTGTACCTGCCAGATGTCATGCACGTTACATGACACTGGAGTATTCCTCTTTGATGTCATGCTTCTTCTGCTATAGCAGAACATATTATTATTATATATTCTATATACCATATAATACTATACCTCTAATGTAACCTAGAATCAGTGCTGCAAACTCTTGTGAATTTATTGCAAGTGATGTGATTATGGTCTCTGCAGAAGGCACTCTCACAATGCTGTGAAAAGTTCCATTCTTCACACAATTCCCACCTGGAAAGGAGCAGGCAGAAATGGGAGCAGCAGCTGAGTGTCCTTTTCTGTCCTCATGGCTGTGTGGGGAGGGATCCTCTGTTCTGGGCTCATTTATCCCTGTTATATTTGGAGTGTACCCCACCAATCCACTTCAACTGGCTTAACCCCTGATTGTCTGCATGCTAGATTACTGTTTATGGATTAAATGAAAAAAAAAGTCATCTCGGGGGCTATGGGAATTTACAAAAATTAAGCTCCAAAAGTCATGAAATTTCAAAACTTATATTTTCTACAGCAGCAGGACATTGCCTTGTTTGTTGTGAATTAATTAAGGCCAAGATTCAGCAGTGCGTCTGTCTTCAGCAAGGCATGTGTTTAAATGCAATTTACTTTTAATTAGATTTAAACAAGTGCTTAAGGTTAAGCATGTAAGTGTAAATTAATTATGAGGGCATGCAAAAATATTCATCTTTGTGTGCAACAGTATAGCTAGTAGGCTAACAGAATTTTCTTCTGTGCCTTCTCCAGTCATGCAATTTCAAATTAACTTTATTTAAAAATGACTTTTTCAAACTAAGCTAGTGAGATGTTGTGTAATCTAGCACCGATTTGCTAATACCACTCTATTGCTCATTAAGGTCTATTGGTGTGTCAGGTTGAAAGTTTCAATGTTCATCTGTTTTAGGGTTATCAATGCAAAACTTTTTTTTTTAAATTCTAAAGATTTTTTTTTTCTTTTTACAAAATGTAATATATTTTTTCATCCTCTGATAACTTCAGAATGGCTGAATGGGTTTTCTTCAAGTGTCCCCCACAATAAATATTCATCTTTGCTGAGAAAGTCTGCAGATCCATTGCAACTGGTCTTACTGTGTACTTGCAGCACTTGGAGAAAGACACCAGAGCTGTCAATTAGGTCTGCAGTACCCACACGCTTGCAGCATTCATCAATTCAGTCTGTCTCCAGCAGCTGTAGGATGGCTTTATCAGCTGTCATGCTCAGAGCAAGAAGAAAACAAAAACAGATTTCTTATTCTTAATGTTTGGCTTAGTGGATTCAAAGTGCTGCTGGACTGTTTACACTCGGGCTCTGCAGCAAGATTGTTGGAAAACCTCTTCTATTATTGCTGCAGCAGCTTCCAGCACAGCATGTCTCTATGCAGGCTTCTTTGGCAAGAATACTTCCCAGACTAACAGAGGAATAGGGAAGCTGGCAGGAAATGGTGTAAAAATTCCAAGGCTGACAGGACCTTGCTTATGATGTGGGTTGGCCAGGCCATGCTGGCTGTGCTTAATAGGACCCTGCTTGTATGGTGAGTTGGCTTGGTCATGCTGCTTTCTAACTCTCTTCCATCCAATCAGTTGTGGAGGGATATGGGGTGAGGGAGGAGGGAGCAGCAGCCCAGACACAAAGGAACAAGTGGGTAGTAAGGGGCTTCTTGGCCCCATGCTTATTTCTGATGATTTCTGTCTCCTTTAACAAGGTGCGAGACGGCTCTTGCGTGAAGCTGCCAGGCTCATTGGGATTCAGTGAGATTCACTGTAGGCATGCCATGTATCTGTTACGTAACATCACCTTCCTCAGGCTTCCCCTGGCCCTCCCTTGTTCAAGGACTTTTGTAACACCTCTAGAGTTCAAGAAACAGCTATAGAGTTGTAGGAGCCCTGTTAGGGTTTCATCTTGCTCTCTAGAGTTCAAGAAGCCGCTGTAGAGTTCAAGGAGCTCGCTTACGGATTATCTCACTTATTTCTATAGCATGCACAGCAGCAGATGCTCATCTCCTTGTAGATTCTCTCTTCAGTGATATCTTATTATCTCAGGACATGAGGTTAAAGGGAGTGTCTCCAGGCAATAAGGGAGGTAAACCCTTTCACAAACAAAACTTCCAAGACTGTTTTTCCAATAAACCAAGGAACAAGAAACACATGATCCTGCGTCCTCCCTGCCAGGTAGAGTTGGCTGAAAAATTTCAAGTTTTGAAATTTTCCAATTGAAAAAAGGAACATTTTCTATTTTTCAATTAGCTGTGCTGCCCCCGGGGAATTATTTACTAATCTTGGGTGTACTGTTTTATTTTTGTCTTCTTTTACTTAGGCCCAGTCTACACTTACCTTTGTGATTCGGCGGCAGTCGACAGGAGATACGCAAGTGACGTAAATCACTTGCGTATCTTCCGTCGACTTTGCAGCGTCTCCTGTGCGCGGTGTCCACACTGCGCTGCGTCGAAGGGAACAGCGCTGCCTTCGATGCAGCGCTACGCCACTTACCGGGGTGGTTTTCCTGCATCGCTTCTTGGATCAACTGAGCATGTCTGTATAGACCTCTCAGTCAATCCAGAGCAATTGATGTGACGGTGGCAAATTTGCTGCCGTCAGTGTAGACCCAGCCGTAGTCATTCAGCTGGCAATACCATGAATTAGTAATAGAAAGTACCTTGGTCTGGTGGATTAAGTACAAAAAACTGTGACTTCTGAATTCTAATTCCAGGTCTGCTGCTGACTCTGTGTGCTTTCAGATAAGGTTATCAATATTGCTCTGTTGGATTGATCATTTGTAGAAAGGGAATTAAGCAATATAGAAATGAAAAAATATACAAAGCACCTTGTCCAAACCAAAATGACTCCAGTAATTGTCTCTGCTTTACAGGACAAAAGCCATGACAAAATCAATCATTTGAAAAGAAAAAATCCCATTTTAAAAATCCTATTACTTTCTCTATGTGATATGGAGTTTTAATAGTCAAATATTGTCAAATTTGCTTGCTTTCCTTCCTTGTAAGGGGTGGGGGAAAAAAGGAAACATGTTAGACACAGAAATATAGGCATTGCCGTACTAAATCAGACCAGTGCTTCGTTATATCTAGAATTGTATCTCTGATAGTAGCCAGATGCTTCAGAGGAAGGTGCAAGAAACCTTGTAGTGGACAACTGTGTCCTCATCTGAAGAAATTTCTTCCTCATCAAAGCTAGTGGTTGACTTTTGAGCTGAAGTATGGGAATTTATATTCTGTCTAAATGCCGGTGCTTTGATTGGGTCAGTAAGTAGCGAAAGGAGAAGGAAGATCAAATTACGGAGATCTGACTATGATTGATGCCTCATTTTAGCCCTGTAACTGAGTGGTCTGGGGAGCTTCCTCACAATAAAAACAAAAGAAAGCCAAGTCCAAATTGCCTAGCAAAGCACAGCAGGGTGTCTGAACCCTGCAGGGGGAGCTAATATCAAACAGCTCAATGGAGCATACATGCCTTGCGGGGAGGAAGCCAAGCAGAAGGAGCCCAGCAGACCCCGTGTGTGTAGTTGGGCCCTGCGGAGGGGGAGCTGAGCCCAGACGTCACGTGTGATTGTAGTTTGGGTCGAGTGTGGAAGAGTACCACTGTGTTTGGTTTTCCATTTTGACTCCAAAATGTAAAACTCTGGGTGTTCTCATTATCTACACAAATGTTTAATATCTTTTTGAGTTCTGTTAAGCTTTTGACTTCAGTGATGTCTTGTGACAATGAGTTCCAAAGGTATTTTAATAAAGCTATTTTCTTTTATTACATCTAAATTGCTTTTCAGTTCATTTGAATGCCCCTTTATCCTCGTATCATGAGAGTAGGTAAATAGGAGTACCCAGTTTACTTTCCCAGTACATTACTTTGTATAACTGTCATGTCCCATTTCATTAGTTTCCTCTCTAATCTGACATTCCTGATTTTTCCAGTCTCTCTCTGCCTCTAATAATTTGTGTTGCTTATCTCTGAACTCCTATTTCTGCCACATCGTGAGTAGAACTGAACAAGGGTGAGTGTACCCCCGGGGTTTAGATCGATGACATATTTTCAGTATTATTTTCTATCTTATGCTTTATATTACTTAATGTTTTTGTTTGCCTTTTGAATGCTTCTGCATATTAAGATGTTTACATTGATCGATCCATAATGACCTTGGTTTCTTTGAGTGGTTATTTAATTTTAGTACTTATGGATATGTGTAATTCAAATTATTTCTTGCAACCTTGCATCTTTTTTTAAAAATTTGTTTTACTTGTCAGTGCTGAATTTCATCTGCCATAGTGCAGCCCCTTTGGGTAAGTTTATCTGGTACTTCTAAAGGTCCACACTGTTTAGTCTATTCTTGATTAGCCAAAATAACTTTGTGTCTGTTTGACCTTTTTTTTTTTTTTTTTAAAGATAATTGATGAATGTGTTATATGGTATTTATTGACTTGAGTAAAGTATTCAACATGATTCCACATATTATAGTATTCTTTCTGAGAAATTGAATTTGGACTGAATTGTTTGAAGATGGATAATGCAGTTGTCTAAATAAATAACAGGTTAATTTAATGACAATCTATGCTGTCATCTTGAGAGGGGGGTATTGAATAATTCTGCAAGAGTCAAGTATTTTAAAAAAAAGGCTTAGAAAATGAACAAAGATCAAACTAATTACAAGTTAAAGAATGCATGGGAAAGACAGAGAACACTTTAGAGGCCAGAATAAAAATACATTGTGGACTTGACATGGTAGGTTTGATTCTAGATACTGTGATTGGCACTTTATAAATCTTGGAGAGCTAGATGTTTTGAAATAGAAAAAGGTGTGTCCACTAGATGGTGCTGTGTAACTTGTCCAGTTGTATAGTAAGCGGAATCAGTTGCTGAGCCTCTCACCCAGTAAAAAAATAATTCCTTCACCTCTTGCACACACAAGTAACTTTTTTAGTAATGAGCTGAAGTAATTACAATCTCCTTTTGTGCATCATGCAATATAGCAGTGATATCTAGCACAGAGGGCAGTATAACACTTTCAGCTTTATTTCATTGTATGATTTGATCCGAGGCATTTAAAAATAATTAAAAAATAAAAGCTGAAGAGCAGAAAGTTACATCTAGAGTATGGCATAACAAAACAGGAGTCAGTTTCCAACATGATAAAATCATCCTATCCCTGTAGCTATTTCCCTACTAGATGGTTAAAAAGAATTTGACTTCTCAGCTGTACTTCTGGAGCAAAATGCTGTACTGTAGTTTTTGATGGAAAAACAACATATGGAGCCTCCTGTCTGTCACCCCAGAAGCCAGGCCTGATACTTCCCTAGCATCTTTTTAAGATCTAAGATAGTAATGGACGTGCTCATGCTCTATCCCCAAGATGTTCATGGGCATCCTACATACCTGCTATTGCCTTCAGGCAATGGTGATGGTGCACATTCTGCTCAGTTTCAGCGTTACAGTACGAAACATGTTGGCTCTAATTCACTGGCCCATTTTGCCCTGTACCAACAGTATGATCTGTGAATTCTCTAAGTCAGTATCATGGTGTTACCCACCTTCTTGCACCACCATTTAACTAGTGTTAAAGGTGAGATGTTGCCTTTAGTGTCTTGCCCATTTCTATAGAGAGGTAGTGCTGAGTGTATGTAGGGAATCAATAAGAATAAGGTTGAAGTTAAGTTTTCCTTCCAATTTTTGTTAAGTGGGATAGTCAATGGAGCTAATTAAACAAACCAGGCCAGAAGAAATAATACCACCTGTTAGTTAGCGAGATCGTTCTTGGTCAGTGATTTCAGGTAGATAAGTTCTTTTGCTTAAGTTGCTGCTGCTTTCTGATGGCCTAAAAAACTTCTACCTGGTGAATATTAGAGAGTCTGTTATCCTGGTCTTTCAGTGTAATTTTTTTTAAATTAAGAACAGCTTTTAGAAAGTTGAAGTGGATAAGATGTAAACATCTGCTCATCACTAAATTTAATATGCATATTGAGATTTTGTTTGGCTAAATATGTTAAGCACACAGATAATCAAAAGAATTCTTTTATTATTTACATGCTGTACAGCTGTATATTCTTGCAAATGAGCAAAAGTCTCCGTGAGGATAACCTCACACATCAGTGTATTCATGATATATGCGCACTTCTGATCTTCTGACACTTTGAAGTGACCTGATACTTTCACTCCTGGTTCGCATATTTGATTTCTTGAACAGCCTTCGTGAAAATGATCTACACATGAAAAAGTAGATGATTGGATCCAGACATACATTACATGCAGACAGGAAAAGTGTCATTTCCTTGCAGTAATAGAGAATTTTATGTGCTGAATCATCTAAGAGTTTATCTGTTTGGCTAAAAGTAAAGGGTATTCTACACAAATGATATGGGAGAAAGCAAGTGAAAAATACAGCCACCACTACTCTTATGCTTTGGTTGTGTTTTCGTTTTCTGCTTGATGAGCTAATAAATTGCTTGCTTGATTTGTATATATACCTGGATATTGCAATGTAACATCCTATTAGTACTATAAGCACTGCTACAAACATACAGGTATGAATATAAATGACTGCTTCATGCCATTTTACTCCTAATGGAGTTTTAAGTTTTATGCAGTCATCTATATTTTTCATTGTTGGGTATCCATTGGTAAGAATCAAATTTGGTAAGGCTAGAAAAGCCATAACTACCCAAACACTTGCAGACAAAATCTTGGTGAAAGTAATGCTGTACATTCTGGAATCCCCAAATGGCTTTACCACTTTCAGATACCGGTCAATGCTAATGAGTCCAAGGAACACTATCGTAGTATACATATTTGCATAAAACAAAACTGTGGAATATCGGCAGAGAAAAAAGTTAAAATGCAATGGTCCCAGTCTTGAGTCCTGAATTATTTTGAATGGAAATGTCAGTGTCATTAGAAGGTCTGCAACCACAATGTTTTTGAGGTAAAAGATAAAACTTGTTTTATTTCTGATGTGGAAGAAAATCCATACTGCTAGGCCATTCAGTAAGAGGCTTGCGAGGAATATGACAAGGTAAAGTACCGGCAAAACAATGGTTGTAAATTCATTTTGTGTGGTGTTCCCAAGTAGACCTGCTGTATGATTAGTTGAAATACTGTCGTCTTGGCCCAGATGATAATCTGTAGGAATGATGGAAAGAAATAATGTGTTTTGATAATTGTATAAATGATTGCAGCAGCTGTTCTCCAGGGCATGTCATGTTGCTGTGTTTGACTGAGCCCAAATGATTCTTAGATGAACCTGTTTAGAAAACCTGAGCTTCTTTAGTATGATATTCTTTAATACTGTACATTATAAAATAAAAGCATCTAGGACTTGTTAGCCACCGTAAATCAGAATACTATAGGCACTGGCCATTCCATGCTGCTGGAACATGAGGACACTTCTGCAATTTAAGTGATAGGAAAAAACCTATGAATATGGCTAAAACTGATCATGCATTTTGACCATTTCCTTCATTGGTCCTTTTCTATAGAATACTTTGGCCTTTAAAGCATGTTACAAAAATTCCTAGATCTGTTACCACATTATAGGGAGCTATCTCATACTTCCCCATTACCAGCCCGACATTTACCATTTAAGAAGTTGAGGCAGAAAAGTTACGGGGGGAGGTGCTCATAAGAAGTAGGGCTGCTGAGCTTGGTACAGAGCGCCTCACTGTGAGAGGCTGGGTAGCCTGACTGGAAGCTGATCTTTCAGAACTCCACCTGCCCCCAATTTCTCAAGAAATGCATACCATGCATCCATGGGGCTGTAGCGCCAAGCCCTCTTCCTGTCTTGAGAGGTTGGAGGCAGGTGGAGCTCTGAAAGGTCAGCTTCCAGCCAGGCTATCCATTTCTCAAACAAGGAAAAGGGACTGATCCCATGAAAGTTTGGTATGTATTTCTTTGCACTGTGCAGTTGATGCTGGCACCTACCACACAAGATGTACTGATGGGATTTTCCTCCTCTGCACCCTACAAGAGCTTGTCGGATCAAGTTCTAAGAGATTTGCCTGGGCCACTGAGAATTCCAGTAAAAGCTGCTGAGATTGGAATTTAGGGGTCCTCTTCCCTGTCCAGTGCTCTCATTTTGCTTCTCATGAGTGTTTGCTTTAATTTATCTTTAATAGCATGAAATATACCAAAAACATCATGGTTTGAACAAATCTATTTTGTATAAACTGAATGCATGGAAGAATTTTTAAAGGTAACTTAGAGCTTTCATCACTTGCAGCTGAGCTATTAGAGCAAATGTTTTTCTGGTAGCTTAAAAAAAATTCCTTCATTGCCATGTTATCAAAAATTTCAGGAGACAGTTCTCATAAAAGAAATATAATAATTGAACTTCTATTACTCTGGATAATTTTTTAAGAAAATGTTGTGCATTTGCAATCACTTTGTTAAATTCTGTTCTAAAGTAAAAAAGAAGTGGGATGCACGCATGTATATGAAACATTTTTTATAACCTTGCATTGGCTTTTGTAGCTAAGAAATAGACACTGATGGTTATTAAACCACATCGTACTGTTACACTTAAAAATACTTTCCCACTTCAAAATTCCTGCCCAGGTCAGTTTAACTGTCTCTGCAATTAATTTTTTGTGGGGGTAAATGAGAAGATTAAGGCAAGAGATGGGGAATAAACCCGTGTGCTATCTTTCAGATTGAAAATATCTTTCTGTTGTCTGAGTGGAACATGCTAGGGCTAGGGTCTCTTGGAAGAGAGATGATGGCCTTTGCCTGATCAATGATGTGCTAGGATTTAAGCCTGAATAGAATAATATACTGAAATTGCAGGGTCCTAATGGGTACTTGAGTTGCATGGGAGCCAGTCTCTTCTGTGCTGTACCCTTGCCTTGCAGGGCTCAGCTAGGGCAGTGTGAGAATGGGTGGTTTCTGTTGGCACAAGATTTACATTAGATGTGTAAGGCCGTAGAATTTAGTGGGTGGATGGTTTGATGGTTTGGCATCCGTATAAAAGGCCCTGTGATCTAGTAGGTAAGTAAGTAAGGTATTTGGCTGGAATCACCCAGCTAACAGGTTTGTTCTTAGCTGCAAGGACTCTCTGCCTACAGATTTAGATATGGAATTTTACTGTCATTGTTTAATGAAATTGTGACCTATTTTTGCCATTATATTTATAATCACACTTCTACGTAGCACTTGAAATCTCCAAAATACTGTACTACACTTGTTAATCAAAACAGTATGCCTGTCAGACAGATAAGGGGGCATTATTATTTTCATTTAACTGATGGAAGGAGATTGAGGTACAAAGGGTGCAATTCTTCATTCTATTCACTGGCACAAAGAGGCCGTGTACCCAGTGGAACCAGTCAAATGGAAATTCTTCTGTTTGTAAGAAAGATCCACCATGGTAGCACATATCAGGACTGCATCCTGATAAAAAGAAAGCCAGATCACTTCTATGCTCTGGCTGTTCCCAGCTGCTAGAACAGCCCATAGAGCCATAGGTAACCAGACATATGCCAAAGGAGCTCTCTGGAGATTAGAGAAGCTCTTTGTCAGCCTTTGACTAGGATGGCTTTATGCCACTTCTATTACTTGCCTGCATCTGCTCTGGAGCAGAGCCAGAACTGAGAATTGAGTCGAGGGGTTAAGTGCCTGAGGTCATGCGTCAAGTAAGTGGCAAAGCGAAGTCCCTTTATCCCTTTGTGCCTATTATTTTGATCAGTCCCTTTATCTGTTTGTGCCTATTATTTTTCATTTTAAAGAATTGTAATGCTGCTTTTCAATTACAAATTAGAAGGAAAATTAACTATTTATAGGGACTGTACTGTACATTAATGACCTAAAATACTTTGTTTAGATTGTATAGTATTCTGAATGAGAACATAAATAAATGGCAGACAGACCATAAGGAAAAGTGACAAATCTAATCAACATTTTGGAGCATTTCGCAAGCTAAATAAGGACAACTCTAACTGTGCTGAGAAGTGTTTGTATCAGTCGATTAAAAATAATTATGGGCCAGCTCCTGTTAAGTTACTAATTGACCTTAACTTCCTTTGACTCCAAGGGGAGCTGAGTACTCAGCATCTCACAGGATTAGGCACTGTGTTTTGCAGTGCTGATATCGTGGGTTGTGAAGATGTGTTAAGATTTAGCCTATACCAGCTGTGCAAGTCAGAATTTACCTGTTATACTTACAAGTACACTGGGGGTGAACTGTTGATCTTAATTATAGGTTGTTATCTTTTGGCTCTTGTCATAACAGAACATTACCCTTTACTTAAAATATTTGTTCACCCAGAACTGAGAAGGTGAGCATTCTGTTTGGCTCTTATTAAATTGCTAAATATGAAACTCAATTTACTTAAATACATGAAAAGACCAAATGATGGTCATTGTGAATTTTAATGCTTTCACATAAATATGTGAACAAGCTTCTAACATGAATTTTGTAACCATTAATAATTTAGATAAATGTTTCTTTTTATGGCAAATAATATTGTTTTAAAATTGCCTCTACCTTGGTCTTCTGTGGTGTATTAAATCAGATTGGAAACCCATTGAGGAAATGTTTGGCAATATTTGGATAGCTTTTTTTTTTTTTTTAAGGGCTAATTTTTTAAAATATTGCTCTTGATAGTAGCTACTTCCAAACAGGGAGTACTATAAACTTTTAATTAACTCAAACTTTCCAGAATTCTTTCAAATTTACCTGGTTCTTTCCCGTATGACAAATTGAACACCATTATTTTTGTTGCTGTTGATTTTCAACTGAAATGCTTTTCAGGAGACACAGGGTTCATGGGCCTGGGACTCAGCCTGGGCTGTACCAACTTGAACTTCTGAAAAATAGAGAAATAAAAAATAATTAAGAATAAATAGAAGTGTGACTGCATTTCAGAAACGAGAAGATGCCAACAGCTGGTTGTCTGAATGCTTCATTGGTAGTCTTCCACTTAAATATTCACTAATTCTTTACTCCTACCTTCCCTCATCAGTACGCCTAAGCATCTTTTAAAGGACTGTACACCATCATGGATTGGTGTACAAACTTATATACAATATAATATTCAAACATAACTGCCTCACTTTGCTCAGTCTGTGTTTTCTAACTACTGAAATGCCTTTGCTACTTCAACAATTCTGTTATTCCTTATGAGCTGCCCTTAAAGTTGACAACATCTGCCTTGATGAAGTGTCTCGGCTTTATGCCCATCCCTTGTTGGATGAACATATGCTTGAGTCTGTTCTCAGATTTGAAATTCCCAGTGGCCGGTTTGGGCTGCTACGCTTATGTCACTGGACCCTCTAATGATTTTCTGTCTTGACATATTAAACCTTTATGTGCGCTCCATGGACAAATTGCAAGGTATAAAAGTATGTACTGGAGTAAAATATTGACTATATTTTGTGCTATGAAGAAAAATATTTAGGAAATGTATGTTAAGTATAATATCTTTTATTTTTCAAATTGAATACACAGCCACAGTGTACATCTGTAGTATTATGTGCGTGAGATATTATCTGTTGACTTAATATATGGAATGTGATGTTTGTTTTATATTTTTTTTAGTTGGAAATTTTACATTTCTTGCTCATTTCCTTCTGGTTTGTATGGTGTGTTTATATTGTGTGGCCTGTTGGGAGGTCAGCTGGAAGAGACAGCTAAGAAATCTTGGGCCTGAAGAGACTTTAAGTGGAAGAGTGAGACATTACAATGGCAATATTATAATGCTTTGACACTGAACATAATATGTATTACATTTAATTATCAGAAATTTTCTCCACTATTGATTTATGAAATAACTTTGCAAATTGCTGATGTTTTTGTTATAGTAAGTAATTGTAATAGATTCTCCATTCCTGGCTCTCCAAACTTTTGTATGTGTGATTTGTTAGGAAAAACACATTGACAGCCCATTTCTCAGCAATAAGCAGTGACACCTTTAGTGGCTGTGCTTCTCACAAATTGAAAGGAACCCCAAATCATGAAGCACAGAATCAGCAAAACCCACTGAAACTTATCTACGTTGGAGGCCAAAACAACATTGAACTAAGTTTTACATGGTTGTCACCCCTTTACCATGGACTGACAATGAACATATTTTAAGCTGCCACTACATTGTAATAAAGCAAGTCACTTTCTTCCCTACTGCTACGTTTTTTAAGTACAAACTAAACTTCAGTCCAAACTTTTAAAACTTTATTTTAATGTTGTTTCTTATTATCTGATACGGAGGTCCATTGTGGGACATTAAAAGAGATGGGGGATGTAGGTGGCAACTTGATATCTATTGGGCATAGGAAAAAGTGTTACTGGTTAATGTCACCGTCAGTTGTAATCACATCAATCTGCAGCTAGCATCATCCATGGTCCAAGAGAGACAGGGATTAAACATGGGGAACTGTATCAGGAGAGTTTATAAATTCTCAGTGGTGTGGCCTTGCTGCCTTTTTTTCTGAGCTCCTTTTTATTTGTGTAAGCCTCCTTTCATGGTCCCCCCCCTCAGGCATTCTGCTTTGCTAGGATTTGATCACAGAATAGCATAGGAAATCGCTCAGGGGTCAAACTCATTGGAGGTCAGGTCTGTGAGGATACAGCTGTAGCCTGGAAGGCACTCTGGATACAATTTTGATTTGCAAGGAATCTCTCCATTAAAAACAAACTTACGCCTCTTCCCTTGTCTGATAGATACCTCTTTGAGCGGGATTCCTTGACTAATTCTTTAAGGAACTAGCAACAAGTAATAACTCCATGTGCCTACCACACAGGAAGATTCTGCCTAGTGGCTTTAATTCAATATAACAGGTGGATATTTATCTTTTATAAAGCAGGGGAAGAGGGCATTACCATGTTTACAAGGCAAGGGGATCATCTTTGAGATGCAAGGACCACAGTCCCACACTTAGGGGAAATCCTCTGTCTGCGTATCAAGGGCTACACTGGTCTTGAACACCATCAGAACCTTGTTTTCTTAAATTGCTGAGCAAGCTCAGTTATTGTTGTGTGTGCTTGCTTCTTAGGTTCCCTCAGATTTCTCCTTTACCCTGTATCATTTGTTCTCCCTTCTGCTTCTCAGTAAGAGAGCGCCATATGGCGGTGCAGGATTTACTTCCAAGAGAGACAACAATGGCAGCTCCGCCCAGGAGAGATTCTCAAACCCTTATTTATTCTGAGCCAGATTTTGATACCCTTACTCATGTTAGGTAACATTTTACTTTAAAAATCAAGTAATTTGAAGTCTTGAAGTGAGGTTCCATTCAATGTGAAGAGAGGTATCAGAATTCAGCCCTTAATTTTATAGTTAAGAATGTCTGTATTGGGAATCAGCCCACCTTGGACTAGAAATGGCTAAATTACTACTTTCATAATGGATTCCACATGGACAACCATTATTTTTATCATTCAAGGGAATTACTTACAATCCATAGGTTTCCAACATGCTTACCTGTGTCTACTGATGACTTTAGCACCAACAATTCCTCCTGTTCTCCCTCAGCAACCTACATCTCCAATGTCCCACTCTCTCCTTCAGCCTCCCATAGACTTCCTGAGTTCATGGCAGTTGTAGCAAGTCATCTCTGGAAACAGGATCACCATCATTGCCTCTCCCCACAAGTGGCTAATGTGGGTTTGTCCTTCACAGGTGACAAAAATGGCAGCATCCTAACTCTGTCTGCTCAGACTATGGGTTTTACTAGTGAATCACAAAGAGAGTTTGTTGATTCTTGCTCAGAACTTTGATCAAATGAAGGGTTCTCTTCAAGACAATCTTCAAGGACAGCTTTTCCAGCTGCATAGAGCATGACCAAAGTGAAGTCAGCCAGGAAGTTCCATGTCTTGTAGCACTATTGTTAGAGAATGCAGCTGCTCTGGCCTTACTGTACTTCTTGACATAATAACTTGAGCTTGCTTCTGGCTGTGGACTCTATAATTGCTCCTCTTACAAGTCAGCCAGGAACAAACCTTTCAAGAATCACTGAATACCCCTTTCCTGTTTAAAACTTTCTTGTTCATTGTGTCTAAATGTCTTTGTTGATTTTAAAACAGTTACAGGGAGTACCAAAATGTGGACAGGAAACAATGACAACAATAAAAGAAACAACAACCAACACTGCACAGAAATGAATGTCTTGACTGCTTCACTACTTGTGTCAAACATTGTCCCTTGGGAACTCCAGGGCTTGAATCTCTTAGAGGGACCCCACTATCTGATGAGCTTCACTACTGTTTCTATTGTGATAGTACTTAGAGGCTCCAATGAAGACCCCTTTGTGTTAGGAGCTGTATAGATGCATAACAAAAATCATCCCTGCCAGAAACAGCTTATCAATTTGTATAATAATTATATGTCTAGTTAGGGAAGCATGTGTTTTGGGATAGTATAGCTGTGAGGAAATTATCCTGCTGAGAGTTAAGGCTCCATATAAATGTTCTAGAGAGAAGAGAAAGCATCTTTGCCTTCTGTGGAATTCTGTCAGTTCAATAGTGTTAGTCAGGAGACACAATTTACATGTAATTAGGTATCTCAGTTAGGAGGGTGGGGTTGATGAACAAGCACTGTAGACTTATCTTAGAGTCTGTCCTGGTGTACTTCTGGTCCTCTTTGCTTTAAAACAGCCCATCTTACAGGAACTATAATAATGCTCATGGTGTGAAAAGAAACATATTTCCAAGAGAATTCACAAACTTCCACATATTTTTTCCTGTTATAGTTGGAAATAAAGACAGCCCACCTTCCTTTCCACTCTATAAAAAGAGAGAGCTGGGGCCAGTTTAATAGAATGATACAAGGTCTCATCTGGTTGATTACTGACATCGTCCACTCTTGAAATGGACCCTTTTTCTTCCTTGTAAATGGTGTTTCTGTGGTGGACAAGGTTTGTTTCCACCTTCTTACCCTGGTTTATTGCCAGTTATCCAAGCTTGAGTGAAAGCCTTCTTTTTTTCTCTAGCCAATTTCATTCCACCCAGGTTTATCATACCTTCCATCTTGTATCTATAGCTTTATAGTAAAAATTCTGCGGTTCCATTGGTCCTTCATGCCTGTTGAGCTGTGACTCTGAGGGTGCAGTAGAACCTGAACTTTTCCTCAGTTTGAACATTAAATCACAGTTTTTAGCATTTTTGTGGTTTATGTCCCTGCTTGATGTATATGTGTGGGGTTAGTGTCAGTAAACTAAAAGGTAGGCAGTTGCAATAAATGTAGGTTAAGTACATACTGTTGCATAGATGGTGCAATCTTTTACCACCAATGTTGATAGGCTAGTTTATGTGCATGATTGATATAACCTCATACGAGGATTTAAATCATAGGTTGCAAGAGATTATATAGAGAGATATGGCATGAGTCAATAGGGTTTCTAATGACTATTGTTTTGAGTTTCCTAACCTGTTTAGGAAAAGTTGTGCAGGGAAGAGAGTTTGAGAAAATATTGTGGGGAAAATCTGCATCTGTAAATTTCATTACTCTTTTCCTGATCTTTATTTCACTACTTTGCTATTTTATCTTATAACTGTTTGTTTTTCCTGGACTAAGTTGCATAAGTTAGGTCATAAGTCTGAGATCTGTTTAAATTTTTTTAAATGTGAAATTTGTGTACTACAGTATAACTTTATTAATATATTGAATTTTCCAGTTACTCCAGTCATCACTATACACTTTGGTTAGTAGTTAAATTAAGTGTTTAACCACTGGAAAAAAGACTGAATATTAAATTTACTATTGGCTAGCTGTATGCATGTTCATTTTGTTACCTAAGAGAACCTATTTTTTACAAGGCATTCAATGGAAAACATTAATATACAAGATTTTGAAAAGAAAACTGTTTAGGTTGCAATGTAATACAGCATATTTGTGCACATTACTTCTACAAGCATCTAAGTGATATGTACAAAGCCAGTCTTCCCCAGCCTACAGCTCTTCCTTTGTTTCCTGTTTTATCCCACTCCCAACCACTGGTGGAGTTTCCTTCTACAATGATTCCTTTGTTTCCTTCATCCTCTCCCATCTCTGTGCCTTTCTTGATTCTGCCCCTTGTGCTTGGAATGACCTCTCCAGTCCATTAACCAGTCCACCACCTTCTACCCTTGCTCATGTCCTCCATAAAAATACACTTCTTTCATGTTGTCTATAAGCACTCTTAATTTATCATTTAAGGGGGAAAAACAAACAAAAAACTGTAATGGGATTGTTGGGATGTTCATTCACTGTAACAGAGTAACCATGTTATCTTATTTTTGTAGTCCTTGTACTTCATCACCCCAACTGCTGTTGTTTGTTAACTTTTGCTAGCTGTGTAATGTCTAAAATGGATAGTCAAAGACCATGTCTTTGTATTTGTTAAGACATTAGCACGCTTTTGGGAGCTGTAGAAATTACAATAAAAATTCAGTTACTCCATTATAAATACAAGTGAAATATAGCATACATATTGTGTGATATGATACCAGGTAACATCATGTGTTAAGAGGTTAAGAAAAATTTCAGGGAAATGGTTGCACATGGAGAACTAGGAGGCTCCGGGGGAGGATTTGTGGACGGTTTTGTTTATAAAAGTGAATTTTGTGATAGTAGATTGATAGTCTAGAAAGTCTGAGTCTTTATCCGCAAAAAAATAATGCAGCCTGGACAAGTTACAGTGTAAGCTTCTTCTAGTACCTTAGCAATGTGCCTCAGCTCTGACCTGGAGGGAACACCTCTCAGCGATCAGAGAGCATTCAGACGGAGACTTCCAGAGGAGGTGTCAGTTATCTCTTCCCTGAACCATCAAATATTCACTCAATATTTCCTAGTTTTATTAGAAAACTTTATTAGAAACTCAGAACCAGTGAGAAGAGGTGGCTGTTGAGGTGGGATTGAAGAGAGTCAGGAAAGCTGTTCTGTGGTGAGGCCAGTTTGTAAGGAAGTTCTACTGATCTCTGGTTGAGTGGTAAAGCATAGTGTTGAAGGAGCTTAAGAAAAGATGAGCTCAGGATTGAGGGGAAGTCCAAGGAGGAACTTGTAGTCCAAGCAGGATATTTTGTACTGAAAGCAGAAATGAAGAAGTTGTTTTCTGCCACCACTCTGATGAAACTGCCGATCAGAGAGATAATAAAGGAAGAATGTTACTCTGGGTCAGATTCTATCACCCTTTTGGGCTACAGATTGGCTGCAAATTTGTGGGATCCTGCCATCTAAGAATTCTCCCTGATATGGTGTCTGCTCAGGCCCACCCACAGCAATTCTGGGCCCCAGGGCAGAACAGTCAATGGCACCCCCCTACAAAGGCGTGGTTGAGGTCCATGTGGGTTTCCACTGGAAGATTTAACTTATTTGTTACGTGCCAGGCAGGTTCTCGGGTGGCTGAGGAAGTGTTATCTGCTACTCAGCTCCTGGGTCCCTTGGACTCTGTAGGAGGTTTATGGATGAACCTAGGAATCTGAGTAGCAGATACCACCTCCTCAGCCATCTGAGAACCTGCATGGTTCATAATAAATAAGCTCGACTCAGGTGGGGTGGAGAGTGCTAGCGGCAGGGGCGTCGGGAGAAAGGGGTATGTGATGAACAAGAGGGTACGCATCCTTCCATCCTCCTGGGCCCTTTTAAATCACCGGGCCCCTGGGCAATTATTCCCGTTATTCCCTCCCCCCCTTTGGCGGGCATGTGTCCGTCTCACCTGGCATAGAGTCAGTGTAGCCAGCCTTTATACCCTCTCTTTTCCCGTCTGTTGTAGAGAGCATTTTGCGTGGTATGAAGGGCCACTGGTGGAGTGCTACTACACTCCAGCTATTCTCAGCAGGTGGAGAGCCCCTTGAGGGCTGATCCTAGCTGTCCTAGTTTAGAGCAGCCTCTCCAGACACTTGTAGCCTATAGCCTGGCTTGTTTAGCATCAGCTTGAGAATTAAGGAGCTGTAGCTGGATGTCTTATGGCCCTCAGGTCTGCTGTGCCCTACAGAGATTGGATTGGTTGAGAGTTTGGACCTCTCTATCTTGAGTATTTCTAAGGTGCCTATTGAAGCAATTAGAATCTAACACTTAGACCTAAGCCAGGTCTACACTAGGAGTGCTTTTACCATATGGTTTTACCAGCAATTTGTGCCTTCAAGGCATTCTGTGGCTCTGGTCTAGGATACCTAGAAGACTGCCTAGAGTTCTTGAATGAAGAACATTGTTAACAGCTATGCTCCTCTGGCATAATGCAACTCAGCAATAAGGGTAAAGCTCGTATGTGTGGGAGACGGAATAAGATCCCTTCAGAACTGAGGACCAATATAAACTGCACCTTTCACTCCAACTGCAAGGTACACTTCTCTGATATGCCTTTTTAAACATAAATACATAGAAACAGGTATATTTAACAAAAAACAACCCTCCCCCTAAACCAAGACATTCCACTGCATGTGTTTCTTCCTTTGGCACAGAAATGAGAGAACAAATGCATGCAATGTTTAGCATTGCTTAATGCACTACAGGAGGGCACTCAGATAGTATGGTGATGAGTGAGCATAGGAACATACTTAAACTGGATTAATATACTGGCAAAGTTCTCCTATTGTGGAGGTACTGGCAAAACTGCATTTTTGCTGGTATAGCTTATTCCAGGTTCCCCAAGTGAAATAAGCCATGCCAGTGTAAGCACTCTTATACCAGTATAATTGCAGTGATTCTGGGGCTTTTACTGGCTTAGGTATATCAACAAAAAATCTCACTCGTAACCAACATAACTATGCTGGCAACCAAGCTATGCTGACAAAGCATGTTTTACAGTAACCTATGTAAATCATACCTATGAATTTCAGTTCACACTACTTCGTTTGTAGGATGATTATGAATTTAATATGACACTTGAAAATTTTGTGCTGGACATATGTAAATGTCTTTTGTTGGTCAAGACCATGTTACCTGCAAATTACTTTTATTCTTTGTGCCAAATTGTGCTGGTTTAAATTCAGAGTAAGTTCGCTGATTCCAGGTTCCAACTCATAACTAAGTAGAGCATAACTCTGCTCAAGCCCATTATGGACAAAGGCTTACTGCATAACACTTACTGTAGAGAAACAGCAAGATAATACTGTGTGCAAGTGAAATGTCAGCGTGCTAATGGGTACTGTTATGGACCTGGAATTCGTAGGAGGCAAAAAAGGATTTAGAATCAAGACACCTACATTCCTGAATGTGACATGAGGATAGAGGCTTTTGGAAGGTACCTTTTTATTAGGGCTGTCAAACAATTAAAAAAAAAAAAAAGTCCCAAGTTTAAAAAAGTCACAATTAATCACTGTTGTAATAGCACTGTTAAACAATAGAAATCCAAACATATTAAATAAATGGTAGTTTTCTACCTTTTCAAATATATTGATTTCACTTGCAACACAGAATACAAGGTGTAAAGTGCTCACTTTATATTATTTTTTATTACAAATATTTGCACTGTGAAAAAGGGGCACAACTTCAGATTTTGGTTTGAGTGTGTGTTTGAGGGGCAGGGGAGAAGTGTGTGTTGGGGGAGCGCTGTCTCTGTAAGCAGTGCACTCAAGAGCCTGAACGCTTTCTCAGCCAGCAGCAGCTGCTGTTGGCAGCACTCACTCCTAAGTCACCAACAGCAACAGCAGCAGACAAGCTCCCTGTTCCCTGACCCCAGTGCAGCAGTGCCCAGGTAAATGGGAGGGGGAGGACATCAGCCTTTCCTGCCTCTGCTCTGCAGCAGACAGGAGGCAGGCTCCTGGTTTAGAGTAGTTTGGCCAGGGGTGGCTCCATGGGAGGGGAGGAGATGAGAGAAGCAGTGGGGCAGGATGTCGGGAGGAAGGGCACATGGAGTTTCATCTCCAAAGGTGTGTGATTAATATCCGTTTAAAAAAAAAGTTTGTTTTTTAGTTAATCACATGTGTAAACTGCGATTAATTGACAGTCCTAATTTTATTACTTAGTAGCATTTTTATTTTGAATGTACTGATTTGAAGGAAGCAATGCTAGAACCAGGTGCAGATAAGAGTGAGGGAAGAATTGAAATACAGGGAAAATTTAGGTAAGTTTTAAGTAGAATTGTAAAATGAGTCCATCACCCAGTGTTACTAAGTATAAAATCTACATGCCAGTTTCACAAAGCTTGGATAAAATTCTGTACCTCAAATTCTCATCTTTACCGTCAGTACTGGTAGAACTTGCGTAGCATAGTGTTTTGTATATTACTTTGGCAGACAAAAGAATTGTGCTATTTTAACGGGAATGACTTTTTTTATTCTTTCATCCTACTGAGTTCAATGTGCCTGGAGGTATATCCAGCAACATGCATGCACAAGGTACATGTCCCCAGGGTATGTGACTCTTTTCCCAGATTAAATTTTATGCTGTGGGGAACCTATTTTTTTCCGCAAAGCTATGTTTATAATATTTTTACCATCAATAAGCCATAGGTTCTTTCAAATCTCAAATTTACACATCTGAAATGTCAGTTTTTCCTTTTTGTAATATCAGTGATTTAGTAAGAGCTTATTTGAGCTCCTAGGTGGCTGACTTCTTGATTTACAGGCCTTTCCACAGGTCAGGTGGGGAAATGGAGTAATGCTTGCTAGTTACATTTGTTTGCAAATCCTCTTCCCTCAACTCCCCCTTCTGCTGACAAAGTACTCTTTTCTCTCTTTGTTGACTAATATACTTCAATATTTTCTAATTCAGATATTAACTTTGACTTTTCATATTGACTTGTTTGCTACTTTAGTTTATCTATTGATTTCTGCTAGGGCTTAATTGATGAAAAGGTATTTTTTCAGGATATCTGTTTCTTCTCTTTCCTCTAGATTTGTTGCTCATTAGAAATTCACTAATTATTTTCTTTTAGGAGCACATTATTTTCTGTGCTGAGGATGTGTTTAGTCCAACAAAGCTGTGTTTTTTATGATCACTGATTTAATACTTTCTGTATAACTCACTTCCAGAGCCTAGCTATTTGTGATTTTATCTTTCCCCTGGAATATTCATAACAGCTTGATGGTGATGTTGATGAAATTTTTTCAGTGCTTTGGTATGCTGACGATAACGTCCATATATCATGGTCACAGAGTGAAGTGGAAATTGCTACCGCATGTTCAGTGTGGGTGTTGGTCTTCTGTGTTGTGCTATACTGGTTCCAGACTCAATATTGTAATCTGCTCTAAGCAGATGATCTTGTACGTAAAAGAGGACAAAATTACAAGAGAAGCAATGCTAAAGCACATCAAATCACACAGGTTTAAAATCACATCACATTTAAAATTTATCACACAGGTTTAAAATCCACCCTTTCCTCGCCTTCTCTTCTGCTAAAATTCTTGACCATGTCTTGAATATCTCCTCTCTGACCTTGCTCCCTTTGATCTATCCAAAACATGACTGAAAAAATAAGCTACCTCTTTCGCTGCTTGGACCATGTAATTTCCCCATTTGAATCCTTTGTATGAGCTTCCCATTGCCCTCTGCATCAAACACAAATTGCTGATTCTTCCCAGCAAGGCTCTTTACATGCCACTTTGCAGAACTCTCTGCATGGTCATTTTATCCTCTTTACTTTGCCCAAGCCTCTCTTCTAACTGCTCTCTTCACATTCTCTTCATACTCATGTTTTCATGTCCTCTTCCATGCTGCTTCTTAGCCAGGAGCAATCTTATATATCAAGGAACCACCCTCTCATGATGCAGATCCTTCTTTAAAATACATATGATCTGTGTCGCTTTTAAGTGATGTTTTTCCAAAGTTTATTCTAAAATAAAAATTTGTAAACATACAAAATAGCTTACATCATTATTTAGGTTGCAGAGTTGAGCGCTCAAAAGTTATGGAAAAACTGGATTTATGGTTGCCTAGGCAACAATAATTTTGGCTCCTTGTGCATCCATCATATGCACTGAATAAGGCATGGATCCGGTGGAATGAATAGTATATGATCATGTAATTAAAGACTGTATCATAGCGTATATGTGCAAGGGGGCTGAGTTAATGTTTCATGGCCCTAATACTGACATTTCCTAACTTTCAAGTGCTTGACTTTGCAACTTAAATTTATTTTGATATAGTTCTTTGTATGCAGTTTCCTAAGACTTTTTTTAAGGGGAAAAGCAAATTATAAGGGGAAAAATATACTTGTGTACCCTAAGAGGTTTGGCTTGCTGTATTTCAAAGGCCTGTTGTTGACAATGTGGGGAGAGGGGAGGAGGGGCTAGAGTATTTTAAGAAAAGGTTGCAAGAATATTTTATAATAGGAAATATCTGACAGCTAAAATATGAGTCTCTGCCTTCACTATCAGCAGCTGGACTTCTATTCCACTTCACCCAGTTGCCTTATGAGGAAAGAAGTTGTTTGAAAATGACATGGAGGACTCCATAGAAACACTTCATGTCCTTCCTTTGTGGTGATGTGGAAACATCATTAGCAACGCTTCTTCAATTTAAAATATTTTACAGTATTGAATGTAACATACTTTATTAGACTATAAATTTAACATCACAGACTCCATTACAGCTCTCCTGTCTGACTTCACCTACTGATTGTTTTGGTCAGCCAAATAAATTTAAGTGGCTTAACAGGGAACTTGCTTCATAAAAAGCGATGAAAAGACCTTAGGATGTCCAGTGGAGGAAGGAAATTCCTACATGCCAGTTAATCATGTAGTTCTAGTAATGTATTTTTTAGTAGCTGTAGAGTCCTCTTGCCCTTCTGTGCAGGTAGTGTGACCAAATGCTTATATGAAGGACACCAGATACTTATATTTAGAACAAGACAAAATTTCAGATTAAACATATGTGACATTCCTGCTTCCCTATTCTGATGCCCTCTGCTGATCTTTGTTCCTTGTACAGTTTAAAGGAATGCAGGGCTCAGTGTTGCAATGACTTCTGAATGACTTTCCAATTCAGTTGCTCATGCAGTAGCAATGCAGTCTAGGCTGTTCCAAAAGCCCAGAATGCCTGGGGACCTCTGGCATGTGGAACAACTCAGACTTCATAGCATGCTAGTGCATGAATGGGTGACTTGGGCAGGTGTTGAACCATCTAGGCTCAGAGTTCCTTCCCCTCCCTACCCTAAAGGAAGGCACCAGCAGTTAGGGAGTGGGGACGAGACTGCAAGGTTGTAATCTGAAAGGAAACTGGAAGAAAAGGAGGTGGAGGAAGAGAGACAGAAAGGGCCAGGGGAGGAGCAGGAAGTGCAACACCTGTGACAATCAATCTATTTGTTTTCTCCCACACCCGGAAGACAAAAAGTTGACTTCTGTTTCTAAAACGCATTAACCTTCCCCTTCCTCCCCCCTCCTCGCCTCCATTTCTGTCCCATCTCCTTCTCTTGCACACGCCTCTAGTCTTGACTCCTCTCTTACTCCTTATAGGAATCAAACCACATCCCCAAACCCCTGTAGGGTAAGCATCCCCTCTCTCAAACAGACTGGTCTCCTCTTCTCCTAAACTACCTGGGGCAGTGTCCCTGGCATCAGGATTAGCAATGAGAGGAGTGATGAGAAATCTAATTTACAGCTGTTTGAATCCTAATTTCAGTGAGGTACTGACATGGGTTTCCATATGATCAAGCTGCTACAATTTATTCTGAACACTGAATGTATAATGTCATCTAATTGACATTTGTAGTGAGGGTCCAGGTAGAAGTTGTTTTAAAGCAAGCTGCAAAACCTCTAAATACCAGTTAATTAAAAAAAAAAAAAACAACTACTACTACTTTACCCCACAAAAGCAAACACGTAAAGCAGGAAGAAACTATAGACCTACAATACCTTTTGGCACAATGAATCTCACACATTCATTTTTAACAATATAGAAATTATCTCACTGTTACCTTGAAGTCTTTGGTACCTTAGAATAATAAATCAAGTGTGTAGAATAATCATAAAGTGATATGCTTTATATCATAAAGTGATAGATTTTTTGCAAGTGTCATCGATTGACAAATGTATTTTGCCTCCTGAATTTAGAGATGCATCAGAAGTACAGCTCATAGTTGCTAAGTTGTTTAATAGCTATGTGGTTCTTCCAGTGACTCTTAAACTTAACAAGTTTTAACATGATTTCAGAAGGTTATGAAGGAAAGGAACCCTTATTCTTTATAGTATAATTCACAGAACTCAAATATATTTTCTCTTTTTGAAAGCAGCAAAAAGAATTGAACATAAATATTTTCTAACTAGTTTGGAAATTTGTCGTTTTTTTCAATATTAGCTACTTTCCCTTTAAGAAACAGCACTTTAGTTAGACTTTGAGCTCCTGCACTTACATAAATATTGTAAGGGAAACAATTAGTAAAGAAATTATTAATCTTTTTAACTTTTGGAAATGGAAAATAAAATTTTTCTTCACAACATAAGATTGGTAAAAACTCATTACTTTCAAAACTTCAATGTTTCATGTTAATGTGATGCTTAATTTATGTTTGTAAGCACTTTTAACCAGTAGTATTTTAACTCCCATTCTCTCCTCATTTAAGAATGGTTATGAACAAGGTGATATTTATATTTTTAAACATGTAATGCACACCTTATCAGACCCTTTTGACAGCATTAAAATGGTTTACCTGTCATCATTATTGCACTCCGTTTGTCTCTTTGTTGCATCTTCAGAATGCATTAGGCTCCTCAAAACTGCATCTTGTAACTAAAATAGGCATAAAAGTATATCTTGCAGAAATGTAGTAGGAGAAATCATCTCTGGATGTTAAGATTTTTTCACTTAAAG
Organism: Mesoclemmys tuberculata; assembly: GCA_007922155.1. Classification (NCBI taxonomy): domain Eukaryota; kingdom Metazoa; phylum Chordata; order Testudines; family Chelidae; genus Mesoclemmys; species Mesoclemmys tuberculata. Next base: position 24,042,625 of record ML675649.1, on the reverse strand, counting down.
TGATTTATTCCACCTTCTGATTGCTTTGTGTGACACCTGATGAGAGCCAAAATTCTCCCGGCCAGGAACAACCGAAGCAACTGGCTTTCTTATTACTGGGAATGACTCATATGCCAGTGTAGGTGAGATCTGCAAACTTCCTGAGTCTGGAGTAATACTAGCTAAAGAAGCAAACAGTGATTCACCTGGAGCAGTGGGTTAGTGTCTTTACAGCCAGAAGCACTCAAATAGGGTGATGTGAAGAGTCTGAAAGCATGTTTTACAGTAACTTATGTAATCATACCCATAAATTTCAGTTAATACTACTTTGTTTGTAGGATGATTATGACTTTAATATGACACTTGAAAATTTTGTGCAGGACATATGTAAATCCGTCTTTTGTTTGCCAAGACCATATTGTTACCTGTTAATTACTTTTATTTTGTCTATATTTAAATATCTTTAATGTTGTCCTTTGATCAGATCTTCTGTTCAAAATGATATATAGAATGAAAATGTTATATACAGATTTTAACTAAGAAAATGAAACTTTCCATTCATTTCATATTAATTACTACAAGAGCATTCTTTTAAAGATCTGAGTTTTACCTGTGCTGCTTGCATCTCGACAATTAAGGGTTCCAGGTACACCCAAAGGTAGATTCAGATACACTTTTGTTTAAATGAAGAATGAGGTTAATGGCTGTTGTTTGTTGAGAAAGTTGGAGAAAGGTAACTCAGGACATAATTTATTTTAAACCAGAAGAAGAAGAAGAAGGTGGTTAATTCCCCATTTCTCCAGTCTCCTGAAAAATTTTACCTTTAATTAGAATGTCCCTGCAATGACCACCAGCCCATAACTGCTTCTGGAGCACACCTGTGCCCTTGTGAGTTCTCTGTCTTGTGCATATATATCATTCCTCTCCTTCTCAAAAGTCTTTAATAGTGAACTTGTTCCTACATAACCATGTCTAAGAGAGGAGACACTCCTCCTCATCTTCATTTCGATGTCTTAAACGGACCTCCCACTTAGCCTGCTTGGAAACAAAATGCTAATAGCAGATGTGTCTAAACCACCGGCTTAATGTGCAGGCCCGATCCCTGGATTGGTGAACTGTTCCATCCAATTGCTAGTGTCCAAAAAAAAAAAAAAAAAAAAATTGCCCACAGCAGCGTCTGTGTTGCTGATGTATTTTGATATATCAGTGAAAATTAATGGACTATGAAAAGGTTAAAAATAAGATCCTACCTGCTTTTTTAAATCCAAATGTATGCCAGTTCTCAAGCTGAAGCTTGTTAAGGCTAGTCAATGTCTAAAGAGAATATCATTGGGTTAGTCATGAAAGTGGTGTGAAAGAAATGTAAAACTTTGAGAAGAGCAGTTGAAAACCAACCCCATAACTTCATTATTATTCAGACTATTTAAAGAGGGAATTTGCTTTTATATGTATTTTTCTAATGATTATAGAGCAATTCTAACATTTCCTAAGTCTTGAACAACTTTATTATAACAATTACGTTGTTGCTTCATACTAAATGTTTTTATTGTCGTGTTTGAAAAATACAAAGAGCAGGTTAATTTTTAATACACATTAAGCGCCTGGATAATAAACATGTGAGATATTTAAAGTGTTTTTAACAGGAAAGTGGTGGAATGAACCACAGTTGTAGCATAGGCATGATTCCTCAGGGTTTCTAAAGCTAAGTTCAACAAAAGTTCTGAGTTGCTTCAGCTGCAGAGGCCAGAGCTGTGTGTCTTAATGTCATTCTGAAACCTGAATTTTGATTGCAAGTTGCAGATTGCTTCTACCTTTAGTAACACCTATAGATTATTGTGGAACACGAAGACATGCCTCCTTCTGTATGTACCAATGGAAAGTGGTGCCAGTTCATGAGATGTTGTTGACTTTACCTGAGTGTACTAGAGGAACAATGACATAACTATATCAGAGGAGGTTCTCAAAGAGTTTGTATAGCACTGTCTACTAATCATCTTCCTTTAACTGGTAATGCACACATTTTCTGTTAATGCCTGTCCAGGCTCCTCTAATGGACATTTGTAGATTTTAGCTCATGACACACATTTTTCTGTTTACTACTTTACTGAAGTCATGTACTTTTACCTTTGTCTTGATACCCACTGGACTAAAGGGGCAAAGGAAGGAAGGATCTCAGTAAGAACCAATATGTGCAAAGTATGACTTCCCTCCATCTTCAGCCCCTTAGTTTCTTCACCTCAGCATTAATGGATCACTAATTGGAGTTATGCCTCTCAGTTGATTGGTTCCTCATTTCTGACGGAGGACTGTACAGCTTGTATTTTTGACTCAGTTGGGTTAATTCCTATAATATTAGGATTCTGTCAATATCTGCTTTAGGAATGATTTCACATAGCACTTGTAAACTTGGGTATCATGTATGTTAAACATCTTGCATATCTTCCTTGCGTTCCCAACTACTGTCTACAACACAAGCTTTTATATGAGAGTATTGCTTTACAGTGAGAGAGGTATTGCTGCTTAGTTAGAAGGGTTTTCACTACTGTTTCTTAAAAAATAGGGCATATATATGAAGTCTAGAATTTGTGCTTCTGGGCATTTTATGATCTCTTTATGCCTGATGGAGTCATTCCTGGAGATGAAAAAAATCTGAGATCTAGTGATCTGAGAAGTGGAAATACCATATGCAAAGACCAGCTCCCCTATTCTTCCTCTTAAAAAAAAAAGAAAAGAAAAAAGCTCTGAAAAATGGAAACAAAGACTATATTAGGGCTTGTTCAAATAAGACTATATATGGCAGTGGTTCTCAACCTGTGGCTTGAGGGCCAAAGTGGCCCAGAGGGTCTTTCAAAGTGGCCCACCACTTCCCTCCCGCTGGCTGCAAAAGAGAGCTGCTGCCCAAGGACCCAGGCGCAGAGAGTTGCTGTGGGGCTACAAGACCAGTGCAGGCTCCTTGCTGCAGCCAAGGGGATGGGAGTTCAGCGCTCTCCTCCTCCTAGCTGTAGCAGGGAGCACAGCAAAGCATGCCGCCTGGATCCGTAGGTGCTGGGGTCCCTCCTGGCGCCAGCAGGAGGGGAGCGCTGATCTCCCGTCTCCCTGGCTGCAGAAACGAGCCACTGCCTAGGTACCCAGGTGGAGTGCACAGGGCTACAGCAGAGCAGCCAGGACCCACCATTCTTGAGGAGGGACAGAACTCTAAAAATCAGTGCTTTCCAGTTTTGACCTGCACTTAGCAGGCCACTCACAGTGGCTTAGCTGCCAGGCCATGTGCTTCAGCGTGTAGCGACAGTCACTCATCTACACTAGTGCTTTGTCTGTGAGTGTATGACATTCTGAGAGTAATTTGTAGGTGTAAAGTGGTGAATGTAAAAATGAGCGCGGTAGCATCAAAATGTTTAATTTAAATATGTAGTGGTTTGTAGTCCTTAATGCTGTATATGTCAATACATTTTTTCATGAGTTGAGAGACTGGTGGCCCTTCAAGGTTGTAAAAATGATATTTGTGGCCCTCAAGCCAAAAAGGTTGGGAACCATGATATATGGCATGTGAGGTTTTTGCAGAAACTGGCTGCATGTCCCTCTTAAATATGCTTCTGTTGTTAAACCAAATGACTTGTGAATAGATTGAAAGTGGGCATAATAAACATAAATGGCTATCATGGAGAACTGACAGAGGAAGCCCAGACTGCAGGTTACTACATAAAGGAATAGAGCTCATAGTCCACTTGCTGTATAGCAATTGTGAAGAAGAAGAAGAAGGGTGGTGGTAGATTAGGGGCCTGGAGATAGGTTTACTTCTCAGAATCATTTTAAACCACAAAAAAAATGTTCTGGTTCAGACAATAACGAGGTTTAAATTGGTCAGCCGGTCCATAGGTAGTGTTACTTCATTCCTTTCCTCACCGCATTGATACTATAGATATACAAATTTGGCATCCAAATTAAGTAGTGATGGTTCAAACCAAAGATACCTAGCACGAACATTTTAGGCATATTATTTTTTATTTTCTGTGTGGCTGCTTTACCAAGGAAGACCAGGGTATTTCTTTAATATCAGTGCCGGTGCCTGAGATACTCCAGACAGCCTGACAAATCACATTTTTTAAAAGAGTTAGGTTTAGAAAAGCAACCAAAAGTGTGAAATGTTTTGTTTAGGTTTTATGTTGAATTACGTAAATTATGCAAAAGAGCTGAAAAAGAACAGACTTTGTGGTGAGGTTTCTGGTACTTCCTGCTTGTGGTCAAGTCAGAAGTCTCTCAAGAATGTCTTCTCTTGTGGTATGAAAGTATGTATGCTTCCAACTTTAGATAGGAGCAAAAAGAATGGAGGTAAGCTGTGAAAATGGAAAAGTCCTTTAAAAAAAAAAAAAAGTTACATGCATGCATGTCTGTGAGAGAGTGAGTGTGTTTTTCAGGAAACTTTTTGGTTTAGGAGGAAGTTGATCTCAAGTAGTTTGTCCATTCCTTATTTTAATAAATACAAAGTTACCTCCTTGGTTTATCAATCACATGCCAAGTTGATTGAGACAAGGTCATGTGGCTTCCAATAAAGAAGCTGTGGGTTTGAATGTATTTTTAAGCTATGGGGCATTAGATTTCCATTATAAACTAGTGATAGGCAAACCAAAAAAGTTTTGTGGACTATCTGTACTTCCTGACTTGTGTTGGCGTGGAAATCTCAGGAGAACATGATTTTTTTATATTTCCAACATGATAAAGGCCAGTTTTTTTCATGGTATTTTGACAGTTTGTTTCCTGTTCTCCAGATGGAAACTAGAATTGCAAAAACGTGGGGAAAAACCTCAGGAGAATCTGCAAACATTTCAAAATCTAACAGATGTTTCTTTCTAAAATGAGCAAAAATTGGGTGGCTCTTATTTTTGCAACCAGTGTGCCTTTCTATACTATAAATGTTGTTGGTATTCCTACCTCCCTGTTACTGTCTTAAAATGAAGGCAGTTAAAAAAACAGCTGATTCAGACTTCTGTAAAACCTTTGGCACACCCCTGTTTTAAGAAACTACTCAGTTTAAATTGTGGTTACACCCACTACTAGTTGCAGGTTTCTTGCTACTTGTATTGTGAAGTATATGCTTCTAGCTTATATTTGCACATGCTATTAAATAACTTCAGTGCTTCATAACAGCAGGTAATAAAAAACAAAATAAAGTTTCCTTTCCTTTCCTTTCAGCTTCTGTTCTTAGACTTTTGTGTACTCCTTTGTCAGAGACGCTGAACAATTAGCGACATGAGTCTCATTATCTGCTTATTCTAAAGATAAGCTTGAATCACAGTTTCAGCTGAAAAGTGGATCTCCTCAGGTGTTGGTGGATTGGTGAGTGTTTTCTAGACTGGGTTCTGAGAGGGATGGAGTTGAAGGTATCATCATTCACAGTGGATTCTTGATTTAGAAGCTTTTCGGTAGTTTTCCTTCCAGCACTTTATGATGGATTCATTGCCTTTAAGAAGGGTACTACCATCTTCAGATCTCAGTGGTGTGAGGCTACATCAGCTTGGTCTGTACATGTTCTTTGTCTCACTGAAAAAGCTTCTCATATCATGTGTTGGATTTTTTTTGCTTTGTCCTCCCACCATTTGTTTTTGATTTCTTGGATCCTTCTTTGAACCTCAACTTAGAGCAGATGGAAAGAGCTCTGCTTCTGACTGGATGATGGATGGTTTTGACAGTCACAGAAAACTTTTCTCTTCTGCTCCAAGAGGGCTGTAATTATTGTCATCAGTGCAGACCTGATGGTGGTGGATAGCAAGGTCAATGGATTCCTCATAAGCCTCATGGATGGTCTGTTTTAGGGCTTCCCAATCTTCTTTGACACATGTGTTGTCATTTCCTGGTGTGCCTATGGTCAGTTTTCTGCTGAGATGTGCTTGCAAGTTCTCTTGGTGCACTGAGGATTGAAGACTTTGGATGTTGTATTGCCATCTGAATGATTTGGACTGCTTTCTATGTTTTGGTGCAATCCTGATGGACATGACTGTCCTCACCAAGCAGTGGTCAGTTCACCAATCATTGGTTTCTTTGGCCATGGGTGATTTGGCCATCTCTTAGATCCTGTGTTCTTACAGTGACATAGTCCAAGAGGTGCCATTGTTTTGAGCGGGGGTGTTGCCAAGTTGTTTTGTACTTGTTGTTTTTAAGCAATTAAGCAAATGAAAAACAATAAAGCATCAGTTCCTGATAGCCTACCAGTTGAAGTAATGAAAGTAGAGAGGAGAAACACTGACAAAGAAGTTCCATTTGCTGTTCCTCAAAATCTGGCACACTGAAGAAATCCCCACTGACTTACGCAACGCTAATGTTGTCACCATTTTCAAAAAGAGAGAGCGAGCAGACTGTGGCAATTATCGAGGCATTTCCCTCCTTTCTATCACTGGGAAGATTCTTGCTAGAATCATATTGAATCATCTGCTCCTCTTGCAGAGGAAGTATTTCCAGAATCCCAGTGTGGCTTTAGACCATCACGAGGCACCACCAAAATGATTTTTCAGGCAGGCAGATTCAGGAAAAATTTCAAGAACAACACCAGGAATTATATATGGCCTTTATCAATCTGACCAAAGCCTTTGACTCTGTCAACTGTGAGGAAAATCATGTTAAAGCTTAGGTGTCCAAGTAAAATTACCAACATTTTAAGACTCCTCCGCAACCAGATGACTGCATCCATCCTGTGCAGTGGCTCTACCTCTGAGCCGTTTGCTATCTGAACTGGAGCAAAGCAAGGTTATGTACTGGCACCTGCTCTCATCTCCATTTTCCTAGCAGCTATGACCATGCTAATCCAAGACAATCTGTCAGAGGGCTTTGCCATCCAATATCGAACTGATGGCAACCTCTTTTGCCTCCATGCCAGAACTAAAGTAATAGCGGCAACAATAATCGAACTCAAATATGCAGATGACTATGCTGTAGTTGCACATTCAAAGTAGGATCTACAAACAGCCCTTAATTGCTTCTTTGAAGCTTAGAAAATCTTAGGTTAATCCTAACATCAGCAAAACAAAAGTTATCCACCAGCTGCTCCCAGTCAAACATCAGACCCAGCAAGGAAAACCTACATTGACAGAGAGGAAGTGAACCGTGGCAACCATCTCTCACAAGAGGACAAACAGACATCAAGATTCAGCATGAAATCTGCTGTGCCAGCCTTGCCTTTGGCAGACTGTCTTGCCAGGTGTTCAACAACCATGTCAGGAGAGCACATTCCAGACTTTTAGTTTACAAAATCCCAACTCTCCTCTATGGCTGCAACACTTGGGTGACTTATAAAAAAAACCTTAAACGCCAACACAGCACTTTCTCTGGAAGATCATCAACATAAAGTGGGAGGATCGCTGCACTAATGTCAGTGACCTCCCGGAGGCCAACATCTTCAGTGTTGAGGCCCTGATTATCCAGCACCTTCTGAGGTGGAGAGGACATGCCTGATGCACATCTATGAATATAATTCATGCATTCCCAACTCCTAAAGAAGAAGGGGGGGAGGGGTCAAAAGAAATGCTTTAAAGACAAATTCAAGACAAACATCAAGTTGTGGCATTGACATCACACACACGGAGACAGTAGCCCAAGATAGGGATGAGTGGTGTGAAGACTTGTCAGAGAAGGAACAACTACTTTTGATGAAAATAGCCTTGCCCTGGTAGCAGAAAAATGCCAGAAAAGAAAGGACAGACAGCTGTTATGCAGTAATCGTGGTCCAACCCTGTCTTCCAACACCACTGCAAAGTCTGCCAACAAGTCTGTGGCTCAAGGATTGGACTCCTCAGTCACTAAAGGAGCCATATAAAATAAAACCCGTGAAAGAGATCATCCTCGACTACTAAGGGATCCCCACTAACAACACTGAAAAATAACTAACTTTACTGAAAGTCATGGAATTGTTTACGTTTAGTGTTCTGGTACAGGTCATTACAAAGAGATGTCTGAGTTGCAATGTTTGGTTTTGAATCAGATCCAAAGTTCCCCAAAATACAGGGATGGGGGGAAGGGTGGGGAGGTTTTTAGATACTCTATTGTGGTTTGGGCCCAACTCCCAATTTACTATGAATAGTTCATTCATTTTGTTAAAATTAGCTTTAGCCATAGAGGTAATGATTATGTCGTGAGTAGGATCAATAATGCCTATTCCATCTTCTGTCTCCTTCCAACCACCTTTCTTTAAATATGTTATAAAGCTGTGAGCAGTGTTTTAATCCAGGCACTACTGAAATAAATAATAAAGTTCATATGTTCATTTTGCCAAAAACAACCAAAATAATTCTGCTGAGGACTGGAGAAACAATAGCAATAGCAATATTTGCTGAGAAGAAGGAACTGATTGAAAACACATTGATAATAGAGAAGTTCAAAATGAAGAACTACTGGAAAGAATTTGTTCACAGACCTCAACTGTACAAAAGTATTATAGTTCAGGAAGGTGCTACAGGACTTGCGTCGTTTTTGTGGAATTAAAGTATCTAGTGAATAACTAACAGGTATTAAAATACTAAATAATATTGAAATCCAGCAGTTTGGTGGGAATCCTAAATGCTGCTGTCGTTAAGGTACAGCAGTTTAAGAGTGCAAAAAGCAACCAGTGTGGCTGTATGAGGTTACCTTGGAAATCAGAAATTCTAAAAATAACCTAGAGGAAAAGGGGAAGGCAACCGAATAATGATACAAAGCATCTGATGCTTTAAGAGAAAAATAATGGCTGAAGGAGGGGGGAAAAAAAGGATTAATTGTTATTATCTAAAGAAAGGGAGAACAAGAAAAAACAATGTTGTTAGTAAGTACCTCACTCCATTCCCTCTGCCAGCGTGGTTAGGGCACTCTCCAGCTACTTAATTAAAAACATCACAATCCACAAATATAAAATAGATAACCACATGCTGCACAGCCATTAAAAAAGAGGTAAGAAGATCCTCTACAAGGGCTGACAGGGACTAAAATGGAAAACACTCTAGCAGGTGGGGGTTTGAATTCTGAAGTATTCTGCCCTCTCAGTGTAACCCTGCAAAATTGTCACCCATCAACCCAAGACATAGTGGTTAGAGCCAGGTGGATTTCTTTTGTTGTGAAAAATGTGTTTTGTGGGACTCTGACACTATTTGCTGAATTTGATCTGAATTCAGCCAATAGTTTCAACCAGGAAAAAAAAGCAAGAAAAATGTTTTGACACTTTCAAAACAAAGCGTTTTGACATTTTGTTTTGAAAATGCCCTTTCATGTTGACCTGAACAAATGTTTTTCATTTCCTCACCTGAAATGTGTGGAACCTGACAGGCAGTTCAGGGTGTAAGGTGAGGAGAGGGCTTATCTGGTATTACATATTCCCGTCTCTCCACTCAGTGTTTCTGAATTCAGGTGACTGATGTTCACAGTGAGGGATTGGAGACTCATTTCAGGTTTTAGCCACTTATGGGTGAACTGAAAGATGGGAGTGGGTGCTGAACATCTCTCAGCCTACTCTTCCTAGGACAATGCAGCTCTGGTTTCTGCATGGACCTATGGGAGAAGAGGATACCTGTGCCTCAGAGCCCCTGAGTTGACTCCTGTTTCTCCATTGCTGCCTCCCACACATGTCTTCTGCTTTCCTCATCACTACAGTGTCAAGAAGGGAAAAGTGATGGATGAGGCAAGAAAATGAGTGATGTGATGTGCAGGTGGGCAGGGATTGGGGATGACTTGCCCCATACAACTAATCATAATTTTCTGTTCTGTATCAAGCAAAGTTCTCCTTGTTGTGATCCACATACAGTAAGTGACAACCAACAATACCGTTTAAGAGCAGCAAAACCTAATGTTGAATAAGAGACTCCATATTCAACATGCAAAAATCTATTATTTATTTTAGATATCAGTAAGGTTTATATACTAAAGTGCTACAGGACTTTTTTTGTTGGTTTGTTTTTTTAAGTGTGCCTAGTTTCTCCTGTGCAGTAGATAGAATTTCAGTATTTGTATACTCTGCCTTGTTCATCTTGTTAGGCAAAGTATTTTAGCCCATCTTTTTATTCACCATCTCCAGTCACTGTGTGTATCTTATCTACTTGCTTTAGTGACAAAATAGCTTTTAGTGCTTTCTATTCCTGTTAGCCCCATGGAGCCAACACAGCAATGCGAGAATGAGACACAGGTTTTGTTCTATCTAATGCATTATCATCAACATGGTTTTTCACTATGTCCTAGCACCTGTGAAACCCCATTGAAAGCAGTGAGATTGCATGGATATCACTTGGGGTACAATGTGAAGACATTGTGGCTGCACAGGTGTCACTGAGGAATGTTTGGCTGGCAGAACTTTTGTTAGTAGTGATGATGATGAATCAGGTGGAAGGAACCCAGCTTAATTCTTGGATTGCACGCTGACCTTTTGGGTCTGGCAATTAGAGAAACAGCATCTTATTTGTTAAGCAGAGTACCTTTTGACAGTATAATAGCACAGATATGAAAATACATTATGCCATTTTTACAAAATCACATTTCAGAGAAGAACCACATTTTAAGTTTGTTGCTGAATAAAATAACTTGACCTAAAGTATTCTTTAATTTCCTGCAAATATTTTAGTGCGGATTACAGAAAGCTAAAATTACATCAAATCAAAAGTCTAAGTAGATATTCCAGTGTCCAACGGGATTGTTGGATTTTCCCGAATTGTACTTCTCAATTTTTTCAGTTTAACACAGAATGCTTTTTCTACAAACTGTCTGCACAAGATTATGTATATCAAAGGATCCATGCAAATATTTGTAGTAGCTAGCCAAAGAGTACTTTCTTTAGCAATGAATAATAGGTTCTGTACACTGCAGTCAATTGTATTGCCAGTTTGACTTAGAGTATATGGTACTCTAGAAAAATGATATGGGGCAAAACATATGAAAAAGACAGCTACAATAATGAATACTTTTCCATTAGTCCTCTGTTTGCTTTTGCTATCTTTCTTTTGAGTTTTTATATAAGACTTGTAGACCTTTTTGGTAATAATTGCATAAAATAGAAGCATTAGAATTAGCACAGTCCAGAAGATAAACTGACATATGTAATTGACAGCTGCATGCCATTTCAGTCCGATGTGATTCTTCAGAGAAGCACATTTCTTCACGGAGAGGGGTGTTGCTTTGTTGCTTGATAAAATCATATTCGGCAAGGAGAGGACAAAGAAGAAAAGCCAAACAAGACCTGAAAGAATTTGTGCAGCAGTGACATTTTGCACCCAAAACTTCCCGAAAGGTCGCACAATCTTAAGAAATCTGTCAAAAGCAATAAGTCCAAGTAGTACTATGCTAACATACATAGTTTCATAAAATATCACAGCTGAAAAGCGACAAACGTAAGCTTTAAGTTGCCATGGTCCCAGTCCTGAATCAGTAAGAATTTTCAGAGGAAGCATAAGAGTCATTATGAAATCGGAAACCAGTGTGTTTTTGAGGTACACGATGAAAGTCGAGGTGCTTGGAATTTGGAAGAAAGCCCGACTAGCCAAACTGTTCAATATAACTCCAGTGAGGAAGACAACAGTGTATAGGATTGGGAATACTATGTGTATAATTCGGGTGTCTCTCTGGCATTGTCCAGAGAGAGATGTTGTCCCATTGGTGATGTTGATGATACTCCAGTTCATTGTTTAAAACAAAACCTGAGGGGAAAAGTGGTTTTTAAAAAAGGAAGACATTTTTATATTTAAAATATGACATGCTACTGACTTGTGCATAATGCATTCAGACTATCTTAATATACATTGCATTAACTACATCTGTTGACAAAATTTGTGTTCTGTTTCCTACAAGTATTAAATCTGTCTTTTTCCTGTGTAAACGTTAAGGAAAAAGTTATTTTCTGAGTTACTTTATTATTTCCTAATATATGAGAAATAGCATATAGTACATTAATTTACTACTCTGTTAATATACTATAATAGCTTATATCCCAAGAGAATAGCAAGGAGATAGCTTACCTAGAAACATAAAAAATGAAAACCTATTGAGTTTAAATATCAAGCTTAGGGCTTAAAAGCAATATGCTTTAAGGGGGATAACTGTGGTGTGGGTTAAGAATAACAGTTAAGTTTTTAATGTTTCTAGCTTAATGCAAACCATATTTTATTTCTTAGCACAATTTTAAAACATTAATCTGAGCAAAAGACACAAACTATAGGTCATTAGCATAGTCTATATATTGAATATATCTCTATGAACATAGCTATTTTAGGTACCTCTATAAAGGTAACGATAAAAAGAAATTCTTCTTTGTGTTGAAGGAATACTGGTTGCTGTTCCTATGCTGATTGAAGCCTTCACTGGTATGTTAAGAATAGTGAAACATGTCTTCAGTGACACACAATTGTGGTTTTTTTTAAAAAAAATTTCCTTCCTCATTTTCACATACTAAATTAATTAACCCATTCAGTGTCTACTGAAATAATTACTTGCTTTCATTTTAAAATAATATTTACTATAAATGAGAAATGGACCCAAGACCAAAAAACTCTCATGTGGAATGAGATCGAAAAGACTGCAACTGATTATATAAGAGAAAAGGTGAATCAGATTGTTACGATAAAACTACAAAATAAGGGATGGCTACAGAGTGCTAGATTATTCAGTCTCTTTTCATAACACAAGAACCAAGGGAACAGCCAATACAATTGAGATATAACAAATTCAAAACTTGTAAAAAAAAAAAAAAAGAACCACAACCCACAGTTAGACTGTGGAATTTTGTTGTCCCATGATATCATGAAGGCTGAGACCTAAGCAGGAGTAAAATAAAAAGGATTAGACATTTATATGGATAACAAAAATCTCCAAATATTATAGTAAAGTTTGAGCTTTGGAAGGAATATAAACCCTCAAGCTTTGGGTTATAAGGCTGCTGTCATGGTTACCAGGCTAGCTGCATCTCTGTTTCCTCTCTGTCTCTGAGTATACCCTCATAGGTTGCAGATGTCATGCCTGTATCTCTCCTGGGATGGAACCATGTGATTCTCTCACTCTTGGACTGAATCCAGGACTGTTCTTACCCTGCAAGTCTGACTGTGTTCGGTATTTGCTGCTGGTACCTTTGGCGTCTGTATCTATTGGATTATCTTCTTACAACAAAAGTGATATATATTTAGCCATAGGAACAATGCATAACTTGACAGTGAGGATTTTAAAACAGAAGGTCTACATGCTATGTCCATCTATGTCTAACCATCTTCCTGAGGGTGTCTTCCATACGTCTAACTCACCAGGACCACCACACAGCAGTCCCTCTGTTCTCAGTCTCAAAAATGTCTGCATCTCAGTCTCATGTCTCTTTAATACCCCCACCCCCTTTTCACAGAGACTGGTATATTCCTGAGGAAACCTGTCTGGAAAGCCCATCAGGGGGTCACACTAGAGCATCAAAAGTGATGAACTGCTCTCGTATGGTCTCGGAAGTGTTTGCTGATAAGTATGTATCAGGACCCTTCTTCCTGGGTGCCTTTCTGGGTAATCCTGTTATGAATTAACTAAATATATGCATACAGTAAACAACACAACCACCAGTGAGGAAATAATACTCATAAATTATTTCAGGCAGTTCCAAATCTGTCACCTGTAACTATTGCAAGATAGGAGGAAATTTTCCCTGTGTGCAGGTTATCCCATTTCTGCCTGCTGCAGGATTTAGTCTTTTGAAGCAATTAGTACTGATCCCGGTCAGTGACTGGATACTGGACTTGATGGATACCATAAGCAATTCTTATATTCCAAAGTATGAAAGTTCAGCTCTGGATTCTTTTTATCATCTCCCGTGGTTCCCAGTGCCCTCACCAACTGAAACAGCTCTAAGGCTTTTCTCACAGTGGGTTCTGAGAGAACTTGCTTGTCTATCCCACGGCAATTGACTGGAAGCATTTTGGGTGGCTATAGCCCACAAACACATCCAGCTTAGTCATTTTGTGTCCACACCCTTCCTGCAGACTGAGCCAACATGAATCTACCCCGTGGAAGGATTTTTCTGCCTCATGCTTTCAGTCCAATTTTGGGACACAGACAGAGCATCTGTGAGATGCTGGTGGACATTGAAGTGGCAGGTTTTTGAAATGCCAAGGCATCTCATGGAGGAGGATATTGACATGTCAGCTCCAAACCAGCTGACGCTGCTCATGTCTGATGCTTTAGCTGCAGATTCCTGCGATGTAGACTGGTACTTCTAGGGAAGGGATACCAGCACAGACAGGTGAGATCACACCATCATGTGGACCTGGGATGACCACCAATGGGTCCAGAACTTTTGATGAAGAAGCAGACATTCTTGGAAGTCTCTGAGTAGCTTTCATGGAGCATTCAGTGCTTGGGTGCGCGCGTGAGTGGGTCCAGAAGCAATTAGGCATATGGAAGAAGGATACATCATACTGCTACAGGTCTGTGGCTAACCAGTTTGGAGCTGACAAATCAACTGTGGGGGTGGTTGTGAGAGAAGGAGTCTTGCTGCACGTAAAAATTATAAATAGTCCTGAAATAATTGCAGATTTTGAGAATATAGGCTTTCCAGACTGTGCCGGGACACTTGATGGGACGCATGTGTCCTGCATTGTTATGCAGGTGCTGGTTGACCATAGGAGCAGATTCATGGACGCTAACGTGGGATGCACTGACAGGTTGCATGACACCAGGGTGTTTGGGGATTGGGAACTTTACTTTCATGGAGAAACGGTGGCATTATTCCCACTGAATGACAATTACAAATGGAGTCACTGTCTCTACTGTTATTCTAGGGACCCTGGCCATTGCTGACATGGCTTTGGAAACCATGCTTTTTTTTCAGAGGACCTGGCAAAAGAAGGTTCAACTATACACCTACTAACTGTAGAATGGTGATGGAATATGCATTTAGCAGATTGAAATCCCATCGGCACAGCCTTCAAAATCATTTGGATGCTAGTGTCATTAATGCAGTCTGCGTTATTGTGGTTTGCTGCACTCTGCCAGAGTGGAGAATGGGGAATCTTTTCCCCAGGAATGGACTTAGGACACTACTGGATTGCTGAACCAGTATACACAGCCAGACAGTGCATCTGTCATGACTAGTGGTGGGTCCACAGAAGCAGTGGAAATCAGGGGTACTTTGAGCGCCTGCTGAGAGTGTTTCTCTGTCCCAGACATGAGGGGGAATGAAATGGTATTTGAAGTCGGGACCAGCAACGGGAAGATTTTTGTAAATGTGTTGGTATTGTGTATGAATTCTGTTACTATTTTGATGAAAAGTATGGAGGTGGGTTACGCATTTTATTCATACTGGCAATGTACCTGCCACTTACAGTTTATGGAATACTGTGATGAGTGTATACATTTTTATTATGGAAGTCCGATATTAGGCATGGGATGACACTCATTAAAGTTTGTGCTACTTTTAGCATTATATAATAAAATGTTGTTGTAGCCTTGTGTGCAAATTCAGCGTTTTATTTTACCAGAGTATTTGCATGCTGTGAGAGCCAAAAATGCTCTGCAGGTCATAATGGTGAGGAGACTCAGGCCAGGTACAGGAGTCGAAGGTGGCGCTCGAGCCTGCAGTCTAGCAGCCATAAGCACAAGTAATTGCTTAAAGAGCTCCCTCTGCTGTGCTCTGTCTTCTTGCCTCAATCTGCAGTCATGTTCCGTGAATCTGAATTCCTAGCTCTCCTCACTTTCGTCACCAGCCAGCAATGGGTGAAAATTTCTGGTAAAACTGAAAAAAATGCTGATGTAGCATGGAGACATAGTACAGCCTCTTTACAAGCACCCGTGTCCATGGCTGCCAGCCATTGGGATCCCTAACACTGACAGGCATTCTTTGCTGTGACTTGGACTCATAAATTAAAGCAAGCAATGGACCGAATGCACACTGTGGCTTTCTTTGCACTCATAAGAGACAAGTTTTTAGGGACTCAGTTTATGGCAGTCTAGAACAGTATGGGTGCAGCTGATTTATAAGGTGTGCTGTATTGTGTGGGAGGGATATGTGGTATGAGGGATATTGATATGAGGTTAACTGTGGAGCCCAAACCCATCCTTATAACAATCAGAGTAGCTAGTAAAAATGTCATGACAGCTGCTTGTCTAACTTTTTTCCTGTTTTTGCAGTGTGCATTTTGAAACTGTGTGGCGTCAGCGGGGGCCTAGTAGAGAAATGGTGTGAGTTCTGCCTTGAACAGAAAAACACAAAAATCCCAGCTTGTATTAATAATTTCATAGGCCCGTTAGTTGGAAATCCCTCCTGTCCATATAGTAGCAATAACAAACATAGCAGCAGAAATTTACCAGGTTTTGGTCCATGTTCTGATGTCAGTTCTGCAGCAGGCTACTCTCTGGAACCATCCTCAAATTAGTCTTCAGTGTATGGACCCAGGACGTGCTGTAGCTCCTCTGTTGTCACAGCTTCTTCAGTTACCGGCCTCAGCACCAGGGTCACTTCTTGCTCTTAATCCTGCAGCTGGGTCTCCTCTGGTGGTGCCTGTGAGTGGGGGTGGGGTGGGTTATAAGGTCATCACTCCCTCTCAGCAGAGTGGTATGTACAACTGGCGGTTGAGTGCTCAGTGCACTTCCCAGTACCTGTTTGAATTTCTCGTAAAAGAGTTTAAGAAAATGGCGAGTTCCCAGAGATGCCACTAGCATCCTTGACTCCGTGATAGTCTGTCTTCAGCTGCTTGGTTCGCTCTCTGCATTGTTCTGCTGTCCAGTTGATCCCTAATGCCGCCAGTAATGCCAATATAATTTTGTAGACATGATCATTCCTTGTGCTCTTGCTGAAGTCAAATGTATTGCTTGCTTTGCAACAGAGGTTAAGCAGAATCAAGCTGTGTTCTTCAGAGCAGCTAGCAGTGTGGTTGATGCAGGACTTTATCTTGCTGCTGACCATAGATAATACACAGCAGCACTGATTGTGTTCGTTTCCAGTTGTACAGTCCACATGGAAAAGAAGGGTTAAATGCCAAGTAGTTGCGTTTGAACCAGGATATCGCTTCGGGTTCTTGGGAAGTGTGTGGCAAGTTTTGGATTTGAAGGGCTCAGAAGCACAGCACAGAGGATAGTGGGATAGCATTGGCAGATTCTCCAGACCCAAATCTGGCAACCTGGACTTGAGCTGCATCCACATTACAAAACGCCTGGGCTCTGACCCATGTTACAGCAATAATCTGACCACAGGCCTGAGTCCAGAGGGGTTCCTGGCGCCAGTCAGACTAATTTATGTGTGAACAGAAAGGGAGGCTTGGGCTTAAACCTGAGTCAAAGTCCAGGCTTACTATGTAGAAGTACTCCTGTATGCTACCCAGAATTGCTGTGTAATCGGTTCTCTGATAGAAGTATGGGGCATATGGTTAGTGGGTCCATCAACCAATATCCCCACTTTTCTTTTTCCTGGCTCTCTCCTCCCACTTTCCCACCTGGTTTGTAGGAAAGCGTGTGTGTGTGTGTGTGTTTTTTTTTCCTTGTCTTTACTTCAGTTAGAGAGAAGCACCTATAGGATCAAGCTGCTGAAAACAGCAACATAGCCAAATATACTGGCCCTGACAATAAGTGTGTAATTTTAAGTTGTTCCTTTTGTTCTGTCCTCACATCTCTCAGTATATGGAATATTTTCCAAGATAATAATCGGGTTACACTATAACATTAGTATTAGTTTTTGTGTGTGAATTCCTGTGTATTTCAACACAGTGCTTAAAAGGTCTTTAAGTGAAACTTTTCCTGACTGTTACGTAGCCCATAACTCTCATGAGTTCCCTTAACTGTTTAACCAGTAATAGGAAATCCTGTTTATAGTCCTGTCTTAAGTAAGTGTGAAGAACTACAGACTTGCTCAACTACCAAATGATGAAAGTTTCACTGACATGTTTGTGAACCATATTAAATAGCTGCATTGAGTGGAAAATTGCCTTAGATAGTGAGGGGAACTAGAGGCAAGAATAACCTTTTTTTTTAACATTGCAGTGAAGGACCAGACATTAAAGTCTGCTGAATAATCATTCAAACTGGAGTTTACGCATCATGAGTTGGCTTTATTTTTAATGTAGGCCATAGGCAGCCTTAAATCAAATTGTGAAATCATACTATATTTAGATATTTTTGCTGATATGGCACATGTGAGCCTAAACTTGACCATCTGCATTGATGTGGATGCTGCTGCTCATTCAGATCTCTTTCAAAGCTGACTGCAACCTGCTGATGTGTTCAGGTGACTGCTGTTTCATCTGCAGTCCTACTTCTTAGAGACAAAGAATCACTTGCCCAGCATGGTGCCATGTGAAACCCAGTTAACCAATTTGTTGTCATTCATGCAGGGAGCCCTCTATTTGAAGTTATTGTAAAAGCCATTGTGATGCATGAATTTCTTTTTAATAATCCTATTCTGCTTCTATGGAAGCCAATGGCAAAATTCCCATGGAATCAGTGATAGTAAACTGCCCTTTAAAAGCATTGACTGTGTTGTTTCTATGGTGAAGACACTGTGTAAGCCTCCTGACTTTAGTGAGTGTCAATACTGAAGAGTGTGTGCTGTGTGAATCAGAGAAAAACATAGTTTTATAGTGGGTTACAGCCAATGAAAACTTATGCCTGCAAAAATTTAGTTTGCTAGTCTTTAAAGTGCAACAGAACTCTTAGTTTTATAGATTAGTCTATCATATATAAAGTCTGTTGTG
This sequence comes from Mesoclemmys tuberculata, assembly GCA_007922155.1. Taxonomy (NCBI): domain Eukaryota; kingdom Metazoa; phylum Chordata; order Testudines; family Chelidae; genus Mesoclemmys; species Mesoclemmys tuberculata. The sequence continues at coordinate 24,023,999 of ML675649.1, read as the reverse complement.
CTAATAGCGAAGATCTTTACAGACTCATTGATCTCCCAAATCTTCCATAGTAAAATTGGCTGGTTATTGGCTACTATTATATCTTGTATGGCAGCATGAAACTTACCAGCCTCAGACAGATGAGACACCATCCACTGTGCTGCTTTGAATGATTGTTCATACAGATGCCACTCCTGGTGCACATCTGTCAAATGTGGGTAAAATTGTATTCTTTTGGCCAACGGTGCCCAGTGGGACCATGCCTGTGACCAAAGTGCCCTTGTCCTCCTCCTCACCTAAGGGCATAAAGGACAGAGTTGGTCAAACCACCCCTCAGTTCCTTCTTACTACCCAGAGGAGAGATCCCTTACTGTGTCTGCTTACTCTGCACACTGTGTGATTTCTGTAGCTTTTTATGATGTATTATCATAGGGAAAGTGAAGTTTTCTTTTTCTGCCGATTGGCTAAATAAATAGTGTCTACAGATTAGATAAGTTTTAATTAATATAGGAACTTCCCAGAGTAATGGCAGAAATGAAATCACCAGGATTTTAGATCTGTCCCTTGTGGTGCTTCGATGCCTATCAGCAGTGAGTGCACTCTGTGCTTGCTGTCTTGGAGATGTCCTGGAGTGATGATCTGTTAGTTGCTTTTTCTCCCAAGTTTATCAGAGAATAAGGGAGCCAAGATTGAAACTTTTTCTGTTTTAAAGAAGTCGATGCCAGCATCCTCTGTCTCCCCCAAAGAGGAGAGCTACAACGTCACCTCAGACATCAGTTGGGTCAGTTGCTTTCTGTCAGTGCCCTGTTGAACCTAATAACACTTTGAGGTTCTGGGCCACATCCGCTCATGGACACCATTTGGCCACTCCTATGTCGACATCAACATCTGAGAGGAGCAGACAGAAGCGCCCATGTAAGGATGAGCCCATGTGCAGGTGGTCCTCTCTGTCACCTAGCAAGAGATCGAAGGGTCATGACCTGCAAGACTCATCTCGGGCTCCTACTTCGAAGGACCGGTATGCTGAGAGAGCCCATTTTGGTACCCTGGCAATGCCTTCCAAGTTAGCAGACACAGTAGCTTCTAAATCAGCAGACCATGCTGCCCTCCTATTAACCCCTTAGCACCAATCCCTGCACTGAGTGCGTTTGTTATTATAGTTGTACCTTCCACTTCTGTACCAACAACCTCTGCAGTACCTGCTGCCACAGTACTGACTGTCTGAGTGCTAAACTCTTACACAGTGCCCAGTGACTTACCAAGGGGCCTGGCAGAGGTGTCACCTCTGACTGAAAAACTTAGAGAGGTGATTACAAAAACCCAGCCTTGGAGTCACCAGTGTGACAGGTTAGAGTGTCTCATGTTCCAACCTCCCCTATATAAAGGCAGGTTACCCCTGACAGGACTGCCCCCCCTCCTCAAGGAAGATCACCACAACAGATGATCGACTCAGTTCCAGTCATTCTAAAGCTCTTGGTTTCACTAGGTTTCAAAGTCTACCACAGAAATCCACACTCACTCCAGCTCAGAGCGTGGAGTTCGCAGTAGCACTGTTTTACTCCGAATCAGCGAGACCTACTCCCCCCAAGAGAGATTTCAAACATCAATCAACTTCAAGCCCATCCAAGAATCAATGAGAATATATCTCCAACTCCTAGGACACATAGCCCCATGGACTTCTGTCATACAGCATGCCAGACTTCACTTGCAATCTTTGCAAGGGTGGTTCAAATCAGTGTATCTGTCTAGCAGACACTGCATGAACATGATGGTCACGTTGCTACAAAATGTTCTCACCAGATTAAAATGGTGGAAAGACCCTCTTCAGATGTGCAATGGAGTACTCTTCTCTGCACCTCTTCCTAGTAAGACTCTACCAGTCTAGGTTTCAATAGTTTATTGCTCAAAACAATCCACTAGACATCATTTAGAGAATTCTGCAAAGATACCAATTAAGAGACAGATTGTGGCTGGTCTAATGCAGTTGTGCAGGAAAATAAGGGGAGAGGTGCAAGGTGTGCCCTTTCCTTCCCTATGCCTACTATAGGCATTGTGGGTAGCAGTGTAGGAAGGGAGAACAGCTTTGGTGGGATTGCTATTAGCCCTCCTGTGCAGTTGGGTGGGGAGCAGGCAGAGCACTGGGTTTTCCCATTCAATGCACCAGCCACCGTCCAGGACAACTAATCAATTCTAACGTCACAGTGTGCTCACTCAACACTGCCTCATCTCACCAGCTAGAGGTAACTTCTTCCCTGCTTTTAACTACTCTGGTCTTTGTGTTCATGCATGAGTGTGCACACAAGAGGGGAAGTAAATGTTGTTTAACAAATCATTGAGAAATTTGAGTTTCACTTGATATTAGGTTCAGAAAGTAACATGAACTACCAGACCCATCGAAGAGCAGTAAACTACTAGAAAGTCAATGACACATTCCCCTCTCCAAAGTGCTACCCATATTTTCCTCTGAATTTTATTGTACAACTAGAGAGGGAAATGAAGACATCACTTACATTATTAGTAACTATACTTTATAATTAGGTTTGGCAAATTTAATTTTTATTTTAATTTCAGCAGATAATAATGATCTTTATTTTTAAGTATGTTTTCTGATAATTATCTATTTAAATTTTTCACAGTTACAGGAAATTGGGGGGGCTTCAGACAATAATGTAATAATGGTAGACATGGAGATTAAAAAATGTTAAAGCTTTATAACTGTTAAAACACAAATTGTCAAGATCACATATCAAAATATACAATGCATATATCCTTAAATCAATAAAATCATACCTGTTTTTGCTATTCATTCGATAGTCCATTTGTAACATGCCTAATTAAAAAACCTAAATCACTGGACTGGATTTTGCCCGTAAAGTCTTACTTTGCCTATATGCACATTTTGATTATTGTTAATGAAAATATGTTGTCATTTTTTATGTTTATGATGAAATGGACATTGGCTGATTCATGATAAATCTAATTCTTCCAGGCATATATATAATTAGTCTTGGTATGATTTTGTTGCTCAACAGAATAAACCATAAAACATGTATTACAACATAGTTTTACAAGTTCAGTACTAATATTATATACAAGTGAAGAATGTTTTAACAGGTTAGTATTTGGCCTCTGTTGTATAAACAGTTACTATTCTGTGAGCTTCCAGTGTTGATAGAAAGGATACAGAGGGTAATGTCTGTTTGTAGTATTAGAGCCTAACATGTCAGTAAAAGATTTTCAGACTGGGAGTCTGGTTAATAATTGTTGTAGCAGCAGTACATCTACCAGGGGTTACTTACATCAACCTAGAGTCATCTGCAGTCAGAATTATGTACAGAATTGTTATCAAAAATTGCATTCCTGATTTCCCCATTTTCCAAACCTAAAATGCATAATAGCTGTAATTAAAAAACAGAGTTAGAAATCTAGTATAAGAGAAACAAAAACTGCCATTGACTCTCATCATTGGTTTAACCTTTTCAATGCTTCCGTCCCATGAAACTCTGGGACCATTGTGTAAAATTTTGTTTTCTTGAAAATTGTCAGATTCCATTTATAGATTGCTCACCACAAACCCTGGTTCTCTGGCTGGTCTTTCATAATGTATTCTGGGGCACTCAAAGGTTTACATTTTGTCTAAATAGATTTGCTTTATATGCAGTGTTTTCTTACCAGATACAGTTATTGATAAAATGGCCAGTAACTTTAAAAATGCAAACATATAATGCAGGCAGTGAAATGTTGTTCATTCTGCTAATACAGTATGCATAAATAGCCTATATTTTTCCATATACTTAGTAGCTTGGCATTTGGATGCAATATGATAGCATTTTTTTAATCTACCTTATTGGTATCTTCTTCAGTTAGATTTCTCAGATTTTATTTGGTTTGGGTGAAATCCTGGACCCTACTTGAAGTCAGTTTGTTTTGTCATCAACTTCAAGGGAGCCAGGATTTCACCATTTCTCTGCTGAGCCCTCACAGTTCATAAATTCATCGACAGTATTCTATGACTAAAAAGTTATTTTTTTCTTTATAATTGTTTTAATAAGTACATAGGCCTTGATCCAATATGTGCTTAAACTCCAGTTCAAGAGTAGTTCCACTGACTTCTGGGAGACCACTTGTGTGTAACAAAACAATCACTTTGTTGGATTGGGGCCATAACCAGTAGTTCCTCTGTTCCAGTGTGTTTGTGCCTCTGTCATAGAACCTAGATTCAGTTAACACAGATTCAGTTCCCAGGGAAGTAATTGGGAGTTTAACCATAGATTTTATTGAGAGTAAGACTGTGGTATTTATTGTTAATAAGCATGTAAATAGGCTAAATAGCAAATATTATAGATATGTTATAGCTTTACAATGGTGTCTCATCACTACTGTCTCCATTTTTCTGCTCCTTGATGCGTTTGTGCAACATATTTAGCAAGGATTTTCTAAAGGACTTACAAAGGAAAAAATATATGAATGGATCTAAACACGCATTTAAAGATGTCAGCCAGAGTGTGCTCTCCTTTATATAGAACAATATGTTCTGAGCAGAGCATTCAAAAACATCTCTTGTTTGGCTCAAGGTATAGGGAATTCTGGTAAAATGGAATGGCACAAAACAAACAAAGAACACTGCAATAATGATAAATACCTTCACATTGACAGTTTTTCTGGGCACCTTCCCCGTACATCTTGTTCTTTTATAGGATTTGTACAGTTCTTTAGTTATCAGTATGTAACATACAACTATGATTACCAAATTAATCCAGAAGATAAATTGGCAAATGTAGTTCACAATTTCATGCCATACTAACCCCAATTCAGATTTCAAGAGAGCACATTTTTTCACCGTTTCACGCATGGGTTTTCTATTTGTCAGAATCATGTTAGGTAGTGAGAGAATAAACATGAATATCCATATTCCTGTGGACAGAATCTTAGCGCCTAAGAGGCCGCTAGTGCTTGATGTTTTAAATGGTCTGGCAGCTTTCTGATAGCGATCAATAGTTATTAGACCCAGAAACAAAATGCTAATGTACATGGTGAAGTAAAATACGACCTGTGTGACCTGGCATACAAACCCTCTGAGAGGTGCCAGTTTTGCGTCACTAAGAATTTTGAATGGAAAGGTCAGGATCATGAGGATGTCCGAAATGACTGTGTTCTTAAGGAAGATGATGAAGTTAGATTTACTGGAGATTTGAAAAAACACCCGCATCGCCAAGCCATTCATGACAAGCCCCACGAAAAAGAGAACAGTGTAGAGCAAAGGGAAGAGAACTTGGCTGATTTTGTTATCACTGTTGCAGTTGCTTTTGTTTCCGGGATAGCTGAAGTTGGATGTGGCTTTCATTTTTCCTTGGATATCTTTTCCCCCTGTTAAAACAAAAGATTCGGGGTTATCATTTATCAGTCAGAGAACTCCAGCATTCATTGTATTCAGGGAGGATAAACATCACTGATTATAAAAATTTTTAAATTGGATTTTTAAATTAAAATACAGGTTTATTTTTTAAAAAAATGTAAGAACATAAGAACGGCCATACTAGGTCAAACCGATGGTCCATCTAGCTCAGTATCCTGTCTTCCCACAGTGACCAGTGCGAGGTGCTTTAGAGGGAATGAACAGAACAAGTAATCATCAAGTGATCCATCCCCTGCCACACTTCCCAGCTTCTGGCAAAAAAATGTAACTTACTTGAATTTTGAAATTGACAACTTACGTTAAGGCATAAAACTATTATAATCAAACTCATTTATATTAAATTAAAAACATAGTATTAAGCAGGCCATGCTTGTTGCCACATTTTATAGCAAGTCAAATCACTGAACAGGTGGAAGTCACTGGCTAAGCACCCAGAGCAGTGTTCGTTGAAGTGCAAACCCAGCTTTTGACAGCAGTAGCATCTTCTGCAAGTACAGAAGTTTCCGGGATTTGCTTGGGTTCCTAACTGGCTCCTGGTGCCAGATCCAGAAATCTGTGCATCCCTGCCCCTAGCATCTGCATAATCTCCCCTTTTGTTTCAGTTTATTCCACTAGTTCAGTTCAAGAACTAATTCATTCAAAGTTAAGAAGCTTATTGGGAGTTGAAAAAGCAGGAAGGCTTGTTTTTGCCTTCCAATCTATGAATAAAAGCTAGGTGTGAAAGGATGAAATCTACTAGCTCTAAAATCTTGAGGGACATAGTGATCAAAAACAATCAGTCCAATTCAGTAACTATAGATAATACTTCCTTTGTTTAATAAAAGAGTTAGTTTTAAATATAGAACATGTTTGATTTTAAAAAAAAGTTTTGTATACAGCATGTTTAAGGTAGTTTCATTTAATTAAATAAATAAATGCTGCTTTTATGCATTTTTAATTGAATTTGAATTTCCATCCAAAAAGACTGACACACATCACAAGCAAAAAATTAACCTAATAAATAAGAAATGCATCATCCACCATTTTCTAACATAATAAAAATGTAAAATTAAAAAATCTGAATAAATATAAATTAAGCTGTATGATTGTTTAAATAAATGTGTATGGATATACATGTTCTCTTGATTAGCAAAAAGAAGCACCAGATTTAGTGTAAAGATTATATTTAGTTGAAAATCAATGTTTTAATGGTTACCAACCAGTGAGAATCGACCTTTCTTTAGGAAAACTACTAAAGGTACAATGCAAAATATGATTAAAATCAATTATTTAAATCAAAGTTTCCTGCTTGCTGATTTAAATCATAATTAAACCTAGTGATTTGAATTAGTCTATCTTGATTGTATTCTGGTTATTCTATTTATATGTATATTGTTGGGTTTTATGCTACCATAATGTCTTGTGAATTATCACAGCATGGATGACAGATCTTCAGATACAGAGCTAAATTCAGGGGTTGTTTGTCTTAAAATAATTTAGAGTAATATAAACCATCAGTTCAGACAGACATAGGCATTCTTAGACTCAGTTAAACTCTTAGACATTGATAAGTTGAAGAAGCTTACATGTCAAGAAACAAGAAGAAAGTAAAAGAAAGTTTAAGAAGGCTAAAGAATTTGAGCCCTTTTACCACCTTGTTTTCCTCTTTGACTCACAGGGTCAGACATGATGTGTTAGGGGCATGGGTAAATTACACACTACTACTTCGTATGGCTGATGTAAATGTAGAGCAACAACTATAATTTTAATTAAAAAAATTACATACTGGTATCAGTAAATGGCTGAGTCTAAATTGGTTTGACACACATTGAGGGTTGGGGGGAGGCAGCAGAAGAAGGTTTAAACTGCACCCAGAGAGACCTCCTTTAGTCTTATCTCTGAATATGCCCCACTGAATATTCCTTTTGGAGATATGACTTGGAAATATCATGTTTCCTAGTACTTACTTTCTGTGGAGAATTGCTAAATGAGCTCTTAACTATCTGTTCATTGCTAATGCCACCTTGTGGATGACCTAGGCAAGGCACACCACACAGTTGTGGATTAAAGGCTTTTGGACACAACTATTAACTCAAAACAGCATAAACGATGAATCTAGGGGCAATATGGGATTATCATTTCATTTTTGCCTGTGTAGTGGTCTCTCCAAATGGGGAGTTTTCAAATGGGGAAGGAAAATGTTCTTCCTCTTTTTATTTATTAATTAATTTATTTTTATTACCAGTATGGGATTTGTGTGTACAATATTCATTGCTTTTGGCTACAAATTCGGTATCAATTGGATTACCAGAAAAAAGTAAATCATATGCAGTGCTTAGTAAATTATCTACTAACTTTTCTTTTCTTCCCACCTGAATCTCCTGTCCTAGGACTTTTGCAGTGCTATGAACCTGTCCCCTAGCCTGGTTGTTATTTGTTGCTTTTCCCTGTTAACCCTAACACTTCCACATTGTTGCCCCAGTTTCCCTCTGTTGTTCTTTTACCTTTCTTCTCTCCTCCTGTACTCTCTTTTGCAGCTGCCCCCTCTTGCTAATCACTTCTCTCAGTACTGTCTCTTAATCACATTTTGTCTCTCTTAAGGCCATTCTCCCCCCGTCTTCCTATGCCCTGATTTGTCTCTCTTTTTAGTCATGCTGCACCCAGTAGAGACTTTCCCTTCAGAGTGCAGATGGAGGGGGGGAGGAGGAACCTTTGGATCATCTCTCCTGCTGGCTGCTGCTACCCAGAGATGGGAGTAGACAGGCGAAGGTCAGCTCTATCCCAGTTTAGTCACTGTAGGCTGGCTTCAGATTCCACTTTTTCCCCATCAGCAAGAGCGGGAGGGGACTCCCACTCAGATCTGAGGGCATGAGACATCTCTAGAGTTGCTCCTTGTCCTCAGTATTCCATCTGCCCAACTAAACGGCTAAAGCACCAAGGCACCTTCTCAATTCTCACACCAACTGCTGAACTGCAGAGCTTGCGGGGGAGGAAAACGTGTAGGGACTGCTTTGCCATTGTGCAGTCCTCACTGTCAGGCAGTTTATTTAGAGGCCATCATAATTCCCTGCAGTCACCTATTCTTGCTGTGGGCCTTAAACATTTAGGCCTCAGAAGATGTGGTGCCCCAAACTGCAGGTCCCTTAACAGCCCATTTCTTGAGGGAGATTTGAGCACTAGCCTTGGGCAGGGATGCTTTGAACCCATGTCTTAAAAGGTTTGCCTCTCCACATACTGTACCTAGTCTCCCACCTCAAGTACCAAACCCTAGCCCAGATTTTGGGACAAAGCATGAAAACGCCATGCTGCAAGGGACCCCTCTACTGCCCCCCGATTGTCACAATAACATGAAATAAAAATCTCAAGGTGTGGCTCAGCAGCCTTTTGCATGCTCTGTTGGCGCTGATCCCCAGCCAGCTATCAGACCAGAAGTTTCTTTAAGTAAACAGGTCCAATCCCTCAAATGGTGCATCCACAGGAAAGCACAAACCTGCTCACAGTCCGGCAAACCCGCCATTAGGGAAAATCCCTTCCTTAGTCCCAAAACAGCAATGGGAGTCATGCTCTGCATGTGAGCAGGAATCCGCTGTTTCAGATTGTAAATGTGAAAATCGTGCTGATTCCACAGCCAGTGTCTATGAACTTGACAATCAATTATTGATATTTAAAACCAAGACCCCCCAAAATCTAGCATGTTAAAGTGTTTTGAGATCCTCAACTGGAAAACATTATATGTGTCAAGTATTATTATTATTTAACTACTTAATAATTGTACATTGCTTTCTCTAGTGTTTGTAAGGTGGCCCAAATATTTTTGCTGTGCTAAAAGGAAAGAATGATAAGACAAGATGCAGGATGGGAAATACTGCTATGAATCATTTGATTTAACTACAGCTAGCAGCATGTTATAAGCAAAATATTTACACAAAATTTAGCTTGAGATGTCAAAATATTTACCATCAAATCCTCTCAAATAATTGTATATGATGCAACTTTATTTTCAAAATTGCGTATTATCTTATTGCCACAAACAGGAACATCTGTGATCTATGTCCATCAGAAAAAATTACAACCTCACTAATTCGCTTATTGATAAGGTGCACACTTCATAATATGTGTACAAATGGCAGTCCTCTCTGCACCCTTTTGCAGTGATTAAGCTGTGTTGGCATTGTGGCGTAGCTTGGATTCGCGTTAAATCTTTGTTCAAACGTCAAACTATTTAGCAGTGTGCTATGAATTGTTGTCACTAAGAATTAAAGTACACTTCTCAACTAAATTAACAAAGTGCTACTTTAGTTTGGTGGCTGGTTTACTCTGTTTACAAAAGTAAGAACATTGGATTTCTCAGCAATTAGTACAATAAAAATGGTGTTCTACTACATAATACAAAGATGTTTGGAAAGAAGAATGAAAAACCAGATAAGGAAGGTTACAAGAACAAAGTTTTAACTGAGTAGTACTATTCAGGCCTTCAGTCAGACAATTTTAAAAATTACTATACTTCAGTATTATCCCCGTCTGAATGGGGCTTTATAAATAACTTCAGATGCTCTGCGTTGTCAGATATATGCATATCTCTGGTACTTTCATTATTAAAAGGTGCTTGCTTGTATTTCCATCTGTAAATGATTGTATGAAAGAAATTTATGAAACAGGATGTATTTTAAAATGTATGTATAATTTTTAGCTGCAAATACCAATTGTAATTAAATGACTATTACATAAGCTTGAGGGATCAGAAAAGAATATTTTGAAAGAGAAAATTACCTTAATACCATAGAAAAATGCTGAAATATTTTTTCCTGTGATGGGGAGTTGTTATTGCTGGCAAAGCATCATTTGCTGTTCTTTTTTCTTTCCTTTTTCTAAGCCTGAGACTCAGAAGATAACATTTGTTCAGTAGCTTTCTTCTGTAAAAATCCTTCAGATCAACAGAGAGAGAGAAGGAAGTTGCCGTCCCAGCTTCAGTACTCAGAAAGATGCTCTCCAATTTTAAACTGTTGCGTCTTAGCTGTCCAGACAGTTTCAAATTCCAGGTGACAGCTTCTGCTTCAATTTCCTGTAAAAGAGGGAAAAGAGACTTGGTTAAAAAAATTAGATACATTATCCTGCTTCTTTCAATCTGTTGAAATACTTTGTGAAAACTACAGATCATGTATTTTAAAAGCTTTTATATAGTTGTTACTTTGTGCAACTCCAAAAATGTTCAGATTCAGAATAATATGATCAATTACTTTTTAACATGTGGTAACATATGTATTATTACAGAAGATGTTCAGGATTGTATTTTTTGATTATTTGCTTAGAAAACATTTAATTGTGTTTAAACAGAAGGTCAAGTGTTGACTTGAGCAGAAAACTATATTACAATTTCTTGGATCCTTTATGCAGATTTCATACCATTTCATATAATTTTTTCCAAGTTACTAATGCATTTACCATAGATCAGCATTATATAGCACTCTTTTACAAGGAGAACACTTATCCATTAGATTTTAAAGAATCCTTCTCTCTCTCAATAAAATCAGGTCTGTTTCTGCTTATTTAATAATAACCTTAAGAATTAACAAAATATGGCTTTTCCTCAGTTAAAAATAGATTTGTGCAATAGTAACACAAATGACACCATGACTAGCAATTTTGTGTTATATTTTCACTGGGGATTAGGAGTAATAAATACAGATTTTGAAAAACAATAAAAAACAAGTTTGTGAGAAATAAGCTAAACACATCTTTGTAACAGTCTGGGGAAGCTATCTATTTACAAGCTCTGAATTGCTGGATATTATGAACTCTGTATATCAAACTACAAACTCCATTTTCTTTTCTGAGCTCCATTTAATGTCCGTTCTGTGACTTCATCTTGGCTCTGGAGCCTCCATGTTGAGCTGGAACACAGAAGACATTTTTGCACCTAGCGGAGAGTTAACAATGGAAGTCTTTAAATCTTGATAATCGTCCAGTCAAATGGAAGTATCCTTGGGCAAAGGGACAACTACTGCCCAGGGCAAAGCAGTAGTTCAAGTACGGACTCCAGGTGATTGGTGACCAGGCAGCAAGGCGCCTGACAGGGAACTTTGATCACCTGTCTGAGTTTTGAGGCTGACCAGGGAAGTCACCGGACAGGGGTGACTGAAAGTCTATAAAAAGAAGGCTTGATCTCTGGCTGTTTGAGAGAAGAAACCAGAACCAGGAGGCAAGGCTATGCAGGGAGAGAGAAAGGATTCGGGATTTCCTAGAGGACTCTGACCAAATCCCCCAAAATGCTCAAGAGTAGTAAGGAAATTGAAGCAGGGAATTGTGTATAGCTGTTCCTTATTTTGCACAGATCTGTACCTCTCTTCTGCTGTGTAAAGAAAAGAATGATTGTTTTAGAAATCCTTTTGCAAAGTCTGTTAATTTATTTTGATTATCACTTGCCACAAAGCAGTAAACTATAAATCAGAGTGCCCACAAGGCTGGAGTTCTGGGAAAGTGTGCTACCGGGGAGCCATGGTGGGGATGAATTCAGCACCTGGCTTGAGTTTAGGACAGTTGGACTATCTGATCCTACTCCATAGCAGGGCTGCCAGTCGAAGTGCCTATGCCCAGGAAGTGACCCTAAGGCTATTGGGAATGAGTGTTGCCTTAATGACCTTATTATTAAATAAACTTGCTTACCAGTGCTGCTGTATAGGACCAGGGCTGAGTTTACAGTGGTGCCATGGTCCCAGGCCCACACTCACAGAGGGCCCTGTCTCATTCCATTTGCCCTGCCCTGCTTGGCCTCTTCCTCCCCCACATTACTGCTTGCCCTCTCCCCTTGCTCTGCTATGTTCTTGCCCCTGAGCCCTCTAAGAAAATTAATGTTTCCAAGAGCACGTGTGTATGAGTCAGCAAAAGTTAGTATTGAGTTTGACACCTTGTATGTCCAAGAGGGCTTACATTCACAGCTTAATAAAGTTTTTTTTTTCCAATCTTCTGACAGATTATAGTGATATAAATAAATGGGCCAATGAGTCTATTTGAAAATATTATTTTTTGCTTGCATAGCAATTTATGTAACTCAGATTGCAAGAAAATGCAAACATGAACACAACAAATTAAAGGCACACATAAGGAATGACCCCAGTAAATTGCGACTGCTTCAGTTTCAGCTAGTATTAGCTGAACTTTTTAAACCTTTGCCAGCTTTCTTAAGCAGCTAATTTCCTCTTGCTGAACTGGGTCTCCATTTGACCCAAATGCAGATTGAAATAGCCACAGTGAATTCATAAAGAAACTCTTTGTCTCACTCATTCTACTTTTATGTCTTAAAGATGCCTTTTATATAGTTAGCACAATATACAACCTGGCACAATGCTGAGGTATTTTGACTTTCAGTATTTTCAGAATTAGCAGATCCCAAAGTTAGAAATTAAGGAATAGTGAAAGATGAAGGCAAGGGGGGGAAAAAAAGATGCTGTCTAGATTTGGTTGTCCATTTCAGTCTTTATGTTCTCAGACTACTTCATGATGCAATGACCACCACCATCCTCTGTAAATGGTTAGAGATGGACCCAGTCACACTCTATACTGGTGTTAAGAAGGGCTGTGTTCTTGCCCCACCTCTTTACTTCATCTAACTTGCCATAATCTTGATTCTTAATCATGCATGCCCTTCCTCTGGAACTGGGATTGAGTATCTCATGGATGGCCAGTTTTTCAATCTGCGACATCTTCATTCCAAAACTCAGGTTATTACTGACCTTCAGTATGCTGACGATTGTGCTATTCTCGCACACAGTGAGGTGGACTTGCAGTCCACCCTAGATCTCTCCTCAGGTGCTATCATAGTTTAGGACACTCCCTCAACATTGGGAAGAGTAAGGTATTCCACCAGCCTGCCCCAGCACAAGTTGCCTCCCTTCTCCCACAGATTGTCATCGGCAGTGAACTATTGGAAAATATTGAGCATTTCTCTTACCTTGGTAGCCACCTTTCCTAGACAGTCAATCTTGATGTGGAGATTGAACATAGGATCCATTGTGCTAGAGCATCCTTTGGAAAGTTGCTCCATCAAGGTGACCAAATGTCCCAATTTTATAGGGACAGTCCCAGTATTCAGGACTTTTTCTTATATGGATGTCTAGTACCCCCCACTCCATCCCGATTTTTCACATTTGCTATCCGGTCACCCTATTCGTCATGTCCTTATTGACAGAGATTTGCGGATGAAAACGAAGATCCTTGTCTACAATGCATAGTCATCCCCGCTCTTCTTTATGGGTGCAAGACTTGGGTGACATATCAAAGCCATTGTAAGTGTCTGGAGTGGAACCAACAGTGTGGCCTTAGGAAGATTCTTTGTATCAGATAGGAAGACCATCACACAGATGCCAGCGTTCTCTCTGCAGCTAACATCACCAATGTTAAAATGAAGATTATGAAACGTCAGTTTCACTGGGTTGGTCATTGTGTGTGGATGGCTGATGCTGATCTTCCGAAGCAAGTCCTCTTTTCTCAACTTAGTCATGGTAAGAGGAGCCTTGTGGGACAGAGGAAGGACTACAAGGATACCCTGAAAGTATATCTTAAGAAGGGAGGCATTGACTCTACATATTGGGAAGAGCTGGCTGGCAATAGATTGCAATGGCGTCACACTGTACTTCAAGCCTTACCCTGTTTTGAAGCGAATCACCTTGGTTACAAGGCTGAGAAATGGCAGAGGAGGAAGGAAAGTGTACAGCATCCCGGCTAGCAGTTGTGCTTTCTCCAAGCAACCACCTGTCACATGTGGAAAAATCTGTAGAGAATGAATTGGACGACTCAGCCATCTTAAGTCTCATCAATGACTTTTCCCATGGCAGACATCATCCTCAGATTGAGGGTTAACCACTGCTGCCGCCGAATTAAGGTCTGACTTTAGAAAGTGCCATGCGTTGAGTGGTCAAAAATTGTATGGGGTTATGAAGGACCAAACTAGGCTCATTTATGGGGAACATTTTGAGCGTGTTTATGCCTGCATTTCTTGGAAGTGGATAGTTGGTCCACATGATTAAGTTTTCATGTTTGTCAAAAAGGATGTATATGGACATATAAAGGTAAAGCATCCAGTGACTTCATTCACTTTGCTTAAGCCCCTGGAGGAAGATGGAGAGGATTGAGCGAAAGGGAAGGGGGAGAAGGGAGAGTAGAGAGCAGTAGGGCCTTGGGGGAAAAAGGGAGATTCTGGTGGTCCTGCTGTCATGTCTCATGGGAGCCCACAATATATTTGGCACCGGGCCCACAAAAGGTTAATCGGCTCTGTAGAGGACAGAGGTGATATTTTGACCATGTGCCTAAACGTGAGATCAATGAATACGCAAAATGTGCTGTCAAAAGTCAATTAGAGAAAAGCAAGTCCATAGTATCAGGTAAAGGGTAAAAGTGGTCTCATCAAGCATGCCTCATCAGTGCATGATCAGTGGTAATAAACCAATTAGGAAAGAGAAATAGCATGAAAATAGCAAGGACAGCAAAAGTCAAGCCAATTAAAGTTTACGCATATGTATTGTCTGAGTTGCATAAGACACCATAATTCTTAATGGTGATTGGAAGAGAATTAATGAATATGTAATTTGGATGTATATAAAATGTGGTAAATTATAAGGGGAGAAATCCATCATGACCTCCTTATGCCCCAGGAGGAAATAACTGGCCACTGTCTGTTCCTGTATGTCAGTCGTTTCTTTCTTTAATAGTAATTGTAAATTGCAAGGCGTGTGGTTCAAATACAGATTTGAATGACTACACCTGAGCTGCTTGGACATGAGTGTGTGGCATTCTACCCCAACAAGGCCAAAGAAGGAGACCATGCTTTGAGCCTACCCAGATCAAAGGGAAGCATAAAAGCACACAGGAGACCCCCCCCATTCATCCCCCGCCACACACCTACCTGTTGCTCCAAATCCAACAGTATGAGTGCCCAGCAAGGGATGCTTGACCCATGCTATGACAATTCTACAAAATGCTACATGATATAGATTTTCTTTAATTTTTGTAAAGGAGTCTGATTTGGTTCTCCAGGTTTCTAAAACAAAATTGAGTGGTCAATGATGAGAGTGAAATGTCATGAGAGCTTGTGGGCTGCATTTAGAATTATTTTCTCTCTCTGACATGCAGAATGTGGATTCACTGAATACATATTTGCAGAATCCAGTAAACAGTAAGTTCACCACTGACTTCTTTCACAGAGGTATTGGTTTAGAGCTCCGATAGGTGGAGAAGAAACGGGTATGCTTATTCTTTTCTCAACTTTTTTCTACCATGTACATTTTTCACTGGTAGCAATGAGAAGTTGGCACTAGTTTGCCTAGGAAACATGCTAGGATATCCTTATGTGACTCCAGAGTGTGAATGGCAGCTTGTGTAGACATATTCTGTATGTATTGGTCCCAGAATCCTGTACATCTCTTACCCACTGGTGTTGGTATTTAGATAGATTTTTTTATTTGAAAAACTATGATTTCGCCTTATCTTAAATAAGGAATTGACCTACTGATATACGTATTTCACAAAACGCTTCAGTGAAAGCATATTCATTCACTCATAATAAAAGCAAATAACAGTCCAAGTAAAGTGTGTGGTGGCTGAACTTTCTGCAGCTCTGAATAATGAGGGAAAAGTAATTCCAGCACAACACTGTTCTGGCTGAAACGGCTCTTCTAGGCAATTATTAAAATGTGTTGGGTGTTGATATTAAACCAGACTCTTAAGCAGCATTTCAGCAGATGTTTAAGAAATTGTGTTGCAGGATTCATTTGAAACGGTCCATGTGTACAGGGTTATAAATGAAGGATGTCTGAATAGATGGAACATGACTACTTTGTGTGTTTTTGAATGATCATTCATATTATTTTAACTGAGCGCTTCACTTCATGCACTGTACAAATGATAATATGCACAACATCCTATGTGGTAGGAAAGTCACTGTATCCCCATTTTATGGATAGAAGAATTGAGGGTAAAAGAGGTGAAGTGACTCTCATTACCATGAAGCGAGTAAGTGGATGTGCTATGATTTGTTTCCAGGTTTGTGTGGTTTCCTTTAGCTTGTATGCTGCCTCTTCAGTCAAATTCTTTCTTTGGAACCATGCCCAAGATCTTTTCCTTTTTCAAATGGCATTTCCTGTAAAATGCACTAATGGAGCATTCCAGTAAACTCATGTTTGGTTGTTTGGAGATGATCCTAAAGCAAATATACTTTCTGTGCAATGTATTGTAGCTTAAAGGATAAAGTTGTCTTGTACTGATTTATCACTGGACTTGCGTGGTTTTTCAGTTGTACCAATGGCTGTTAGGACCATATTTGTGCTGGTTTCTGGAAAGGAAGCTTCAATCTTTGATTTATGTTGTATCAATACTGATACGAAGCTGTCACGTGATGGAGAATCTGAGTCACACCTGCTTACAGGGTGATAATAGGAGTCTGTGGCAGAGGCAACACCGCCAAATTTATCCAGATGCTGAAGAAGTGTTATTGAGAAGAGGCACAGGTGTTGTGATGCTTCTGAGAAATACCCAGGCTTGTGGGATCCTTCGCTGCCACCTGCCCTTAGCATGTGGAAGTCTTGTCTGTGCCTGCTTTCGATCAGCTTTCAGACATGACAAGCTTCTGGCAACACAAGCATTGTAGTCCAGGCCTCTCTCTCTCTCCTCTCTCTGGGTTAGCGATAGGCACACACTAACCCTGGAGTCCTCTGTGTGTGTTCCTCTGGAATGCTCAATCTCTGACCTACTGAACACTCAAATTTGCTGATCCCCAGGAATAGTAAACATTGCCTTCCAAGATTCAACTCAGGATCATCACTCAGCTTCACATCCTGCATGCATATATTCTTGTTTTCATTTCATATATATAAACTTATTCTTGTTTTCATATATACATATATAAAAATGAAAACGAGGTAAGTTTATATATATATGAAATGAAAACAAGAATAAGTTTATTTCCAAAGAACAGATAATGAAAAGTAAAAATTTTGGAAGCAAATGGTTACAGATAAAACAAAATCATATCACTCATACTTTTTCTAGAGCCTAAACTTATCCTGCAAGATTGCTTACTTCAAATACTTTTCCCAGCATTTTCAACTAGGCTGGCTGAGATTCTCCTTTCATAACAGAAAGCCTATTGGCATCTTGTCATGATAGAATGAAGGTTGCCAGGATGTGTGTCTGCACCTCATGTATACCAGACCAGACTTGTGATCTTTATCTGAAAACAGGGTGCGCACCCAGCCCCTATTGTTTATCTCTTCCTGTTAATTTCCTTCTTTCCGCTCTGCAAGCATTTGATTCAGTATGCTAATAAACTTCCACTGTAAGACACACAGTGGTCTGCCATGAAGATAATTATGTCCCACCTCCTCTCTGGAGAAGTTTATCTCACAGCACGCTACCTTTGAGTGAACTGCCTTTAATTGCAAGGTCTAGAGAACATAATTTTCTGTATATATGCAGAACTCCTGATATATTTTCTGTACGTATATCTCACAAGATTATGATGGCCCATGTGACACATGCTTTCCATAGAGGCCTTACATGACCTTCTTTGGTGAATCCAGGGGATCCCTGCACCACTTGGCATTGAGAGGTCCTTAGGTCACAGGTTCATTAGGGCTGCTTTTTGCTACTGAGGTCTCTGCTGCTCAGTAAAGGATAGGAAGAGTTGATGAGGGCTATAGTGAATACTGCACAGTTCCTTATTTATAGATCTGAGTGGCAGTGATTTGAGTTTAAAAAGTGCTGCGTATGTGGCAAATCCAACCTTGGCAAAATTAATCTGTACTATGTAAATACATTATATGTAAGTAAATCCACTTTGTACTTCGTGTTGGAAAGAGAATTGATTCTCTCTTCTTACTACTTAGTAGCAATCAACAAGAGAAAACAAAAGTTGCTTAATTTGTTTGCTTTACTTGTTTCTCAGGATGAATCTTCTAGTCATGAATGTAACCAGCGGATGATTCTTCTTTATGGTGTTGGCAAAGAGCGTGATGAGGCAAGGCATCAGTTGAAGAAAATTACCAAAGATATCCTGAAAATCCTGAACAAGAAAAGTACTACTGAAATGGGGGGTAAATACCTTCCAGAGTCTGTAATGTATAATGTAGGAACTTCATAGAGGAAGTTCTGGTTAGAGCCAGGCCAATTTGTAAAATAATTTAACTTTGACTGTAAAGAGATGAATCAGCCAAATACTGTTACTATAGCATGAAATACCTAGAGTTAGGCTTGCCTTTTAACTGTGCCAGTACAGTTAAAGGTCATTTGAACTTTGTCCCTATATCCATATTAATAACTTGGCTGTAAAAAATTATTTCTAGGCTAAAATCTGGAATACAAGATGTCAGCTTGGGAAAAGATTTATGTTCACTACTTTTTTAGCAAAATGGTTTTAATATTTTTGGCCCTTGCTAAATGTCACTTCGTTTGCACTTGAATAACTTTAAAATGTCTTCCCTGAGAGTTGCATCATGTTATATGCTGTGAAATTTTTTTTTCTGGGCGCGATGGAAAACTGGTGCAAACAATGTTTTATGTGGTCATATGGAGCCAAACATTTAAGATTTTATTTAATTTGTGTTTTAGCCAATAAAAAATGCAAAACTAAATGAGCTCTGTTTAAATGTAAAATGACCAAAATAATGTTTTGTCCGTTAAGTTGGTGATGAAGGGCAAAAAGCCAGGAAGAACAAACAAGAAGCATTTCCAACTCTGGAGACTGTGTTCACGAAACTGCAGCAATTGTCGTATTTTGATCAACATCAGGTGACATCTCAGGTACTTCCCTTGCATAACATTGTACCTATTTAAATTGCGATGTTTACATATCAAACAGGAAGAAAACTCTATAATAAAAAAAATCTGTTCATCCATAATATTAATTTTAAATGCACTCATATTTTAAAGGCACTGCTGCCTCAGAGTTTTTAAAAATACTTTTTCCAGTATGTTTACTTTGTATTGGTAAGGTGCTAACAAAGCTTCACTAATGTCCTGAATGTTGTACAGTACATATGAAATATTTGGAACTATCTCTAAAATGTTCAAATATCTCTGTGCATAGAGTATTAATTGATTGCAACAGATTTACTGTACATTGCTAAATTAAATGCTTCTTTTCAATTCATTAGTTTTGTGCAGTATGCCACTCTTATGTCTAGGGCACAAATTATCATTGAACTGTCTTCATTAAAGATGGTGAAATCTTTTTCATGTTTCTGTTTAACGTGTTCATGAGAGAGAGAATCTTCACTTGGTTAAAGGTTTTTATAGAATTTAAACATTTTAAACTCATTTTTTTCTTCCGTTATGTAGGTACTTTAATAAATAACCACAAACTACAACTAGTGTGTTAATTGTTTTAAATTAGAAGTGTGCTTTCCACAGGTAGGTTTTTATCAGGAACTGCAATTTTGTTTCTATTTAAAACATGCTAGCTTGTCAGCATAGACTTTCAACATTTAGTGATAAAGTGATTAGCACTAATTATTGTTATAAAGATTTCATTAATACCAGTAAAATTTCCTTTAAATATATTTTTACTAACTGAGATTGGCACAGAAAACAAATTATAATGGAAAAGATGGCATACATTCAGTAGACTTAAAGATCTTTCAGAGCATATTCATGAGGCAAGTTTTTTGGATGATTTTGCTGTGTATGTTTTGTGCTTGCTTGATTTTGTTAGTAAAGCATCTTAGTAATTAACCATAATGATCAACAAAATAAGTATGAATTTTGAAATTATCAGAATACTAAAGATTAAAACACATCGATTTAACACTACTCTTAAATTCAAATAACACTTAAAAAACATCTCATGAAATAATAAAAATTAAATTGCAAAAGTTAAGAATAAATTGATCTATTTTGGCCACAAAGCAAATTAATTCAACACAATTTTGTCTTGTTTTGCTGGCATAGAAAACAAAACAAAACTGAGTCAGAACTGAGTATACATTATAATAAACCAGTAAGTAAAAGCTCTCCTCAGTTATTAGTGACTAGAGCATTCATCTGTTGTAAGGCACTTTTATTATCTGATGCTCAATTATCAAAAATTACTTACCTAAATTGATGTTAGAAATGTTAATATTTAGTAGGAAACAATTATCAAAAATCACTTTTCTAAATGGATGTTAGAAATGTTAATATTTAGGAAAAGAAATATTCAGTTGCTATAATGTTTTAATACACAGATTTTTCCATTTTCACAGATCTCCAGTAATGTTCTAGAACAAATAACCAGCTTTGCTTCAGGTACATCATACCATCTTCCTTTGGCTCACCACATACAGCTTATCTTTGATCTTATGGAGCCAGCACTAAATGTCAATGGGCTTATTGACTTTGCTATACAGGTAACAAAGTGGTTATTTTGTTCTTACAAATATCAGCACAGTGCTATTATGTGACTTTTCCATAAATGGTATACCCCTAAAAAGTAGCTTTGCAGTTTGCTTGCACAACAGTGACATGCTATACAAAAAAAATTGTTTGGTGCTAGAGTAGATTTTTCCCCTCACATTATAAATAAGAAATTACCTTCACATAGAAATGTTTAAGATGCTGCAGAATGCTGTTATCAATGTTAACACATCACCAATGATATTAAACATATATCTGGCTGTCAGTGTGTCTCAAGGGTAGGACACTGTATTGGAAGTTAGGAGATCTGGATTCTTTTAGATCTGCTGTTGTGACTTCGTGCAAATCACTTTACCTACCTGTGCCTCAGTTTCCCTATCTGTAAAATGGGACTGCCAATACTTAACTTCCCTTTTGCTGGCTCTGGAGATCTATGGATCAAAAACATTATATAAGAGCCTGTTGTCTGCAACTATGCTTTTATTTTTCTTAATAATTGGATAATATATTCCATTTGTTTTTAAAATATGCTGTAGTTATTGAAAAATAGCAACTCCAGAATAGCTTAGTCCAGAATGTCTTGTTTAATATGTTTTTCAATGGCTGTTTCAGTCTAAAACACTTCTCTATCTTATGCAGCTGTTGTCTAGTCACAAGAAACTTTCTGCAGCTGTGAAGAACAATTCTTAGTGTGTGTGTTTTTGGTACAGTTTCAGTTCTTTATTAATAAAAATGAATATTAGCATGTTGTGTGATATTTCAGTATCTTTTCTCATTTATGATTCTTTGCAGTGTTTTGTATAGCTTAATTTGGAAAGAATATTCAATTCAGTATTTGTCTTATACTTCAGCTGTTAAATGAACTGAGTGTTGTGGAAGCAGAACTACTGCTGAAGTCATCCAGCCTGGCAGGAAGTTACACAACAGGATTATGTGTGTGCATTGTTGCAGTTTTGCGTCGTTATCACGCCTGCCTAATTCTAAATCCAGAGCAGACTGCACAAGTTTTTGAAGGGTTTGTAGCTGCTGTATTTTTTTAAGTTTGTTTGACATGCATAATTAAGCTTAGACTATTTTAATAATATCATAGTAACATTAGAACTATTCAAATATATGTTTATATGTTGTCTGTATGCATTGAATATAAATAAATCAAAAACAATTTAAACTGGTGCACACAAGTTCAGTTTGAGTGGTTTATTTTGGTTTAGCTCAAGTCGTTAAGGAATTGACTTAAGATAACATGATATAAGCTACCTTTACACTGAAATAAGAATTTTACACCAGTTCAACTAATTTTTTAAAAATTTATTTATACAAAATGCAATAGTTTCTCTGCAGACTTTTGCACTGATTTAACTAAACTGGTTATAAATATTCTTTAAGATTTGAAGTGATTATCTGCCCTAGTAGCGGTGGGTTGTTACAGAATGGTTTGCTCAGAGGTAGCAAAACTGTACAGTAAACACTTGCTATAATGCCCTGTGCAATGGTGAACCTTGGACTACAGTGAATGTGGTCTCTGGATCCCACCTCCAGCCCTACCTGCTGTGCCAGAGGGCTGAGAGCTCCTTCAGCCCTCGGGCTGTCGCAGGGGGCTGAGAGGTTGTCTGGCTCCAGGGTTGCAAGGGGGGTTCTGACAGCATCCACCCCGGAGCTGCAGTGGGAGACTGATAGCTCCTCCATCCCCAGGGCTAGGACCAGGATAGAGTGCGCCTCTGGCTCTAGGGCGGAATATTCCTCTCTCTCCCAGCCATGGCCCCTGGGGCTGGAGGAACTCTACAGCCCTGGGGCCAGAGGAGCACTCTGCCAGGACCTCAATCCTGTCTCCTGCCCCTCACATCCATCCTCCGCCTTGCTATAATGAACCCCTGGCTATACCAGACAAATGGCTTGGATCCCCAAGGTACATTATAGCAAGGGTTTACTGTATGCTGTTGTTTTTCCTTTGTGTTACAGTAAGTTCCCGATTGCTCCACTGTGCTGGGCACTATACAAATATCATATAAGACAGTCATACGCCAAAGAGCTTACATTGTAAATAATGACGGGAGAGTGAAAAACACCCTAGCCTCTCAAGTCGGACAAAAAAGGGTTTACGGTAGATAACTGTCCCAGTATGAAATCATTGATTCAGAGGATGCTGTGGTCTTCCTTCCTGAACAGTGCCTTATTGACAATCACTATAGACAAAGGGAGAGGCAAATAACTAAAGAAATGTATGCTTCCATGTACTGTTACAGTGATATTAGCAGAAAACTGAATTCCATTGGTGCAATGTTTATTCCTTCTTTGTGCACATTCAGTTTATGATGTGTTAGGTTAGCAGATCTTGCATACTTCTGTATTGTTATTATTAGGCACAGTGCTGTAAATCTTCTATGTTTTTCATGACCTTGATTGTGCAGTGATCTGTTTGAGCAGACCCCTTTGGGCTGTGTGGAATCCCCTTGTATGTAATTCACTGCAGGATTGTGGCCAATATGTGTAAAATACTATGAACACACACATATTTTCACTTTAAAATTGTGACAATAGGCTTAAAATGAAACCTGAGGATGAATGCACTTTGACTCTTTTATGGATGTAGACCATTGTCTAGTTACTTAGATGTATATGTTAATTTTATAATATTAAAATGTATAATAAGGTTTCAGAGAGACAAGTGGGTGAGGTGATATCTTTTATTTGACCAACTTTGATTGGTGAGAGAGACGAGCTTTCGAGCTTACACAGAGGTGCTCTTCAGGTCTGGGTCAGGTACTCAGAGAGTTAGCACTAAGTGCAAGGTGGAACACGTTGTTAAGACAAGACGTTAACACATTGCAAGAGACCATTCAAAGTGAAAGGGGCAGTTAATAAATTTTCAGAAGTCTGAGTTGGAAGTAATCTCTTTTTTTTTTTTTCTTTTTCCCCAGATTATGTGGTGTTGTCAAGCATGTTGTTAATCCATCAGAATGTTCTTCCCCAGAAAGATGTATTTTAGCTTACCTCTATGATCTCTATGTGTCATGTAGCCACCTGAGAAGCAAATTTGGGGACCTTTTCAGGTTAGTAGCACAACTGTAGAAACTACTGACAAGCAGGTTGCTGCTTTTCTGTGTTGTACTAATGATTTTTTAATTCAATTTATCTGCTTTAAATTAAATGCACCTTTTCTGCTTGCTGGTTTTCCTTTGCCCTGCTTGGGAATCATTATGCCCATGCAGACTGTTTCAGGTTTGAAGCATTAGGTCCTGATCCTGTTTGAGTGCTCAGCACAGCATGCATACCTCTGTGCTCAGTGACACCCATTGAAGTCAGGGGAGCTCTACGTGAGTACACAGATCCACCTGCATGGAGCTTAGTGCAGGAGAGATAATTGGCTATGTGGATAAGTGCACATGTGCTCATGCACACATACAGAATGGGGATAACGGTAGCAAAGTAATTTAATTCTGTTAATTATAGTTTAGTTTTCATTAATTTAAGATATTCCATAATGTACTGGTAAATCTACTGTAATAACTGTACCATCATTGAAAATAATGAAGTCTTAGGTGACACCACTATAGTACTCTGCTTACTAAATCTTTCATTAGAAATATATAGAGAGAGATCAAAAAGTGTGTGTGATTTGCGAGATGCTACACTGCAAACTTTCAGTACCTTGTTATAGATTGGAATTTTACTTTAGAGATCTTTCATCTGTGAACTTGCTTATTGTGCAAGTTACAAGCCAGCTTAGTCACATTTTTTCCCCATTTATTCATGTGGTTTTGATCTGCATGTTTCATGTTTGAGGTTTGAAGTACACAGTTATGAGAGAGTGTTCTCAGTAAGAGTATCTGTAGATGTAAATAGATTTGTAAATGCACGTGAGCAGTATTTCTGCAATGTTGCTTAGTAAAAAATTATGAAATATAGGGTAGCTTCCTAACTACAGATGTCTTAATTGTAAGTTAACTATACATTCATTATACTGCTAGCCCCATCCCCTTACTTTTCAACTCCAAAAGCTACAGCTTAATAGAACATATAAAATGGCAAAAACCAAAACAAAACAAAAAACCTCATCAGAACACACAGAAACATATTTTATTGGTGTTCTGTAATAATATTTTAAAATGGCATGCTAATAACATGAGTTCTCATTGCATCTGGACCCAGCATTTCTATGACTTTCCAGTCCAGTGTGATTAGAAATGCTTATCTTAAAATGCAAACCTCTGAACATTGGTAATTGTAAAGGAACACAGATGGTCCCTTAACTACAGTAGTGCACACAAGTTACTAGCAGTATGCTAGTTTATTCTTTGATATACACTCATTGTAACACACAATAGTCAGCTACTCCCAATCATTTTTTCAGCTGCTTTCTACAACATTGCAGGTCCCATTGGTTTCCTCTTTCAGTACATTGGAAAATGCATTAAAATTCTGTATTTTAAGAAAATGGTCACTTTATACTTGACACTTACCGTCTCTTGACTTCAGGTTTTTAAAGGTGGTTTCTCTGGTATCATCCTAAACAGTTGACATAAAGACGCCTACTGAGGCTTCCAGCCTGTTTTATTTATCACTGTTCACTACACTTCCCTTTTTTAACTGTCTCTTCATGTTTTTTTGTTGTTTTTAATTTCTGACCACTTCCTCGACATAATGTGTTGTCAGAATTCAGTTTACAAGTCCACGGTATTAAGGTAGGATTAGCATTGTGACCAGTAGGAAAGAAGAAGTCTGTTTGTGTTCCAATCTGTAGAATAGTTTTAATATAAACATTTCTGAAGTACCTGAGTCTCATTTTCCGAAGCACCTAAGAGGAAGGGCCGTTCGAAAGTCAATGGGATTTGGGATCCTAAGAGAGGTCAGTGCTTTTGAAAATGCTATCCAAGTCCCTGATCGGTTATGGTCTTCTGCTCTGTATGCATGCCGTGTTTGTTATATGTCAGGAAGCTAATGTGTTCCATAAGCCTTTTCATGTATTAACAAGAGTTGAGCTGATTCTGGCATTTATTAGATTATGGTCAGACTGTAACTGGTGCTGCCTGGGTAGGGAGGTTTGGAGTGTATTGAGCCTTTCCCTTCTGCCCCCATCACCTGTGAAAGGGCCAGCCACAGTGAGACTAGGGAGTGAAATCTATGCCGCATTTCTGGCACTTCCTTATTCACTTTCTCCACACCATTCATGATTTTATAGACCTTCACCATATCCCCTTTTAGTTGGCTCTTTTCCAAGCTGAATAGTCCCAGTTTTTTAATCTCTCCTCAAATGGAAGCTGTTCCATATCCCTAATCATTTTTTGTTGCTTTTCTGTGTACCTTTTCCAATTCTAAAGTATCTTTTTTCAGGTGGGGCGAACAGAATTATGCTAAAAAATTTAGGTGTGGGCACACCGTGGATTTAGATTGTGGATTTAGATTATATCTTCTGTTTTATTATTTAGCCTTTTCCTGATGGTTCCTAACATTGTTAGATTTTTTGACTGCCATTGTGTGTTGAGTGGATGTTTTCAGAGAACTATCCATAATATCTCCAAGATTTCTTTCTTGTGCCTGTAGCATTGCCATGGCTTCAAAATCAGTGCCTTTCTGCCTCTCACGTGAGGCCGGAAGCTCATTTTCCTTGTCTGAGAATGGATCACAGTGAAAATCCCCAAGAATAGTTTACAACTTAAAATAGATTAAATGAAATATTAAATGAGTTTGTTAGAAAATGGAGTTAAAATTAAATTAGAGGTAAACAGTACAAAACTACACCCAGCCTCTGGTAGGCAGATAAAAACTTTGTTTGCTGGAGAAATTAAGTGCTCGCACCATTAGAAAATTCCTGCCTCTCAGGTTATGCCTTCACTGCAGAGTTAACCTAGGTTGTTGTCTCCAGTTTAGCCTAATACGGGTATGAGGAGCCACACTGCAATGACATATCCACATTACTGTGTCCTTACTGGTGCTGCACGCACCTCTGTGTGTCACTAGGACTTCTGGGGGCTTGTCCTATGGTTCTTTGTGCATTAAGCTAGGCCTCTCCATTTACTGGAAAGAATCATAATGGGGCAACTCATCTGCCCTTCTGGGCAGGAATTGTGGGAAGGCATGGAAGGGCTAACAGCACTCCAGTAGTTTAGCGACATCCTCACTGCAAAGTGGATGGCTTATCAGCCTGAGGGATAACCTCACTCAGCCTTTAGCCAGGAACAAACCAGCTAGCCTGGAAAAACATCAAACTTGGATTAGAGGTTTTTGTATGTGGACAGAGGCAACACAACAGCTGAATAAGAACCTGGGTTAAATGTGCAGTGAAGACGTACCATGAGAGATTTGTTGTATTTGATCCCAATGTCTGATCCCCATTTCCCTGATCACACCCATCTTTGAGGTGAAAACTACATTTCTGACCTAATAATACTTTTGAACTGGTGACTACTTCCCCAGCTTGTATTCGATCCTATTTCCTTTGTAGTTTCTGCTTTACTTAAGCCTCTTCACCACACCAAAATTGCACCAATTTAGTTAAATCAGTGCAACCCCCTGTGTAGACTCTCTCAAATTGATTTGAGTGTTTTATATTAAATCAGCTTGCACTAAACTGACATAAGGAACTCTTAAACTGATTTCTGAAGTTAGTTAAATTGGTGCAATTTACTCATGTAAATGAAGCCTTAAATATGGAGTCAGAGCCAGCATCTCTTCAATTGATGCTAATGTCCTCTTGAACCTCTTTCATGGACAATTATCTGTGTTCTTCACACAATGGCTTCTTTCTTGCTGAAGGAGGCCCACTAACATGCTAATATCCCTAGCTTAGACGGTCTATCTTTTGTGTTTATTGTTAATGTCATAAGAGCATGACATTCTCATATCCTCTTTCTGTTTATTGATTATGTCAGCCAAGAAATCATAGATGATATCCAGTTCACTAATTAAAAATTTATTGTGAAATATGTTGTCTTTCTAGAGTGCTGAGGGTTTTTTGGTTATTAAAAAAAAATAATTTTGGTGGCATTCTGATATTGCTTGCCACGTCATTAACCCCTTACACGCATACACACTCCAGTTCACTCAGTGTGTTGTGAAATGTAAAGCAGTCTTTTGAAACAGTGTCAGCATATGTTTACAAGACATGTTATACTACATGAAATCATTACCACAAAAGAGGTGAATACTCTCTGATTCATCTGCCTGCTCAGGCTTTGAATAAACCTATCACAAAGCTTGTATGGGAGCTTGTCAGTTGCAGAAAAACTGATCAAATTGGTTGCATGCCACTGGGCTTGTCAGACTTTCGATAACATCCCCCCCCAACTTTCTGAAAGGGTGTACAGAAGAGTAATCCAAGTAGGGTGAATTTGCTTGTGTGCTCCAATGCCTCCTAGGAGAATATGATAGACTTTCTGGGATTTAACAGTGTCTCTACTAGCTCTGCCAGTAGTAATTAGGGCAGTCCTGTTTTAATCTGGATAAATATTTCAACAACCCAAGAGAAGAGAATAATGTGTTTTGTATCTCCTATTTTTAATCCTTAGCAGCGCCTGTTCGAAGGTAAAGCAAACCATATACAGCAATGTACAGCCATCAAACTCCAACTTGTTATGGGATCCAGAGTTCATGTTGGATTTTATTGAGAATCCCTCTTCTCACAGTGTCAACTATTCAATGCTAGGCAAGATCCTGAGTGACAATGCAGCCAATCGCTACAGCTTTGTCTGTAATGCCCTAATGAATGTATGTATGGGGCACCAAGATGCAGGAAGGTAAGAGAGATTGATTCAGAAATAGAACTGTGGAAGTAGTCAAAATAAGTGTTAGTGCTGCAGTGGAATGTAGTATCTGGGATATTATTAGATCTAACCAGGGCTGTTTATGTGCATGTTTTTGAAGTTTCCTTTTTCCCTTCCATCCTTTTTTGCTTCCTTTGTTCCTTTTAGTATTGTCTACATTGGCAGATTTCCTCTTTCTCGCCACTTCAGTGTTGTACTGTTCTTTTGAATAGGTTTCCTTTCACTTAGCCTCATACTGGTTTGCATAATGTTAAAAGGATTAATAACAAATGGCTTACTACGTGTGTAGGCTTATTTGCATCATCAAACAATAGTAAACAACATAAATAGCAGTCTATTTGTAAAATTGCAAGAAGAGGTTTGTAGGACATAGGCACAATTATTAGCTTCCTAGCAGGAGGAAACTTGTTATTCTTTCCTCCTGTTCTAATGATTCTGACACGGGTTTGTTACCTTAGCACAATCGTTATCACTTCCTGGTAGTATCCACATTGTCAAGGAATGTTGAGTTCCTTATCCAGCTGTATAATATTATTAATTAATTGAATTATGGAACTCCTTGTCATAGGATGCTATCGAGGCCAAGTACTTAGCAAGTTTAAAAGAGGGATTGAACATTTAATGGGTAACAAGAACATCCAGATTTATTGTAACTCATTCATTAAAGAAGAGTTTTGGAAGGGAAATAGTCTCTTGCTTCAGACTTTAAACTGTTCTCTA
Source organism: Mesoclemmys tuberculata (assembly GCA_007922155.1). Taxonomy (NCBI): domain Eukaryota; kingdom Metazoa; phylum Chordata; order Testudines; family Chelidae; genus Mesoclemmys; species Mesoclemmys tuberculata. The sequence goes on along the minus strand of ML675649.1, from coordinate 23,994,767 downwards.
ACTACTAAGGATTAGGATGACCTGAATGTGGGTCACATTATCCCACATCAACCTGCTATGGAGCTTCTTGTACCTTTTCTGAAGCATCTGGTGCCAGCTGGTGTTTAGGCAAGATAGTAGACTAGATGGACCCTGGGTCTGAACTGTTGAACCCCGGGTTCGAGATGTAACTGCAATGGACCGGCGACACCCACCAAGGAGACAGACACCAAATTCGAGTAACAAAAAAGGGGATTTTATAGTAATCTCATAAAAAAAAACCCCCATATATATCAAAATAGGGGAAAAAAATATGGTGCAATAAACAACTACACAGTGAAAAGGATCATGCAACATACAGGTGGGGTAAAAAACAGCTACACAGAAAAAAGAAGAGGAAAAGAAAACTATACAAGATACAAATAAAAATTATCACACTTGTGAACAACACTTAAATGGTACCATAAAAAAAAAAAAGAGAAAAAGAACAGATGGAGAGAGGTAGGATAACTGTACCAGTTTATAATACCTGTCCCAGCACCGTGGTGGAACCCAAAGCGAGGAGGCAGACCAGGTGCAGCATCTCAGTACTTAATCTTTTGGCTGGCAATTCGCAGACACCCAAAGGTCTCGTGGGCGGCAGCTCCTTGTCTCGGTCAGGGGATCAGTCCGACTGGTTCGTGATGTGCTCTTGAGTATTCGAGGGTGGGAGAACACTCGAGCTAACCGGGGCAGGGGCTTAAATAGTGTACTGCATGGCCAAAGTATAAAATAGCCAATTAAAAATGAGAGGCAGGTCAGGACCAATGAAGTAACTGGGGCCCCGGACAATGATCCCTCCTTCGTGGTGACGGGGGTGCCGAGAAATTATCAGGGTGATCGAAACTCACCTGAGAAATTGAGGCCCATCAAGGGAGATTGGTACTTAACATTCTTTCCCCTGAGCTTCGTAGTCCGGAGATGAGACCCATCAGGGCAATTGATACTTAACATTCTTCCCTGTGTGCTGCGAAGTTCAGAGAGCCATGTCAGGGGCGGGGTGGCCATCATGTCTGCCACCTCCGTTGACATGAACCAGTCCAGCATTTCCTATATTCCTATTGTTCCATGGTATCTGGTCTCTAAATGGAAAGTACCTATGACAGCAGAGAAGAAAGGAGACCAGTGTTCCTGTCAGCTCAGGTTTTCAAGCTAATGACTAGTTGATGAAGAGAAGACTATAAGGGACTATCACAGTGAGCCCCAGCCTTTTCTGATAAAGCAATAGATTGGTTAATGACAGGAAACTTTTTCTTCTCTCTCCGGGCACCTTTGGTACTGTCTTTTTCTTTGTCCAGTTTCTTTATTTGGTCGGTTTTTGCCTTTGTTGTTTTTAGCTCCTCATCCATCTCTCTCTCTCTCTCTCTCTCTCTCCCTCCCCCTGCCCTTCTGTCTCTGGCTATGTCTAAGCTATGAGCTAGGGGTGTGATTTCCCGTTTGTGTATGCATACTCATGCCAGCTCTCATTCAGCCAACATGCATATCAATAACAGTGTCTCTGCAGCAGCAGCAGAGACATGGCTCAGCTGGGCCTGAAACTGGTGGGCAGTACTCTGCACTGTTATGCTACTACAGCAGGAAGATCACACTTCAGCTTGTATTGCAGACATGGCTTCTCTCTCTTTCTCATTGTTCAGCTGCTGTAGAGATCAATATGAGAGCAAAAAAGGAAGACAGGTGGCTTTCAGAGAACCTTCTTTGTATTGCCCATAACTACAGAAGTCTATTTGCATTGGAAGAGCAAATCCAATATCATGCACCTTTTGAACCTCCTACATGCACATTTTCCTCTGTGTGCCCTGCCCTTGATGCCCCGCCTGAGAGTCTAGGATCCTCCAGGTTAGAAAACATTGAAGAACTGCTATTTGAAGGATCACTGTTACAGTGATCATTTCAGCATCCACAGAGGACACACTGAGCTCTAATTACTTTACTAAAAGAAGAAGAGTTACCAAAAGTGTTAGGTTTTGTGGGGACAAAACACTGGTTTTTCCCATCTTATTAACATTACCTTTCAACACCCCAAATATGGTCCTACGATTTTCCGAATCAAACATAGCTCTTCTAGGACAGAAGAACAGAAAGAGAGTCTATGTGATAATTTCCTTTACTATTTTCCTTTATGACAAACCAAGAATTCTCTCCTTTAGCCTTGCATTTTGGTATGGCCTTGAATAGCTCTTCATTGTCTGGACCTCATTTCATTATTTAGAGATCAGCTTTCTCGTAAAGAAACCGTTACTTCCTTTTCTTAGGATCTCTAACAATGGTTAAATGTTCAAATTAGGGTGACCACACAGCAAATATGAAAAATCTGGCCGGGGGTGGGAGGGTAATAGGCACCTATATAAGACAAAGCCCTGAATATCGGGATTGTTCCTATAAAATGGGGACATCTGGTCACCCTATTAAAACTATTCCTTCTATCCAAAAATAGCATTGGATTTCCTTGTTGGACTTATTTTTCTTAATTCTCCATTCTGCAAACTCTATAATGCAGGTAGAGTTGAGCCTGAATTTTACATCTGGATTTCAACTCCAGTTCCCTCAAAATCAGAATGGTCAGATACGGAGTTCTGGTTTGACTCCTATTAAGAAGAGTTAATCGTGAATTCAGATAGGGATTCAGGGGCAGATGACAAACTTTCCATGTTGAAAGTTGTTCTGATTTAATTCTGACCCTTGTCTAATTCAGATATTGAAAGCTGTCATCCTAAAGGTCTGAGGCTGTGTGACAGGATTAGCCATATCATGATGAGTGAATTTTTTAAGTGGTATCTTGGATTTTGGAATCATTACAAAATACAATGTACAACATCTATTCCTGTATCTTATTAGAGATATCATTTCCACCAATCTGTCTTTCTCCTTCCTATTCCTTAGTTTTGGTAAAACTACTGAAAAGGCATTGATGGATTAAGGAAGAGAAAGGGAATTATGGACTACTCGTTATAGCAGCAATTCCCCCCCCCTTTTCTGGGTGACACTCATGCAGTAGATCATGCCTTCTCTTACTCCCTAAAGGGCATATTGATATTTCATCATTTGACCATCTATATCTCAGTCTGAGGCAGCCTAAGTAACTGAGGGAATATTGGCAATGTGGAGTAGCTGAAAGGAAGTGATTCATTAAGTCAATAAAGAGGAACACCCCAAGGTTACCAAGGTGGTTTCCTTCTGGAAGGAATAGGGAACTGAGCCAAGGGAGCGTAACCCACATTTATTATTTCTTAACCAGCCAACATGGCTCTTAACATTGCACTGAATCTCAATTAATTTAATCTGTATGTAATCCACAAAGTGACAATGACACACTTCATTTTGTGTCCCCTTCTTGCTCCTAAATCATGAGAATAATTCTAGCTAAACTGCAATGCGGGATCGTTTTCCTCACAGTTGATAGCTGGCAGAACTTCCATGGTGGCCTAGGATTTTGGGGGCATTGTGCAAGATATGGAGACTTCCTAATTTAACTTTCATTACAACATGGTCCAGTTTTGAGGGGATGGTTTGGCAACTTGGACAAGGCTGGAGCTCTTCTCCCCATGCCACCACTGCAGGCGTGACAGCTTGTGTCACCTGGAAGAGGGAGCAGAGCACTTGTCACTATGGGGTGGAGCCAGAAAGGGTACTTGTTTCACTAAATTCACCTTCATGGTTGGCCAGTGGGTGGGGAAAGGTGATTGAAGCTGGGGGAGAGGCCCGACAAAGGAGGTGTGATTTACCCGGGTACAATCCAGACTAATGAGTAGCTCTGACATCCCAGCTCTCTAACTTTTACAATGCTTTGCTTTGTAGTCTCCATTGTGGACGGCTCATAAACAGTCTCCAGCACGCAAGTCACTTCCAGCTGTGCGTGCGTGCATGCGTGTGCATGCTGTAGCCAGCCAGCCACACCTTAGCTCTTACTAGCTTTGGTTTTACTGCAGGGGGACCTCAACACATTCCCCAGTCTTCTATTTTCCCCCAGAAATGTATGTCTTGTGCTGCCCAGCCAGCTTCTGGATAGTACAAGTTTATGTGAAGTCTGTTAATTTTTTTAATAGAAATAACATGCATAAAACTTGCCACCTGAAATGGAGTTTCCCAGACCCTTCAATTTAACCACACTCAACTAGATAAAACAATAAAACAAGTTTAAAGAGAGAGATTGAGAGTACAAGTAATGTGGCATAAGTCAGAAATATTACAAGCAAATAAAGTTAAAATGCTACTGTTGCCTAATTTAACAAACTGTATTAGATTCAAACCAAGTTTCTCACCATATACTTTCAGCAGTCTTACTGACCAAACCCTCTAGGTCAGGACCCCTTCTCCCAGAATCCAATGAAGGCTTTTTCTGTTGCGTCAGGTGCGGAGAATCGATGGGCAGCAAGGGGAAAGAGTGCCTTGGGGTATTTGCCCCTCCTTTTTGTAGCATCAGTCTCCCTCTTGAAAAGCATTTCCAGCTGAGATTCAGGAAACAGAATCTATGTGGAAGAATCTGATGGTATTTTCCTCCTGTTTGAACTTCCCTTGTCTTCCCTTCCTGCTTGACTCTAAATAGATGACTCTATTTACTGCTTAAATACAAATTAAGCAGTGCACTCATACCTTTCTTTGTGACAGACCTGTTTGGCAGCCTCTGTTTGGAACATGTGATGTTAACACCATCCAGTGGAATATTATAATTTCTCATGCAATGTTGCCACACACAGGACAATATTGCCCAGTAAATTATAAATTTTCAAATTATATCTTAAGAGACGTAATTTGTACAAAGATTATTACAACAGTATGTACGGTGTGGACATGGGTACATTCTGTCACAGGAGTATCTACAAAATGCAGTGCCCTGTCCAACAGCAAATTAGTCCCAGGCCAATCACTAGGCACAACGCACGTACCAAATGTTCTAGTTAGCATGAACAGGTGTCCACAACTGGAGAGTCCTAGATGAAATCTGAAATACATATCGGGGTTTATTTATCTGCTAAATATTTATTGCTAATGAGTAGTTTTCTTTTGTTAACTTGTTTTCTCTTGTCTTCCAGAATTAATGATATAGCTAACCTTTCAGCAGAGTTAACAGCATGCTGCACGGTGCTGTGTTCAGAATGGTTAGGCGTTCTAAAGGCTCTTTGCTGTTCTTCAAATCATGTCTGGGGTTTTAATGATCTGCTCTGCAGTGTGGATGTAAGTTCAAAGTATTTTGAAATAGAAATACCAGTTAAACATATCTGTCTTGAGTTGACTCTAGAGGAGCCATCACCTAGTATCTAACCACTATACGTTGTTGAACAAATTTTAGAACTGTATCAGTTATCTGCATTTTAATTGTTTGTTTCATGTAAAATAAATTATGGGCTACATATAGAAATGTGTTTTTACTCCAGTTTATTTATTTATTTATTTATTTATTTTCTCATTGCACAGTGCTGTAGATTGTGGGAGTTAACTCATGTGAAAGACAGATCCCGATACGCATATTTTACCTCGCATTCACTGTTCCCATGAATCTGAACAACCCCACTCTTAAATAGCATGGCTCTGGGCTGGCACTCAGTCATAAGGGTGTAATATACTTCATTAATCCTAACTCAGCGTCTGTAAATTGTAAGAGCTCCACTGAAGTCAGTGGAGTTATGACAATTTCCATCAGTGGATGATCTGGCTTGATATATTTATCCTAGTGCTTTAAAAGATTAGTTTATTCTTTGACCATACATATAAAAGGACAGCTCTGTAAATCTTGGATTTTTCTTGCTCTGTGCTAGCTGCTAAGGAGTGAATATGTATGCCATCAATTTCTATTTAAAGATAACATCTGTTCCAGATTACATAAATCGATATACGTCTGCTATTCATTTCATTAGAATTAATCTATGAAGAAAAAATCAGTACATTTTGTAATTACCTTAAATCAGTAGAAGTTTGCCATTGAAAACATTTGGAAGAGGTATTAAAAATTGGAGGAAGCGTCTTATTTATGATGATTTTATTTTTTGTTGGTAAGCCAAGTTTGTTTTTATAGTTAAATAACTTTGTCATTAATCACAGAAATAAATATTTGTGTATTGTAATGTGAAAGCATTCCAGTGTTGTTTTTATTTCAAGGTGAGTGACCTTTCATTCCATGATTCACTGGCCACTTTCATTGCTGTACTGATAGCACGACAATGTTTTTCTCTGGAGGATGTAGTTCAGCACGTTGCACTTCCCTCTCTTCTCGCAGCAGGTAAGAAAATATCAATACAGACATTGGAAACTTTGTTTGTGACGTTTTGTTTTTTAAAACTTTTTCTTTCTCTTGATTACAAAACGTTACAGCTCATTCTGAAACCACTTGCTGATGGAGAATGCTATTGCAGCATGTTACGGGCAGGATGTTTTCTTTATATGTTTATAACAGACTAGCTCAATAAGTAATGCTAATGTCAGGGTGAATCAAAGATCTGTGTTTGATAAATGATATAAAGTTCATATAAAATGCATTCTACTTCTTTGACAGCACCATCCTTCTCCCTATTATCCAGGTCCCCTGTCTCTGACTCCATGTGATTTATGAATTCTTTGCTCCTGCACACAACCCATCCAAATCATGTCAATTCTGCCTTCACCACATTTCAAAGATGTAACCCTTTCTTCCAGTCCCTCTGTCTTAAAATTCTAATCTAGTTCTTGGTTGCCTCCAGCTTCAAGTACTGTGACCACTTCTTCTGTGGCCCCCTCTTGTTCCCTTCGAGTCGATTTATAGTTCAGTAGGTACAATCCTCTGCCTTGCCAGCTGATCAGACCATATAACAAAATCCTTGGAATCCCTCCACTAGCTCCTTCTCACCTTCTGCTTCAGGTTTATGCTTCTCATCCTTGCTTTATATGCTCTGCACAATTTCACCCATGTCTACATCTCTGCTCTCATTTGACCACTGCTCCCCTTGCTTTTTCCTCTGCCAGTTAATTCTACTTAATTAATCTCTCTTCTTCCAAAACACTATTTAAAGTTTTTGCGAAACCTACAAATGCTGCCTACCCTAAAGTAAAATGCTCTAACTGCATTTGAAATATGATTCTGTAAGACAGAAATTTTCTGTGGGTCTTCCAGTGAATTCTGATTTCTAAGCATCAATGTCTTATGTCAATGTCCTGTTTTTCATAGCCTGTGGGGACCCAGATGCTGAACCTGGGGCAAGAATGACGTGCCGTCTTCTGCTTCATCTCTTTAGAACACCCCAGCTCTACTTGTTACCCCAAGAAACGGGTAAGTTGGCAAACTGCATGTTCTTTCCATTTTGGGAAATGAAGTGAATTCTGAAACTTCTACATAGGCCTCTTGCATCATACTTTCATTACTCTTTTACACACTTGGGTTTGAAAATTGTAGGCAGTATTACAAGGAGTAGAGGCCAAAGAGTCATTTGTGTGGCAGGGACTAACCAAACCATTTCAGTGAGCAAAATTCTGCCATGGAATAGTGTTCTCTGAGAAGCTGAGCAATGATTGCATTATTGCATTTTCATTTTCACTTTTTTAAATTGTGTATGTGCAATCAAAATATTATTGCATATTTCAATATAGGTAAGCAACTCAGCAGCACACTTTTCTGACTTATGTGGAAAAAAGTGCCTTTAAAGCCAATGATTATGCAAATTAAACAATTTCTCCGCTGATATTATTTCTTGAAGTCAGTTGACTATGGACACTTAAGCATTAAAATGATTATCCTGTCAATCTAGGACTCGAGCCTTTTTTATAGTAAGTTTAACAAATGCTCAGTTTAAATATGACTACTATGTATAGTTCTGGTGAAGAAGACCAAACTGGTAGAAATTTTTTACTGCTACTATGCGCATGCTTCTTTCAAATTCTGAAGATGTGTATCTCCAGAAACAATTATTTTGTGGAAATTGTAAATTATTTTGTTTATATTGTATCGCACAAAATGCCATGAGATCATAATGAAGACTTTCCTAATAAATATGTGTGAGTAGACCTAGTAAAGTGTGTATGTTCAACCTCCATTTTCCCATTTCCTGACTTTGGGCCTGGTCCTCCTCCTGACTTCAGTGGTGCAGAATCAGCCTGAACTATACCATAAGAAATTTGTATTAATGTTGTTAATTACAACGTTGTTGCATTTATGTAATAATTTTGTTGTGGAAGAGGATGAGAGGGAGATGAGGGGGAGAAATTTCATAAACCAGTAGAGCTGAAAGTACAATAGACTTTACTGTCCTTGATAACTTAAAATTCAGTAATTTACACTTGTTTGCTTGGAACATCATCTTAAGGCTCTCAACTGAAGGCAGGATCAGAACCCTACTTTACTCGATTTAAATGACTAACTAGTTTCGTTGTTAGCACACTACTACTACAGTAGTAAATCATTTTAATTAACTACAGCTTCAAGCAAAACAGCATTTTACATCATTAATCAGTCATTGATTCATTGTACTGGATAGAAAAGTTCTTGTATAAAGAAGTCTGCCTGTAAAGAATAACAGTACTACATATACCTCTTTTAGGGAAGTTGTTCCCAGGAATTCGCTCTTCTTGTGACCGCCACCTTTTAACCGCTGCTCACAACAGCATTGAAGTGGGAGCCGTGTTTGCTGTCTTAAAAGCAATTTTGATGCTTGGTAAGATGTTTCAAAGAGTCATGTGTGAAGATCTTCAATTTAACACTAGTCTAAAAAAAAATCTTTAATTCATTTTTTTGAGAATGCTTCTGTGATTGGGAATGTCTAGTTATTGAAGTATCTGACTGAAGACAAATTTGGATTCTTCGTGTTTCCTTGACACCAATGAGTAGCTTTCCCCCACAGGTCAAGAGACAGAAGTTTTCTCTGGTGAGTCTGCCCTCTACTTACTTGACTTTAAGCAGGTGTGACTCTTGCACACACTTCCTTTCAGAGAGTCACAGTAAATTTTAACTTGACATCAGCCTCTTTGCCAAAAAATACTGGACATTTCTAAGGAGAGTATCTTGAATCTGATTCTTAAACTTCACTTATTCCAATGTTTGGACCTTAAGTAAAGCCTAATGACTGTTGAATTTCTGAAGTCTTGAAAGAACCATTGCTGAACAATCCTTCCAAAGTAGAGAGCCCACAATCACTCCATTTGTGCCAGTTCTTAAATTTGGCTTAAGCCCAAGGCAGCTCTAAACTAAAATACTTTGCTGGGTTAGCTATAGTGGCATATTGTATCAGCAAAGTGCTTTTAGGGTGGATGCAGTGTATGCCAGCATAATTTATTCCAGCCCTACTGGCAAAAATCAGTCTACATTGTACTTGGGGCTTTTGCTGGCACAGCTATGTCAATCAGAGATGACCTCTTGTCCTTTCCTTGACCCAACATAGTTATCTTGACAAAAGTGTATCGTAAGTGGAGATTTGTAAAGTATGGGCTGGTCTACACTAAAACGTTCTGCCAGTGTAACTTATACTAGTTTAGTTAAACAGCAGGCTATTCCTAGGATGAAGTTTTACTGGCATAAAAGTATTTACATTGGTATAAGGGACAGTTATATTGTCATAACAGCATCCACGTTAGGGCTTATATCACTATAGCTATACTGGTTAAAAACCATTGCCTAAGTAACTTTAGTGTTCACCTACAGTTGTGGTAGATTTGAGGTGGAGTTAAAATATCCTTTTCTACTATAATTAAAATATACTTTAATTAACCCTAAAATATACTTATACTTAAAACACCCATACATCATTGCTGTTTGCAGTGATGAGATTAGAGTTCTTGTTTTGCTGCATTGCTGAGGTTTAAATAAATGACTAACTGTGGTTTCATTATGCATTGGAATGCAAACTCTCTAGAGGTATACTGTCACATTGGGAGTTTTTGCCGGTTAAAGGCTGTATAGTAAAGAGATCTAGAACACCCATTTTCCTAGCACAATCCCGCCTCACTCCATCCTGAATAATATTCAGGATATGATATTGATGTTTTTTTAGAATCCCTTCGCATATTTCAGATTAGTTCCTTAAAAATTGCACTTAATTTATTGAGAAAAGCATCAACATTATACCTAATGGGGTTACATGCTAAATAAGTAATTAATTTGGGGACCAGAAATCAGTTTTATAAAATGTAACCCCTCCCCGCAGTGAAAGACACAGCTGGATAGTGAATTGCACTGGAAGTATGTTCAGGTTAGTCCTTTCACAAATCTTACTGCAATGTTTTTGGTTGGATTCAGAGCAGTAGAATATTTTTTTAGCATCCCTGTGTACAATAAATAACTTTTATCATCTGTGTGGCTAGGTCTCCCCTGTTGATATGTGATTCACAATTGGAAATACCAGGCCTGATAACAGTAACACCATGTATATGGTTCTGGGGTACAAGGAAGGCAGATTCTGGACCACATTTCACATATATTTTGTCCTGTTTTGTGTCATCCTGTCTGTTTTCAGGCCTGTTGTGTTTGTTTATGCTGTGCTATGGTTATAGTTGGAGCGCTGTAGATTGGATTATAATGGCATTACCAGAGTTAGGTCAAAGCCCCACAGGTCAGATGTGATGTTCCATTTCTGACCAATTTCTACTAATTATAATGCGCCAGATCCTCAGGTCATTAGGTAAGCAAACTGCCATTGACTTCCATGGGAGTTTGGCTTAGAAGAACTGAATAAATACTGTGTAAATATCTTATGCTTAGCGGCCCTACATGTTTTAATTTATTAATTCCCTTAATTGTTGGTTTAGTTCTGGGTTATGTTAGTTTTGGTGGGATTTTTTTAACAACATTTCTTTTTGCCAAGATATTCTTTTCTTACTTTCAGTCCATTTGGAAATAGTTTGCCACAGCATTGATCTTTTCTAATAAAAGTTAATAAAGAATTATGGTTTTAAAATGTTGCTATGGTTTGTTAAATATGTATGAATTCCAGAAATGTGTGTAGGGCGATTTTCTATTATCTACCAACACTATCTGTGCCTTTCATGCTCGAAAGAGAGAGACTGGACGTAGAAACTCTGTTTATAACTATTTCTCATAAGAAGTCATAACTGTAGTACTTGATTGCTGTCAAGTCTCCCTTCTTTCCATAAATGTTAGTGCCAAATCCTGCAATTGACTGCATGGGTACGACTCCACACAAATGCAGGAATATATGGCTTTATTGACCCTTCACATGGGCTCAGACATCCTGCAGTGCAGAATTAGTTGAAGGATCAGAGCCTCAGCGAGTTAAATCTGTCAAATAAACTGATATGTCAGCAGGTTGTGATTTATTCTATACACAAGAAGGCAGTGTTCAAATACAAGCCAGTCCATCATAATGAGCCCTCTAATTCTGATATGTAAAAAGTACAGGTGGTTTAAATCCTGTTAAAGAGAGATTCAATGTATTGCTTATTGGAGGATGACATTAAAGGGATACATATGGTGGGGATTTCGTGTGGTGAAACAAATCTTGTTGATACTAGGAAACTTTACCTAAATCTTCCTTTTTTTGCTGCCACTGATGCAGCCTCCCACTGGTAGTGCTGGGAGAACTAGTGTACAACGAGCATTAGCAGCTGCTGACATTTTAAGCATCATGTTGTGCAGACTTGTTTTGAGCAACTGAAGACACCATGGTGGTAAAAATGCCAGTAGCTACTTATAGCTCTGTCTACTTTAGCAGTTTCTTTGTTACTATTGCTGGCGTTGCTGTGGTAGCAATGGTGGAATATTTTAGCAAAAGAATCCCATTGTAGAGACAGCCAAAAAGCAAAATACAGTGTCCCTGTTTTAAATGAGTTGAACTGGAATAGCTGAGAGACTTGTAACCATGAAGGACAACAGAATGATGGACAGATGCTTGGATGACAATTTAAAATGGACTTCTAAATTTGACTGAACGGGGATGTTTTATGGAAGATTTGTTCATGTGGCTGTGGCAAAGTGTTTTTACTGCCTGAATCATCCAGACTTCCTGTGCCAAATTGGTTATTGAGGTTGCCATTAGATCAAATTGTGCTGTTTGATAAGTGCTAAAGAGAGAGCATAGGGCAAGCCAGTTAAATTCCACAAGAGTGTCTGCTGAATTCTAGAATGGATATGTTGTCCCACTAAGGTACACTTCACCTGGAAACATGATTACTTTCCTACATAATGCATGATGTAAGAAGGTCCCTTAACAGTTGTTAAATTATATTTAGGTTTTGGGGGCTTATTTCTCACTGTTAAAAATAGTAGCTGCATCTTGCTTTGTGAGAGCTCTTGATCTAAGATTTCAGACTCTTTAAAAATTGTTAGTTGTCATTTCAAGTTAGGCCTTTATGCAAATATTTACTGCTTCTGCTTGCCCAAATCATCTTACTTTGCTTAGTCTGTCCCCTTTCCCACTGCCAAAATTAACTATTCAGATCGAGTGTGTGCAGTTGTGCTGATGATTGGCAGAAAGAATGGGTTATTCAATGTTTGCCCTTTCTGACAGGGCTCCCTCAGCATGCATTGCCCTTTTCCATTCCCAGGGAAATAAATCTCTCTTATCAAGAAGTTCATAGTAAGGTGGGCTAAGGGGACCACCAGTCAAAACTTGTCTCTTGATCTATGGAGAGTTAATAAATCAGAGTAAGAGAGAAGACTTGGAAAAAGGGACACCTGAAAGGGTAAGTAACTCAACTTTTCCTTATTTTACAGCCGAATCAATTCATACTCTCTTTACTGGGGTAGGAAGGATGTAGTCTCTTTATTTATGTTTGGTTTGTGTAACTTTTTCTAGTTCAGAAACGGTAAGTTTAATTTAAATGAAAATATTTGAACCACAATAGGAAAATAACGTTTTCGAAACTTATATTTTTCCAATAGCCAGTTTTTCTTTATGTTGCCTACTGTCTAATCTGGGTATGTGCAAACTTCATTCCTGCACTGTTTCTCAGCTAGGATATACCTTCAAATGCTTCCTTAACTGAATATGCAAATTAAAAGTATCAAGACTTCAATAAGATGTTAACCTTTGTACTCCTGTGCTTGTGCTATGTAGGTGATGCTGAAATTGGCAGCAGCGGTATTAACTCTTTGAAGAATGAGGACTTCACTATGAGAGGTTTATTAGATGACCTTGATGATGAAATTTGGGGTGCCTCACACACCCTGAAATGTGGAAAAGCTATTTCCATAGAAACTGCTAGCCTAAGTGAATACGCCAGATATGTACTAAGAACGATATGCCAGCAGGTAATTCATAAAACTGCACTTCTAGCTTTTGTTTATAGACAACATTCTTTGTGTCAAAAATCTGTCATGTAAGAGGCTATAATATGTTTCAATGCAAAACAGACTTTATGATGCTGTATTGTACATTATGATATTTGAATCTGAGTTCTCCCTTCTATTGCCCAGTTTTGACCAGAGGCCATTTAAAAGTCAGTGGACTTAAACTGACTTAAACATTTGGTCAATAGTCAATTAAAATACAGGAAGATAGACTCTTTTTCCCAGTTCAACTTCAAACATCTTTCCCTTTTGGTGGCTGAAATAGCAGGCCTGACCTGAGAAATGCCAGTGCTGCTACATGAGTTGGCTAGTAAAAGGCACACATGCAACTTTTGGGTATCATTTGGTAGCATCAGTTAATTGTCAAGCTGCATTGAGAGTGCCTAAGGAAACAAATGTTGAGAAACAGCTGAAAGTGTAGTGTACTTGTAAGGGTTCGAAGTTACCGAATGAAGGTGACATTTCCGTGTCTCATAGACTTATGTGGAACTAATTTTTACTTTGTGTCTGTTTTGTGCGTATTGCCTCTGTGAAAATGAGTGTTATATTGCTGAGTACGTTATTGAATACAATACCAACTGTTTGATTACTTACAGGAATGGGTGGGGGAGCACTGCTTGAAAGAACCTGAGAGGCTATGCACGGATAAAGATCTTATATTGGATCCTGTTCTTTCAAACAAGCAAGCACAGAAACTACTGCAGCTTATCTGTTACCCTCACGGTATTAAAGAATGCACAGATGCTGACAACACTCAGAGGCAACATATCCAGCGCATACTTCAGGTAGTAAAGTTATTACAAATTTCTCCTGTAAGGTTAACACTCAAAGTTTCATTCATCAGCACCATCAGTTCAATGCAGATGTCTTGCAATTCCCAGCATTACCAGAAGTTCAAATATAGTGACTCAGACCCCCTCGCCCATCATGAGATTTTTAAAAAAATGTGGTTTTGGCCTGCCTTTTGCCCATCTCCGCCCCCGTGAGTGTGGGGGGGAGAGAGAATGTGGTGGTAACACCAGCTCTCCCAAATCTGAGTAGTAATGATTTTGTCCCTTTGCTGGGCTGAAATTCATGCCAGAGCTGGGGCTTCTTATGCCATTGTGAAACTGGTTCTATTCCCAACCAAAAGCATGGGAGCTGGGAACCCTGATCCCTTTCTCCCTATTTTTGTGGTTGATCAGCATTTTCTGTCAAGTACTTTTGTTGACCAGCAAAAGTTTCTATTCCAGGGTACTCTCCAAAATCAAATCCGGGTTTGTCCACTTACCAATTTCATCATCTGTTAGAAGCACAAAGTGTATTGGCTAGTTTCAACACTTCAGCCATGTCTACTGTAGGAATGCTTGACCATTATAGTAATATCAGTGTACTATACTAGCAGAGAGCTCCTGGTGTAGGTGTAGCTATATCATCAAAGCTGCACTTGTAGCAATATAGTAAAATCAGGCCCAACTACCTATATCAGTAAAAACACACTACAGACTTCTGCTTTCACAGCTGAGTCTGTCAGGGATCACACCGCTTCACAGACAAACCTGGCCATGGCAGCAGAAGTTTGTAGTTTAGACATAGCCATCCTACATGTTACCAGAGATTTTTTCCTGTTATATCAACATACTTTATCATACTATAAAGCAGAAAAAAGAAAGTTTACCATAAAGCTTGTTTACTGGTCCTAGAAAAACATGCGGCATTTTAGAGTTAAAACTCAATCTGTTTTTAGCCTATTCAACTGTGTCAAGTTTGTAGCTCAAAACCATATAGTATATAACATCACTATCCAATGAGATACTTATTATGTTAAGCTGTGGCTTTGAATTTCTTTGCTTTTGTGAGTTTGTTACACTCGAGATTTTTCAAGTGTAGATTTTAAGAATTGGAACTAATAACTTTAACAAGCATTGAAAATTTGTTAAAGTGCAACGGATCTGTGAAATCCACAGCTGCACAAAATTTGGACAAGGGTTTTCAAATGAGTAAAAGACTTGAGATGAAAAGAGTTTAGAGAAACAGTAAGCAGCCTTTTGAAGTATTTAGATACCTTGGAGAGATCAGAAAAAAGAGAGAAAATTTGTTCTGAAGACTCACTATTGTAAAACTAACTCTGAATCTCTTTGTCAGTTCAGTCTCCTTCCTCTTTTCTGCTGCTGCTGTCACTAATGGCACTCAGAAATTTGTGAGATTTAGATAGTAAAGTATTATCCTGTAGATATCTGGGGGCTGTTTCCAACAACAGAATGATTCACCCTCGATGAACCCAGGACTGGAAACATGTCAGTTCATAGTATAATCTATTAGGGTGTAGTCACGTCATGCCTGCAAACTCTAATTAGTCAGATCCGCATGTGGGAATTATTATTTACAGTAAACACTCAGCAGGCATAACTTCCCTGGCTTTCCAAATACTCCCAAACACTAAAATGAATGTTTAGGGCCAGGGTATCCCATATCGATACACGTGTAAAGAGTCCCTACGCTTCATGGACAAGACAAAATGGTCTGATGTCTCCACAGCACCTCTCATGCCCAATACTACACAGAGTTCTCCAGAGGAGTCAAAGACCCACTTGTGGAAAAGACAAGAGCACTACTCTAATAATTCCCACAGCATCCCAGCAATCAACAGGGAAGCCACTGAAAAGTGAATCGGTTCTGGGGCTGTATTAACTGTTAGGTGAAAACTTTGTCTGTGCTGCCTTTTGAGGTGAGTTCCAGGGCAGCAGTAGCTGGAGTCGTGGCTGGCAATACAGCTCTGCTGCAGAATACCAGAGCCAATGCAGAGGCAGTTTTTTTCACACACAGCCCTGAACTCCAGCCCACCCCCCAATATCTTTATTATTTATTATTTGTATTATCATAGTGCGTTGGAGACCCAGTCATGCACCAGAACCCCCTAGCGTGGCCCAAGGAGCTTACAGTCTAAGTCTAAGACAAGACAATGGGTGGATACATGCAGATGGGGAAATACAAGGGGAAACAAGAAACAATATCAGTCAGCATGATAGACAGTGGACAGGGACCAATCCCCCTATCCAGTCTTCAGGTGGTAAATCTTGTCCTAATCATGGAATCACATCAAGGTTCTGTTTCCCTGATTGATCTGGGGAAAATAAATGAAAAGCACTTACAGAAATTATTGCACCTATGTAAAACCCCAGTGTGCCAATGGGAAAATAGTCTCTTCTCAATTAACAATCTACATTAGCTGGGAGGTGGTTTTATTTTTTGTGTTGATTTGACTTGAAAATTGTTTAGCTATCCTCTCAGGTTCTTGTCTCTTACTCTTACGTAAAATTTGACAGTGGAAGATAGCTACTTACAGAGCTCCTTATAAAACCTGAGTAACAGCAACCTACTCTACATAATTTTTTCTGTGTAATCAGGGCCGGATTTTGAATTAGGCACAGTAGGCATGTGCCTATGGGTGCAAGCGTTCTAGGTCACCTAAATAGTGGCAGATTACCACACAGGCCAACAGGGTTCTTATTTGGGGGCCCCTCATGAGTGCTGGAACTCTGGTCCCATCCCCTGCTCCTCCTCCTCTCTCCCGGGGCCCTGCTGCCCTTTTCCTCCTCTTCCTCCGATGCCCTGCCCCTGGCCAGGCCAGAAGATGGAGCCCAAGGGTGAGTATATTCCTCCTGCCTGGAGTTGGCTGAGCAGACCCTCTTGCCCTTCATCCCACCCCATGTGGAAAACATAAAGGTCAGTTGTAGAGGGGAGAGGGGGATGCCCAGAAGATGCTGTGTCTAGGAGTGCATAAGGTGTAAATTCAGCTCTGCATGTAATCACAACTTCCAGGATAGACACAGTAGATTACTTTCAGTACATAATAGTATTTCTAGTGTTCATTTTATGTGCAATAGATAAGATCAGGAACTTCCCGTTGCATCCAAATGACTGTATATAAATAGTAGCAGGTACTAAAGTCAAGAACATAGTAACTTTGAGACAATGTTTAGAAGAATACAGAATTGTTTTTACTTTATGACAGTGATTTCAAGCCTAGTGGGCTGTTTTACCATCTACTTCCTCCCTGGATTTCTCTTCACTAGAACATTGTATCATGTTTGAATACCATTGTGAAGAATTGAGTTAGCTAACATGATTTTGGTCAGTGTGAACAAGGACAAATCATGTTCATCCTCTCATCAGCTAATTATGATCACACTCTGTTGGGGTTAGAATTTAGTCATATTTACATGCTTCCAAGGATTAAAACAACAGTGTGATAACCTACTGTATTGACATGATTTTGATCATTCCAATTAAGAGATTTTGAAAAATCTACAAAAAACTTGACACAAATATTTTTCATTTTAATAATTTTAATCAGAACTTAGATCAGTGGACTCTCAGGCAGTCTTGGTTGGAACTCCAGCTGATGATCAAACAGTGCATGAAGGAGCCTGTAAGTATTTCATTCTTTTAAAGTATTTATAATATTTAATAAAGTATATAAAATT
The DNA here is from genome assembly GCA_007922155.1 of Mesoclemmys tuberculata. Taxonomy (NCBI): domain Eukaryota; kingdom Metazoa; phylum Chordata; order Testudines; family Chelidae; genus Mesoclemmys; species Mesoclemmys tuberculata. Next base: position 23,977,079 of record ML675649.1, on the reverse strand, counting down.
TGAACCTAGCCCATGAGCAAACATACCATGAATATGCTAGTTTACTTATGTTTTACTGTAGGGTTCTGGGTCTGTGGCTGAAATGAACAGCTTGTTGGATAATATTGCAAAGGCGACAATAGAAGTGTTTCAGCAATCCGCTGATCTAAACAATAACTCTTCTAACTCTGGTATAGGCCTCTTCAATCCAAACTCTCTTGGAAATGCTGACACAAGTAATACAAGGCAGAATGGTAAAAAGACATTCCTAAGGTATTTTTGTGTAACACCTTTTTAATTACTTTAACTAACATAATAGTTAATAATGTATAGATGGAAATGAAAACTTTGAAACTTATAAATGCTTTTTGCACTTGAAATGGGAATGTTCAGGAAATGTTATCTGAAGCTTACTGGTTTTTACTTTTGCTTAACTGTAAACATTGGTGTTCTGTGGAATTTTTTAAATGAAGCATTTGTGGCTGCTCAGAGAAACTATCCCAGAAAAACTAGATCATCTGTATCATTGTATTAGTTAAAATGACTGAGAATGATGTCAAGAATAGATGAAGATTTTTGGATGAAATAAGTATGTGATTCTGCTTTTAGCTCTTCTGAACGTCGAGGCGTATGGTTGGTGGCTCCCTTGATTGCAAAACTACCTACCTCAGTTCAGGGTAGAGTCCTGAAAGCAGCCGGAGAAGAGCTGGAGAAAGGTCAGCACTTGGGATCATCCTCAAAGAAGGAGAGAGATAGACAAAAGCAAAAAAGGTACAACCTTTGAAAATGTTTTTACGCAACTTCAGAAGGCATGTTGAAAGTACAGCTGTGGCAGGGAGGCTGCCTTTTTGCAGATGTAAATCTCCTGGATCTCCTTTAGGGGTTGCAAATTCCCAAACCAGTTGTGGTTCAGATCCAGATTCTATTTTATCTAAAACAATCAATTTCAAGAGTGGAGTACAGGGAGAGAAGGAAAGACAGCCCTTTTCCAGATGTGTATTTGGTACTCTGTTGATTAAATATTATGGAAGTTTCAGTAATAAAGGGTTGTGAAATGGATAAATATTTAATACCCCCAAATCACAACTGCCTTCTCTCGCCTCCCTCCAGCACAGGGAATTTTCATTAGCATTAAGATGTCAGTTTTAATTACTGTGAAAATGTTGCATCTTGGCAGTGTCATACCTAAGTTTACACAGAGATGGCTCTCAGAAACTTGCCAGTTTAGACTAAGAAAAATTGCTAATCTTGTACTAGGACCTGCACTACTCCCTTGTACAATTACCTTGGATAGTGCAATTAATTACATCCTTTAACTTAAATACTTACCAAACTCTCCTTTTTGTAGTTGTTCCAAGAAGCAATTGTTTAAGGTGCCAAATTCTCTAAAACTTGTGGTATTTAATTGTTCTATACACAGGCAGTTGAAGTCACCCATTATTGCAACGTAATTATATTTTGTTACCTTTTTGATTTCCCTCACCACTGTGTGCTTAGCATATTTTTCCTGTTCGATAGGCCAGTAGTATGACTTTTCCAAAATATTTATATTCTTATTGCTTAGCATTTGTATCCATTTGGACCCTATTGTAAGGGTCTCATTAGATTCTATGGAATAATTTCAATATAGAGTTATTCCCCCATCTCTGCAACCTTAACCTATCCTTCCTATATAATTATAGTAATTTTCTTTTGTCATTGCAACATATTTCAGAAATGCCTATTATGTCATTACGGTCATCTACATTGCCAGGCATACTGCTTGGTATAGAGATGTATAGGTTTGGTTTCATTTTATTTGCTGTGTCCATATATTATTTAATTCCTTTGTCTTGACAGACACTTTTTTTTTTTTTAATTTACCTGTCTGATCTCAAGCTGGTTCCTTTACCAATTCAGCTGTAATTTTTGTCCTACCCTTTACTGGATGCAAAGATACCTTTGTGTTATTGACATCCTAACATTTCTTTGATTAACTTAAGTACTCCTCAGTACTACTTTGTTTTTCTCCAGCTCCTAGTTTAAATAATCTCCCAAGATTTGCCAATTTTCTGTTTTAGTAGCAAGGCTCCACTTTGGCTAAGATGGAACCAGTCCTTTCTGTCTTAAGTACTCCCTTCCCATAAAAGATTCGTAGTGCACAGAAAATTTAACCTCCTCCTTTTTACACAATAGTCTCATCCACATATTAAGACTAGGAAGTTTTTTCTGCATAGATATCTCTGTTCATAGAACCAGAGGCATTTAAAAAAAAAAGCTATAATAGACTCATCATATCTACTCTTTGTGTGCCTTTGGGTTTGTCTGCACCAGAGCAGGAAGGTGTAATTTCCAGCTTGGGTATAAACATGCCCGATAGTGTGCTAAAACCAGAAGTATATCCATGACAGCGAGAGGGTCTAGCCATCCAAGTATGTATCTTTGGTTTCAGATGGGATTGTACTCAAGCCCTCTTGCCATTTACACCAGTATGGATTTGCTTCTATTTTTAGTGCATTAGCTCAATCAGAGCTAGTGCTGCTAAATCTACCCGAAGTAGAAATTACATCTCTAGTGCTCTAGTGTAGGCATACCGTCTGAGGCTTAGTACACACATACCGGGAAATTTGGTTGCAGTTGACAGGAGTTTTGCAAGTTACTCTGTGTAGCTTGCGTAACTCCCATCGACTTCGTAACTTCCCTTTGGTTCACTGTCTCCATTGCGCTGCGCCAACGGAAAATGCCTTTTGAGGAGGTGGTTTAATTGAATCAACTTCAGATCAGTTGAATGGGTCTTCACTGCTGCTCAATTGATCCGGATAGATTGATCTGACAGCGGCAAATTTGTGTGTACAAAATGTGTACAGACCCTGAGACATATCTGCTTGCTTGATTAAAAAAAAAAAAAGCATTTATTGCTGCTTGCATGGCAGAGCACTTTGCATAGCACTATGGGAGAGTGTTAAACTCCATTTTGCCTTATACATCATCCACATAATTGTCAGATAAGCTCCTAACTGGAGAATTTTTGTTATCAGTTGCAGTGCTGGTGGTGATGGAAGAGTTGGAGGATGCAGTTTGATTTTTCAGATCAGATTGAGTGTCAACCGTAGCAGTTATATCATCATTTGACTTGTTTGCTGAGCAAATTTGTTATGGAAGTTATTGAGAGAACAACTAGGGGCCACTACTCAGGCCAAAATCACACTTTGACTTATCATTTCAATAGAAAAGATTTTCTGCGTTGTGTTTTTTAATAGCTTTGGAGTTTTTGTGACTCTTCTAGTTTCTTATCTCTTGAATTATAAGAGCAAAAATTAAATGTCAAATACAGCTATTGAAATGAAGAATGGTACTTAGAAGTGCACATGTTTAAATGAACATGTACGTGTAAATTATAATATATAATGGTGTACAGAACTTTCAGTAGGTGTACACGTCTATGGCTACGTTCTGAGCTAGGGGTGTGATTCCTCTGCTTGTTATACACATACTCAAACTGACTCTCATTGAGCTAGTGCAAGGATAAATAGCAAACCTGCCTGAACCTGTACTCCGCTGCTGTACTCGACCCCTGATACCATGGCCACACTGCTATTTATACTCACGTTAGCTTGATGAGAGCTAGGATGAGTATGTGTACACAGGCAGGAGAGTCACACCTCTAGCTCATAGTGTAGACATAGCCTAAAACACTGTTAAAAATAATTGCTTGAATTGAATTTATCTGAATGCAAAGGCCTCTGTTGAAGTTTGTTTTTACTACTGCATGTGTCCAAATTTATCATTCTTTCTGTTTGAATATATCTGAGTATATATTGCATAGTCACATTGGAGCGAGCCTTGAAGTCTTTACTCCGACACAGGACCTATCCCCTTTTAGTGATAGTTTTGTTGGAGTTTCACTAGGAAACAGGTATATTTTTAATTCATGTTAACTAACCTTCGTTAAAACCCCTGGATGGTTTACCTGGACCCACTAACATGGATTAAAACTACAACTGTTATGTCTTCTCTAGGATTTTAACACAGATTAGATAGCTGTTAAAATCCTATTGAGGATAAGACAGATGTAGTTCTACTCCACATTAGCAGTTTGAGGTAAATTTTCAGAAATCTGGGATTTACCTTGCCTCGCTAACATGGATTAACACTATACCTGCTGTGTGTTAACATGGGATAAAAATGCGTTGTGTTTTCCAGAGTTAGGTTTGGTTATCTTCTGCAAAATGCTGTGCATCTTCTCCAGTTGACTGAACCAGGAATTGAGGGGTTCACAACAATAAGTGTAGGTTCCAAATAAAGAGTTCAGGATTTTGAAGTTAGGCTTCTGTTGGCCCACTTGATACATGGTCTGCTTTACACTTTGTTTAATATCTGGCTTGTGAGGCTGTTACTTACTAAAACAGAAACTGAAGAAGAACTGAGCAGCATTTCCTTTTAGGGGAAAATTATAGGGAAGGAAGGGAATGGGAAGTATCAAAATAACCTTACTAACTGAATCTTGTGTTTGCCTCTTTTAAAGCATGTCTCTTTTGAGTCAGCAACCTTTCCTTTCTTTGGTACTTACTTGCCTTAAGGGACAGGATGAGCAACGGGAAGGGCTTCTAACATCACTGCAAAATCAAGTTAATCAGGTAAAACAAACACATACTACTGAGCACCCTTCATTTGATATTTTGTGCCATCAGTTTTATGTGTATCGGGTCGTGCAAATCTAGGAAAGTTCTAAAGGTGCCCACGCTGATTTCAGAAATGAATTGTTAAATGAAGAAGGAATCAAAGGTGAAGAAAATTTTAGCTTATCCACTCATAAGAATGAATCAATGCTCCTTTAACAGCAATTAAAAAAACTTTTCCCTTTGCACTGACAAATAACTTTCTTAGAATGTTTCTAAAAATAATAGAACCAAAATAGGAGTAATCCAGGACCTGATTTCAAACCTTTTCTGAGAAGCAATGGTAGATTGTTTAATGACAGGGAAATTCCTCCCAGTGCTTTGTGTCTAAGGAGTTTATAAAGTCCTAAAAACTTTGATTTTTTCTGGGAAAAACGGTGTCTTTCTTGAATAGATGCATTTAGAAATAGATAAATTATTTATAAAATAAATAAATAATTACTAGCCCTAAATTAGCTCATTCCTCAAAGCAAAGCAGCCGTATAACCTTTTTTCAGATAACTTGCATGCACACGTGCACCCTCCCTGCCACTTCATTCCCACTGTAGCCCTCAGGGTTGTAAGCTCCTGGAGCCTGGGTCAGTCTTTTTATCACTGTGCCTGGTGAAATGGAGCCCTGATACCTGTCTTCAGTCTCTAGATGCTACCACAATACAAATTTATAATAATAAGCTTCCCCCATATTCTCACCCAAGTCAGATCCAAGCCCCAGCTATGCTTCCCACCTTCATTTGGTCCATTCCTTGATGCCGCTTTTCTCCATTTCTGCTACTGCTCCCTGGCCCTCCTCCTCCTTCTCCTCCCTTATTTTTTTTTTTAAAACTACTTTTGTAGGTTCTCATCTAAATCCATCTGAACTCTGACTTATACCCTCTTCCTTGCAATCTTGGCTTTGTTGATCTCTGGTGTCCAATAGGACAGAATGGAGGACCGGTAACTGATGTCAGAATTTCAGGTGTTTAGCCCACTGTGTTATAATCTTTGGGGAAAATTATTCTGCTAACAGAGTGGATGACAAAACTGCTTATTTTCTCTTCGAAGGAACAGTAGCAGGATATAGCCTTACAATCAAAGCCAACAAATAAATATTGCATCTATTCCAGCTCTTTGTAGAGATAAACATTAAATGGGGGGTAGTTATCAAACCCAAATTCAATGAAGGCCTGAAGATTAAAAGTGAGAAAACTCTTCCATAGTTTTTTGTAAATAAGAAGACTGGATCATGAAGTGATGGGTAGAAATATTTAACAGTTAAAGGGGGAAAACTACTTTTTTTCAAATGGTTGTTGTTCGTAGATCCTAAGTAACTGGAGGGAAGAACGATACCAGGATGATGTTAAAGCTAGGCAGATGATGCATGAAGCCTTACAGCTACGTCTTAATTTGGTAAGAAAGATGCATGAATATATTTCCCTTCACATTTATATTATCTAAGTTTGGAAATAGCCATTTAACAGAAATTACTTGGCAGTTGATGTTAAGAGGTGAGAGAGATGGAGAGTAGCAAAGTCTATCTGCCTGTCTATCCGGTTTTGTACTGCTGTCCATCACCACAGTATCTTAGAAATATCTACCTCAAATAGCAATAGCAAAATCCCTAGCAGATTCAACTTTTTTTTTCTCTTGTCCTTTCTTCCCTCTTTTCCTTTTCTCCCTTTCCTGAAATATCTTTGGAGAATGTCACAAAAGTGCCACCCTTTTCTGGAAGCTGAAAGCCATAGTCTATAATCACCAACTGGCAAGTATATGATAATATAACAAAAAAGTTTTGGAACCAGGCACTTGTTATAGTTGAGATTTCATTAAGCTGACTAGAATATTCAGCCACACGTGACAGCTGCATGGCTAAATTCCAGTCAGCTTTGAAAATTTCTACCTGGACCTCCAACTGCTGTGTAAACGGTAAATGAGAGGTGGCTTAACACCATTTTCTTTATTTTTAATGTAACTCCCAAAAAGTGTTTAGCACAGCAGAATAACCAATGCTTGAAAGCAACATGTAAATCCAAAATGGGAAGCACCAAAATAAAACAGAATAGCTGAATGTAATCAGGGAGCAGATTTTAGCTAAGAAAGAAGGTGCAGTGCTATGCAGCCCTACAATCTATAAGGTCAACCCTGCTCCTATTTAAGTGAATGTCATAGGTACCAACCATGGATTTCAGAGGATGCAAGATGGGACTTAGAACCATTAATCTGCAAACAGTAAAGACATTCCTTGTACAGTAAAACCAGTGTGGAAATAGTGATCTTTAAAGCTTTAGACTTTACTGATGAAGACTGGATTGTGTCTACAGTGAGCGAAGCAACAAATAAAGCACATGGCTTCAGACCAAAAGTTAGTCACTGATCTTCCTTCCAATATAATCATGACAATGGAGATTGATTGACAGGGCATTGGATATGGAGTTTCAAACTCTTCAGCAACTGGGATAGGAGGGACACGTGCTTCCCAGGGAACAGGTATCAAACAAGTTGCACCCTGTTGTAGCCATTCCAATGTAACTGTGAGCCAGTGTCATTGATCAGACATGGGCTTAGTAATATCCTTTTCTTCAGATCTTTCAACAACAGCAACATTTTTAGTCTAATAAGGGACAAAGAAAAGTGATAATCCTATATAAGTATTTGATTCAACACCCTTTGGAATCAGTGAGAATTTTCCTATTGACCTCAGTGCTGGTTTGGACATTAAATTTGTTAAGACTGATATTGCTGATCTTTCATTTTCAGCACTTTTGTGCAGTTGTATTGTGTTGGAGCAGGGAGGATCAAGTCTTATTGCCAAAGAATATATGAAGTTAATGCATAAATTACTCAGTAGAGGGGGAAAAAAGCCATGAATATAATTAGGATTCAGCATCAACTATAGTGTAACTAATAAATATTCAAAGGTATAAACAGGCATCTGTTTGAGTTATCTCCATCTTTTATGTTGTTTTGCATGTAGGTGGGTGGAATGTTTGACACTGTGCAGAGAAGTACGCAGTGGACTACAGACTGGGCACTTCTGCTTCTTCAGATAATTACTTCAGGAACTGTTGATATGCAAACCAACAAGTGTGTCTCTCTTATTATTATTAGATAATTCATTAATATCTATAATGTTTTGAATGAAAATACAGATAGTCATATTTACATGCTTATCGTAGCTTATTGTAAACATAGCCCTGATCTGGGGAAGCATTCCTATGAGGGACAGCATTTAAGCAAGAATTTAAAATTAAGTACCTCTTTAAATATTGTCCTGAATGGGGATGCACTTAAACACATGCTTAAGTGTTTTTCTGAATCAGGGCCTATTATTTCTAATGACCATTTGTACCAGCAGTTTATGTGCTGTTACACTATGCAGTGGCTCAGATTTGCAAATATTTTTGTGCACATATTTGTCCATGCACGTGCATGTGTGCATTAGGTGTTGTACAAGCTCCCTGGAGTTCATGTGTGTGTAAATATGCTTGAAATATCTGGTCCCATATGCCTAAAAAGTGTCGGTAGTCTTTGCCATAATTTGTTTTCAGAGATGTCTTGACAATCACGTTACTATAAAGATAATAGAATTTTAAATGTTGTTTACTAGATGTGTGAGTATTGTTCCTCAAGATGAAACGTAATACTTGTCTTTTTACCTCTTAGTGAATTATTCACGACGGTGCTTGATATGTTGGGTGTTCTGATCAATGGAACCCTAGCCTCTGACCTATCCAATGCATCCCAAGGGGGGTCTGAAGAGAACAAAAGAGCATACATGAATTTAGTTAAAAAGTTGAAAGTAAGTTTTGGATCTCTGATTTTTAACTGCACTTTTGTTGAACCACATTCTAGGCCCATCTTTTAATTCTATCAGTTTTATTGTCAGGGAGGTTGAAAGGAAAAGGAAAGAGAAGAAAATAGAGGAGCACTAGAGATAATAAAGAAGAGGCGAAGTGAATGAAAATGGTAATACGTGGAGACAGAAAGCAGAGTTTTGCGTGCTCTCCTTTAATTATACTGCACAAAACACTTCAGGATCAAGTGCTATAGCAAGACTTTATCATCATCCTTTTAGCCATGTTTGAGACTTTTAAATCAACATTTCACTTAAATCTTGTTTATATTTTCTGTATTCTGTTCAAATAAAAAGGAAGTGCAAAAGGCAATTTATAGGTGCAACAAAGGCCAAGCTAAAATACAAAATTAAATTTAGCAAAAGTACAGGGAACTGATCCGTCTGAGAACATGCTGTCTTTTGAATTGTGAAAGCATTGTAACATTTGAACTTCTCTTTTTTGTTAGAAGGAGCTAGGAGACAAGTGTTCGGAAAGTATTGACAAAGTTCGCCAGTTGCTACCTTTGCCAAAACAAACGTGTGACATTATCACCTGTGAACCAATGGGATCTTTGATTGACACCAAGGGAAACAAAATTGCAGGATTTGACTCCATAGATAAGAAACAGGCAAGAGTAAATGTTTACCTTAAAATCTCAGTTTTATTATGACTTTCTCATGTATATGAAAGTCAAATTAACAGTTTGATGTAATTTTTTTTTTTTTTTACAGTGTATGACTATATATTTGAAACTTATGGAAGTACTGTGCTTCTGTTGTTATGCACCTCCCTGGAATTACCGTTTTTAATTGTTTCTGATGCTTTATCAGTCATAATGTAATCTTCCTTAAAAACAAGAAACAAATAACTAGACTTTCTATGAGCAATCACTCTAAAAATGACATAGTATTACCAAGTTGTGAGGAGAAGTAGATGCTCTTGGTAGATCGAGAATTCTCAGCCTCATGGAACAATATCTTTAGAAACATCTTTTTCAAGATAGTTGATCTTTTTCTGATACAAGAATGCTGTAATCACTACAGAGAGAACACACATTTTAATTTGAACAATGTGAACATTCACACACGGGGGGGCACATCCTAGATTTCATTGCCAATGAAAACTCAGTTCATCCTCATGTAAGAGTTCACTGATATTTGCAAGTTTTTTGAGAAACTTAGATAGATTTGATTTTAGGTGGAAGCAATGAAAAATGTTATGATTTTTACATAGTCTTATGTAACCACAAATCAAAATTCAACAGTTTTGATTGTTTCACTTCATTTTTGATTTAATTGTTTTATAAAAC
>ML675649.1:23449098-23962321 GCA_007922155.1 Mesoclemmys tuberculata | reverse complement strand
TTTCCTTGGATGACTAGTCCTCAGAAAGCTGATTAGCTTTATGTAAGTTTACATACTTTTTCAGCTAACTTTCAACTTGAAAATGAAAAGCTAGGACTATATTTTTAGTTCTCTCTCTCTTTCCGAGGGCAATTCAGCTTTTTTATTTTACAACCCAGGTTCTGCATCGCTTGAAGTGTAGTGCTGACATGTATTCAATTGTGTTTTAAATATATGTACTTAGTGAGTGTTTTGGTCTAATGTCTTAATCTAGTGATGATTAATTTTTGTTGTTTAAAATGTATTAAAAATGTTAAAAGATTATTTGTGGTGCTTTCTGGTGAGGCTGTTGCATGATAGATGAAACCTAAGAAATATATTGGAAAATGACCACATTTTCAAAAGCTCTGTACAGCTATCAACATACACAATAGTGAACATATAGCTTGATTCATTCTAACAAGTGCTGGCCTTGGATACCCTCCACACAGAGGTTTTAACCATAGTGCACAAAAGCAGGTAATTCACATTGTTTTGTTGTTAAGGTACCATTTAAGAACATTTGTACTTTGTATTTTGGAACAGGGTCTTCAGGTATCAACAAAACAGAAAGTGTCCTCTTGGGATTTATTTGAGGGTCACAAAAATCCTGCTCCACTCTCCTGGGCTTGGTTTGGTACAGTTCGTGTTGATAGGAAAGTGATAAAGTATGAGGAGCAGCAGCATCTTCTCCTATACCACACACATCCCAAACCCAAGCCACGAAGCTACTACCTCGAGCCCTTATCACTTCCTCCAGAGGAGGAAGAGGAAGAGCCTACTACACCCGTTTCTCAGGAACCAGAAAGGAAATCAGCAGAGCTGTCAGATCAGGGAAAGCTTACCGCAGATGAAGAGAAGAAAACAAAAGGCAGGAAAAGAAAGACAAAATCTAATTCAAGAGCTGATGTAAGTGAATAGAGTGTACAATGTTAAACAATAATTATGTAAAGGCTTGATGCTGCAAGGTGTGAGTGTCTTCACCACCTCCAGAAGTTGCTCAGTAACTTGCAGGATAGAAGTGCTAAGAGGAGAATAAATGGTAAAAGTTGAGCAGGAAGCTGAAACGTTACCAGACAAGCCTGCCTCAAGGATTGATGTATAGGAATGCACTGTAAATTAATAATACTTGCAAATTAATATGAAATCTACTAAAACATGCTAGACTGGATCTTAATTATTGACAATTAGTCAGGATCATTAGGCATTCCATGCATGGTTGTTGTTTTTTCCACTTGTAACTCAGGTGCTTCTCTAATGCAAACATTTTCAATACATTTCTGAACTCCCCAATACCAGGGTGTGTTTGGAACTTTGGCTTTGGTTGAGGTGGTTGAGGCCGTTCTCTAGATTGTATAAAAGGGACATGGACAACTTGAAACAGGTCACTTGAATCTAATAAATGGAAGCCATTTTAATTTTCCATGTAGTTTGTTGCAATTTTTTACCGGAGTTTCCTGTTTTATGTTGTATTTTGTGTGTGCGGTGGGAGAGGGTGTTGCTATATGAGACTGACATAAACAACAAAGCCCAATGCACAGTATAGAACTTCTGATGAGGCAAACTTAACCTTCTGTATGATCTTTTTTTTTTTTTTTTTGGCCTAACGCCAAAACTTTTACTTCATGATTGAATGGCAAAACCATAATTTCTAAAACCCTTTCTTTACATAGTAACAGTGTTTTAATACTACAGTCCAGGTGTAGTGGTATTATATAAGCCTAACATTAGCTTGTGAATGTGATGTTTACGCAGATACTATCAGTAGTGGTAATTTTAACGTACGGGATTGTTTTTGCCTTTTGTGGTGTTTCGCGTTAGGTTCTCTATGTTATCTGTTGATATGCTATAAATTGTATAGATGTGCTATAACCAGTTACAGCATGCAGAAGATAATTGTTTATAAGATAAAACAGGCTGGAACATTTAAGAGAAGCTGTCATTCTTAATTACCTGTGGATAGCTTGTGACTCAATCTATTTTCTTACAGCATAGTAAACTACAATAGGGACAGTCTCAAATCCTTAAATAATTTAGTAGGAAAACTGGCATTATTTATGAGTTAATAGGGTAGGAATGTCACTAACGTTCCTTTTGATGGTATGTTTAAGGAATATCCACAGAACAATGTCCACAGAGTGCCTCCCAACTATTCACCGATTTCCTCTCAAATGATGCACCATCCCCAGGCTGCCTTGTGGGGTTATAACATTATGGGACAGCCACAACAGCCTGGTTTCTTTGTTCAGAACCAGCCCCTTCTACCAGGTACGTGTGGGCTTTGGAAGTAAATGGGGATATGTTACTTGTCATACAATAAGAACATTACTACTTGAAATAACAGTGATGTCTTATTTTTTACTTTAGTTTTTTTCACTAAACATGATGTGACTGCTACAGCCTTGAGTTTTAATCCTTTAGTTCACTTAGTACAAGGACTTTGCTCTCTCAACTAAAAAAAACGTTGAGGATCATCTCCATTAATTTATTCCATTTTGCATTTTATCGCTGGGTAAAAATAGATCACTGAAACATGTTAGAGAAATTTTGGTAGAATGCTGATAAGTAGTTTAATATAGGAGGTATAAGAAAATGTAATTTTAAAAGATTTCATGGTTTTTCCTTGTTACTTTGATTCATGGTGTATTTTTTAAAACTAGTTGAATCCTGATTTTTGGTTTGTTGTTATAAATTGATCAATGTCCAGTGTAAGTGGTACATAAATTCCATGGGATAATATCCTTTAACATTTGCTTGCCATGTGTGTTTGTATAACTTATTATTTTTTGTTTTTCATTTCATGGTCATGTCCAATGAAAATATTTTGCATACTCTAAGGGGAAATACAGCAAATCTTCTGATGCTGTTAAAAATAGCTACAATATCATGAAGGAAAATTATACAGCAGAAAATTTGTATGAGTTTGGTTACAAATATATAAACAGAAAATACTTTTCTGATGTTTCAAATATAAGTAGATTTTATTTATTCTAGGGAAAATGTCCAGAAAATATTAGATGATAATTGTAAAAAAATTAAGGAGATTGACTTTATTTGCAGCTTCCTTTAACTCTATTTCCTTCATAATAAACACACACATTAACTTTTGTTGGGCAGCATGCAGCGAATAAGAGATATTTAGCCTCTAGAATATCAGGGTGGAATGGACTTATTCTTTTGCAGTTGGTCATAAAATTATTCATTTTCTATAAGAACTGTCAAAGATAATTTAAAAAAAAAAATTTCATTATAAAACACATGTTGTACAGCACATTGCTTTATCATCTTCAGTATCAGGAGTTAGCATTCAGAGACCGCTTTCAATCTTCAAAGCTGGTTTTTCAAACTATTGGTGTTATGAACTCAGGAGTTCGTGGCTTGCAGTCCTGTGATCTTAAGCTGCTAGACTGTACTTAGTGCAATCCAGCTGCACCCACCTAAGTCAGGAGGTGCTTGGAGTACTCTAGCATGTGTGATTTTGAGAGCTGGAATAGCTAGTATGCTGCATTATAGTTATGAAGATCTTTTATTTATAAACCTTCTAATTAGAGTTTGGTTGAGACGTTAGAAAGACTGTTCCATCTCCCTCCCTCCTTTCTTTCTCCCTATCTTACAATTTTTATATGCGTGTTCCTCCTCTCCCTTTCCTTCCATTTGCTGAAAGTCATTTCTCCCTGGATCATGTTTTTATGCTCCTGTTACCTCTTTTGGTCTGAGTGGCTGGCCAAAAAATTCAGAGTCTAGTGAGTTGTTCCAGTTGGAGGTAGAAGCGAATGGAGTTTGGTATTTTCTTTCTTACATTTTTGTTTATTTACAAAGAATGTACACAGTCCTGTGTCTCTGAACACAGAATGAATCAAACAACAAGAAACAGCATCCCTGGCCAAAAAATCGCTTTCCAGGTTTCTTCCAGAGTCAGACACTATGTCAGGGGTGGCCAAACTTACTGACTCTCTGAGCTGCATACAACAATCTTCAGACATTTGAGAGCGGGGGCATGTGTGCCAGACCTTAAGGCTTCAGCAATGTGGTGGGGCTCAGGTCATGCCTGCTGAAGCCCTGAGCCATGGCAGTTGCTTCCCACAGGGCAGAAGCCTCAAGACCCCCTTCCCTGCATTGCTGAAGCCCCAGCAGGCATGCCTCGTGGGGCAGAAGTCTTGAGCCCTGGCAGGTGACGCCCATGGGGCAGAAGCCCCAAACCCCACCACCCTGCCACAGGGCTGAAGTCCCAAACTCCCCACTATAGTCAGGTAGGCGGAGAATGGGAGCGTGTCGAGGGCTCCTGTGAGCCACACTTTAACTGTAAAAGATACACGTGGCTCCCGAGCCACAGTTTAGCGACCCCTGCACTATGCTTTCAGATGCTCCCTGAGGCTGTCTGCCTCTCTGTCTGTCCTTGTCTGTCCTCAGCTTCTATGTGACCTTTCTCTCCCCATATCCATGCATCTAGCCAAAGGAATACTCAACCAGATGCTCCTGGATGGGTTCACACACACCTTTTGTCTTAGGTGGGGTTTATGCTTACAGTTATGGTAACTGAGGAGTGAATTCACACCTACCAATTTCAGTGGGATTTTAACTCCAACTGGTTACAAGGTTTCACACAGTACCTAGTAGTGGTCCCAATGTTGCTAAAACCCAAAACTGTACCCACGAGGGGTCCTAATGTTACTAAAACCGGTGTTACTGGGCCTAGTGTAGAGGAGGACAAACTATCTTAGCTATATACCACAGAGAACCATGAGGCTGAACCTTTGGTAAACGTGTGGTATACGCACTCACGCACGCACACACACAGAGTGGCAAATTGACCATCTACAGGAACTATTTAGGAAATCGAGCCTCTTGGAAAATGGAAATTTGCAAGGAGTAAAAAAGCAATATAACCTCTCGTGCCTAAATCTCCCTGAAAATTCAAATATGCACTTTTCTGTGCCGTTCTGTTTGCAGTGATCATAAACAACATAATTTTGATAGCACAGGTATGATGTGTAGAATTTTGAGCATGTCTTGAATTGAACACAGTTTACTTGGATCTGTCTCCTCTGAAATCTTTCATAGAAAGGTATTTCCACTGATTTACTCCTCAAAAGATTTTGATGTCTCTTACTAAATGACCTTTGCATGTTTCCCAAATCCATTCAGGATTGCATTCGTTACTTTGGGCAAGCACTTTAGTTTCCTTTTTTCCTGTGTGTCTGCTGCAGATTGAACAGTTATTTTGAAGGTGCTTGGACACAGTAATTGTCTCCTATTTCACATTTACATGCGAGGCACTCAGATATTACAGTTTTGGGCACCAGCTCCATTATTAGAATCTAGAAAAATGGATAGGTTTCCAGTAAAACGTCCGCTATTCTAAAGGTGCTCTTCTCTTTTTTGTAAGCCATGCTTACCTGTTAATTGTTCTGGCTGAGAATGTTAAACGCAAAGGTCTCCTACCATAATTTATTCTACTGCAGATCAAAGAAGAATAGACAGATTAACAGTGATCTGTCACGCCTTTTGCTTTAAAAGACAGGGGAAACATTGATAGTTTCTGTATTTTAGGTGGTTCCAGATTGGATCCTACAGGTTCTTTTGTTCCAACAAACACAAAACAAGCCCTGTCTAACATGCTACAGAGGCGTTCTGGCACCATGATGCAACCACCCTCCATACATGCAATTACGTCTCAGCAGCAGCTGCTCCAGATGAAACTCCTGCAGCAGCAGCAGCAGCAGCAACAGCGGCTACTCAGGCAGCAAGCCCAGACAAGGCCTTTCCAACAGGTTTGTTCAAACCCCAGAATATGGCGAGGAAATCCTTGGTTTCAGCTCCTATCATAGGTAGTTGCGTGTAGGCCTGTGAGACTGGCAGCCATCTGAGGTTACTTTGATCTCAGTTAACTGCCACAGCAGCAAGTCCACGTACTGTGTCTTGTTCCACCACGGCCATTAATTTTTAAACTTTCATTGCCAAACCAACCATTTTGTCTGTGTCCTTTTTAATTTTACTGCCAATCTCATGAAATCATTGGCCTGTCTTCTACTACTTAATGTCCTTGAACGTCCTGTGCTAATCTTTTTAATGAGTGTATGAATATTTTAAATGTATGTAAGATCAAGCCCATTTCTTGCAGAAAGCATGTGTAAAATTGAATATGTTTTTAAAGCACTACAGAAGGGAAAGTATTATCAGAGATTACAAATCCCTACGGCCCCTATTCTGATCTCAGTTACGTCACTTATCTTATAAACCTGGATATTACTTAAAACTTCAGTAGGTGATAAAGAAGATCTCATGGACACTATGCCTGCACTGCAATTAAAATCCCACCGCTGGCCCATGCCAGCTGAATTGGGCTAAGTAGCTCTTTCATTGTGGTGTAGATGTTTTCAGGCTTGGACTGCAGTCTGAGCTTTGGGACCCTCTCACATGTTAGTCAATTTGGTGTGCAAGTGTGGTAAGTTGCAGTTCAGCTTCTAACATCGTGGATGTCTTTTCTGTAACCCTGACACTGAATTTGAAATAGAAGGACTCATATGAATCTTCATACTGTTATTGTCAATATTAGTGTATTTTGGGAGAATACAACAGACTTGTTATTTTTCTTGGGGTTGCATATAAGTTTTAAAAAACACATCACCTTAGATAGTTTCTAAATTCCCTCAAGGCGGGAATCTGAGAGAGCTTTTCACAATCATGCTGCATGATCCAATATGCTATCAGACTGGGAAAACCAAATTTGCTCTTTCTGCTGTTTAATAATGTTCATTACATTTAAGAATTCCCGAATTTCCAGGGGGAGTCATTCACACACATTCTCTCTCTCTCTCTCTCTCTCTCTCTCACACACACACAATCTCTCTCTCTCTCACACACACACACAATCTCTCTCTCTCTCACACACACACACACAAAAATTGCTGGCATTTTACTTACTAACGTGTTTCATGAATGCAATGAACAAAGGATATACACAAAACCACACTTACCCACTATGTAAGTATGTGGGAAGTGCATGGCTTAAACCTGCTTTTCTGGAGATTGCTGCAGGGGCTTCCTAAAGCTGATGGTTTAGTCAGAACTAAATAACAGTATTTAAAAATAAAATTGGCTTCCAGATCCCTATTATTAAAAATTCATGTAATAATACTGAGTGATTTGTCATGTGGTGATTGTGTTTCCAGATCTTTCAAAATCTGCTTCTTGGGCATTCTTGGAACAAAAACTTCATCTTTTCTATAAGGAAATCCTTAGCATCAACAAATATTCAGTTTAGCCCCAAGCCATGCTTTCTTTGTATTGGTTTATTGCTCACAGGGAGTAGTACTTTTTTCCTAGCAAATACGTTCTTGCTAGTCTGCCTTTGTAAAATGCTATGTTTGTCATCTTGTGCAAGTGACTATGGATGTATTTGTCCTTGGCCCAGAATAATGGATGAACAACAGCTCCTGATGTACCATATACATAATACAAACATAAATAAAAAACAATAAAATAAAGCCACTCAGCAACACGAAGTCCTAAGAAAGTTGATGAGTAAATTCTACTGATTGTCTTTATTTTTAAGACCCTTTTGACCTATTCCCATGCTATAAATCATCTCATATGTTATCTTGATGTTGACTCCTGCTTCCTGTTTGCCAATGATGCCTGTCTTGATTGCCCATTTGTCGAATTTTCCTGGAAGTATCTACATGCTTTGTCTCATGCTGCATGAAAGGAACTCCTGTAAATATCTATAAAGCTACTTCATTGTCCTCTTTCAAATCCGTCCTTAAACCTCTCCTCCTGTGATGAGTACAAAAACCTCAACAATGATTAAAGAGCTGGTATGCTGAGACAGCTGCTTAGCACGCTATTGATAATCATCTTGTTACCTTGTGCTTTCCCCATAGGTCTGTTGTTTCTTGTCTTTCACTTAGATTGAAAGCTCTATGGGACAGTGACTGGCTATTTATGTGCTTATAGGGTGGCTAGCACAATGGGATGCTTATTGCCCTTTTGAGGCCTTGAAGTTCTACTGCAATACAAATAATAAATAATGATATGATGATATATAGCACTAGTCGCAAGCAATGTCTTGGTGTTGTACAGTCAAAGAGAGAGAAACTATTTGTTCACTTCCCATGCACTGCTCTATACTTCTCAGATGGAAAGGGGAGACATTCCTACACTGTTGTGCTTCCTTCCTTGAGGATTTTCTTTTCTCATATCTATTGTCCCTCAGAAAGGGGCTAGTTACTAGCCTTTAGAACTCATTTAGGCCATGCTGTACAAATGTCCTGCATGCATATTTCCTTACCTAAACTTAACCTTTCTGTCCATAGCTCAGGTAGGTCCGGCTTATTCCAGTCTTTGTGTTGTAAGAGCCAAAATGCTTGATCTAAGTCCCTGAGTCTCTTTCCCATGGATCTTAGGGCATGTCTACACTACTAAGTTTTGCCAGCGTAGCTGGGTTGTCTAGGAGTGTGAAAAAATCACACCCCTGATGTAATAGTTATGCTGGCAAAAAAACCCACCTGTGTACTAGTAAAAGAGTCCTGTTGCTGGTGTAGCTTTTGTCATTTGCTTAACCACAGCAGCAAAATAACTCATTTTGCTGGCATTTGCTGTATCTTCACTTGGGGACTTTGCACAGCTCTAGTTATACTAGCAAAGTCTTTGTAGAGCAGACTAGCCTTCGTCTGCTGACAACCCACTCTCCCCCCCTACCCCCCATCCAAAGGCCACTGTCTTAAAGATTTAGGATCCTCTTTGATCCTAGGTTTTGGTTGGGAGGAATACACCTCGCTGGACAAGATGGAGCCAGTCAGGGGTATGCCACTCAATACGTCCCCCCGTTGTTTTCCCAAGAAACCTCTGTCATTGTTTCAGTTCCTTTTGGCTTCTCTCTTACCTGCTTCCTTTGATTCAACTCCTGGCAATCAGGCAGGTTGATATCAAACTAATAACTTGAGGGGCCTATTATGTTTACAAAAAATAGTCCAATATTCTGCATTGGGACCATGTACTACATCACCATTTGATTTCAGGCTTATAATCAGTTACGGATATTATTTCCTAACTAGCTGCTTGCTGAATATATCCTTGGCCTGCTGGAAGGTGTACACCAGGGGTAGTCAATAGGACATCTGCAGCCCAAATTTGGGCCGCCATATGCTTTTGAACAAACCCCCAGAACTTTTTATGTAGTTATCGTTGTTGTTTTTGTATTATTTTCTCTGGAGTCTGGACCTTGACTATACCTTAACCAAGAAATGTGGACCTTGACAATAAATAATGGACCACCCCGGTGTATACCTTCCCTTCCTAAAGCTACAATCATATGTGATTTTTATTTTTAAAACATCCCCTCATGTAGACAGTGCCAATGATTCCTTTAACCATTTTATTTCTTGGTGGTCATCTCAAACCTCCACTGCAAAGTGTTAACTGGATGTGAGAAGTTAACAAGATTCTGAGAGTGATTTTGCCTAAATGCCATTTAATACCTGCTCAGGTGTTAAGACGTTGTGTTTCTCTGCAATGGCTGGAAATTGCAGCAGAGAGAAGAGGGCCATGTCTACACTACAAGCACCACAGCAGCATAGCTGTGGCACTGCCCTTATGCTGTTGTACCACCGTAGTGCAGAGGCTTTCTTACAGTGATGGAAGGATTTTTCCAGCACTGTAGGTAATCCAGCTCTTCCATTGACCTAACTGATCTATGTCAGGGGCTATGGCTGGTAGGGATGTGAAGTTTTCACACCCCTCAGCTATGTCTACCTAACTTTTTAGCATAGACCAGGCCTCAATCTCTCTTAGGGCTTGTCTACCCAGAGCCACAATGTGCACTACAGGGGTGTGGTTTCTAAAGCACAGTAAGGTGTTGTGCACTAAGTTCCCTAAGTTCACATAGCATTTGGTAGCACTGCATTAAAGCACGCTGGAGAACTTCTAGTTTGCACCAGCAGGGTCTACATGGACCAGTTGTGCTTTAAAAATCAGATCCCCAGAGTGCACATTGACCTACCATGTAGATAGGCTCTTAGGTTATGGTCCAAAGTCCATTCAAGTCAAGCATAGTACATAGTCAATCCTATTCAAGTCAATCATATATGACTTCCATGGTCATTGGATTGGGCCTTTACACTGAAATTTTTTTATGCAGTTGTCTATACACAAAGTTGCACTAACATTTAACTAAAATAGGTTTTAAAAACTGATTCAGTTAAACCAGTGTAAAACCCCTAGCTGGATACTCTTAAATCCATTTAAACCTGGCTAATAGATTTAATTTAATTTGGTACTGAATCAATTTAAGATACATTGATTTAAACCTGGTGTATATTGATCTAAGAGTATCCACATAGGTGTTTTGCACTGAATTCACTAAACAAGGTTTAAACTTTTTAGTTAAACCTCTGCAGCTTTATGCCTAGACAAGGCCTTCACAACATACAAGAGGGCTTATTACATACAGGCAGTTGGGTTGGCCACTGCCAAGGTTTTGTATAATGCCAGGCTCAGTATGCTCCCTTTGTGGTTTTATCTGTTTCCTGGCACTTTTATCTGTGATTTAATGTCCTGTTTACAACATTTGTCTTTCAGACATTTTAGCTGTCTCTACACTAACCTTAGTAACAAAATATTTCTCTTGTTGTTAATACCAGATGGCCTGCCTCAATGGAAGTGTAGATAAGTCTCTTCTGTCTGCTGGCGTTTTTAACACCACATGTTTAGACCTGCTCTGAGCCTTGCCTACACGAGGATTTAATGTGTTGGTGGAGCTGCCTAGGTGTCAGCAGTGGCAGGGAAATTTTGGCAAAAGAATTTGAGAGTAGATAAGCCGTTTTAAAGTATGAATTACTTTCACGGGCTTCCCAGACATATGCTGTGGTACAACCAGAAATTCTTATGAACTCTGGGCAATCTTTTCCTCCATAGTTCAAATGCAGTAGTGGGACTGAAAAATTAGCCAGCGTTACCTAAGCGAAAAAGAAATGTTTCCCTGAACTTAGTATAGGAAATACCTTAAGAACTGAAGGAAAAAAAAGTTAGCAAATGCAAATCTTATCTTTATTTAAGGCATTGGGTATCTCTAAGGCATCACCAGCATGAACTGTATTTTTTTAACTGGTGGCGAAGCTAGTAGGGTTTCTTAAGTTTCTTGAGGTTTTACTTCCCTATGTTGCTGCCAGCTGGAAGATTGGTGTTCCTGCTCATTGACTTAATTAGCATTGTATGTTTCACAAAACATCCGTAGTATGCAATTCTATAGGACCCCCTAAATTTCTGTAAATAAATCTAAAAGGAGCCAACACTTTTGCGCCTGTGGGACTGTAAATACTGTTCTATTAAAATCTTTTGCTCCAGAGTAAACACCATTCTCTATTAAAAAAGCCTATTATTTGCTCCACTAATTTCACATATTGCATATACAATAAAAGCCTACTGTGAATTATAAGGAATCTATAATAGTTTATAGACAGTTCAGAATTCCTGTACAGAATTCTTGTAGCACTGTTAAGCTTGATTAGCACCATAAAATACCTATAAGTGACTTTTAGTGGTCCTGAAGGACAATTTTCTGACAGCAAATACAGATAGGCAGTATAAACGTTTTTGTTTAGTTAGGTGGCGAAGTATATATATATTTTTTTTAATTAATTTTATTATGTACAATGAAGAATGAAGGATTAATATATAACAATTGCATTAGACATTTGGAAGTTGCTTTTTTGTATTATTTTGGTATATTAATTTAGCAGGTTGTAAACAGGTGATTGCTATGATTTAAATGACATTTTAAATTAGTTGATATTTATTAGTATATTAGTTGATAATCTAGCACCATTTCTTTATTAAAGACAAACAATTGCTGATGCAAATAGCATGTATTTTACTATTTGCGATTAAGAATGTATTCATCCACTTTTGTGTGGAAAGTGTCTATAGTGTTCACTCTAGACTTTGAGTTGATTTTAATGGTAAGTGTAAAGATTCAGTGAGGGAAGCAATGTACTATAAACACTTGATGTAGGGGGTCAGCCTGAGCTACACAATGAGAGTATAAGTGCAGTTTAGATATGTTGTGTTAGGAGGATCAGAAGATAATCAGATGGCATAACTGAGGAATAAATATAGCCCTTGAGTATGTTAATCTTGCTCTGGGACTAGGAGGTTGTGATTGTGGTTGAGATATAAATTGACCCCTGTAGATTTATCTGCTACAAAATAAACTCTTTTTTTGTGATGTCTTGATATCAGTATTCTGACTGTTTGTAAGATCATCTTAACCATGTTTTTCTATTCCCAGGAGATCTGATGTTTCTGTGTCAGCTATGGTTAGAAATGCATCACTTGCTGATGACTTATTAGTTATGTTTCTCGTAGTCCTAGGACATCAAATATTTGTTTTTATTAGATCTGTCTGATAATCCAAGACATATTGCAGAAGGAAGACCACAAATAAAAGTTTACTTACCTTCTATGTTTTACAGAATATGCATGTTCTTCCAGCCTGGAAATACACTTATTTTCATGATGACATTTAAAGTACTGTAAATGCAGGAAATAAGCTTATTTTACCATGTTTTTAAATGGAAATATTTTGTAAAAAATTGTTTTTAAAAAAGTGAACAGTAAAGAACTTTTCTAATATGTTTTACTGAAGATTTGTATTGCTTCAGCATGAGTTAAAATAGTACCAAATAAAGTACGGAATTTGAAAATAAGCGTAGTTGTTCACATGGATATTTTTCTGTGAAGTGCATTACTATGGAGTTGCATGTCAGGTGCAGTAATCTCATTGCTGTCGAGTAGCTGATGTATCTGTCACTTGTTTTTGGTCTGTTGCTGTGAAACTACTCCTTGCCCTCAAATCCCATTGATTTCAGCATGTGTTGAAATGTTCAGCATCTCTCAGTAAGCAGGTGCACAACGCTTTCGAGGATTGGACCTATGGAGAAGAACAAGCAGAGTAGTCACAAGTATTGTTTATATTAGCGTGACCTGCACCTCCTCTAGCTCTCATCTCCTCCCTGGCATCTCCCCTTGTGTTCACTCTCCGTGACCTGATAGCAACATCAGCTCATTGTGAGTGGATACCAGAAACTCAACACTGTAGCACCTCTCCTTGGAGGTTCTGTTTGGTGATGTGTGCCTGAAACTGTCCACACAACAGTAATAATAAAAATGTATATTTATTAAAATAGATGGTAAAACTGTAATTAAAACAAAAGAAACCCCATTTGTTTAACACACCTACATTTACACTTCTCATAATCTAGATAAGGCATTCTCAGGTAAATTACAGAAGGAAAAAGGGAAGGGTTGAATTGTTTACATCTCTTGAAGGTAATCCCCTCTTGGATGGGACTGGCAGCCTCCCTTTCTGACTAAGTATCAGCTTTTCTCTAATGTCCCCAGGTGCTGAAGTATTTAGTGTTGTTGTAGCCATGCTGTACCCAGGACCTTAGAGAGACAAGGTGGGTGAGGTAATATCTTTTATTGGACCAACTTCTGTTGTTATGCTAAACAATCTATTCCACCTTGCATTCAGCTGTGATGCTCAGACTACTTTTCCCAGACCTGAAGAAGAGATCTGTGTGGCTCAGAAGCTTGTTTTCCTCACAAACAGAAGTTGGTGCAATAAAAGATACTTCCTTTACCCCCAGTTTCCAAACCAGATTTCTCAATTTACCTGTGCACACAATAGGGTTTGGGAACCTGATGTATTCTCTGGGAAATGGACCAGTGAGGACATGAGAACCCATTTACGATGATCAATAGATGTCTTTCAGATACTTAGCTACTTAACTGCCTAGCCCAATGACCACATTTCACAAGTTGTCTGGTTGTGTCTAGCTTTGGCCAAACCTGTTGTTTAAATCCAGCCAGCTAATTTTTTCCTTTTGCAAAGAATTTAGAGTTATGTTCAGATCCCCAGACCATCTGCAATATCCTGAAACTTTTTACTCTGAAAATCATTTATTTTAAATAGCTTATTTGCAAACCTGTTAAAGATGAGGTCTATTTGAAATTGTTCGTCTCAGATCTTATTCACCTATCATGTTCTCAGTTGTTTATCAGTTTCCTCCTCAAATGGCAAAAGGATTAAAAATAAAAGGGTGTAAAAAATGTGATACTAATCCTTGTAAAGATAATACATTTGGTAATTGGATTGTATTGCTGCTGATGGTGGGCTGTATAGGTAAAGTAATAATTATTTTAAGATGTTTATGAAAGAATGTCACTAGCCTTGTCTCATCAATGCAGTAGCCATGTTGTAAAGATGTCATTTAACTGAAGTCATTTACGTATAATAAGAATGTTTTGTGTTAAGGGAGCAACTTTTCTAATGAACCAAAGCTAATATTTATTCTCTGTGTTGTTTGCTATTTTCTCGCCTGTGCTTTTCCTTCAGGATGTCTGTAACACTGCTGTAGCTCTTCAAGAAGGCTTTGACAACATAATGGTAACCACACTGCTGTCTTCAGCTTTTTTTTTCTTTCTCACAAACATGCATTTCTTTCAATGCACAAGCTTTACAATTTGCTGTAAATGAGAATGACATGCTTTGAGCTGTCCTGTAACTCAGACAGTAGTGTGTGCATGTGTGTAGAATACATATGCACATGTGCACATGGAGTATTCCTTTGACACGTTTCCAGTAACTTTCTCATTAGCTTATTATTTTCCTTTTAAAAATATTTCACACTTTTTGTTGTAAAGGATTAGAGGAAGGGTGAGATGTTTCTGATGCCACATGCATTTAAGCATGACCCATGTCTGCACATACCATCATGCTGATTGCTGGTTTTACTCCAGTTTTTTTACCTTCCAACTCTTCCCTGCTTTGAGCTTCTATGACAGCTTCAATCATTTAGTAATATGAGATTGACGGCATTCTGCAACGTTTCTGGTGCTGCTCCATGGACTGACAGATGAGCTGTAAAACTAGTGTAGGCAACATGTTTCTCAGCACCCTAATTCATGCCATCAAAATTCCAAACAAGCTCTTAATTCTATTCAGATTATGGGCGTGTGCCAGTTCCCACTTAAATGGGTAATAGTTTTGCCATTTCATCAATGGAAGCAGTGTTCTTCCTTGTCCCTCTGTACTAGGAGTCCCCAAAATGCTTGTGATCTCAGATCACTGCACTGCTGTCATATTACTGAGCCACCTAGGAAAGCAGCTTTGTGTTTTAGATACTATGGGTCAAGTAACAAACTATCAGTATAGCATGTTGACATACGAATGCTAAATATTGAAACATAAACCCTTCCCCCCAGTCCATTTCAGAAGTCAGAAGATAAATGATGTGTCATGATAAATGTAGTGTGTAGCATATTTTATATTTTTGTATTAGTACTGCATTTTTATTAGAAATTGGAAAAAATGGTACACGTTTTCTAGCTAACATTTTATGAAAAGATATTTTGTCTCTGGGATGTCTATTATACAAGGACCAGGTTTTCAGAAGAGCTCAGCTCCCATTTAGGCACCAAGATAAATGGCCAAGTTTTCAAAAAAATCTCAGCATGTTGGGTGAGTGCTCAGTAGAGTGACCAGATGTCCCAGTTTTATAGGGACAGTCCCCTTGTCCCAATTTTTCACGCTTGCTATCTGGTCACCCTACTGCTGAGGTCTTTTAAAAATCTGCTTGTAAGTGTCATAGTGGGACCTTTTGAGTGCTGAGCACTTTTGAAAATCTGACATTTTAAAATTTGGAAAATCTGACCTAAATGACTTGTGAGCAGACAAGGGGTAAAATCCTGCCACTGTTGAAGTCCATAAGAGTTTTGCCATTGTCTTCAGTGGGGCCAAGAATTTCACCCCAAATCATAATTAAAAAAAAAAAGTTTAATAAAATTAATTTATTCAAAAAATTAATCTATTGCTGTGGCTTGGTGAAGTTCAATTTTAATAGCTGTGTTGAGGGCTTGTAAGCCATAATTGATTGGGAAAATTATGTTTCAAAGTTGGTTGCATGCCTTGCTTCCTGTCCTGGGGAGACTGTTCATGTTGTTTAAATATTGAAAGAGAGAGCCAAACAGAATTAATCTTTGTTAAAATGTCGGGGGGGTGCTGTGATTTTAATATTTTATATATTTGCAATAAATATTTTTATTTACTGGAGACTTGGCAGCAGAGAGATATAGTTTGGCATCTGTGCAGTTAATAAAACATGCCTAGATGTATTATGGGCATACGCTGGAGACTTTCATTTTATACAGATGTATCGAGTATCAAACCATGACAGTTATGGTCTAAGGAAGTGTTAGTATTTCGTTTTCTGTTTCCAAACACGGACTTTGTTGCCAGCCTCACTGAGGTAGCTCAAGCTGCTTTAATGGTCTATGTCAATTCTGTTGCCATGCTATAAAAGATTACTTATAACCACACAACTTACCAGACAGTGTGTTCAGTTCCAGTTGCAGTGAGTTTTGCTGCATGTTTTTTCTATACGTAATCAGAACGTAAGATACCATAGCTACTAGTATAAGCTTGCATCAGCTCTCAGAAGAGCTCCTTTTTGTTACTGGCATGCATGATTCCATTTCTCACCAATTAACTTGCATGCTAGTTTACTCCTGAATAAATAATGCCTGTTCTGATAAAAATAATCACAGAATTCTTGCTCACAGTACTGGAATTTGCTCTGTGTTTGCCTGCTGCTCTGGATAAAATTAACCTCTATCCTGCCTTGCTAACAGCTTTTTGTTTTAAAGTTCACTTTTGCTTTATACCAATAGCTCAGGTCTGATGTAGATAGGGCCTTATTGCTCAAGTAGACTCTGGTCATAAATAAAAATATACTCTGCTTTGTAACTCATAAAACATAGCCTGCTGGGCTTCAATAGTACCTTTTAGTTGTTGAGACAAGTCTGTGAATGAATTTTGTGAAAAGGAGTAATTAAATGGGGGGGGTTCCCGTCTACAGCTTAGTTCTGTTTGTGAAATCATGCATCTCCAGCATTTTCTTAATGAACTAGGGCTCAATCCTAAATCAGAAATTCTTCTGAAGTTTATGGAAGTATTTCCATTGATTTCAGTGGGAGTTGAATGCCCATATGAAATGAGCACTTGCGTCAGTGGGCAAAATTCCATTCTTTCAGTGATTTCATTGGCAGTTGGACATATGTATCAACAGAAGAAGGGGTGACATATTCCATTGATTCTCAAAACACATTATGTACTGTGCCACCTGCAGAACCCTCTAGTGGGTCTCTGTTGTGTCCTTTTAGAAGCAGTGTTACTGATTGGAAGAGATATTTGAGTCTTTAAAAGCCAATCCCCAGCACAGTTCCAGGTTTCTTCCCGTTGTTACAAGCGTACCGTTCTGGAATCTTGGTTTCTTTAAGTGTGGTTCCTGGATCATGCAGGGCAGACAACGAGCCCCAGTTTCTGATATTTTGTCCCCAAACAGGAAGCTAGCAAAGGTGAGGGACCTGTTACCCTTCCTCTGCTGACAGTTTCAATCTGAACTCCTAGAAAAGAATGTGGGCATCTGGTTCAGGCCTTGAGCCCTTTCTACTGCTCTTTTCCTA
The DNA here is from genome assembly GCA_007922155.1 of Mesoclemmys tuberculata. Lineage (NCBI taxonomy): Eukaryota > Metazoa > Chordata > Testudines > Chelidae > Mesoclemmys > Mesoclemmys tuberculata. The sequence goes on along the minus strand of ML675649.1, from coordinate 23,944,780 downwards.
GGGTAAACAGGGAAATGTGTTTTTCCTAGGTTTCTTGCTTCTTGGGGTTGGGATTTGTCTGCCTCTCCAGCCAAACTAAATTATCCCTTTTTGGGTTAATGTCTCCCTGTACAGAGTCCACTCAGACCACACTGATCTATTTATGCGCCAGGTCTGTTTTCCTGATGCTTTTGTCACAGTGTCCAAATAGCAGTTAAACTGTGGGCCTGGTGTTAACTTATTTTTATATTTACTATCACATTACAATACTTTGTATCACTTCCAACAGTGTGACCATTGACAGGATGAGAATGAGTGATGAAGAAAAATTCCTGTTGCTCTTGAGGCTTTATCTCCAAGTGGCATTACTCTTTGTCTCACTGATGACACTCATGGTAACATTGGCAGTAGGTTATTGTCCAGGGGGCTTTGAATGATAGTGCCGATATTTTGCTTAAATGTGGTGATAAAAGATTAGAGATGTTTTGTTTTGTTTTTGGGTTTTTTTTGTTTGTTTCTCTGTTTTTTGTTGGGGAGAGTGAAGATCAGTGCAAAAGCTGAATGCAAAGCTCTTAGGGACCAATCCTGTAATTTTACTTATGTCTGCAAATGTTTGGTGGCTTGAGTCCTTAGGCCTGGATTTTAACGGTATTTAGGTGTTGCCGCACTCAGCGTTGCAACCCCTAACTGATTTAGGAGCCTAAATTTCATTTTCAAAAGTAATTTAGGCAATTAGGAACTTAAATTTCATCTGAGTCAGTGGGATTTAGGCTCCTAAATGCCTAAATCCCTTTTGAAAATGAGATTTAGGTTCCTAAAACAGTTAGGGATTGCAATGTTGAACCAAGCAACATCTAAATCCTATAAAAATCTAGGCCTTAGCGACTAGTACGGTTGTTCAATCCATTTGTCTGAGGTTTTAGAATCACAGAAAAATGTATGTTTCATTGTACCTCTCTCAACTTTTCACTTGCAAATTGGTCACGTTTGATCCTGTATCTTTGCCCAACATTAGTATTTTCTTCATCATTCTTCCCTTCATAACTGTATGAGTGGCAGTTTAAATTTATTAGTGGTTTTTTATTCTCTGGGGACAGCACCGCTAATGTGTTCACTTTTGAAAATTAAATTGTAATGAACTCTGCTATTGCAGCACTGACCTCGTGTAATGAACTCTGCTATTGCAGCACTGACCTCGGTTGCTTGGATGCATTTAGTTTCTATGGATTGTAACTGGCGGTGTCATGATTCATATCTCTTCACATAAAAGACAATTTTAAATCAACAAATGGGGCTTTTAATGATCACAGTTGCTGCATGTGTTTTCAGGCTCTACTGGAAATGAGTGCATTGTCTGTCTACCTATCCCGTAGGTCAGTGTTTCCCAACCAGTGTGCCATGGCACACTGGTGTGCCGTCAGGCCTGAGCAGGTGTGCCACGGAATTTCTTGAAAACCTACTTGAAGAGTTGAGTTGGCTCATGAATATCCATGAGTTCATTTGGAGACTATATGGTGGTGTGCCTCAAAATAATTAAAAGGTATCAAGGTGTGCCATGGCAGAGAAAAGTTTGGGAACCACTGCCGTAGGTATTTAAATTTCACCATAATATCTGAACGCCTTATGATATAATCATAGTCCTTTATTTTCATTGTTTGCACTTTCTATTATGAGGGGTCGCTCTTACACTAATTGATCAGAATGGCTTCAGAAAGTTATTCTTTGAGTCTGTGTCTTGATACGTCTCCTGCATAATTCAGTACCCTGTCCGCAAGAATTTGTTACCTTTTGTCCAAAAGAGCCAGTTATATTCCAGACTCTATTTTTAAGTAATCCCTATAGGCTTTCTACTGACTTGATGATTGTGGGTTTTTTCATGCATTGCTATGCTACAGTAGTGTTTCTGAGCTGAACAAAAGATAACTTTTCTACCCGCTCTCACCCCCCCCCCCATAAGATGTAGATGTACATGCTGCTCAGTGGTCAGTTCAGTGTCAGAAAACAGAATTTTCTTGAACGAAAAAGGTTGGAAACTGGTTAATTCTGTTCATAAAAGAAGTGTAGGACTTGACTGAATGAGCTATTTGTGTCCATGGAAGCAGAAAAAGACTTTAGAATAAGCAGATTTGATTTGATTTGAACTTTATCTTTCAGGGCCAACCAATAGATCAGGCTGCTATTTTCGCTCAACAAGTACGATCTTCTTCCCAGCTTCCGCAGTATCCAGGGTTACAGCAGGCACAGGTACTGAGCTACTGCTATGGAACATTTGCCTCCAGGCTGTAAGATAAACACAAGAAATTCACTTCAGTGTGGAGAGTCCAAGCACTGCCCTATATCCTTTTGAAGGTCTGGAATAAAGGCTTAATTGGGACTTCAGTAGTGTGTAGGTTCCTAGAATTTCACTCTTAATGAAAAGCTATTGAGAGTTCTTCAGTTCCTACCTAGTTTAGTCAAACAAATCTTTTTGGCAGGCTTCTAATATTTTTCCAGTGGTCTCCCCATAAAGTCCATGTGTATCGCAATATTGAATCTGAAATTCAGGCTGGTTATGGTGAGGTTGGACCCACTGATTTTTTGCTACCCTCGTTATGTCATGATGATAGTGATCCAGAAAAGAAATGGTACTGAAGACCCCAGATATCACACCTGATTAAGCACTGAAAAACTAGGCAAGATGGAAATTAAAACTGAAATGAATGTGTTCACACTGTCGCTGAGTGAGCCTATTAGAAATAGAGAAATACACTATTAAAATATAAGGGTAACTGCTGTTTGGTGTAATTATACAGTGGAATGTTTTAGTGAGGGTTCCATTGCCCAGATTTTACTTTTTAAGAAAGGTTACCTTTTTTCCTGTAATGCTTAAGGAGATTAACGTGTGGCCGTTGTTAAATTGTACCATGGGCTGTTTTCCATGCAGACTGTGCCTCATGGATACACAATGTACAGTACTCAGATGCCTTTGCAGCAACAGCAGGCTGGTGGTGTAGTGCTTTCACCCAGCTACAACCCCAGAACGTATCCAGCAACTCATTCCAGTCCAGCTCTAATGGAAAGACTGAGACAGATGCAACAACAGCCAACTGGGTACATTCAACAGCAGGCTGCTGCTTATATTCAGCCTTTAACAGGCTCTCAGCGGTAAGGCTTTAAATGATCTTTTAGTTTATTATATTGCAGTGTGTGTGCAGTCTTGATGTATGGCTCTAATGTTCCATTTAAAATTATGTCCATTAATCAGAATGAGGTTGATGGCAAGTCTTGCTGCTGTTTGTTGTTCTCCCTCCCACTTCCTGCCTATTGTTGGTTACAATCACTTGTTGCTTCTCATTTTCAATTAGATGGTAAATTGTTTGGGCACAGACTGGGCCATCCTCTGTGGTGGTGCAGCAGCTGGCACAGTGGAGCCTTTCTGTTTATAAGTGTATTTTGGGTACATAATACACAGAGAATTTACCAGGGTGTAACACTTAATACCATAATCTGGTTTACGTGCATAAATCCTACAGGATCAATGGGGAAATAAATGCTGGAAAGTCTATGAAACACACGATGTGCTCATTCATTCAACTAGTGATGGGCAAATGCACTTTGCTTAAGTTTGAATGCACTAGATCAACTAGAAAGTTCAGCTCAGATGTAGTGGGATTTACTTTCTGCCTGGAGATACTCAGAAAAGAAGCAATCAGGAAAAGATGGAAGAATCAAGGGGGAGAAAGAGGGAAAGAAGTGATAATGGAACAAAGTGGGTAGAGTGTAAATTAAATTGGTGGAGTGGGAGGGGGAAGAGATGGAAATTCTAATAAAAATATAGGATGGGGATTTTCAGAAGTGCCATGCATTGGCCAAACTCTGCTCCTGTTGAAGTTCAATGAGAGTTTTACCATCAACTTCAATAAGAGCAGTGTTAGGCCAATGTCAAATGCTTCTGGCAATCCCCCTGGCACAGTATATACCAGCCAGTGTGTCAGAGCCAGCCTATCTTTTAGAGAGTTTTTCTGTCCTGATAAGGAACACATTTTACTGTTCAGCTAGAAATGCACATTTTTATTTGGATAATCCTTGAAAAAACATGAGGTTAAATTATGGGTGAAAAAGCTTCACAAACTCAGAATTGTTTTGAAAACAAAGTTTTCAAGATTTGCAAAATCTCAGACTCCACAAATGTATCTATCCCTAAGTGTCATGGGATAGATATGATTCAAAAGCCTGTCTTCAAAAGAAAATTTTAAGATTTCCCAAACTGCTGAAAACATCTGTGAGGTCACTATAACTGTGGGGATCTGAGGACAGAACAGTTGTTTGGCTTTCTTTATGATGCAGATGTTATGTTTCAGAGTCCAGATGAAGCACATTGATTCTATTTATTAGTTATGTAAGGCATCACACAGTCAAAATGACTAATTGGAACAAAGGTTTTAGAGACCAACACAAGTACAGTACCTAATTTTAATTTTGTATAATATGCTGATTTGTGTACTGGAGAGCATTATCAAGCTCTAAGAATAAACCTTCATGTTTGACCTAGGACTAAAATATTTCTAAAATATGCTTAATAACTTACAGCCCGATGGAGCTCTCAGTGAAGTCAATATAAGTTTTTCTATCAATGAGATAGTGGATAGTGGATAAGGCGTTGAACTGGGGATCAGGATTCCTGAACTCTGTTCCTGGCTCTACCACAGATCTGCTGTGTGACCTTGGGCAGATCATTTTCCCCTCTGTTTCTCTCTTTCCTATTGGCATACTTCGTTTTGTATTTTTAGATTGTAAAGACTTTGGGGGCAGGGACTATCTCGTTATGTGTTTGTACATTGTTTACATTGCAGTATCTTTGGGAACCCAGCATTAAATTTATGAATGGTTTATGTAGGTTTATGTCCTCCTCCTGGAGGAGGGTTACCACAGCTCCTACTGGAACTCAAAACAGTAGGGGATGACTACACCTGGGATTGTAAACAACTTTGGAGAAGCACTAACTCCTGCGTGATTCATATATACTGGTTCAAACTGAGTTTTTCACAGACCAAGCAACAAAGAGAAACCTGGGGTATTTAAAGAGTGAGTTTAAACACACTCAAGGGCCTTCTGTGTGAGTGAGCAAATAAATGGTCAGGGTCTTTGGTCCTGAAGGACTGGAGAAGGGGTAATGGCGTACCACATCCCCAGTGTGGCAGATGAGCAAGTTCTGGTATGATTACTAAGCCTTTAGCGAGTTTTATTGGGTTTTTATCTGTTTTCTCTCTGATGCTTTGCCCTACGAGTACGTTCTGCTGAGAAGGAGCTGTGTGGCAACATGTAACTGCTGACATATGCTGGTCATTCTCCTTGGCAAAAAAGCAAGCACGGGCACTGGCCATTAGGCAGATTGGCTTGCTAGGGTTATCACAGTATATGGCATGGGGCTGTACAGCCTTCAACCCTGGTCAGAAGGGAGTGGGACATGGGTCCATACCCAGGTCATCGCTAGAGGCCTTAGCATGACTGGCACTTTTGTGGGGTGACCATGGAAGGGGGACGGAGGGCAGGGGGAATACAGGGGTAGCTGTCTTGAAACTATGGCATCTAGCCCAGAGGTACTCCTGTAAAAATAATAATTAATAATAAAAACCTCAGTGGGAATTGGATAGGTCCAAAAGGTAAAATAAAAAAGCCTTAAGAGTTGTTGCTGGTTTACAAAAACTTGGCATTCATGAACTTTTCTATTTTTTAGTGGGCGAATTGGTTGATAAGAAAAACTAGGTGGTTATCAGCCTTGGCTAAAGACACTATTTTAAATATATTGTGGAAACAAATTCATTTTACCTTAAAAGTTAATTTTTATCGTTACATGATCTCAGAATCAGTATCCCTTCTGCCCCTCTCTTCCCCCCAGTTCGGTGGAGGGAAGCTGCCTTTCAAGCTCCAGTCTCATGTCTATCTCCCAGACACTCCAGAGATCTTTTCCTGCAGAGTGAGGGATCTATATATATTTCAAATCATGCAAAAAAAAATGCAGGGAAAAAACAACCCCCTGCTTCAAAATAAAAAGTTTAAGGCCATTTTTATGCACAATAATGGAGTAATAAAGGGCATTTTTTAAATCTATTTCAACTGGGAGTTTCAAAACATCCTAGGAGAGTTAGGCACCAAGATTCCATTAAAGTTCTTTGAGATTTAGATGTTCTGTTCCTTTGGCCCCTTTGAAAATCCTATCCTGATATTTATATTGGAATAGTACCAAGAGATCCTGATCAGGATCAGGTCTCATTGTGCTAGCTAGAAGCTGTATAAGTAGAGGAAGAACAGTCATTGCACTGAAGTGCTTGCAGTCTGTTCTTCTTCACAGTTCAATTTAAATGTCATCAGCATTGTTAAAAAATATAATCCTGGCCCACATATTGTAGAGTAACTGATGTTTAGCCGTAAGATCAAACATCTATTTTTTCATCTCTGCAACAGCATCAAGCTTGTGTCCAACTTTTTCTTCTGTTGGGGAAGAAATAATTTCCATCTTCTGATGACTACATAGTGAACTGCTAACAACAAAGCATTAATCATCTTGGGTTTGTTACAAATATGGTCAAGCTTTGGTTGACCCCCTCGAACCAATGAGATATCCCTTAATTTGGATGTATTTACAGTTTTTTACTGTAACATTAGCATGTCCTTACCTCCCCTGCTTCTCATTACTAAATTACACCACTGTTTGAACACACTGACCACAGTTTTATTTAAACAGCTTACAAATAAAGAAGTACTCATCATCATGTGGAAATCCAGCTCATGCACATCATCTTGAAAACTCGTCCCACACTGACTCCATCCTACATATTCTGGAGTAACACTGATTTTACACTGATCAGTTTGGGAATAACAACCTATGCCCTGTTACCTGTCACACCTGTTCTTTCTCTGTGTGAATTCAGCCCTAAACCATCCCCAGACGGAATTTCAAAATGTGCCTGAGTCACTTGCAATTTAAGCACAGTATCATACTATTATGGAGGGAAAATTAAAAAATATGTATGTTACAAATCAGTTTAATCTGGGACTACAGCCACTAGTATGTATAGTCAGAATTGTATGTTCAATGCATGGTGTCACTAGAGGGCACAGATAAGATAGTTTGGGTTCGCTAACTGCCTTTCCATACATTAACAGGTTTGGATTTCTTTTACATTTAATCTGAACTCTGGATGTCCTAGGTTTTGGGAATAATTACATCATCCTAGCAATGTTTTTTTATTCCAAAATATTGATATTCTCAACCTCAAGTTTATTTTACATAGTTTTTGTCTGGAACTAAATCGTAAGGCTGGTGGAGAACGCCTGCTACCTAGTGTGACGATAAATGTTACATACAGTGTAGACGCTGGCGGCTCATTTGAACTCTGAAGAGTTGAGTAGTTGGGTAACTTCTCTTTAGTTTAATTAATACGCACATACAACAACAAATTACTGTTCAGTCAAGTTATTAAATAATAGCACTGTAGATGTTTACATTGGGTACATCTTTCCTCAATATTCTTGCTTGAAAATACAGTCTTCCTGTGAAACTTGCATTTCAAGCATACAAGACACAAATTTAAATCCAGGGAGTTGAACACTCAGACTCGTTTGAACTTTGTCTGTAAATTAAATATAGTTACCCTGAAATAGATTCTTCTCATTCAGACTAGCTCATCAGCCTTTGCAACAGAGTTCCTTGGTCGGAGGGGGACTTGATACTGTACCAACCACAGCTGCTCATCCAAACCTTAACTCGGTGCAGCTTCCTCAGGAACAGATGAGACAGAGACAACAGCAAATTCGACAACAGCGACTCCTTCAGGTGGGGCACTTGGTTGTGTTAATAAAAAGTGTATTTGGGGCTTTCTTCTGTGAATTAGGTAGTGGCTTTAATCTGGATCTCCCTTGTCACAGGTGAGTGCCTTAACTGCCATGCTGTGGAGTCACTCTCTCACTCCCCTTTCCCCTAGTCTAGTGAATAATTATTTATACGAAGTGGAAGAGCTCCAACAGGAGAGATTGAGAGAGACCAATCCCAGAATAGATGATAGCCTCATGGTTATTTTGGGATCAGTCTCTCTGTCTCTCATATTTTGACCAGAAATACCATCCTGGACCTGAGAAACCTCACAAGGAATTAGCATTTTTCAGCAAAAAATCATTTTATCAAAAGATTCATGATGAGCTGGAAATCAAAGAGAGTGTTGCCTTTTTCCTCCCCAGTAACCTCCTCTTTGCCACAGGACATTGAGCTGCGACAATCTCAATAATCATGGCACAATATAATTTATATGTCTAGGTTATTACACTATTATTTGATTATAAGAATACATATATGCCAGAATTAAAGCAGGGTGGAAACAGCCCAAGTCTAATATTTTGCATAATCTGATTTGATGATGTACCCCAGTTTGGCAGTTAAATCCGTTTGGCAGTTAAAAACCAAAACACCACCCTGGGATTCACATAGAGGGAAAAGCAACACACATTCAAAATGTTTTGTGTTCTTGGTGACTGGTATAATTATTTTCATGCGTTCACTCTTAAGGCAGTGGTTCCCAGCCTGCAGGCCACTTGCGCCCAATCAGAGCACAGCTGCAGTCCATGTGACATCCCCTGGACCATAATGGTAGTATATATATTGTGTAGATGTGGCCCACATAACACATAGAGAGCGTATGCAGCCCACAGTGGTAAATAGATTGAGAACCACTGCTCTAATGCAGTAACTAATTTTTAAAAATATGATGGATAGACTTACGTGCGCATACAGTTAATAGTTGAATATACCAAATAGATAGGCTTTTAATCTGTTTCTGCAGCGATGTTTCTCCGATAGGTATCATGAATGTTGTATTGTAACTATTCATTATTTATCGTCCAGAGTGTGGCTGGCACTGTTCAAATAGAGAGAACAGCAGGGTGCAGCTCCTAAATATTATGGTGAGGAACACGCCTTCCTCAGCCAACACTAAAAGCGTAAACAAATCATAGCTTAGAAAGATAAGTAGTGAAAAGGCAAATTCCATTATATGTATCCCTGGAACAGCAAGAGCTGCTGTGTCTTAAATAAAAAGGCCGCTGGTGCTGCTGTTATTGCTATTAATGATTTATATAATATAGGACATGTATACATGTTGTTACCATGACAATCTTCTTTCAGTTGCAGCAGCAGCAGCAGCAGGGTCAGCAGCAGGCACTTGGTCTTCAAGCAGTGCAACCACAGCAGCCTTTGGTAAGCAGACGTATGAAAACCAGATGTTTTAGTGTGGGTATGAGGGTACTTACGGGGTAGATTTTATTACTCATGGAAGTAAAGCAGTCTAGGAACAGTGCCAAGAAGAGTTATGTAAGCTTACTCAGATGGCTCTGCCTTTGCATATCAGTGCTGGTGTGTGCAACCCTGCAGTTCCATCCACGGTCCTCTCTGACAATCTTGCCAAATGGCGTGGTGGTTTTACGATGTGCTAAGACAGGTTACCCAATGACTATCTTTTTTTTCTCTTTAATGTAAAGACCAGATTTGAACATCTGTCACAAAACAAAAGGCTTGTGTATTAATCATTTACACCACCTAGACTACATAAAACACAGCATTTAATTTATCTTTTAAAAACACTAGTTCTGGGACTGGAGTATCATGAGTCCCCAGTCACCCTTAGTTGTCAGGGTTCAGTTATATTGGGGAAATTGGAAGTGTTCTTGCTCTTATCAAAACTTTGATAGATAATCAATGGATGCCTGCTTCTGTCAATCTGGAACCTTTCCTGAGCACTAAATTCATTTAATTATTTTAAATTCATTAGTTCTACAGGCTCTGAGTATATTATTTCAGGGTGTGTATGTCTGCTGATGATCGGCCTGAGTTTGGGATGACCATATAGCTCATGTGCAGTGATTATCCCTGACCCATGCTGATAAAGCCTTTATATTGCACCAAACTATCTTAGATTCTGTATGTGCCACATACTCAAGAGAAATTTTGTGGAAATGTTTGAGAATTTTTTAAAAATGTTATTGGAACTCTTTCTGTCTTACTTTATTTCCTTCCACCTGTAAAACCAGTTGCTGAAGGACCATGAATCTTATTATGCAGAAGGCGGAGGCAGAGATAAAAATATAACTAATACATTTTAAAAATCTCTCAAAATCTTATTTTTATTCTAGACATTAAAATGTCACTATTTCAAGCTCTGCTATAAAAGCAAGGGCTTACCACTGACAAACTGCGAATCTTTTCATTCCAGGGGTGAAACCAATCATTTATTAGCCTGGAAGGAGTGAGATGTCTGAACTTAACCTTTATTGCACCAGGACTAAACGTTGGCCATATATTCTGTTTATACTATGTATTTTATAAATTTCCTGGTATTGACTAATAAAAGAATTACCTTCACTAGCTATACAGCACTCAACTTTATATAAATTTCTTGTCATTTATAATGGTTGTAATCTTACATTTTTATAAGGATTTTTCTTTTAAAACTTTTATGTGAAAGCAGGATAACATATATGATTGAAGCCAATTTCTGAGACTGTGTGCATTCTAATATGAATTACAGAATCCACTTTGAATTCTAAGGCACTTTGTTTTCCTTTGCCAATTTAAATATATTTTTATTATACTTACATTATTGATGGGCTTTTCTGATAGCTGATTTTAAACAGTGAAAATCCACTATTCTATTTAATCAAAATCTCTAATTTCTGTGTAATGCCTACACATGACTCTAGTACAGAAAAATGGATTTATATTCTGTAGAAGTTGTTCTCTTGATGTACTGCTAATGTGTGCTAAACGGTTAAAATATAGTGTCTCGTGCTTTGGTAACTAAGAAATAGGTGCCTGTTGCCTGACATTTCAATGTGTACAAAAAGTATACAATATTGATTTAGTTTACTGGAGGAAAGTCCCATATACAGAACTTGATTTGTGCCAGAACATTCTGGAATGCTGTTCTGGTGTTTTTGTGAGTAGCCAGAACAGAGTAATGTTAACATAATAATTGTGTGGAGAAGCGTCTTCCTGATTGGTCATGTATTGCTGTTGCATGGAAAGGACCATCTAATCACAGTAAATTTCAGAATATTAATTTGAAATAGAGTCTTTCATTACATCTAAATTATTAAATGTCTTGCTAAAACATTTGAATGACCTGGTCTCTTCCCATATTATCATGAACATGTTATTTTACCATGTACTACATTTGTATATTTACACTGGAATTTTGAGAACTTACTCTACTTGGTCACGTGCGCCTTGTAAAAATAGCTAATTAAAGGAACTCAAATTAAGAAGGTAAGCCATACAAAAATGTGGTGCCTACCAAAAGAGCCAGATTAGAAACAGGTTAGCAGTCTAAATGAGCAAATTTAAAGAAAATATCAGCCCTTAACACTAAATCGTGCACCCATTTTTTGAGTTTATGTATTCTAGGGAACTAAGTTACCCAAATTGCATTGTGTTTAATTTGGATGTTAGAGAGTCTAGCAGTGATGGCAGTCTTATTTGGATGTTGGGGGAGTGTTATGGCACTGATGGCAGTCCTATTTGGGTGTTGGGGGAATGTTATGGGATATGGCTTCCCTTTAGTGACCCCTGCTGGCCAAGCATGGCACTGCCAGTGCTCCCTGCCTCAGTTTCTTTCCTTGAGGTGGATCTCCTTGGGTCTCCACATCCAGGTCAGTGTTGGGGATGTGGCTTAGCCCTCTGGCCAAATCACAACAAACATAACCCCTTTTGGAGTAGCAAAATTATATGTAATTAATGTAAAATTTTGGATGCTTCTGATATCCTCCTAATCATACGTTAGGCTTATAGTCTGGAAAATACGAGCATTCTGCAGGTCAATATGAAGCAGTCCAGGGAAATTACAGCACATGGTAATTTTCCCCCATTTTATTCACTAGGAGAAAATTATTACATTTCTCAAATAATAAAATCTTCATCTAAAGTTCTGCTATTGGCTACTGGATCCTCTGGAATTTCTGCAACAAGAACTTTTTTAGGAGCAAGGGTGTTTTTTTTATCAAAACTACTTGACAGCAGAATTAACCAGGGAATGTAAAGACCTGCGTTCCAACCCACCTAATAATGTTTTACACAACGACAGATGGTGATAATTGGGTATCTTTCCAGAGGGGCAGTAGTATAGTGAAATATGAAGTTTGCAAGTGCTGCCAGCATGCATAGTATATATGCTGGAGTGGAGAACACAAAAGCAAAGTGACAAGTGTGGTCGTATTTCACCACTGGAGGTCAAGGAAACTTTGAAGGACTGTTAAGAAAATACAAATAATATTTTGAGTGGTAACCTTCAGTTTTAAAAACAGAAGTAAATCCGTGGTCATGTCCTCATGCAAACTGGGAAAGTTCAAAGACGAGGTGCATGTGTGTGTAAGATGAGTCTGAAAGGGTATGTCTGTATTGATAGCGGCACTGTTGGCACTGCTGGATTGATTCTGCGGGATCAACTGAGCGACAGCGGGGACTTGCTCAGTCGATCCGGAAGTCGAAGCCGTTAATCCATCCCCCAAAAAGAGTAATGCTGCTGTCGGCGTAGTGTAGTGGGGACAGTTAGGTAGAAATTAGGAAGTCGATGGGAGATACACAGGCTGCTCTCTGGTTCCAATCACTGGAAGGACACCTCCTTCCCTTCACCCCCCCCCCTATTTTTTTTTGCTCTCATTTGGTCTAAGTTTAAGGAATATTACCCTGTTTTGCTATTTACCTTTGCTTGAAGCTGCAGGAAGCTGGAACTTGAAACATTTTTCTTTTGTAACCTGGTTTACAAAGATTGTGACCCCAAATTCCAAGAAGGGATAGGGTGGCAATCCTATCACAATATTTCATTTGCAAAGCCTCCCACACCAAAGATATCCTTACTGAGTGAAGATTTGACCTTCACCTAATGATCTGTTTAAGCTGCATTTGCCTGTGTCTGCTCTACAGCGTGCTGCTTTGGCAAAGATTTCTCTTGGTGAAAGAGATGAGCTTTCAAGTTACACAGACCATGTCTCTTTCTCCAACAGAAGTTGGCCAGTAAAAGATATTACCTCAACCCTTTTGCCTCTCAATTAGACTATGGAAAGCTTTTGAAGCCTCAATGCTTTGAGCGTCTAGAATTAGATTGACATACACTAGAACATTTAATGTAGAGAAACAATTCTGTATTGGCTGGCAGGGATATAGCAGGGTTGATCTAAAACATCTTTACCATATGTCACTTCTTTGCATTTGAGAATCATTTAAAAAAATCACCCTCCTCCTGGGAAATGACTTCAGTATTAGGAAATCCTATTGATGATCTGTGCAATGTACTTTCATTATTGCAACTTTTGAAGGTTAACGATGGCTGATGTGCTAAATTAATGGGAAAAAATCTTTTTGCATTATGGTGTTCCTAAAATAATAATGAAAATTAGATTAAATACCAACGACACTTGCAAATACAGGGGGAAATTATGATGGAATCCTATGATATGTTTTGTTACCAGAATATAGGCAGTTACCTTTTTGTTTTAAAACACTTAAAATTATCTTCATGCTGAGTTTATCTCCTGACATAAATATATTTTAAGATCTATTTTGGCCCTTGCTGTTCTGTCTCCTTAATAACTGTTAGGTCTCAATCCTACAGTAAAATGAGCATTCTTTCCCTGCTCCTACACTGCACTTAAGCATAAGCTTAAAGGTAAGCACATGAGTAGTACTTAACAGATGTGCTTAAGTGCTGTGTAAAATCGATGCCAGAGTACTCAGCACTTTGTAGGATTGAGTCATTGAAGAGCAATTAGCCAAATTTGGTCTTTGTTACACTGGGGTAATTCTTTGAACATTTTCTGGATTTACAGCAGTATAACTGAGAGCAGAGTTTAATCTCGGGGTTTTACAGATAGCCTGAGCCCATTATACGGTATAATCAACAATGATAAAAGCTGAATTTTAATGTGATTGATGAATTCTCTTTTTCTGCCACATATTCAAACTTTCTGCTTGCTCTGATGTCTGAGACATTGCAATTTATAATGAATCTTTGAGAAAATGACAGAATTAAGAGAGAAATACAGTACTCTTTTCAAATATACCGTGAAGATTCATAGTTTGTTTTGTTAATTTAGGGCCCAATAATGCAGTCATTTCCAAGTTTTCCTTGTGTGATAAAGGGTTTACAGGAGTGGGTCCCTAGTCTTTGGAAAACTGAAAGGAAAGTATCATTTTTAAAGAGAGGGTTGACACAATGCAAACATCAGTGTAATTAAAATGATACACCATTGTAAATCCTTATTCTAATGTGGAAGAATAAAACTGAGTTTTACCAGTTGAAACTAATTGGAATAACCTTTTGAATTCAAGTATCAGTGGGGACAAAACCGTTTACTCAGTTTCTCCCATCCTGTAATCTACCTACTCAAATTGCTATTAGTTGCATAAAGGAACATCTGGAGTTGGGGCACATGTTTTTCTTGTTCTAATTCAGCAGCTTGATTTGAAGATATATTTATGATCAGATAACTGGAGGTAAAAGCTCTTAATAGAGAATGGTTTTTCTTTAGAAGTGCAGCCAGAAACTTGGAAAATAAAGTGGTGGTAGTCTTACCGCGTCTGTTAATCTGAAACCCAAACTCCTATGTAGAATTTCTAGGCAAGCAATGCATGTTGATAGAAAAACTAGTATCAGGCCAAATTCTGATCTTGTACCAAAATAGATATAGAGCAACTTCACTGAAGTCAGTGAAAAAACATTGGTGTAATCCCAGAGTAGCTGAGAACAGAATTTAGCCTTTTAAGATTTATTTCCCACCAGTTTTCTACTGGTGTAATTCCATTTACTTGAAAGGACTTGCACCTGATTGATGTTCCTTGGCGTAAGCAAGATCTGAATCAAGCTCATCATTGTTAATTTGTTTCATATGGGCAGAGTTAGTCTGATCCTGAGTGGTGCTGGACATCCTCACTTCCCATTGAAGTCAAAGGGAATTGAGAATACAATCACCACCTAGCAAGTGGTGTGCAGAACCATGGAGGATCAAGCCATTTTGTGCATATCTTTAATTTTATTTGAAGTAGTCTCATGGTAGAAAATTCATCTTTCCCTCTGCACCAGCTGCCAGTACCAGTTTTGTTTAATTATTACATTTGATTGAAGTGCAATTGTTATTTGCAAATGATACACTCAAATACAACAGATCTTTTTATCAGCTTTGGGCAGGCAGACAGTAAAACCACTTAAAGTACTTTCCTGGATGAATGCCAGCCACTGCAAAGATAGGAAAGATGGATGGTCTGTTTGCAGAAGAAGACTAAATCTATGGCTTGTGTCTGGCTGGAAGCATGTGTGATATCTTATAACCAAATGCGAAATTTCGAAGGTTCCAAGGACTGAAGAAAACACATAATTCATTGTAGAAACTTCAACAATCTTTGTTCAATTTGTCTTAACCATTTATCATAAAAAATTTTATCATGTTCTGTTGTCATCAGATCTTCAAAAATGTCTCTTTCTAGTTGCTTTTGTTGCCAATTGCATATGGGATTTTCAGGAGGTCAAATGGTTTTCTTTTCTTTTTACAGTTAACACTTACAGAAATGGAAAAGAAACAATTGCTTCTCCCTTGGGTGTGATAGGAGAGTATGAGCAGTTTTGACTTACAGAACGTGAAAGGCAAACACAGTCTCTCTCTCTCTCTCTCTCTCTCTCTCACTCACTCACTCACTCACTCAAAAATTAGCTCTCTCCAGGGAACAATAGCCTTAGTGAGGGCAGAGTCAGCACAAGCTCTATAGCTTCGCTAGCACATTTTGTTTTGCTACGTAAAATCTTCTATCTCCTTGTCTGCTATTTTCTGTACATGCCCAAAGTCTCTAGTGTTGTGTCTGCAGAACTTCCCAGTGGCTGCAGTACTTCCCAGTGGCTACACTACAGCTGAGAGCATGCTTCTGAGCTTGGGCAGACAGACAAGTGTCAGCTCTGCTTAAGCTAGCATGCTTTTTAAAAAGAAAAGAAAAGGCAGCATGGGTAGTGGCTTGAGCTAGCTGTCTGAGTATGTTCTTAGGGTTTCTGGGTGGATTTGTATCCAGGAAGCCACACTTGGCGACATTGCTGTTTTGAGTGCACTAACTCAAGCAAAAATAGTGCTTCTGTCTATCCATGCTGGGAAGTACACTCCCAGCTGCAGTGTAGGCGTACTAGTGACACCAGTGGGACACCAGAGATTTGGAGACAAAAACTGGAAATTAAAGAGAGGTGATGAAGGAGGAAGTGGAGAGAGACTGGAAGAGATCCTGGTCCGTTCTCCTCCTCCACTGTCTATAAGAGGTGCAGATCCCTTGAGCACCAGTGCGATAGCTGTTTGGGAGGCTTTTCAGGATATTATATATATTCAGTCCTGATGTTTGTTACAAACTGCTTACTACTCAGGCTGGGGATTGATGAGCCAGATAGTCCAGGAAGGATTTCCTGTGTCTCTGGTTCATTGATGCCTATGTATACTGTGATATGTTAAATTCAGTCTGCTAGTTGTTTTGATATATAAAAATTCAATTTTAGTGTGTATTTTAGCTTTCCCTTTGTGTTTTGAAAGATGCATAGACCATGCTCCTTTGATAAGACATTGATGTGTCATTCTGAACTGTACGAGCATTTTTCATCTTCTCTGTTGCAGTTTCCAAGACAAGGGTTGCAGCAGACACAGCAGCAACAGCAGACGGCTGCTTTAGTCAGACAACTCCAGAAACAGCTCTCTTGTAAGTATGCCCATCTGTAAGAGGCATCTATTTTTCTGCAGTTTCTTTTGCATATTTAAAACAAGGAACATGAAAATGTAAGTACATCATCCTATTGACGCCTACAGTTCTAAGAATGATGCAACTGCAAGCACTGAAAATCAGATTCAGTACATGACTCCGTGCCAGCGTGCCCATTGTTTTCTATAATGTCTTCTGTGATGTCTTCACAGAAGCATAGGAGTCCAAAAAGAATCACTTGCAGGATCAAGGCCTCATTGTTTGTCATCCTGAGTTCAGCCAGTATTTTTTTCTCCTTTCATGTCTTATTTTGGGTTCTACAGGGTAAATTGGGAACACCAGTGTGTTCAGTTTTTTCCTAATCTTACTGGAGCTATTTCTGGCTCATGTTTCAAACATTTTATTGACAAATTTACTCTATTATTCAAAATAATTTAAAATGTGTGCACATCATGGCCAGTCTTTGACTAAATTTTTCATTTTTTTGAAAAAATTTCTTAATGGAATATTAAGACAAAGCAGAGGTTCCTCAGTCCTCCTAATGATTAGGCCCTACATTTTTAGAAATAAGCTAGTGGATTTTTGTCAGAATACTACCTTTATGGATTGATAAAACAATTTAAATACTGTGCTGCTGTTGTCAGCTTAAAAAGCTGTTCAAAACATAAACATGTTTATTCATTGGCAAGCTTTTCACTGAAGTTTTGATCTATCTGTGGCTAGCTTGGGGTCAACCTATTTGTTAATGGAGTAGCCGGTACAGCAGGGAGATGTATGCGCCTGTTGTATTAATTTAAATGAAATATATGGTTCAAAGGTGCTAACATAATTCAGTTACTGTAACATTAAACGGTATTAATCAAGATCCAGAGTTTTGTATACAGAGACCTCAGCCTGCCATGACACACACTATTAAAATCCTTTTAATCTTTTATTAAAGATAAAAGAAAGAAAAAGAGTCAAAGCATTTGAAATGTAAAGTACTTAATAAAGCTTTCATTTTAACATCCCTTTTTCCCTTTTCTTTTAGCTGCAGAGAGTTTTTAGAAGGGAAAATCCCCTTGTTTGATGGGCTTTTAGATGGTATTGAAGTTGGTAATAACTGTCCTTTGGGAGAAAAGGGAAGACGTTAGTTAAGATGGGCTGGAGCTGTTCTTGCTGCTGCTGCTGTTTTTAAATTCTGATCCTGTTTTATCCCAGGTGATGTTATGGGATTCTGCTGGAGCTGGTAGGGTGGCAAGGTCATTCGGGTACCTCTCTGTGGCCTGGCCTGGTAAAGACATCTCTCAGAATCTGGACAATGAAGACCTGGGGTCTCAGTAGGGTTGGGGGAAGGGGTGGTGTTTGCTCCAGTTGCCAGTTTTTCTCTCAAAGCCTCTTTCTTTAAGGACCCACAAAGGAAATGGTAGGCAAAATAGCCCATCCCCTCATTATTTTGTCTACTAATTAGATCTAGTTTCCAGCACACTAATTTTGGTTCACTGATTTCTGGTTCCACACTTCCCTTGTTTACCCAGCATGATCTCAGTTCAGACCTTGAGTTGTATTAGCAGGCCCTTTTGTTTGGACTAATTCAGTCTTTCTGTCGCCTTTTGTACATTTTCCAATCAACATTTGTTGTGTTATTGTGACATATTACGAACTTGTACTCACTTTTTTCAGCTACACTCACAATTAGGGTAAACCTCTAGCCCCAATTATCACAATGCCCCTAAAGTCGGGACTGCAGAATGGATTTACGCTCGGGTCCCAGAGGAGAAGTGTTTTTCATTACTAGTTAAGAAAAGCATTTTGGCAGTTCCGTTATTTTTTCTAACAAATGGCAAGTATCAACATCCTGCCATATCAAGTATGCGTGGTTAAGCAATACTGTTTTGAGTGGTCTCATTTGTGTTATGCAGAGTACTAGCACTCCAGGATTGCTTCATATACAAGATAGCAATGCTGTGGAACTGCTGTGGTTGGGAGGAGCTCTCAACTGCTGAGAGCTGGAAAATTTTTCTAAACTACATGCAGGGGGGGAAAACAGAGGAAGAGAAGAATAAATATTGTCTATTAGTAATAGTAAGGTGTTAGAATCTCATAATCTGGTATTTTATAGTTTAATTTGTTTTTCCCTCAAATCCTTATCCATAAGGTTCAGATGAGGAGTGGGAGGAAAATATAGGTACAGTAGTTACCAGTCTGCAGTCCTAAGTTAGCTGGAGTGTCCAAACTTAAAAAATCATGACCCCGTTGAAATCAAAGGGAAAGCTTCCATTGGATTCAGTGGGGTCAGGATTCCACCCCATGAGTGAAATCTACTTTGATATCTTTTTTCCTTTGAGATTACAAGTTTGGCTGATAAAAGTAATAGAGCTGATTTAACATACTTAGACTTCTGTAAGGTGTTTGACTTGGTACCACATGATATTTTGATTTAAAAAAAAATAGAGCAATATAAAATGAACATCACACACAATAAATGGATGAAAAACTGGCTAGGTCTCAAAATGTAATTAAATAAGGAATCTTCATTGAGCAGATCTGTTTCCAGTGGTGTCCCACAGGGATCAGTTTATGGCACTATGCTATTTAATATCTTTATCAATGACCTGGAAGAAAATATAAAATCATCACTGCTAAAGTATGGAGGCGATACAAAAATTGGGGGAGGCGTAAATAATGAAGAGGATAGGTCACTGATTCAGAGCAATTCAGATCACTTAGTAAACTGCGTGAAAGCAAACAATATACCTTTTAATGAGACTAACTGTAAATGTATATATTTGGGAACAGAGTGTAGTGAGTCTATATTGTTTCAATCTGTGTACAGAACCAGGATGCCCTTTGCACTGGTTCACATTTGGAAAGTTTCCTTCAGAATGATAAGAGCTAAGAACTTGGTGCTCAGTTTTTCTTCATGCAGGAAAGGATTAAAGGGGATAACATTTCCAACAGATTTTTCTTGCAAGGATTTTTGTCCAGTATTTCTTTTGGGGGTGGAGGGGTGGGACCAGGGTTTGCTCACCCACAAATCCTGCAGATTCCCCCAGGGTCCAACCATGTCCCCATCACCCATGACTCCACTGAAGCCAAACTGCGCTAAGACAGGCCTCGCCTGCTTAAAGGCAGGCAGATCCCCATCATGGCGGAGGCACAGGACAAAGTTGTTATTGTCTGGGGCCATATTATCTTTTCTCTAAAATCTGCATGTGATGGGGGAAGGACTTATGTCTATCCGCATTCCTCTTCCAAGCCCTGCAAGTGGACAGCATGATGTAGAATACTTTCCTGGAAGCACTGACACACCATTTCAGAGAGGGGAAATTGTGATCCACATGTAGATCAGGGAGAGACAGGTGGGGAGCACCCCCTTTTTTAAATGAAAGGTTAAATTCTGCAGAAACTGATGAGGTCACCAAAGATGTGTGGGTTATCCAGGAAGACAAGTGTTATACAATAGTTGCTTTTTTATTTAATCAGTTTAGATTTATTTGCCTGCATGCAATTATTGTTTGAAAGTTTGTCTTAAAGACCCATCCTGCAATCCTGGGGCAGGCAAAGTTCCCCTGGAGTTCTCTTTGTGGTGGATGTGCAGAATCCAGCCCTTAATTTGCAACTTTTCAGCACTGAAAAATCTTCATTTTGTGAATGGATTGCTCTGAGACTTGTTTATTGCTTACTGTGTTGATTTGAAAAACAGGTATTCATTTCTTCATTTATTATTTTGTATAATGCATAACACACATGCAAACACTTCACTTTATTTTGTCATTTAGGTAACCAGCCACAACAAGGGGTGAACCAATATGGGCATTCTTCACACTTCTGAATCTGGAAGATGGGAACAAAATGTATTTTTATGTTTGCACTGAAGAAAAATCAAAATTCAATGCACTAGTTATTGCTAGAAAGCAAATTTTTAATTTTTTCTCTTTAATTTTTTTCAGTATGTATTTTTGTGCTGCACTTGATGTGAATATGTAACAAAGTGAAAGATTTTTTTTTCTTTTTTTTTTTTTGCATTTAACTGGAATTAAATGTATGAATTTGTGGGCCTATTTGAAGAACACAGTTGTTGCAAATGAATTTGGTGCTTTTTAGGGCTCTGGTACTTCTAAAGAGGATAAAGAACTTTGGGTTTATTTATTTGTGGGAAACATTTTTTCTTTTTTAAGAACTGCACTGCACCAAACTACTGAATTGAAAGACACTTCCGATTTTGGCATAAAGGTTGATATGTCCGGTAAAATGTTCTCCTCTTAGTTCTTCAACAGTACAATGAGCATTGATTTAAATCATATTAACTTTGACTGTCTGTAATTTTCATAAGCACTTTATAAAGTTCTTTGTTTAAAAGTACCCAATTTTCTCTTTCTTTCATTGTGAAAAGAAGGTGCTGAAGTGGGTTTCTTGCTTGTATTAGAACTTCCTAAAGTTGATATAAAAATCCACAATGTCATGATAATAAATCTACTAGAAGTAGCTGTGCTTCACATTTTTCTTTTTAATGCAAAGCTCATTGGCAGTGAACCTTGTGAAGGGTACAAAATGTAGTAACAAAGGCCTGGATAGCCATAACAGATTTCGCTCTAAATCATTTAGGGCCTGAACAAGTCTTGCTGAAATCTGATGCATTCTTTCCATTGACTTCAAAGGGAATTGGATCTCTGGGTCTCATGTGCTAGGTTCAGTAAAAGCCTCTTTCCGGATTTTGCCCTTTGGAAGCTTGTGCCAGGATGGAAAAAACTCCAGAACCCTTTTGCTGTTTCTGCAGTGCTCTAGGTGGGCCTTGCGTCTGTTGAACTTCCCCTAAATGAGTTCTTCCTCTAATAGGTGTATTTATTATTTATTTTGTATGGTAAGTACTTAAAATTTTGAATTTACTTCTTAATGTTGAATGATGGTCTTTGTTGTGTAATGCATACTGAATTTATAAATTTGGAGTAAAAGCACAAGTAAGTTATACATTAAATTTATTACAGAGAGAACTATTTTAATCTTGCTCAAGTATGTGGTATATTTGCTCCATACTAGAGTAAAAAAATCAGAATAAATTTACTATCAGTTCATGTAATTTAAGAGTTATTCCACGTGATATTTTTTTAGAATTAGGCGCACAAATTTTGAATGTGAAACATGCAGGGCATTTAAAAATATACGGGCATTTTGTTCTCATGTTCTGTATCAACTCATCTTTTCATTTATCATAATATAAGTGTACAGTATGGTATCATAGTCAGATATTCATTGAATAGAAAATGTCTACATACAGCAAGCATTGTAGAAAAACTGTATGACAGCTCAGATGATTAAATTTTCATAAATAGTTTAGTGTGGAAAACCATAATATCAATAATGTGTATCTAACTCTGACTTCCACACTGCAAAGTCTTACCCATGCAAGCAACCACTAGGATGGGTCAGCACCTTTACTGAAATAAAATTCTTGAGACCTGCTTTGTATGCTGTGAAAATTATTTAACTAAACAGTTCTTGACTTGACCATCTCAGCTGGTATGGACCCTTATTGAAAGAGAGAGGCCACTCATTCCACTAAATGACTAGGTTGTCTGTTTTGAAAAGTTAGCATGTCTGCAGTAGGGCTTTGTGGTTATAATTTAGGGCAAAACTGGGAGACACAGGGATGCTTCGTAGAATTTGTTTGTTTACAAATTAATGGCATTGATAGTGTCAGAAGCACAATACAATTTTAACAGTAATTTTTCTTTCAGAGTAAAGATTTCAAACTTGTGTTAAACAAAAACAAAAATACAAAAAAACCCAAAAATCCACCAGATTACTGTATAATCAACTTTCAGTGGTCCCAGTAGTCAGCAAAAGTATTCAAGGCTGCCTGTATCTTGCAAAGCCTCAGAAATTCTTGGGTCTTGACTCTGCTTGAGTCCAAGTTATTCAGCAAAAAAATCAGGTTAAAACGAAAGCTCTTTAAAAACAAACAAATGAACAGGCTGGCAATTTTTGGATTCTAAGGTTTTGGAGCTGGCTAGGAAGCTCATGCAAACAACATTGCCACCAACTCATTATTCCTAATTACTCTGTACCTCACAGCAAATCTGAGTAACTGTCCTGTGTGACTACAGACAGGAAGACTTATTAACAGTACATTAGTGGCAGGTCTTCAAATGGGCCTAATCTTTTGCTGCTTTTTAAATGAAAATACGTTTTGGTTTCCTGTGGGCTAAGATAACTTCCCTTTACTGTCCCTTCAGTGGTTTACAATGGACATTGGATTATTTGTTAGTCCTTTGGGTTTACAGTCCTTTTGTGCTCTTCATTGGCTTCTAAAGGCATTCCTGAGATTAAGTAAACAGAATAATTTAATCCAGCCAATTTCCCTCTACCTCCCATTAGTAGCAGGGAAAAAAGGAACAAGCAGCTATCATAAACTTCTATATGTTGCTGACCTCAGGAAGTGACCAATCCACCACAGAAAAGTCAGCTAAACTTTAGGCTGTGGCCTCCTCTTAAAGTTCTTCCCCAGCTGACTAAAATTTAGTCAAATGGGGTAGAATCTACACTCAGATCTTGGAAACACCCTGACTATGTTCTGCTTGTCAAGAGCCTGATAGAACGACCAATGGGTTAATTCAATAGATGGGTTGGGTGGTCTGTTTCTTTGTTAGCGTACAGGGGGTTCTGTTATGGGGCCTTTTTATGTGTAATGGCTTATACTTATTTTGTCTATAATAATTTTAAATATTGTGTGACATGTTACTGATGTCAGGTACTAGGATGGTGTGTTATGGCAGCAACTGCTCTACACTGTTTCCCACATCCAACAGATTTTCTGTGGTTACTGCTACAGAAACTGATGTTCCCACAGAAGCATTAATTTCTGCTCTGCAATCTGTGATACCTGTTGGAAGGGGTCACAGAACTCCAGTTGTGGCCATGGGAACCAGGGGCAGGAAAACCAGCCTAACGTTGCTTGTGTGGAAAGGACCTCTGGGAGTAACACTTAGGGGCTTCTGCTCCATGCATATGTCCCAAATCTGTGAGTTTAGGCCCAGCATTCCCTGCAAATACTCGGGTTCTGTAGTGGTGTTAGAAGTGGTGCCCTGACCCCTCTGCTAACATTAACACCTATCTCAGAAAGACAGTGAGTCCGTTCATGATTTAAGCTTTTGAGGTTTATTTGGCCTAAGGAGTCCAAAAATCTCTGGTGTGGAATTCCTAAGCGGCCATTTCCTGTTGTCGTAAAAGCTTTCTTCTGAGCTTTAGGAGGCAGATGCTTGGGAAGACTATTTTCTATTTGATTGAGCCCCCTTGCGTTCTAAATTCTTATACAGATTGATGCACTTAATTTTTTAATTTGAAATCTTCAGAAGCTGTGAGCATATGGTGAAAGGAACATTATACCAACCTACACTGTTTTAATAAGCAGGTTTTGTTGCTTTTGAATGTTTAAACAAGGATAAATAGAAACTTTATGGTCCATTTAGAGAGCATCATTAAATGTATATTTGTATTTTTCCTAGAGCCCTGAAAGAATAGAATGTCATCATATTATTAAAAATAGTTCAACACTTGTTTTCTGTGAAATATTTATAAAAGAACTACAAAATATTCATATGTATCAGTAAGGCATTTTAAATCACAATAAAATTTGCTCTTTTTGTTCTTAAATATTTTTGCATTATGTGTTCCATGCTTTTCATAGTGATACAAGATGGACAATAAGAAACTAGTATTAAAAAAAAGTCTGTACTTTACTGAAGATTCTTCAGGTACATTTCTGGAAAGTAGTTTTATTTTGATGTTCATTGTTGGCAAATTAAAAGTGCCTTATGTTAGTTTTTAATTGAAATCCATTTGGTCATTGAGTAAATCAGTGCTAATTCATAATGCAATATTTTTTCCCACGTCCTTTCTCTTTTGCATGTTCGTTATATGTTGATTATTGTAAATATATTTGGCTTCATCTATATGCCCATGGCTGCCTTTGAGTAAACTTCCTCCACAAATAAACAAAATCCAGATGGAGACTTTAACAATTGTTCAGACTGGATTTCTCATTTCAAACGACCTGAATATATGTTGTTGTGAAATCGCTGCCAAGCTGATTCTTAGCTATGCACTTGTACACACCAGAATCTGAAGATTTTGGCTGCTGAATGACTAATGTCCCTTGAGGGTGAAGAAGTTCACTTCCGGGTGACCTGCCTTTACTACCTGGGGAAAGCACAGAGTGGTCAGGCAGCTCCCATGTGATTTCTGGTTTTGGTATCCCCAGTGCCATACAGTTGAGCTGAACTGCTGTCCCAGCCCTAGTGTATATACTCTGTGGCAGTCTATTTGTAATCCGTGGGGGATAGGCTACAGTCATTACAGGAACAGTTATAGATGATTCTCCCACATTGTTCTGAGCCTTACACAAATAGTTTCCTCTGTCATGAATGGTTGCTTCTTGGATAACTAAAGTACCATTTTCAAGTAGTATGTACTTCCCAGTAATTTGAGGCCGATCTAGCACATAGCCACTTGGAACTCTCCATATAATGTTTGGTTTGGGGCTTCCATCAGAGAAACAGTGAAGGGATAATGATTCCCCACTGATGCCCTTTATTGGTCCCCTTGAATGAGTCAGAATAGTGGGCTTCTGGCCAACTTCCAAAATGGTCAGCTTTTCAATGTAGCCCACTTTATTTCTAGCTGCACAGCGATACTTTCCTGCATCATCTCTGGAAGGATTATAGATGATTAGAGTACCATTACTGCCTATGTGATACCGGGAAATTCTGGCTCCCCTGGAAAATCGTGTGCCATTGGGTAATATCCAGATGATTTCAGGAGGAGGGTTTCCATCCACAGAACAATTTAATCTGACAGTTTTTCCTGGTTTTGCTATTATTTTTTCATTGAATGGATTTCTGAACATTGGTCGTCTTAGCATTTCTAATACCTCCAACTGTACTACCAATACGCTTTCTCCTCCATCATTACGTACCATGCATACAAAATCTGCTGTGTCCGAAGGCCTCACGTTCCGAATTTCAAGTGTCCCATTTTTGTGTACTGTTATTCTGCTCCCATAGTATGGAGCTGTTAGGAAAATATTGTCTGGCATAATCCACATAACTTGAGGGGAAGGAGTCCCTTCTGCCATGCAGTCTATTTGCTTCTTTGAGTGCCTTACTGCTGTTGCTTTAATGACAGTTTTGTTTGTATATAAACCATTTATCCTAGGTGGTTTAGAAACAACATCCAGTTTATAAAGTTTTGTATCGTCCCCCCCAGGATTACGGGCAACGCATACATACTCCCCAGCATCCAGTAGTTTTACCTTGCTGACTGACAATGAACCATTAATATGAAGTAAATATCTGTCAGTTGAAGCTGAGATCATGTCACTGGAAGGTGGCAACCAAAATATTTTTGGCTTAGGTTCTCCAACCACCTCGCAATCAAATACTGCAGTATCCCCAGCTTTTACTTTAGCATACGTCTTGTAATTTTGCTTTATGCGAGGCGCAGCTGTTACAACTGTAATATGTACCTTCATTTCATCTTTTCCCAGGGTATTTTGGGCATAACAGGTATAGTCTCCCTCTTCAGCTATTCCAACCTTACTGAAATATAGAGTTCCATTGTCAAAAAGAATGTATCTCCGAGACCTGCGCCCGCTGTCATCTGCTTGCATCACATTATTAATCATTGTGCCATCTGGCAAACTCCAGGAAATCTCTGGCTCAGGGGACCCAGAGGCTTTGCAGTCCACTCTGAAGTCCTTCCCATACGGTACCTGTTTTTTAAAATACTGTTTTTGGTCAATCTTTGCTGGTTTCATCGTCACACTGACTTTCATCAGTATCAGGTCATCTCCAATTGTGTTTCTTGCTACACATAAATAGTCACCTGCATCCTTTTCAGTGACTGACTCAATAAACAAGGATCCATTAGGGTAAACATGGATTCGACTTCCCATTCTAGATGAGGAAAAAAAGAATTGTTTAATATGTAGCCACATGCTAAAGAAGAACCCTAAGCCCCAATTAAGTGACATAAAGACACACAGTCAAGTTGATGGATATGCTGTGAGGTTTATCTTCTGTATCTTAAAATTGTGTTTATTCCATGCTGCACATAAATGTACACAATTAATTTTAAGCAAAAATAAAGATGCATCAATATCTTTCCTAAACCCTGCTCCCCCATTTCTGTTACGACTAATTTATGTTCCCCCTTTGACCACTCAAACCCAACTCAACCTTCCTCCCTCCCCTCCCCAAAAGACAAAAAATAAATGTTATGTGCCATGAAAGTCACCAAACTTGGACTCAGATCAACAGGGGAAGAGAGATCCAGAATTTAGGGGGCAGGTCTTCAACAGAAGCCAAAAAGCAAGTAGCATAGCTCAGAGAGCTGTGTACAAACCAGACTTAAAGCTCTCCTTTACACTGTCTCACTCCTGGAGTAGTTGTGTGTATTGACATTTTCCCCCTGCATTTTGTTAGAACAACCTGATGGCTGCTCTAACATCAGGGGGCGGAAAACACAACCCAGGATCAGCATGGCATAAAGGGCAAAAACTCTTTCCATGTTTCCCTACAGCAAGGAGACTGCATGAAATAGCAGCCACTGCAGGATCATCCTGATAGTGAGATCATCTCTTGCCTGGTTAAACTGAATTTAGAGCCAGTTTAAGCTAGCAGTGTGACACAGTAGTTAGAACACCTTGCAGCAGATAATCTGGGCCTTGGAGTCTGATTCTGATTGCACAACATTTGCTCTAACATAATTCTACTGACTTCAGTGGAGATTCTTTGGTGTCACAGTGGTGCGAGTGAGAAGAATGAGGCGCTAAGGAAAACTTCCTTCCTTGTTCACTACAGAAATGGTGAGTAATATGCACTATTGATTGGGAATTCATCCCTTTGGGGGCAGGCGGGGGGTGTGTGTGTGTTTTTTTCTGACAGTTATGGGATTAGTTCTGTATTCCATTTGGCTAGTAGCCTTTTTTTCTAAATGTTTTGCTTTGTTGTCCAGGCTTATATTTGCCAAGCCAAGTCCTAGTTTTAGTGTCTATTAGCATACTTTGTATAATTTCTGAATACGTTTTCTGTTGTAAGCAATACCATTTAAAATTCTACCTGAACAGAGATATTAAGGAGTTGTAGAGCTTAGCCTCAGAAGATGACCAGCTAGCTAAATGCTGCTATCCAGGGTCTCTCTGGTACTAGAGCCATATCCAGGTTTATAAATAATTTGCTTTATACTGAATGTATAACATAATATGGATAAATACTCATAGGATGAACATTAAAGGCCAAATATCCAATCTTTTGGATATATATCAGTATTAAACCAAGGCAACATAATTAATTTTAAATGGGAAGCTATTTATTACAGCTACCTATTTAATAACACATGCTTACTAGGTTATCTGTTGTAAACTGAGGGTCACATATTGCCCTTCTGCAGGAAAAATGCCCACAGACAAGAGAGGTGGGTTAATTCTGTCACTTTACAAGTGCATAAGAAAACCTCTGTCTACAGCCAAAAATATGTGGATGTTTGGGGGACAAGGTTTAAAGAAGTTACATATGCCTTATAAAGAGTATTTTGGAGCAGTGGTTTGGGAGAATATGCCTGCTTTTTTATTAGGGTTATGCTTTTGTATTAAAAGCTGTGATTTTTTTTCCCTCTTCATCTCTCTCATTTCAGCCTTCTTCAGACTTTCTAGCCAGCACTAAATAAAAAATGAGTTAGGCTAAATTATAAATGTTCTTCACACCAGCATTTCAGGACCAGCATTCATCTGAATCAGGTAATTGTTCCATGTTTCCAGAACTTAGGAGCACCATTGTACGAGGTAACGTTTCTGTGGCGTTCTTAAGCTCTGCAACATCAAGTGATCTCTTCCATTTTATAATATAGCTGGAAACGGGACAGTTCCAGCTATTTGTTATTTGACACCTTCAATAGACTTAACCTTTGCTAAGTGAATATTG
Source organism: Mesoclemmys tuberculata (assembly GCA_007922155.1). Taxonomy (NCBI): domain Eukaryota; kingdom Metazoa; phylum Chordata; order Testudines; family Chelidae; genus Mesoclemmys; species Mesoclemmys tuberculata. The sequence goes on along the minus strand of ML675649.1, from coordinate 23,916,103 downwards.
TAGCTCTCAGCCAGTCTTTTCTTTTTTTTTTTTGGAGGGGGACGGGGGAAATTCTAAGGTTATCGGGTTTGTAATTGTGGAAGTTGTTCACGTAATCAGAAATCTAGTGTTTGCTTGAATTTTTTTGCTTGGTAAGTGTCAGAGTATGCAGCAGTCTGTGGAGTTGTAGGATGAACCCCCTCTCTGTGTCCAATAACTAGACCCCAGAAAACAGGAGATGAGTAAGGAACTGTACTTTCGTGGCAGGCTTATATAAATCTTTCCTCAAATTTCTGTGCAAAAGGTATCTTAATTTATAGTGCTTCCTGCAGCCTATAAATGTGATGTGTGGTGATGGGGAGAAGGTCCTACAGCTTTCTTGCCATGCAGGATATAGATAGAAAGCTAGGACTCCCATGCACTGAATGCAAGTAATACCACCTGGAAACTGGCAGTAACTTAGACTCACTAGAACATCTCCCACTATCCTGATTTTCAGTAACAATAGTTATACGCAAGATTCCACCTACACTTAACCTGGGCACACCCTTTTGTTTCTTCCATGCTCCTGTGATATGGTATGGGCAACAGCTAAAGTTCATCCACTGTGTTCTCTGCTAGTGGCAGAATGCTGAATCTGGTCATTAAGATCCGTATTAATAAAATGAATACAAGGCAATTATGTTGTGTGTGTGAATTTGATAGACAGAACAATAAACTGTAAATGTCTATTTAAATCAAATTGGTGTCAGGAGACTTGGTCTGTTTTTGTTAAAAATAGACTGTCGCCGTTGAATGGGGCCATTTTAATCATTTTAACACTAATATTTACCCTGGAAAGTAAAATGTGCAACTGAATTCATTTCTTTGGTCATATTTACTAGTTGCCAGTAACATGACTGCTTAGCAAATTTATTCCCAACTTCCAGTAATTGAACTGTAAACAGCCAGGATTTTGCTTTTAATACAGTAAATGAGTTTTATAGGTTTTCCCTGTAGGGATATTTTCAATCTATAAGTAAATAAATGAATACTTTGATAATGCCAGTCTCTGTCCAGCCAAATAGCTGGTGACTGTGTGCGCACATAGTCAAAACAAAGTCTTAGTTGCTCTTATTCTGTAACTGGCTAGAATGTGAGACGTGCCAGCTCAGCCATAAAATACAGAACTCAAGGCAGCTGTCGAAGGCTACAAGAGTAATCAAGACCCTAATTTTATAAATTATGATTTTCTAAGTGTATTCCATTTGCTTTTCAGAAGAAACTGTTCACTAGATCCTGTTTCTTCCTTAACAAAATGGCTTTTCATATTTTTAGCTACCATAGTTTTGGAATTACAATCAAAAACTGTATTTTGTAACAGTTAAACTGTCTCAACGTCTGCTCCCACAAATTTAGTGTTTATTATGTACAAACTGTTTTTTAAATTATTTCTTAAGGGATAAGCACTTTATTTTTATAAAATAAATTGCTAATTGTTACCAGTTAAATTCAGATGATACCCAACTACATCACTCTGAACAATCAGTTTGCACTACATCACTTACTGTCACTGCTAAAGTGATTTGTTTCAACAAGCAGTCTTACCAAGCATAATTAATTTATTATTACCATATACACCAGATTATAATAAAAGTTTATTGCATTTATCTGCAGCCATTGTGCTCTGATGCCAGTAATTTAATTGATTTATGTTAAATCTCTTTTGTAGTGCACATGTAAAAGCCTAGGAGGTACAGTAAAATCCTTAAGCTTACTCTAATGCATATATGCTGCATCAGTGTCAATTTTTATATTACCATCCAAATCCCACTCAACGGATACACATATTTTAAGGATTTGACCCTAAATCAGGACAGAATAAAATGACCTAAATTCAGCTCTTGTATGAATAAATTCATCTTCGCTGACTTACTGGCCTGCACCACCTTATGATAAGGCTGAATTTGGGCCACTGGTATTAGAAATACAATAATACAATTAAATTTTCTGTCACTAGACATGACTAACTTTCGTTACAGGTTAAAAACAAATAACTGGCTTCAGTTATGCAGAGTGCATTAGGCACTTGTGCGTGGCAATATCACAGGATTGGCGCTCTCAAAATTATTTCAGTGATTTGTGGTTTGCAATGTTAAAAGTAAGCACCAGAAAAATAAAAGCAAGCGCTCAGTCACAACAAAATATTCCTACCTGTGCCACTGGTCAACAACTGCCTTGGAAGGCAATCTCCAGATTATTCTGGGCGTTGGCACCCCAGAAGCTGAACAGTTCAGAAGCAATCTGTCCCCAAAATTCAACTGAGTCATTTTTGGAGATGCAGTTGCTATTCTGGGAATTGTATCTCTCTGTTCCACAGTCAAATTCACCACCCTTCTCTCTGACCCAGTGGAGCTTGTAGCTATGCATTCATAATTCCCGCTGTCAGAAGGAGCTATGTTTCTTATGTAGAGGGTTCCATTGGAGAACAGGAACAGTTTGGAGTTTACAAAGTGCAAAGGCTTCACTACTGTTCCATCAAAGAGAACCCAGTGAACACTGGGATGAGGTTTTCCTTTTGCAGTGCAAGGGAGTTTCAAACTTACACCCATAATTCCTGCAATGTGTTGTCTCTTTTCTTCCAATATAATGGGAGGTGCCACAATCACCTGTAGTTTTACTGTCAGTGTATCTGCACCAGCTGGATTACTAACCATACATATGTAAAGTCCTCTGTCATAAACAGTGACTTCCTTGATTATTAAAGTGCCATCTGGTTGCACCGAAACTTGCTTGCTTCCTGGAGAAGATTCTGAGACATATGTTTTGTTTGCTAGGATCCAGGAAATGGTAGGGATGGGCCTACCTTCAGCTCTACACTTCAAAGCCACAGGATTTCCAGAATGGACAGTGATCACCTTGGACCTGCCCTCGAGGATCCTAGGTGGATATGCCACCACAGACAGTGTGACCAGGAGTCGATCTGAGCCATGCTGGTTGGCAGCAACACAGAGGTACTGTCCACGGTCCTGAATGTTAACATTCTGGATGGAGAGGGTGCCATTGGCAAATACTTCAAACCTGTTATCACGCTTGCTTTTTGATACATCAGTCCCTAATTAAACACAAAATAAAATATATTTATATTACATTATTTATTTATTTATTTATTTATGCCTTATCTAATACAGTAATATTTGCAACCAAAAAGGCACATCTATCCAGCTGTGTCTAGGTTTTTCTCCTGCACTCCTTACCACCATGAAAGGTGAGCACACTTCCTTTAGCCCAGCCTACTCTCCTTAAAAGGGCTAAAGAACAGTGACAGGAACGAGAGGAATAGTAGGGCATATGTTTATGTATATTGCAAAAGATGTCTTAAAGGACCAACAAAATTGGATTACTTAGTGGAGGTGATCTTCCAATGAATGGAAGCTGAATTGCTCAGCAAGGGAATGCAAGCTCTTATTACAGGTGGATTCTTAATAAGGATGGCATTCTGTATAGGCCTCACAATGCTATTGTTAATATATGTTAAATATGGTAAAGGTTAAATATCGATTTGACCTTCTGTTTTCTCTTTCTTCAAGGGCCATTTTATAAATACATTGAGACACTTCAGGATGTATGTGTCATGCTGGGATATTACTGCTTTTCAGCCCATGTAGTATTCATCTTATTGCTTTATGCCAGGTAGCCCACCTAAAGCATAGCAATATTCCAGCATGGTGCACCTGTTTTATTGCTGATAGTAGAGGACAACATTTTAAAGAAGACTTAAAAAGCTTACCTGATGATACTTTAGTCCAATGAAATGTTGGAAGGGGATTACCAGTCGCTTCACATGGGATGAAGGCATCTGAATTAGCCAAGACTGTAAAAGCAGCCAGTTTTCCTCCAACTATTCTAGGCTTTGCCAATCTATTTCTGTATAAGGAGTCTGGGGCTATGAGGTGGTTGTTGGTTTCTTGATCTGCTGTTTTGTCAGACCAGCTTTTGACGGAATTGTCCTTGTCCCTTCCCCATGCAGGAGTATATTGAATGGAGCTCTGTGAGGATTTTAATATAGTCAGGGTATTAACTGTTAATGTTTTGCCTATTTCTGAAACTTCAGGAGATGGTTTATGCCAAAACTTGTTTTCCCATCGGGGAGATAAGGTGATTTGCAAGACACTTGTGTGTGGTGTGACTGTTGTTTGGGATGCTAATGGGGTCGGATGCTGTATGCTGGGGTTGATAGCATGGGTATTTACAGCAGATTTGGTACTGTCAGGAAATGTTGCTTTCACTGTATGTTTCTGCTGAAAAACTTTGTGTCCCATTTGTTGGTGTGGTCTTTTACTTACCATTACAATAGTTTTGTTTTGTTCTATAGATGCTGATTTAGATGTTACAAAGGATGTGACAGGTAATATTGGGGTGGTGTTGAAAGGCTCCAAAGAAGGTGATGTGGCTGGGATTTCATTGGCAGGGTTTTCAGTAATGAGAACATCAGACAGTAGTTTAACAGATGGAGCGCTCTTGGCTGTTGTAGTTCTTGTGAGTGCCGGCGTAGTTGTTGCAAGTGAATCTTTAGTTACATCTGTTGTGCTAAATATCTGCGGCTGAGGCACAGCTGTAATTGGGATTGCACTTGTGTTCCTAAAAAGAGACTCAGTGGGGATGGGGATGGTGGGCTTAGTTAAAGATTTCGTTGTTGTCAGGATAAATAAGGCTCTGTTCACTGATGGAGCAGTGCTGTAGCTTGTAGTAATGCTGTGTGAAGTCATAATCTTCTGGGGCTTTTTTCTCCTTTGATCTCTCCTCCTTCCAAGTCTGAGTGCTTTGATTTTAGTGATTTTATTTTCAATATGGGCAACAGTAGTGGATCTAAACGTTGGCATTGGTCTTGTTGCATTCATTTCTTTGTTTATAACAGTTGCAAAATTAGAAAAATAGGCTGAAGATGGAAGTTCTGCAGTAGTAAGAGATGGAATGGGACTATATTTCTCTGACATACTATCGTCATGATTGATAGGTTTAGTTAGGGATAGGAGATCATCAGTTTGATTCACTTCCACTGGAATAGTTGTTAAACGTAAAGGAGAAACACTATCTATGGATAATGTTGCAATTGTTTTAGGAAACATGGTTGTTATTGCTGATGATGGCACTGTACTTGTTCGTTGTCTGGGTAGCTTCTTCAATAGCTCCTTTTGAATATGTGTGTTTCCAAAGAGATGGCGCCAAGGAATTTTTCCTTTTAAAACTTTAGAAGAAGTTCTAGTTTTAGTGGTTGGTGAGATGGATTTAACATTTGAAGAGGTCTTGCTACATGCAGAAGTTGTAGTTTTCATAGCAACACTAGGGGTCTGTCTTGCAGTTGTAGAGAGATTGATACTGAAAGAAGAGATTCTGTCAGTATATGTTTGTAATGGTGCACTGGCCTCTAGTTCTCTTTGCAGGATACCCTGTGTACTTTCACTATAGAAAGGCATTACTGTGGGAATTGTTTTTTCTTCTTCTGCAGTGGGTCTGTTTTTCTCCTCAGCCAGGAATGCTGGGTTTTGACTTGTAGTTGTAGGTTGCTCTAATGTGAGTTCTGGTATATCCACTTTCAAAGGTGAGGGTGTATATGTTTGTGAGCTAAGCAGAAGAGAGCTGCTGGAAGAAGTTGTGGGATGCGAACATGATAGACATTTTGTGCCCACCACTATAGCTGGAGGCAGAGTTGTACTTTCTCTAGTGGATTCTTGTCTCACAAAATTATATCTATGTCCTCTGATAGCTGGAATTCGATCTGGTCTAACAATTCGTCTTCTACCAGAAATTTTCCTTCGTCTTCCATATCGTTGTCTTGACAGTGGTGTGTTAGTTGTAACATCTCTAAATATCTGAATCTGCTGATGAGTGATAATAGTTGACCCTGGTGATAGTTTAGGAGTTGTTATTTTTTGAGTACTGTGAAAGTAAATGTGATCAAATTCATTATTTGGCTCACTGACTGTCACTACAGATATTTGGTGATCTGATTTAGTTGAAGTCCTATCGATAAACTCAGTAAATAAATCAGATTTTTCAACTGTGTTCTGGAAAGTTACGAGGCTGCTGACTTTAGCAACATCTGCTGTTGGTGATGTAGATGTGATTTTTAAATTCTGATTACTTTCCCCAAAAGACACCAATCTGTGTTCAGCATTAAAGATCTTGGCTGAACTATTCACTAAACTAGATGATGTTAATGACTGTATATTGGTTAATGATGATTGATTTAATTCAGACGTTTCCAGTAAGTTTGGTCTTGTGACTGCAGGCTTTAGATGTGTATATAGCTTTTTACTCTTGGGTCTTATAGACTGTGTAATCCATGGGCTAACTGTTGGAGCTATTGCCTCTATAACCATGACAGAAGTTGTTTTAGAGTTGGTAATACTCGATGTGGTTTCAGGTTCTCCAGTCACAATACTTGCTGAAACTTTTTTCATAGTAGGTATGGTAGGTGCTTCAGTTGCATGTATAATAAATTCCTCTTCTGGAGATATATGGTCACCAGATGTTTCTTCCTTATCCCCAGACACCTTTGAGGATAGATGGACTGGTGTAGGTGGTTTTGTTGTGGCATTTTCTTGTTTTTCTGGAAAAGTGGAATTCTTCTTTGTTTTTTCCAAAAATGCTGCCCAGCGCTGTGGGTCAACTCTCCTAGCTGAGGAAGCAAATTGTCTTCTGTGTCCCCTAAATCGTCTGTTTATTTTGTCCCCAGTGTGTCTGTAAGTCATCTCTCTATTCTGTTTGTTTGCAGTCCATATGGATTGATTTTTAGATGCAGAGTCAGTAGGTGTTTTATTTGATACTATAGTTTGCACAGTAGCTGATGGATACTTATGTTTTGTAACAACTCGAAGCTCCTCATGACCAGATCCCTCTCTCTCTTCATTTTCTTCTGGAGCTGTCTTTTGTTTTTGTGAAGGGTCCTCCTTCACTTTAACCAGCACTTGGAAAATCAAAAAATCCACTCCATATTGATTGGCTGCTACACACGTAAAATAGCCACTCTCTCGTTCTGCCATCTCTGTTATTTTTAGCGTACCATTGTGGAAAATATGTTTGTTTCTTACCGATTGATGAAGAACTGTGTGCTCGGGTAGGATCCAACTAATAGATGCATCTGGGACACCAGCAGCCTGACATGGAAGATAGAGCGTGTCACCAATGAATGTCGAAAGCTGAGCTCCATTATTATTGTTGTGCTGCACGTAAGGGTCAATCACTGTGATCCTAAATGCTAGGACAGCTGCATCGTTATAATTTGTGCCTATGCAGTGATAAACCCCTGTGTCAAAACCATCAGCTGTCCGGAGTGTGAATTTTCCGTTTTTAGCTATTATGATTCTTCCATCTTCGCTGACATGTGGAGCTCTAACTTTGCTCCCATCAGCTAGTATCCACTCAATGGCAGGAGCAGGCTCCCCAAACACCTGGCAGTCCAGTTCCACAGTCCCACCAACTAAAACGGACTGTTCCATTCTTGTCTTATTAGCTCTTGAAATTATGGCCCAGCTGGGTCTCAATTGTTTTTCATCAGCAGTGGACAAGACAATTTGAGCATCAGTTACATATCGAATATGTAGCGTGCTGAGCGTGGTTGCTGTCCTGTCTAATTGTAATGCCACCTGGTCTTGCAGCAACCAAGCAGGCTCAGCTCTCAGTTCACTCTCTACATTAGTAAAAACGTCGTCTTTTTCAGAGTAGGTCTGTTTGTACTTGTAACTGATGTAAGGCACTTGGGTCAGTAAGAGATTCCTTGCGAGTTTCAGGGGAGAATCACTGTATAGGGCCAATATGCTCCACAGCTGTTGAATGTGTTCATAATCAATACCACAGATCAGAAATGTCGAGAATGATACTTTGAGCACTTTATTATCCCCAGCCTTGTCAAATGAGATTGGGGACATTTCTGTGGGTTTTTGAACATTGCAAACCAGGGTAGCTTGACTTCCTGTTTGATCTGTCATGTTCAACATCATGGTTCCAATGGGAGCTATAAAATCTTTGGAAGAGATAGAAGTGAAATCCTCTTCATCTGGCCCAGTGATGTTTTTAAATTTCAGGGAGGGGTCTATGATTGGCCTACTACAGGTGAAAGCTGCAGATGGGATGTTAACTAAATGTTTGCCTTTAGAATGTCTGGGACTGGCACAAACCGGACATTGCTGGGCACTAGAAAAGCCTCTGTCTTTCTTGCACTTTATAGTATCTAGGGGGGGAGGAAAAAATAATGTAAATGTTTGCGATACTAGTTCCAATACCAAAACAACAACTTAGACTTTTCTGAAAGATCTTTCCCTGAATAAAGAGCTATAAAATACTGACAATCGTGATCTTTAATGGACTACCAAGCTTTATTTGAAACTATTCCACCTGTTCCACTAGTGAAATCTTCAGCATGATCATCAGTGCTGTCACAGCTAGTTAGCATGTCATAGCCTTGCCTTGGAAGGCTAGCCCAGCTAGTTTAGGAGGCATTGGGCAATTGCGCCCTGATCCTATACAGGGAGGCAAAAAGGAGAAGAAAGTCCTTGTGCCCTCTTCCTCACTTGTGCACCCTCACTGCTGTTAGGTACAATATGGCCGTAATTATTTGAGGCTCACCCCTCTGAGGGAGGCAATTATTACTTTCTTTACTTTAATTACAGCAACAGTAAACCATAGAGAAACAAAGGGACTTGTCTAAGGCTGCCTTTCTTATCCTTTTTCCGCCAGTCAGTCCATCCATTTTATCTCAGCCTTCCCAAAAAAAAAAAAAAAATCAGCTGTCACTCGTGTCTTGTAGTAGTTTGGCAACATCGTCTGCAAACAGTTTGTCATGAAAATAATTTATCACAGAAATTTTTCTGAAGCAGGCTGCTTATTTTTGTAAATTATAATTATTATTCCTGACACTAAGATTGCTAACCATAATATGCTCTTAAAATATAAAAACTAGAAAAATTATTTGCTCTGGTAATCAAATTGTAAACTGAACTGAAAACATTACACATTTAATGCATCTCTCTATCCCCACCCCACAGTCCAGCCCTACAGGGAACCACTATAAAGAAAGAGGATAATTCATTCTCCTTTAACATTTTCACCTATAGAGAAATAATATAATGCGTACTTGAACATTCAGTCTTTGGCACTGCCAAAAAAGGTTCCCTCTAGAGACAGCTGAGCTTGGAAATGTATCGGGACCACTAACCTCAGTTCATCTGGGTCACTAAACATCATTTAGAGCTTACCCTGTTTGTGCGCACGTGTTGCTAGCTAACAATAAGGGAAATAAAAGAAATGCATGGTAGTTTAAGGGAATAAAGTACTATGGAGCCCTGGTATGGTAAGGAATAATATTTTAATCAGCTGACAAGGAAGTCCTAGGAGTTGAATAGAAAAAGTCACAGAATAAAGTTTTACACTTTAAAAAGTGCTATAATAGTAATGACCAATTTCTTACTCTTCATAAGTCCCCTTTAATTATTAATTTGGCAAAAAAAAAAAAAAAAAGGCTGTACTATAATGCCTCTGTCCAGACCTTACTCATTGGTAATCATCATCATACTTTGCTCTTAAATAGTGCAGTTCAACAAAGAATCTCAAAGCACTTTCAAAATCTGGCAGTTATTTTCTCCATTTTATCAGGTGGCCTCGAGAGGTTAAGGTCACACATTAAGTCAGTGGCAATTAGAAACAGAACCCAGATCTCCAGGTTCTTGCTGTAGCCATAAGACAATTATGCCTCCCTGGTAAAGACCTCCAGGAAAGTCACCAAGCTATTTAGAATGTATAAACAAACACATTTTTCAGCTCGTACTATACCTGGCCATTGTTCTGCCCAGTCTGCAAACCATTGTAGATCACAATCACAGGACCAGGGATTTCCATGAAGGTATACGCTCTCGAGTTCAGGCATGTAAGAAAACATCTCTTGTGGTAGTGAAGTTAAGAAGTTGTCGGACAAGTATATATGCTTTATGGAGGATGTTTTAAATATCTGGATGTAGCGCAGGGTGACAAAAGTGTCTGGATGAAGCTGTTTAAGTAAATTTCCTTCCAAGTGCACCAGCCTGAGTGATGTAAGCCCATAGAAAATTTCTGGGTGTACAAATTCAATTTGATTGTGGTCCATATGCAGCCGTACCAAGCTCTTGAGACCGTGAAAAGTGTCCTTCTGAAGTATTCTGATTTTATTATAGCTCATTTTTAAGACCTGTTGATGAAAAGATAGCGATAAAAGTCTAACAAAAAGCTACATTATTTCGGTATTGTTAGAACTTGGAGTTATTATTACTTTAAGTGAAAGTACCTATGTACAACAGTGATGGCCACTATAGGAAAAACCCACATATATAATTATTTTTGTCAGATATGGTCAGACATGACCTCAAAGATACCTTCTTATTCAACAGGCCAACATGTGTGCACTTTACTCATACAAATGGTCCCAATTAAACTACTTTTATGAAGAAGGTAAGCAGGGTTTGACCAAAAATGAGTGAAAAGTGGGTGTACATTTTTTTTCTCCAGTTATTACTACAGAGCGAATACAAATATGGGAGGACAAGCTGGGATTCTGTTTTGGCTGACAAATAATGAAAAGAATTGTTAAATCAGTCCCAGTTGAAGGAGCTTTATTATGAGAGATAATGTGCTAACCCAAGCTCAACTTTCAGATGGCACTTTGTTTGCAGACTGGAAGTTGAAAAGCTATCTTTTTACTTGTAAAATGAGCAAGTCTAACAAAAAGTCATTGAGTGCTAGTAAATATGGAACTATAATGCCATTTTTCCAGTCAGTTTGCAGGTTGTAATACTTTTCTACCTTCCCAATCCCCACAAAGAACTGGTGAAGCCTTTATGAATTACTGAATGTTGCAAATTAGCGAGTCACAAGAAGCAACAATAATGCACAACATCAACTTTGTTCAAGGATTTCCCAAATAATATTCAGTTGTAATTATTTAAAGTCACACTTTGCTTTCTATTAGTTAACAGCTGGGGATCAAAATTTTAGTTGAGAAACATGTAACTATTGGGGAACAGCTACTTCTGAATAACTCCACGTGCAGGTTGAAGTCCAGCTGTTGGAACTACCCCTAGTGAAATATGCACTTATACATTCAGAGGCATTGCAGCAGTTATCCTACATGGCTCCTCATCTGGAAAATAGAACGGCTGTAATTTTAAATTAATACGTGAGAGCTGCACACAGAGTTGGTCTGAAGATAACTGTATTTTACTTAATGTTATATTTCTGAATGGCATCCATTGAGTTGCTCCAGTGGCAAAACTGCCTCTGAATTTGTAATACGCTTCATGAAAATAATGAACTCTGTCCTACTTGACTTTGCTATAACAATCTTCTAATAAATCTTTGCAGAGAGGTGCTAAGAAAGCCACTTGGTTCTGTGTGCAAATGATGGGGTGTGCAAATTAGTGAAGATCTACTGTCATATGTTTACGAATATTTTATGTTAAATACAAAATAAAACTCAAATACTACAAATCTGTCTCCTCCCCAAGTACAGGAGCACACTGTTATAACATCAAGGAACTGCAATACCCCTTGGTATTACAATGTAGCATTTTCAGTATGAAACTTTCTTGGCTGAAATAAGAGAAAGCTGCAAGACTAGCATGCTGGCAGGAGAAATAAAATCTTGATGAAATGTGATTCTGCTCAAAACATATTTATTTAGTCCATCAAATTAACAACAGCTAAACTTTTCTACCAAAGATGTACTATGAGGATCTTTGCAGCAATGCTCGCCATCTCCCTTTCGTCTTGGTGGACATGATATAGATATACTAGCGAGGACAATGTTGGCAGATATCCACCACACTCCTCAGCATGGTATCTCAGTCCCAAGCTGGGACAGAGAGAAATTTCCCTTGTGGGTACAGTATTGTAAAATTAGGTTCACCGGGAAGGGGAACAGCATGATTTCCTCTGACGTGTCTTCCACTGAGATACATTAGAAATAGGATGCCAGACTAGACAGACTGGATCCGTTCCTATAGATTTGAACCATTTGTGATATCTCTGTAGCAAAACTAAGATGGGGCCACCTTCAATTTTCAGTTCTTACCTGTAATGCATTTAAATCAGTGAATGTCTTGTCAGGGATTGTGTGGATCTCATTGCTGTGCAACATCAACAACTCCAATTTCTCCAGGCCAGAAAAATCTGTTTCGGTTAGTTTAACCAAGCTGTTGTAACTGTAACAAACATTTCATTCCAGATCTGGGTTTAGTCAGTCAGCTAAAGTTCAAAAGTAAAAAACAAAAGAAAACTTTCTTTTGCAAATGCATAACAAATACTTTTACTTCTGATTTGACAAGGCAAAGTCTAAATGCTTTTTCCATCTTAGCAGGTAAAAATTTAGAGATTTTGCTAGTCTGGCATGGACTAATTCCTGTGGACTGTATTCAAGTAGATGGGGGAAATATCTGCAACAGATGGCTGCAGGAACATGAGGATGAGACTGTCGTTTTTGGATTCTTGGGTAGGAGATGAAGAAGCGTCAGTGCTGGTAGATGTCTGCAATACTGCACTGAATTTTTATAGATCTTTTTTCAAAATTTTTCATGGCTGGTGAAAGGTAGGAACAGCTGGACTCTTTGTTCCACAGAAAATATAAATTGCCCCATCGGCGTGCCTTAACAGTAGCTGGAGATGTAAGAATGTAGTTCACTCTCTCTGTCAGTTCAGTCATTGCTCTCTGCTGTGATTGTCAGTAAGAATGAAGTCATAGACTCAGAGGCCAGAAGAGACCATTGTGATCATCTTGTCTGACCTCTTGTATAACACAGGCCAGAGAACTTCCCCACAATAATTCCAATAGAACAGAGCATATCTTTTTCTTTCAAAATCCAATCAATTTAAAAATTACTAGTCATAAAGAATCCATCACAACCATTGGTAAATTGTCCTGGTGGTTAATTAAGAATTAATTATTAATTATTAATAGTGTATTATTAATACACTATTAAGAATGTTTGTGTTATTTCCTGCTTGAATTTGTCTAGCTTCAACTTCCAGCCATTAGATCTTTGTCTGCTAGATTGAGGAAACCATTAATACATTTCTGTAAGTACCTCCATAGCTACTTGACTGTAATCAAGTCATCTCTTAATCTTCTCTTTGTTAAACTAAACAGATTGAGCTCCTTGAGTCTATCATTATGAGGCATGTTTTCTAATCCTTTCATCATATCCACGATTCTTCAGTATTGACTATGATCAGGGATATTGTGATGTGAATGCCTCTCCACCAGGAGAATTGCAGCTTGCTTACTTATGGGCAAAAACCATAAAAAGTGGTGGTGGTTGTTTCTAATAATTTTTATTTATATTAAAGTAGAACCAAAAGGCTCCCATCAGGATTGTGGCCTCATTGTGCTGGGCACTTATCACTGTGGGCCTGATGCCATGCCCACTTAAGTCTATGGAAGGATTTCTGTTGACTTCAGTGGGCATGAGATAAAGCCCTACTTCTTAGCCTGGGCAGGATTTGAACTTGGCCCACTGTGAGCCAGCCCATTAGAAGGCCCTCTCATAATAATTATATGGATTAGACACACAACTCAAATACTGATTTTTTTTTAAACATGAAGTTGCTGGCTGGTCTTGTTTGATTCTAATATCGAGACTTTCACAACAGAGCATTACAGAAAATCAAATCTGAGTAGATAACTTGGAGGTTAGTGAGAAATAAAAAGGGAGAAACTAGTCTAGATAAAATAAAAATAGATTCCCTCCCTCTTTTACCCAGTTATAGAACAGAATCATTTCTGAGACAAATATTCAGGCAAGAGTTATTTCACATCCAACTGACAGACGGAAACAGAGGTGCCAAAGCATCATATAAGAAGTTTTAATCATGGTATAGTACGTATTCTCCTCAGCAGAAGTGGAAGTGTTGGCACTTATCTCCATAGATGGAGACCTTTATATGTTAGTCAGTTAGTTCTCACAGCAACCCTGTGAGGTAGAAAGTATTTTCATCCACATTTCAGAGACTAGGATGGAAGGCGCAGAAAGATTAAGTGTCAAATGTGACAAAAGAAATCTGTGGCAAAGGTCTAATTTTAACACATCTATTGAATTTCCAGTCCAGTCCCTTAACCTTTATAAGGATGATGTCAGTTCCAGATGCCTCTGAATTCAATTTCATAAACTCAGTAGGTTCAGATAAATATTAAAAAAATGAATCTTGTATTTCAAAGCTTTGGAGGTTCTTCTATCCAGTGATAACATGATTTTGCTTAAAGATGGTGAAGTAAAAGTAGTGGGGGGAAATCAAGTCTCAGACAGCCAGTTATGGAAAAGGGTAAGTGGGTGAAAGTGATAGGTCAGAAAATGTGGCCTCTTCTTACATAAAATCACCTCTTAATGAGGACATAAGTGTAATTAGGGTTTCTGGATTTCAGATTTCTTGTTTTGCGGTGTCTATTCTTGTACAAAGTATGGCTCACATTTAATACATTTTGTTTTTAATCTGTTTTTAAAAATTATATTCCTTAAATTATTTAGAAATGGCTCCTAGAATCTGAAACTTTGACCTCCCAATCAGTATGGGAGAACGTTATGTTTTGCCAGCTGTCACTGTAACAAATTCTGAATACTGCAAAATAGTAAATTTTAAAGTCTTATTTCATAAAACCCTGATGTCTGTCATTTGTCTTTGGTTGGTTTGGTTTTTTTAAATCACTTTTAACCCAAACCCAGAAATTCTAACTATATTTTGCAAAGCAAGAAGAGTTCACTGCACAGCATGGATAAAGTGCAGATGTTAAACATACCCTAAATTGATGCGCTCCACGTTTTGGGAGATGTGCGGTGGGATGGCTGTCAGATACCGGAATGTACAATGTACTTCAGTTGGGATGTAGCAGGCACAGAGCTTGGGGCAGGCGCTACTGCTGGGAAGAACAGCCAGACAGAAACTGAAGAGAAACTCCAGCAAGCAGGGTTTGCCTCTGCCTTTTACTTTCATCCTGTGTGCTGATCCTAGAACAACATCCCTCACAGCAAGCATGAACAAATGCAACCCTACAAACAAAACAAAAACAGAAGCAGTCGTATTGTGAGATCAGCATTCTTTATCTTAGACCTGGGCATTTTTATAGTTTAGCTTTTTAGAAAGATTTGCTACTGTAAAAATGGTAGGGTTTTCCTCACTGTTTAGATCTAGGCAGTAGCGTGGAGTATGTCATTTAAAAAAATCCTTAATTGTTTTTCTTTTAATGAGGAACACGAGTCATGTTATTGCTTATAGTAATAATAATAATGAATAAACCTGACATCCTAATGAGATTATTGTTACAAATATATGATTTTGGTTATTTAGAGCATCCACAAATCTGCTTGTAATTTGTTCTTACCAAAGAACACGTCAGCTCCTTTCTGGCCAAATAATTACTCCAAACAAAATTAACAAATTGCAAAGAATCTGAGCTAGTTCAAAAATCAGGATGTAGAAGTGTGACTGCTGCCACTCAAACTGAATCCTGTTCTTTCTATACTTTAGAACATAACCCAGCAATGAATCCCCTTTCCAATACCCCTTTTCTGTTGTGGGCAAGGGTTGGTTGGGGCAGAGTTCCACATGTCTTGGGTAGACTCCAGGAACGTCTATAATCATCTACCAGCGTTTGATACTTAATAGTCTAGCACTAAAAGCTTGCTGGGATCTAAGCCTTCTCTGAACTGAGCTGCACTTGTAACACAGTCCTAAGGACGGACAAGTTCAGCTGACGAGACTATTGCATTATTTTGAACTGTGAATTTCTTTTTGTTCCAAAATCTCTGCCTGCATCCTGGGAAGTGCTGAGCGCTCTCCGTGAACTCAGCGACTTGCTCAGCATCTCTTGGGTCAAGGTCTGGGAGTTGAAAGAGCCCATAGGCCAGATCTATAGTCCTTCCACTCTCACCATCGGCCCGGTCAGTGCGCCTACTCGGGGGAGCAAGATTTGGTTCTCTAGCTGACTTTCCCAGCACTTTATCCACGACGAATAAGTAAAGCTCTCGGCCCTGTCAGTGCTCCTGAGAGATGTGTACTCTTACAGCACTTGCTGCAAGCCGGGTCTTGCCTGAAATGAACCTTTACCTGGCCAAGAGCAAAGGCGAGAAGGTCCGAGAGAAAAGTGCCAAGCCCCCAAACCACCCACCCTCCGGCCATGAAGACGAGGAGGAGGAGGACGCTACCTGCGACTCCAGCGCCTAACTCGCAGCTGCTTCCCTCTCTGTGCTCCCCGCTGCTCGCCGGCGCGGAGCTCCAGCGGCGGAGGCATGCAACAAGCGCCCACGGCCCTCGCCGTGTGCGAGCCTGCGGCAGCGGCGGGGAGTCGCCGCCCGACGCCGGCCGGCCCGCGCGGAGCCGAGCTGCATTGGCCGAGGGCGGCGCGGGCCGCCTGCCCCGCGGCGAGCGCGCTCCTCCCGGCTGCGGCCCGGGCGCAGCGCCCCTGCCCGCTCCGCGCTGCCCCGCTCTCCCGCCCGCTCTCCCCGCAGCTGGCAGCGGCTGGGCTCCGGCCCGGCCCGGCCCGCCCCTCGCTCCCGCGGCTCGCTGATTGGGGCGAGAGCGGCGCCTTCCCCCCCGGCCCGGCCCGGGCCCCCGCTCCGCCGTGCTCGGGGCCCGGCCCCAGAGCCTCTGTGCGCCGGTGGGGAAGCCGCGGGACCGCTGCGTCCCGGGGGCGCTGGCTCCGCACGCCGCGCTCACAGCGTCTCTGTCGAATCCTGCCCGCGGCTCCATCTCCGCGGGGCGCGGGCCTTTTATGTCTGCCTTGGGCTCGCCGGCAGCCAGCGAGTGGCCGCGCTCCGCTCCCAGGCCCCGGGGACGGGGCTAGTCGAACTCGGCACCTCCACAGGGCAGTCGCTAAGCCCTGGGCTTTTAGGGCTGCTCATTCCTTTTCGTATGGCGGCGCTCAGGAGTGGGTCCCGCACAAACACAAATAAGGGGTGGCATCTGCTCTCAGTACAGGGGAGCTTACTGTCTTTTCTCTTCACCTGGTCCAGCCTTCCGCGCTCATCTCGGATCTCAGCGACCTTCTCTAGCTCAGCGGGAAGGTTTAGGTGTTTTATAAGAACTTTGCCTCCTGGCTGCTACTAGAGACCTCTTTTCCCCTCCTCCCCTGCCTAGCTGCTGGTTGGGCAGGACTGACCAACTTTCTCCCTTGTCTAATCCAGTCACTGCATGGGATGAGTGTGCTGAGATGATGGCTGGTGCAGAGAGAGAACCTGCCAGAGGAGGAGACAGTTTTGTGGGGATGTAGTCTGGAGAAATGAAAATTGGGAGGGTGGGTGTGGAACAAGTGTCTGGGGAACTTCATTTTATGTCAGCAAAAAAAATTCCAGTCAGGCACACTTTGTATTAGGGTTTCAGTTGAAAGTGGTTTACAAAAGGTTAACAAATGAATAATCAATGTTATAAGCAAGTCATTGCAGTATGTGTATAGATGGTAATAAGACATTACTTTAAGATGCTCTGGATAGTTATAAGCCATTGTTATAATAACTATATAATAAATAATATTTAATACCTAGCACTTACAAGCTCGCTGTTGACCTGCTGAAACTCTATAACAATTGATCAACCATTTATTAAACCATCTAATACTTTATTAAAGCCTTAATAAACTCATTATTTTGACCCTCTAATCCATTATTGTGACCCTCAATCCTTACTAGTGTTTCTGGCATATCAATCCTAAAATAGATAATCTCTTGCAAACCTCTTAGAAAGCTATCTTTTAAAAGACAGTGAAGGAAGTGTTATGACAGAGTTTTTTTATCCAGGATTCAGCTAACTAATCAACAAGTCTGTCAGTATCAGTGTCACATGAATCTGTATTTCTGTGTGTTGGTCTCTGTCATATTCATGCATTTATTTTTCATTGATCTGATTCTTTTCAGTTTAATAGCTGCTCAGAGCGCTCCCAGTTATTCATATGTACTAAGGTAATGATCTCATTTATACAATTGCTGTTTAATACAGTGCAATCCCCAACAAATTAATTTTCCCCTTCAGGTTAGTTTACACGTGATTTTGGAATAAAGGGGTTCTCAAATTGGGGGCCAGGACCAGTCGGGGGGGGTCACAAGATTATTATGGAGGGTCATGAGTTGCCAGCTCTCATGCATGCTGGTAAGGGTACTATGGCAGGGGGGTGAGGTCATCACTTTTTTGGCAGAAGGGGTCATCGCAGCATTAAATATTTTCAAAGGGGATCCCAGCAAAGAAGGTTTGAAGCAAATAGATTCTCCTAAGATCAGTGGGGCTTCTGACTTTATGAATTGAAACTGGAACAAGTGCAGAGAAGGGCTACTAGGATGATCCAAGGAATGGAAAATCTACCTTAGAAGAGAAGATTCAAAGAGCTGGGCTTGTTTAGCCTAACCAAAAGAAGGCTCAGGGGAGATATGATTGCTCTCCATAAATACATCAGAAGGATAAATGCTAGGGAAGGAGAGCAGTTACTTCAGTTAAGTGCAAGCGTGGACACAAAAACAGATGAACATAAGATAGCCATCAACAAGTTTAGGCTTGAAATTAGACAAAGTTTTCTAACCATCAGAGGAGTGATATTCTGAAACAGCCTTCCAAGCCATGGGGGCAAAAAACCTAACTCGTTTCAAGACTGAGCTTGATAAGTTTGTGGAGGGATGGCATGACAAGACTGCCCTACAACAGTATGTAGTTGATCTGCAGCTGCTAACAGCAAATATCTGCAACAGCTGGATGGGGTGGGCTCTGAATTGCTACAGTGAATTCTTTCCCAGGTGCCTGGCTGGTGGATCTTGCCCACATGCTCAGGTTCTAATTGATGGCTCCTGCTGTATTTGGGGTTGGGAAGGAATTTCCCCCTGGGTCAGATTGGCAGAAACCCTGGGGGTTTTTCACCTTCCTCTTCAGCATGGGGCATGGGTCACTTGCAGGTTTAAACTAGTGTAAATGGTGGATTCTTTGTAACTTGAAGACTTTAAATCATGATTTAAGGATATCAGTAACTCAGTCAGAGGTTATGGGTCTACTACAGGAGTGAGCAGGTTAAGTTCTGTGGTCTCAATGTGCAAGAGGTCAAACTAGATGATGGTCCTTCTGGCCTTAAAGTCTATGACAGTTTTGGTCAGAAAATTAACTTGTATTTTAATGGTAAGTTTTTAATTGGCACAGGATTGGTTTTATGGTATCTTAGTTGAAAAAAACCTATATTTTTTGGAAGAAACATTTTTGTTTATTATGCACTTTAAACATAATATCTTGGGAATCATTACTAATCACATCTGAGTATGCAGCCACACAACTTTTAGAAACACTTACATAAGCAACAAACACATTAAATATGTTCCATCATAATAGAGCGTAAGAAAATATCATAATCAACGTAACAGCTTATGGGGCTGTGTAAAAAGACAAAGACATAAAACTTTATGACCAGTCTCTGTTTTTTATGAGTGTTAGCTGAAGTATAAGTGTTCATATCACTTTGAAACAAAACAAGCTGGGATGAGTCCTAAGGAACTCTCAACCTGGTTTCATATTTTACTTTATTAAATAAAATAGCCAACAGTAAGAGCCTGTATGTTAAACAATTCATAAGCATAAAATATAAACTCTGTAATTGAGTGAAGCTCTTGAAACATGAGGGAGTTAAGCTAGCAATAACTCAAGCAATATGAATTGTAATTACATTTTATTAATTAATTAATTAATTAATTAATTTTTATTAATAACTAATAATTTTTTAATCAGTGTTGACAGTTTCACAGGCACATGGCTAGTTGTATTCTTTTTGCTGCTGGCCAATTTCAGTGCTGGAAGTTGTCAGGGCTCTTGCTCCATCTTTGCTGACAAAGGCAAGCTGGATTTAACTTTTTAACAGTATTGGTGTTTTACTGTTAAAAGTGTTTAAAATATTTATTTTATCACATGCAAGTTAACTAATTAATTATATTTTAAACTCAACCAGTTCAGCATACGTTAAAGACAACATTCCTTGTTTGCCCTAGACTTTAAAACCTGTTAGCTAACATGCTAACACAATACCTTAAATCCTAGTCTAAATAAAACCTATGGTATCCAAACACACTACATAAACATATTAGATGGATGTTTCTGCTAAAATGATTATACTGAAATGACTCTTGTTGATGTTTAAATTATCCCCAAGTTTCACTGTCAACACTGCATGTATTTGAATGGGGGCAGTTTGCATCTATTGTCGTTTGCAGACTCTGGAAAGCAACCATGTATCTGTCAGTTTATATTCAGTTCAAGTTCAGAAGGCTTGCATTGAAATCATAAGAGTTTCAAGCTTTTCCTTTTAAATTAAAACTTAGGCTTAGTCTACAGTAGTGCTTTTGTTGGTAAAACTTTTGTCAGTCCGAAGTGTAAAAAACCCCACACCCGTCTGACAAGTTTCATCGACAAAAGCACCAGTATGGACAGCCCTATGTCAGTGGGAGATGCTCTCCTGCCAAAATAGCTACCACCACTTGTTAGGGGTAGTTTAATTATGCCAGCGGGAGAGCTCTCTCTGTTGGGATAAAGCGGCTACACAGGAGACCTTACAGCACAGCAGATAAAGCTGTAGACATAGCCTTAGACTCTGTAGAAGCTGGAAAGCCACTGGTTAAGGTTTGGAATGATTTTATAACCCATTTCTACTTTTTTCAAGTCAAATACCTTACAGAAGTGTAAGTATATTACATAAATACTGTTAGCTTTAACAGTCAAACTTGTAATTTCTTCCAGTTGTTCCCTGTGTCATCTGACAGTATCTTGGTTTTATCTGTATTGGCTCTGTCAGAATGCCCTCATCCATCCCCACGCCCACATCCTCACCAAAACACTGGCCCAATTAAACAGAAATGGCCATTACTCTTGCCATCAGATGGGAAAGGTCACAAAGGAACTGTGATTAACTAAGTTTAAAGGGAAATGGGGGTGGAAGGAAGAGCCATTGCACTGAAAGGTGATGTAGGAGGGAACTGGTGGGGAGCCATATACCATAATTGGTGCTAAATTGTGCAAATAACAGGTAAATCATTGCAAGCATCAGTACAAGCTTCTCATGAGCTGGCCTGCCAATGTGTGTCAGCCTTGACCAAGCAAGAGTCCAGTTTGGATTGATAGGATGGGTCAGGCTCATGTTAGCCAAGTCGTCAGCTGCTTCGTTGAGTCTGCCAAATAGTGTCAGTTACTGGGATTTTGTTATGTTGTCTAGGAACTAGACAGTGTTCACCAACTCATTTTACATAGGCCTTTGAATAACTTTCTGGTTGATGATTAGAACTAGCTGAGATTTTTCCATCAGAATATTTTTCACTAGGAAATGTGATTTCCACAAAATCAAAATTTTCCTTTGGAAAAATGTTAATTTTTTGCCAAATGTTTTGATTTTTCCATCAGGAAAATTGAAACATTGTAGGTTGGTGTGATGTTAATCTGTGTCTGCCTAGGCTGCCAGGGTGCTTCATGGGAATTGTAGTTCGGGTGCCTCAGGCTCCAGGATTTCCTTATGGGCTAAACACCTGGGCTGGACTACATGTCCCATTATGTAGGGGAAGAAACACAAAAATCTTTGACATTGTAGAATTGACATAATAAAATGTCCCTGACATATTGCCACCCTCCACATCAACATTACTTTTTGAAAATGATATACTGAATATTACATTCAAGTGTTTTTTTAAACAAAGAAAATGCAGAAATTATTTACGCAATAATGGTTTAACTGCCAGATTCTTTCAACAAGTTAAATAGTAAAAATGAAATATGCAGCCAAAAGGAATTAACAAATGTTAGAATAATTCTCTACAGATGTGAAAAACGACTTAAATATCTGCTGTATTTAAAAAGTGCTTGAGTGGAAATCAGTAGCAAAACAAAGTGTTAAGCTTACTATTCTTGGGCTTGCTGATTTACAAAAATAAAAATTTCCCTGACGCAAGCCTCTTCAAACTAAAAGCTGATAAGATCACAGTGGCTTATGTTACATTTTCAACATTAACAGGAATATACTACTGTGTCTTCATGACAGCCTCACATGCTGGCAGGTAAAACTGGGTCATTGTAATAGCAATAGCAAAGGAGTGAAACTAGGGATGTCCTAATAAACTGAAGATAATAAAGACCAACCTGAATATCTTGCTACCATCAAAGCAATCATGAATGTTTATGAAGTTTAGGTCAGTGCAGATACATGACTTAAGGCAGATCCAGCAGGCTCATCTCAAAGGGTTGCAATAGTTGCTCTGAGATACTTGACTATAGTCACCCCGCAGGCTAGTGGCAGAACCAGGAATAGAATCCAGGTCTTCTGATGCTGGGTCTACACTGACGGCGGCAAATTCGCTGCCGTCAGATCGATTGCTCTGTATCAACTGAGCGGTCTGTGTAGACCCGCTCAGTTGATCCAGCAAGCGATGCAGGAAAACAACCCCGGTAAAACAACGCTATTCCCTTCAATGCAGTGCAGTGTGGACGGGGCGTGGAGGAGATGCCGCGAAGTCAACGGGAGATACGCAAGTGATTTACCGCTGAATCGCAAAGGTAAGTGTAGACTGGGCCTGAGTCACACTCCAATGCCCTATCCAATGGGCCACAGATCATTTACTTTCTTACTGAAAAAAATACTTACTACCATTACTATGTCACTACATTGCAAAAACAAATAGAGCAGAGTTTCATACTTTGGCATTGCAAAATAATCTGTATTAAAACTACATGACAAAATTGCAAGCAAACTATATTAAAATCATTCACTGATACTGCAGCAGTTTTTCTTGGGTTGGTGAGTAGACATTGCCCAGAGAATACTTCTCAACATATTTGGAAAAAGGTAGCCATCAGAACTCCCGTTTACAGATTTGAAAAATTGATCACTTTAGTGTCCATTAAAATCTCCTTACAGTTACTACCGATTTTACTTAAGATCAATAAAGGACATAATAGGAAGAGGTCACAAACCGACCAACCAACCAAAACAGTGCCCTGAATTCCTACCTGTTCTCATAGAGGGTTTTTGTTCTTGTTTGTTGGAGAGGTTACAAATTTCAGCAGTGTTTGACTCTCTGAAATTATTTAATTTAATTAGCCTACTTCTATGAGTAAACGTGCTTTAATGCCCCGAACTTTAGTTATTATGGGATAAAGGAGTCATACTGTGAATCTTCATTGCAAACACCAAGACTGAATAGTTTCATCAGTAAAGTCAAGATAAAGCTTTTAAAGAAATTTTTGAGGTTTCTGAAAAATTTCCAGATGGTTTCATAAGTAAACAAATGAGTGTTTGATATAAATGTTTCAGTATTGCAAAATGGAAGGTCATACATTCATAATTCTGAAACTAATATTGTAGCAATGCAGTAAATCTTTCTTAGATAGGCTGCAGTTGCCACAGGAAATTAATAATGGAATAATTGCCTTTCACACCTAAGTCACTGTGGAAGTTTCTCCTGAGTAAGCACTGTCTAAAAGTCAGTATCATTTCAGTGGTGGTCTTTGTGTATGGATGATAGAAAACTGCTCATGTGGCAAGAAATGCTATACCTGTTGTATTAATTGGCCTTTTTATTTTCTCTTTTTGAACAGCAAAACCAGGCATTGAGTGGGCATTGAACTGTTCCTCTTTGGTAGATAAATAGAGGACTTCAGCACTATCAATCAGGCACCTCTTGTAAGTACTAAATTCAGTCTGAAAAAAAACAAGTGAATTATTTTCATGAGTTATTTTGCTCTACAAAATGAGTGAGAGTGAGGCTTTTGGAGTGACCCATTTTGATGCTGTTCTTCTTGTGGGTGAAAATGTGACTTAAAAGAAACTGTAGGAATGATTTTTACCAGTCACCATAATTTGTGGTGGAAATAAGACTGTTATTCTTAAAAGACATTCTCCAAAAACACAAACTTCAAAATCTGTATTTTTTTGGTTTATAATAATATAATGTATTCAGCTAAAGCTTAAGAAAAGAAGTATTCATCTACATATACTCTATATCCTAGTTCTTACTATGCATCTCAGAAACACAGTATTAAATTCCAAAAAATACAAAGTTCTCCCCCTAAGGTTGCTGAAAAGCGTGTGGAATATTTTACACTGTAGTGTGGTTGTGGTTTAATGAGGCTACCTCAGAAAAAATACAATGGTCAGACAAACCCACAGTGATTTCTTTGTTTCGCCAACAAATCCTGGCACGTGTATGATACTGAAAGATGTTGCCTTGAATGGAATTCATTAATTGAGAGAAGCAAGGGAGGTTTTTTTGTTTTGTTTTGTTTTTTAAATGAAACGATTTTGGCAGGCTAGGTTGGCTCAAGGTAAACTGAGCAGTACTGAAAGAAAGAAAGAAAGAAAGAAAGAAAGAAAGAAAGAAAGAAAGAAAGGAGACAGTGAGAGAGCAAAGTACTCTGAAGTGGAATACTGAGCCTACACAGCAAAAATGTATGTGCTCAAATGTAACTGAGGTCTTGTAGTGTAAAATTTGCACATTTAGTTAGGCTATTCAACCCTAAGTTTCCACAAATCGGGACACCAACATTACCACACAACTGAAGAAAGCAGTTCCAAGTGGTTTATGTAACTTTGGAAGCATAAATAATTCACAAAAGTAGGGCTGTGTTTTTTTTGCTGCTACCTCCATTTAAAAAAGGCCTTCTTACAAGCAGAATTCTAACATCCTGCTTTTCCAGTGAGTACACCTTATATGGCTGCTTATTCTTTCCTCCACTAGGCCTCTGTCGTTTGCTTAGAATACTGTATTTTAGGGTATTTATTTAGTTGTATTGCAGCTGTAGCAGCCAAGATCAGGTTCTCATTGTGCTATATGTTGCACAAACACATACTAAAAAAATAGTTTGTACCCTGAAGAGACTGAAGTTTAAATGGACAAGTCACACAAAGAGGAGAGAGGAAATGTTGTTATTTCTTCTTTGTAGATGGGGAATTGAGGCACAGAGAGAGTTCCCAGACAACACACGTGAGTAGTTCACAGAAGCCAATGGCACTACTCTCATGTTTAGATTTAAGCATGTGTATAAATGTTTGCAGGATAAATACCTAACTTGTGCACCCACCGTCACACAGGAAGTCTGTGGCAGACCAAGGAATTGAACAAGCTCTCCTGATTCTAGTTTAGTGCCTTAGCTACAAGACCATTTATCCTAGGCTCCAGTCATGAGCTCCTTATCAGGCAAAAGTCCCATTGAAATCAAGTTGAGGACTGAGCCCTGTGGTTGAACTAATAGCTATTTTATAGTTATTTATTACTTGGTATCTTTGGAAAGAGACACGGTTCTTTAAGATATTTATGTTACTAGTGGGTGTTTGGTCATGCTTAACTAAACGTACATATAGTCCTTTGTGTGTTCTCTCATAAGCTGTACATTTCTAAAGGCTTCAAAGTATTATTGTTCTCAAAGTACCTACAGTGGTTTGTCATGAATTATCCCAACTCCCCCAGCAGAAATGGAAAATGAGCTAAGGTGATTTATATAACAACTTGTTTTGGTTCCTCTTGTTCTTGACCTAAAAACCATTCCATCATTTAAATATTCTAAGACTCTCATTCCTTTACCTGCCATAAAGGTGCTAAAAATAATAACGATGGGAGAGGTGCATAAATAGGAATCCTTAGGTGGGCATTTTTTCTGCCCAACTTCCTCATACACAGATTATGTAGCGTTCAGGGGACAGACAGTTTAAAAAAAGTACATGGAATTAGATCCACAAGGGTTTACTGAAAGTTGCAGATTTATATCTAAGCAATAAATAAATGTCATCTACCAAGCTATGCCAGTAAGTAAAACAATCCCTGGAAATACTTTCAGGCACAGCAGTGCCTGTAGAAAATATAGTGAGCACTCAGAGAAGGGCCTCTGAAAACGGTGCTTAGATACATTTGTGAAGACTGCTCTATAAATATGTAAAATGGATAGTGTAACATGAATAATATATTGCAAACACATACAAATTGCACACCAAGGATGGTATTATGAAGTGGACATATGTTGGATTATGATAGGAATACCTCACTATATTAAAAACACTTGTTGTTTGTTTATTTTTCTGTAGCTCCTAGGAGCTCTAATCAAGGACCAGGACCTCACTGAGTAGGTGTTGTATACAGACAGAACAAAAAGACAGTCCCTGTCTCAAAGAGTTTATGATCTAGGTCTTCATCCTAGAGCATCACACAATCTTTTAGATATGCTGGACTGAGGCCAATGAGTGCCTTGAAGATAAAGTCAAAGATTTTGAGCTTGACTTGATATTTGATGGGAAGCCAGTGAAGGGAGCAGAGGACATGTCTGATGTGTTCGCAGTAGTCTGTATTGCTGAGATGTGCTAGAGTGTCTGTACCAATTGAAGTTTCTTAAAAGTCATATTCAAGTATATTGCATTGCTGCAGTCCAGCTAGCAGGTGAAAATGGTGCATATAATTGATGACAGGTCATTGTCTGTCAGAAAGGGACAAATTACCTTAGTCAACTGGAGAAAGCATTACTCATAAATGGTGGTGTGTGCAAACTTAGTGTCAGTGAGGAACCTAGGAGAATTCATGTACTCTAACCTATTGTGGGTGTGTGCCTTCAAAGGATCTGCAACTGTTTAAAGTACTTTCTCTGCCGACACGTATAACCTCTGTCTTGCTAGGGTTCACCTTCAATAAGATATTCTTCATCCATTGACTGATCTTGTACAGGCACTATGCTGTTGTGATGGTAGTGGTACAGTCATTTGTGGTGGAGGATAGGTAGAGCAGTGTGCCATCTGCATATGGCTGGCACTTGAGCCCATGCTGCCTGACCAATTTACCTAGGGGTGCATGTAGATGTTGACGTGGGACCAGAGAAAGACCCAAGTGAGGGTTAAGTGGTGTAGGTGCAGTTTCTTATTGTTACTCATTGGGTGCAACCCTCCAGGAAGGACTTAAATCATTCTAATGTATTTCCCTGGACTTCTGTTATGTCTCTCAAGTGAGACAGCAGTATCTCATGGTCAACAACACTGAATGCTTCAGAGTGGCCCACGAGGATGAGAATGGATGTCTGTCCTCTACCCGTTGACAGCAGGAAATCATTCATCAACTCCACCAAAGCTATTTCTGTCCCATGTCCTGGCCTGAATCCAGGTTGTGCCAGGTCTAGGATGTTAACTACAATTAGAAGGCATTGGGCTAGCTTCTCTGTTAACTTACTCAGGAATGAGAGGTATAGAATGAGCAGTAGTTGGTTACACCTGGTGTATTCAAGGTGGGTTTCTTCAGTGTTGGTTGGGTTATTGAAAGTTTGGAGAAGGGAAGGAAAGATTCTTTTCCCTCAGTGAGGGGTTGGCTATTTCAGTCCTGAATGGCTCTAATTGCTTGTGACTTTTTCACAAGCCTGGAAAGGGATAGGCCAGAATCACAGGTCTTGGGTGAAGACTCCTTTAGTATGTCCAATGCTTCTCAAATCGTTAATATACTGAAATCTGGGAATTCAGGCAAGCTGCTTATTGGCCACTATAGACAGAGCAGATCTGTACCATTTGAGAAGCCCTCCCAAATGTCCATGATCTTTTCGGTGAAATAGGATGATAGTTCTTTGCAGCATGTGGTGCTGTGTTGTGCTGTGAGGCACTTAGGATTGAGGAGGCAGTTTACCATCTTAGATAGCTTAGATAGTGAGATTTGGCAGCTTCAGTGGAATATAGCAGAAAGGCTCTTTTGGCCTGTGCTGCAGTTTCAACAAAGGCTTGAAGAAATTCTTGGTTTCAAGCTATCTGTTTCAGACTTTGTTTTCTACAATCAGCGCTCAAACTTCTGACCCACTCTCTTCCTCCATGACCAGGTGTCCTAAAACCAAGGAGATTTGTGTGAATGATGGCAAGAGGCCATTTGGCAGCCAGTGTATTGATGGACAAGGCTAGTATACAATCATAAAGATTCAGTAGATCTCTACTTTTGTCCTGTAGATGGAGTGCTGCAGTCTTTTAACATGCTCTGAAATTTGATGGAGTCTGTTCTGTTCAATGGGTACATTTCATTTCTGTTCCTGTTCTGTGGAATAGAACAGGAACAGAAATGAAACTTAACCATTGATTTCAATAGATGCAGGAACTGGGTCTAAACTGGGATGAAATAAAAGAGACACCCAGCCGCTCTTGGTTTACAACAGCATTCCAGTATTTCCAGGATTCTTTGGCTGAAATGAGTGGAAATACTATGTAAGATGCTGCAGCTCATGTATTTCCAGTATATTACAGCTTTCATTCAGGAAGTCACTGATAAGCAAGCTTAAGCATTCTGCAAAACATAATACTGCCTGTCTGTATAAACAATGCCAACATACTTTATTACACATAATCTTCCATATATTAGTTCATTTATCATAGTTTTATGTCCTACTTTTGCTTTTTCAGTCTTCCTAATTAAGATTTTCCATTCCACTGACCCATAGTTAACAAACTAGCGCAGATGGCTCATTGCTCTGCCAGCAGTTGTCATCATAGTCCTTTGGAGGATGATGTTGCATAAAGTGACTGAGTTGTGGAAGAAGAGATCATTGTCCTCTATCACTATATATCATTAGGTCTTCATATTTCAAAATATATTTGCTGAAGAAAATGTATCGGGCTTGCTTTAAAGCAGCAAGTTTTGTGTGTCATTGCATTGTGTCATTGCATTTCATTTAAATCCAAATGCCTCGAATTCCTGGTGTGACATTAACAGAGATAAGTGCAAAGATGATGAGTGACATGCATGTCAGGAGCTGTCGCACTTATGGGAGTTGATGTATATATTCAGCTGGTTTCATTCAAGCAGACTTTGGTAAATACCAATTTAAACTAGAGATGGGGCTGAGTCATAAAGCTTCGGTCCAAAATCAAACGTTGAGTTGACTCCATTTGTTTAGAGGAAATGAAGGAAACTGTATGAAAATAGCAGGAGACAAAGCTTATTTTTAAAGAGATATCACTGTTTCACTGCTGCGTAGACTGAACTCAAGGGTCCTGCCAGGTGGGAGGGGTCCCAGACCTCAGGTTCCAGCCCGAGTCTGGAAGTCTACACAGCAGTGAAAGAGCCCCAGGAGCCTGAGCTGGTTGGCATGGGCCAGCCCTGGGTTTTTCTTTGCTGTGTAAGCATACCTTAAAAGATATGCTCGGTCTAGGATCTTTTTCAAAGAAGTTGTCCGGCCTGTATTATGCAAAAGGTCAAATTAGATCATCACTTCTGGCCTTGGACTCTATGGCTCTGTTACCTGATGCAGTCATAGTCTGAAATGATCGTTCTGAGAGTGGGGAAAACAGCCTTATTGATGCACTCACTGTACATATATCCTGGCTGGTGGGGTAATTGGTAAATACTGTGCAATGCCTCCCTTTGCTGCCATCTTGCCTCTTAGTGTAGGATAAGAGGCCCCTGTTGCTCCTGGGGAAAAAAGAAGGACTCTGCCATGGCTCCTGCCTTTCTGGGAGAGGTGTGGGGCCCCTCCTCCACCACCGCCAACTGTACTATCATCAGTACTTAATTTGTGAGCCCTGGCACCTCTAGATCTGTTAATTCGTAGTCCCACCAACTCCGTGCTTGCAGCATCAGTTATGAATGAAAAAAAAAATTGCTTGAGCCCCCAGCATCTCTTTAATCTCACGTTGCTTTAATCCAGCCCTGTGTACTCGAAATAAAATCTCAGATGACTGACTCTTTTCCTGCAGGCTTTATAGTACCGTTAAAAATGACCAGTGCTGCATAACTGAAGGAACTGGAACGAGGCTGGTATTTCACATTTCAGTGTGATATTTCCAATGAGCTCTTTAGATATTTAGATCCCTGCATCTGCAGTGTAATTCAGTCGCAGTGTATACAGTATTAAAGGAATTAAGAAAACAGGTAATACTTGGGAAAGCATGCAGAGAATTTTGCTTTAGTGCTTATACGTTATAATTTGAAGTTAATGGCAAAGTTTCCTTTGAATTTTAGCAGAAACACAGAGATAGTCTTATCGGTTTTTCTAACGCAAATATGGCAGTTATTTAAGGGTGACTACCTCAAGTACAGTGAAGAATTCTGGCATCCGACTGAAGCTTTTTATGGAAATCAAAATGAGTTAAATGAGTTTCAAATGAGTACTACCTTTTTGGGTATGAATAGAGGTTGGAGACTGAGTAATCAACAGAAATTTCATAAAGTATTTGTGATGGCAGCCCTTAAAAACAATTATTTCAGGTGACAAAAACACCCAAGAAGAAAGGTCAGAGATCCAGGATGAGATGCTGAATTGAATGGAAGGAGACAGGTCAGTGATAGGTTGTACATATGACAAAAACATCAAAGAGAATGCTTCTAATTGGAGAGCAACAAGACCCACCTTATGTCCTCTAGATTCTAAATATATGGGTTTTGTGTATTTAAGGGGGAAAACCCACAACTCATTTAATAAGAAAATAAATCATTAACATTGAAAACCAGTTATGTACCCACTGAATCCCTCTAAAGCTTTTCTCAGTCCAGAGTTCTTGTTTGACAGTGTTCTTTTAATTATTCTGGGTGGATTCTGGGTGGATAAAATAATTTATTTAAAATACAAAAGACATTATGTAAATCAAATATCATGACTGGAATTTTTAAAAGACCTAGGCAGTTTCATCACTGCTAACAAATGTAACTACTAAAGCTGAACTAACGAAAAGGGTGACCAAGTCACATATTAGTATATAAGCTAATGGCTTGTGGAGTTGAGAAAGAAATTTGTCTTCCTCTCCAGTATTGTACAATAGATGGTAAGTGCTTTATGGATTTATCTTCTTGTCACTGGTGGACAAAAGGCACCAGATCTGATGATCAAATGGTTCTATCCAACATAGGGAATCTGGTGTGGTTACCCATGTTTATTTAGGGTAAAAATTTCCAAAAGCACGCATGTAACTTAGAATCCTAAATTCCATTTTCAAAAGTGACTTAAGCAGTTACCTGGAACTGCAAAGGTCAGTAAGACGTTAGCATAATAGTACAGTACCTTTTGCATATGGTTTGTTTGTGACAATAGAAAATATGGTACACTCCCGTTTATCCGAATCATATGGGGGACCCGCATTTTATTCAGATAATGGGAAGTTTGGATAATCAGGAGGACAGACTCTCTCCCCAGTCCCCTCAAGTGCTCTGCCTTGCAGACAGAAACAGCCTGATAGGGTATAGACATCGCTGTGATCATTGCTGCCTTGCTGTTAGCGTGCATATTTAGACTCCTTAGCACCAGGGTTCTTGTCTGGCTGCTCAGCTTGGCATGCAGCTGTGACTCTTGTGGGCCCCCTAGGGAGCCGCATAGAAGCCATGTTGAAAAGGGAGCTGGGCACATCAGTGCTGCATCAGCCAGGGTTGGAGCTATGACACCGACCAGGTGAAGAGCAACCAAGTGGGCAGGGGGAGCAGATGTCTGTGAAGCAGCTGGGTACATGCGGCAGGGGTTTCACTGAGGTGTTGCATGCCAGCAACTGGAAAGGGTGGATAACTGGGGTGGGGGCTTGCACACATGCAAGCAGGGGCAGGGACAAGCAATTCAGATAATGCAAGTTTGGGTAATAGGGTTTTGGATGAAAGGTAGTACACTGAAAATTTTGTACAGCACACACAAATGCATTCTGACTTCAGACATGTCTCACTGGAAATGTAGAGGTTACAGACATACAAAGCTTAATGTGAATTCTATGTATCTGTGTCTGTTCTAAACAAACACACTGGAATCATGCAATTAAAAAATCAGTACTTACTGAAGCAAACCATCAGTAGTCCTCAGTGGGAATTTTGCCCAAGTATGGGCTGCAGGATTTGGTCCAGGAGCAGTTGAATGAATGAAACAAACGTGATTAGGAATTGCATTTCAGCCCCTAGGGTGCTGGAAGTGGTTGTAATTCTGCTGTTTTTGACAGAATGCAGGCTCCAGTATAACTAACCACAAATGTCCTCATCTATTGAAAGAAAATATTAAAATAAAATTCACAGAGTCATTCCTCATGGAATGCCATTAATTTCAGTGAACATATACTGGAAACAGACATAACCCAATCTGTTTTGTATGATCTGCTAATCACATATTTATTTTTGCTCTTAATTGACAAATTACTTTTTAGGAATGAAAATTTCATAGCCCCCTTTTAGTCAAACAATTTGAACTTTATAGCTGTGGATGCAAAAAGCAAAATTAGTCAACTTCCATATTGTAGATTCCTGTATAATGCTATATAAAACTCCAAAAATCATAATTCAGATTTCTTTGGTACAGTTGGGCTTTTCAGTCAAGTTGGTGTTTTTGAAGGAACATACACAGTGGCTGCACTTGAAAATTTCATTCCAGTCTTAGAGACATTATTGGTTCTAGCAACATTTTAAATGTACTTAAAATGGGAAATTCTGTTAGAAAAGGAAATATCTCTAAAAGTTAAACGAACCTGCCAAAAGCATCCACTATAATGAAATGTTACTCTGTTTTGGCCATTCATCTGCTCTCAGATATTTTAATGAAGTATTTGTTTAATCAATCATTCATTTTAAA
Organism: Mesoclemmys tuberculata; assembly: GCA_007922155.1. Lineage (NCBI taxonomy): Eukaryota > Metazoa > Chordata > Testudines > Chelidae > Mesoclemmys > Mesoclemmys tuberculata. The sequence goes on along the minus strand of ML675649.1, from coordinate 23,883,601 downwards.
GGGCATTTTTAGGACAGTTGTCTCAATATTTTCTACCTTGTAGGAATTCTCAGGATGTATTTTTGAGAAACTAGATTCTTTTGCATGTCAAGTTCATAGAAAATATACAAGTAATAGTTACAGCCACTCCTGGGTTAGCAAGGGTCTAGATGATCATAATGGTCCCTTCTAACCTTAAAGTCTGGGTCGCTGCAAATGGCACATCTCTGCAACCATTAGATTGTCACACGGGGTATTCCAAGAAGTATTGTGTCATTTTATAGCTGCTCAAAGACTGTTCCTTATTCCAGAAACATTGGTACAATTGAAGTGAGATAGGGATGGGGATGTGACAGCGCATTGTGCAGAAATAAATCTTCAGGTTCTGGAGTAGAATGTACCTGCTCCTTCAGGACAATCCAACAGTCACAGGGATGTGACTTGAAGTGACCCAAGAAGCCTTTTTTGTCTCTTAGAGATGGTCAAAGCCAATTCATTATTCAAAGAGCATTTGCAAAATGGACATGGGTTTGTGGCAGCATTTTGAGCAGAAATATAGCTTTGGGTCAGGGAAGTGCATGTACCAGTGCTTTCAGAACAGTCTAAGTCTAGGGACACGCCACTTGGGATGACTCAAAAAGTATTTTGTCATTTGTATATCAGCAAATATCAGTTACTTTTCTAAATTTCACCTTGTGGGACAGTGATCTTGCTTGAATATATATTGTTATAAAATTGTCTAATTATTTTGGTGAAATTTCTAAAAAATTACACTTACACTGATGAATTTTTAAAAAATAATTTGGCCTTTGAATGAGGAACTGGGAACGAACTTCAGCTTCATGCCAAGATGATGGTGGAAAAAAGTCTTCATTCTGTATTTTCTGAAGACTGACATAGTGAGTTTTTCTTAATTTTTAAATCTTGAATTAACCCAGGAGATTATTTTTCAATTTATTTTGATTTATCTACATATTTTTCTTCAGTATTTTGGGATTTTCCTATATTTTATAATGATGATTCTCTTGCACTTGAAGAAGAGAACGAATATCATCCTATTATTTCTCATGCTCAATTCCCAACTAACTAAATAAATAAAATTAACCTGAACATTACAAAGTTCAGCAATAGATCATTAAAGTGTTCCATTTGATAAAGATAAACAATTTTTGTTACTAGTGTAGGGAGAACAAAGTAACTGGCCATAGAAAAAAAGGGAAAACCAGATTCCATTCCTATTTCCCAGGGCCAAATTATTATGATCATTCATTTAGAACTTAATCCTGTTGACATTGAAGTCAATGGCAAAACGCCCATTGGCTTCAATGGTGTAGGACTGAGCTGATAATATACTTTTAATTTACTGGGTCCAGGTCTTGTTTCTGGCACTGGTATAAAGTTAGGAGCATCTCAGTTGGTTTCAGTGGAACTACACCAGTGTAAAAATGATGTGAGAGAAAAAGCAGGCCCTATATGTATACTCCAGCCTATGATGGTAGTAAAATATGCATTACCTTAACAACTAGAGCAAAATATCTGTGTTTTGGCATTATCACCTTGGAATAAGGATAGCAAGTCCTTTTTGAGTTCTAATGGAATATGACATTCTTGCAAGCTAACATCATATCACAGAGAGCATCTTAAACTGACACAGCCTTATATCTGGGCAGAATATTAGAACTAGTCAAGGTGAAATACTTTCTTTTTGATGTGGAACTTACCACCTCCTGACATCAATATTGATTCTTCTCAGCTCTTTAACATTTCAGAACATGGTATGTCACTTTTCCTTACTTGAGATGCTACCTATGGAACTGTGTTAACAGGGTGTGGAGTCATAGCCATTATCAGAAAGAAAGCTTTTCAGGCAGAAATGAAATATGACTTGCCCAGAATGTTTCTCCTAGGTGTCATGGATAAACATGAACTGGAGTCTCACAAGACTGTAAATCTTAAAAGAAAAAAGCGTGTTTGTGTGTAGAATGCAATTTGCATACCTGTAAATGAATATATAGATGTATTCTCCTGTGGTATTGCTAAGATTCTTTTGTTGTATGACAACAGAAAACTTTGTGCCTTGTAGTGGCATCCGAGGGAGATTGCAGTTTTAGTTTTGTAATGAAAATAGTTCCAGTTGTATCTTTTTAGATTCGTAGTGCAGATGATACTAGAATAGTTTGAAAGTGTGCTATTTGCAACATCTTTGTCCATAGAATTGAACCATTGGGCTTGTGAATGTTCACATTCTCTATAAAACTCTCTGGCAAAATAAATGTCACTTTCCTTTGTAGTGGTAGTCTCACTATATAACAGCCTAGTTCTGCTGCCAGCTAATAGCATTAATCCTTTAGCTCAAGTGGTAGAGGTCTATGCTTTGTTGCTGTCAAATAACATGAATTATGAAGAGAGATAAAAATAGGAACATTTCTAAAAGTTTTCATTGTCAAATTTACTTTTTTTTTCATTCAGTATTACAGTTGTAATTTTTTAATGTTGCATACATGACTTTCTTCACTGTGTGGGCTAACTGTAAGATTGGGGCATGTGTTTAAATCAGAATCCATATCTGAATTTTCAAAAGTTTTAAGGTGTTTGATTCGGGTTTTGGCTTAGTATAGAGAAGGTAGGCATTTATGTAGTACAGCTCTGGACCTAGACCTAAGCTTCCATAAAATTTAGGGTCTGAGGTCCAGGAATTTGTACAGAGCCTCTTTCCTTTTTTTCCAAAAGCTATAAAATTTGCAGTGAAGAGGAAGAAGAGAACCAGGCAAGCAAGCTCTGTGTCCCAGTTTGTCTAAGGGCATTAGCACCTACATCACAGCCTCATTTTCAAAAGAGCTTTGTTCACATTTAGCCCCAAAATAAATAGCCAGATTTTCAAAAGCACTCAACAGAGAGTAATTCATTGCTCTTCTGAAAATCTGTCCATAAAAGTCACAATGAGAGCTAAGCACTCTTGAAAATTTGGCCCTAAATTCCTGTATGTATCAATTTAAATTAACTTTTCTTAAATTCACCTATTGTAAATGATCTAAATAAATTCAAATGGTTAAACATGACGAGCAAGTCTCCCAAAAAATTATCTACTGCCATTGTTATAGTAGTACAGAATATACTCAGTTTCATACTGTCATGCTGGCAAACTTGAATTAAATACCAAATAGAAAAACAAAAGAAGTCCATGTCTACTTACCTTTTTCCTTTTATTTTTGAAAACTCTTTTTCCACCCAAAATCACTTCTGCCATTGATGGACAGAAAAAGTTATATAAAAATAGAGCAAAAGGGTGAAAATGCTGACTTTTTTTGTTTAAGTTGTTTCCTGGTGGGAACAACTGGATTGCAACCCAAATCAGTAAACATAACATCAAGAAGGATTAGTGGTATTGTGGGTTTATGTAAATGCATAGTAAAAATATTTATTTCTTTTACAAACAAAAATAGACTTCAGCCTGTGCAACACCAGTTTAATCAAATGTAAATAAAATCATCTTTTAGCTCACAAGAATGCAATGATGATTATGCTATAATACAAGGAAGAGTGGTTGAAATAGTGAATGTATAAAAATATTTTTAATATTTCTACATATGTGAGATCAAGCATCTGACCTGGGGATTGTAATTATTTTCAAAGGTGTATAATTAAAATGAAAAAATGCTTTGCAGACTGAAACTGGACCATAACAAAGATGTTGCCAAAAAATTATTTTAAAAAATCAATTTATCGTCATTTGTTGATGAGGAGAAGGATCAAAAGGATATGCACTTTTATTGGTTTCAGCTGCCTTTTTTTCTCTTCTAGCCAAATACAGCCTTGAGTTTGCCTTTTATATGATATTTTATAACAGTTTAAACAAAACGTGGTCAGTGTATCCAAGATACAGATTCTGTAAAGTTGGTCATTGCATGTACACAGCAATTATCTTTCATGAAATGTTAGCGCTTGCAACTCCAATTTAAAACCTGACATGGAAGAGGTCTGTGATGGGGATGGGGTGACTACCCCACATTCACCTTGCAGCATTTAATGCATGTCAGATGGGCCAACCAACCAATTAGGCAGCTAATTAAGGAGGCTCAGCTAGGCAGGAATGTGTGGGGCCTAAAAGCCCTGGAGCTGAAAGCAGAAGAGGCTGCTGGGAAAAGGCAGACACTTCTAGTAGACATGGAGGAGTACGTGGAAACTGCAGTCATCCCTGGGAAGAGAGAGGCCCAGGTAGAAAAGGGGAACCAGTTGTAGGAAGAAGCCCAGGAATAGAGCAGTGTCACCTGAAACAGAAGGCCTAAACTGCTGAGCTGAAATCCAGAGAGGAGGGTGGGCCTGGGTTTCCCATTAGCCATTGGGCAAGTGGCACCAAGGCAGTGAGTGAGAGGATTGCCTAGGACAATTGAGAAGCTAAACCTCCCCCGGAACCAGGGAACACGGACAGTGACATGGCTGGAGGGCTGAGGCATGAAGAGGACACAGCTGTTCCTGAGGCTGGGAGAGGAGCTGCATGTGGACAGCAGACACAGTGACTGTGTGCAAACCACAGATGGAGGGGTGTTGGCCTCGAGCTAGTCCCTAGAGTACCAGGAGGAGGTGCCAGTCCAGCAGTGAGTAGTGTGCCCCGTAACAAGGTCCATTGGCATTAACTCTTTAATGATTGATGTGACAACACAGCAAAACAAGCTGCCTTATTCACTTCCATGGCAATTCCAGTTAAAGAGCCATAATGCAATAGAGCTTTTTAATCAAAGATTTCAAGACCTCAGTAGAACAGACAGGCCTTAATTATATTTATGCTAAGGCCCCTTTATGCCATCTGGCAGTGTAAAGTGGTCTTGGGTGGATGTAAACTGCATTTAGTATAAAGGGGCCCCCTTAGTGTAAATGAGAATCAGGCTTTCGGTTCCATAAGCTTGCAAGGATCCCTTTTATACTGTGCAGTACTGCCAGTGAAAGAACTAGAACAAAGCATTTCAGACACGTGCAGGTGGTTCTTTTCTTTTGAAGCTTCCTTTAAATTGTTGTTCAAACTAGCATAAAAATATTTTAAAAACCCTAAACCCCATGTGACAAAACTGTAATGATTAAGGTTCTAAGTTAAAACTACAAAAGCAAAGAAATTCAAAGGTAAAGCTGACATAGATCATATTTTTTAAACTAACTGTAACTGAAACTAAATAATGAATTTACTTGTAAATTCTCAAAAACAATTATTCAGTAGTTAGAGTAAGTGCTGTGAATACAGGTAGGACACGTTTTATTCATACACAACAAAAATATTGAATCCTTGCTTTAACTGCCAAATTAAACTCAACCATGAAGTTATTTTTGAAGTCTTGATATGTTGCTGAATCACAAAATTAAAATCTGAGAAACATGAACAAGCCTGCAGGTTTTTTTTTTTTAAATAATGCTGCCATCTCCTTTTCCTTCTCTTTGTCCCCTCCTCTGGTTAAAAGAAGGGGAGAAAATCTTCAGAAGGCTCCAGACTTGGAGATCCCCCCACAATATCCCATTCATAGTGGAGGAAGGGATTCTAAGGAGGCCAGAACTAAATCTGCCTGAGAACTAAATCTGGCTATCAGCAGATGCTCCTGGCTGCATTTGAACGGTGCAATCTGGGATTCCCATTGGCTGCAGCTTTCGTTCTCAAAGCTTCTCAAATGACATGGATTATGGTAGATAAGTAATTGTGGAGGCTAAGAGAGCAACTGTTCCGCAGTAACAGTTCACACAGACATAGAGATAAGAATCAGTTTTATTGAAAGAGGAGCAGCTGGCCCAGACACCAGGTTTAACTATTACCGTTTTGTGAATATACCATAGCATCTTTAGCTTTCACCTGGACACAAACAGACGCATGCAGAGGCAAAAGCTCATTTTATTTGTGAGAAAAGATATTTCTTGCACTTGAGAAGTAGATCTGCTATCATCATTACAGGAACATATGTGCACCTGAGCAATTAAACATTGTACGGTGACAAATTACTATCAATAGTTCATATGCTTTAAATGCAATTGTTAATCTCCTTGCAGATGACCTCGGAAGTAAGGACTTTATCCTGCAAATGTACTCAAGCAGCTGAGAGAAAACACAGATGTTCCTGTTAAAATCATTTCACAGGTGCAGACTTGATGTGAATATTAGTCCCGAGTAAAAGCAGGCTAGTGTTTTGATAGTATTCATCTCAACAGCAGTATTGGAGTCAGATTTCTGGAAGACTTTAAACATCATTCCCTACGGATAACTAGGAGAATACTTAGTCCAGTATGATGTTGCTTCCCTAAATCCATTGTAGGTGGTATGTGTTCACACATAATGATACAAGAAGACAGGTGTCCTGCTTTGTGTCATGTTAAGTGCATTAGAATAAATAGAACTGTTTTATTCTAACTACTTCATTGAAATTTAAACTAAATCAAACCAAGTTGTTCTGGAAGAAAACAGTTCAGCAGTGTGTAACATAAACAAGCTAACAGATGGTCATGTGTAGTGCAACTACGTGGGTAAGAAACTCCTGTGACTCGTCCGTGTCTAGGGTAGCCACCTGAAAATGCCAAGATCACTGCAGGCTGTAAAAGGAGAGCAGATTCTCCCAGCACGTGTGGGTGACACTGAACTCAGACTTCCCAACCAGCCACAAACAGTGCTTCTGATTCCCCACACTGGTTATCAAGAAGCCAAAATACAAATATACACAGCCCCCTTTACTGCATTTCAGTCTCTGGTCCAGTAAAGAGACCAGTTTTTTAAAACTCTATGCTCTACCAAAAAGGTTTCTCCTGACCTCAAAGGGCCAGCCACAGTACCAGATCAATAGAAGTTTGGATCTTACCCAAAATACCACTCTGCCAGCCAATCCCTTAGTAACTAAAACTAAAGGCTTATTATAAAAAGAAAGAAACAAACTATAAGAGAAGTGTTTAAGGATTAAAGCAATCAGATGCAAACAATTGATTTGAAAGTCCATATATATCAGGTTTCTAGTAGAATTGTGGAGTTTGCAGGTTTGTATAATCTCTCTGGTGTACATCTAGTACCTGGATGGGTCTCAGTCCACAGTTTCAAGCTTCTGTTCAGTTCAGTTGTAAATGATCCAGAGACAGGCTGGAGACTAAAGACAAAATGGATCTCAGGCAGCTGCCTTTTATGTCCTTTGGTCTTTGCCATGCTGCTTGTGGAATTTTACAGGAACAAGATTGAGTCCAGAGTCACATGAGTAGTCCTGGTGACTCATCAGGGATATCCCTGGCTTCTCCCCCTGGGCCCCTGTGAATTTCTTAATAGGCCATTAAGAAGGCTCATGCTGCAGCTATCCTGTCTGGGTGTCGCCCAGACACAGCCCAATTTGAAATACTGATATATCAAACATACTCATAACTTCCCTCGCACATATAACACATGAACAGAAACATTATCATCTCACTCAGCACATTATAGCCTTTCTAACGTACCGGACATGGCATAGCTCACATGAATTGTTATCGTTTTGATGTATTGATGTTAAAAAATATAATAAATTCCCCCCCCCCTCCCCCCAATTCCAGCCTGACACCTCCAACAGATCAAGATTGAGGAAAAAAGACACAGGCTGACCCAAGAAGAAGTGATAGGATATCAGAAAGGAAGGTATGTTAGCAAGTGATGTGATAGAGCAGTGGTTCCCAATCTTTTTGGCTGAGGGCCACATATATCATTTTTACAACCCTGATGAGCTACCAGTCTCCACAAGCAGACCTTCCATCCCCACTGCAGCCAGATGAAAGGAGTTCAGCGAGGATTCTGCCTTCTCGCTGATCTCCCCATCTCCCTGGCTACAGCAGGGAAATCGCATGTGTCCTGTAGCCTCCTGTACTCCATCTATGTCCGTAGGCAGTGGCTCCCTTCTGCAGACAGAGGGATGGGAGATCAGTGCTGCCCTTCCTCTGGCTCCAGTAGGGACTCCAGCACCTAGGGACCCAGGCAAAGTGCATTGCTCTATGTTGGAGCTGGCGAGGGGAGGGATCCAGCAGGGACCCCAATGCCTATGGACCCAGGCAGAGCGCTTTGCTATGCTGGCATGTTCTCTATTATAGCCAGTGGGAGGGGAGCGCCGATATTGCAGCCTGTTGGCTGCAACAAGGAGCCTGCATTGGTCTTTTTGTCCTCTGGCAACACACTCTGCCCGGGTCCTTAGGCAACAGCTCCAACAGCCAGCAGGAGGGGAGCAGCAGGCCACTTTGAAAGCCTGCGTGGGCCAGTTTTGGGAATCGCTGCGATAGCGGATTTGCCATTGAACAGAGCACTTTGGAGAGAGAGGACTTGTAGAGCAGACCCCTTTTGATGGGATTAACACAAGCAGGTAGAAGAGACTTTGGTATCTGTACTATGTGTTGCCTTCCAGCAGACTTCACAGACTATAAAAGATACTTAGTGTTATAGAGCATCTCAAATTTATGGTGTATAATTTCACAGAGTAATGACTCTCTGAGGGGAGTATTTCACATGTAGAGGATGTTCTCTGACTTCCCTCACTTCCTGCAAACCACACCCTATCGTTTGCATTTTGGATTTTTGTGTGTGTGTACTTTCTGCAGAGGCTGGTGGTAGCCAGCAAAACTTTTAATTTGCCTGCAATATTAGCTGACATGGTGAGAGGAAGAGGAAAATTAAGGTGTTGGAGGAACATGCACAGGGCTATATTAATGCTCACAAAATTCACTCCACATGCAGGCATAATTAAATATTGAATTTGTCTACCTAATCATAGTTTTGCAAGCTCTAAGATAGGCCTCCTATATGCTGCTTTTCTCTATTGACCATAATAATTAAACTTTGGAGCTTAAACTTGGAGAACTTTTATATAAATTGTCTTCCTTGTGGATGGCCTTTTCCCAGATCTCCAAAGCTCTGGCTTTTATTGTGATCTAAGTGAACTCCCCCCACAACCCTCAAAAAAGACTGAATATTGTTATAATAATTTTCTCTTAAAAAAACTTGAAATGTACAAAGTAGTCATATGGGTCAGGAACTCTTTTATGTTCTGCTTTTGTTTGATCTCTGGCTTCGACAGAGGCTATTTGTGTGGTTTCTGCCATGCATTCACATTGTTTGATCTGAAGCAAAGAAAATATTAGGGAAAGGAGATTCCTGAAGCAACAGTAAAAACTCAAGGAAACCTTAAGAGCATGTAGAAGCTTTTTGATTCATGTATCTGTAGAAAATTGCATCCAGATGCCTTTAAGACAGGGATTTAACCACCCTTGTTTGGATACAAGTAGTTGGGGCATGCCAATTTTATTTCTATCATTTGAGGTGCTATGACTAATATGTAAGAAGCTTTTGAATCAATGATTTGTAAAACTTGTTCACATGTTTTCCCTTTCACACACCCATGCACCAATTGCTTTGCTTTGGTTTCATTGGAAACCTTTCGTTTTATTTTTTTTGTTTTAGTTTAAATACATTCTTGGCTATGTCAACAAATGCTCAGCACCTATAAATCAGCATTTAACAGCCTGAAAAGCAAACTGATTGCTTCATGCAGATTCTGAGATAAAAGCCATATTATTGCAAGTTTGTGGTAATTATGGAATTATGCACATCTTGCAAGGTTCAAGAAATATTCTCTGCCCCTTGAACACCTCTTTAAATCCTTAGAATCCAGCTGCTCTGTGTGTGAGTGTGAGTGTGAGTGAGTTCAGCAAGCGAGCTCATGTGTCTTAGGTCACCTCAATGCACATCTCTGAATTGCATAACTCACTGCAGCCTATAGAGCTGGAATTTGGGGGATAGTATGCCCTGAAAGGCTGTCTGTACAGCTTGAACCTTTGGGATGTTTAGGGCCCCCAACTCCCACACAGCAACCCATGGGTCAAACCCATTATTTTTCCTATATATGGCTCCTTTCTGCAGTTTTCCTTACAAGTAAATCCCCTGCTGTCTTCACTGAGAACCTAATCCAAACCCTGTTGAAATTGGTGGAGAGATTGCCATTTACTTCAAAAAACTTCGGCTGAGGCGCTAAAGGGCCAGTCCTACAAGTTGCTGAATGCGGTGCTAAGTGCACTCAGCTCCCCATGAAGTCATCATCAATCAAAGGTGCTTCCCCACTAGGCGGTGTCAGCACCTACTAGGCATTAAATAGTCACATTGCTATCTCACGAGTGATTGAAGTCCATTTTTAAAACAATCATGGAATGCAATTTGACTTTAGGTTTGCTTTCTTTAATGCTATGAAGCACACCATTAGATTATATAGCCATATGTCTCACCCTGTTTATAAAGTGCCATGTAAATGTACATTGGTAGAGAAATGATATTTAACAACATAATGTATTAACGTAAGTTGAAGTTATAGCATATTAAGTTTTAAGAATAATAGCTGGTATCATACTCAACTGTTTGACTATTTGTTTTAATAATAAATAGTAACATTAAAATATTACAATTTTCAGTATCTAATGCCCTAAGCTCTCTGGGAATCTTAACAAAAAATAACTAGGAGCAAAAGAGAATCATGTCCCAAATAAACCACTGAGTACGTCAAAAGGACAAACCCCAACAACCCACTAGCACGAATATTGCATAATGAAAACAGCATACTCAGACCACATAGGCAAAATGAGTCTGATGGATGCCAGAGATCAATGTTAGTGTCCAGTGAAGGGAAGAGATTTCCAGAGTCAAGGGCTCCCAATGAATATGGCTCTACCAACCTCAACAACTGCAACAGGATAGATGTGAAACAGGTGATCCCTTGAGGAATGAGTCTATGTTAATGTTTAACTCTTTAAATACTAAAAAGTAAAACAAACAAAACACATTTATTTAGTTCAGAGTTACACAGATGAGAAAATCTCATCTTTTTTATTCTAATTGTACTTCTTCATTTTTACTTTTTTTAATAAAAGTGGAGCACAATTTCAAAAATATACACAGTGGCATCTCAGTTATGAAATGAAGCCTTTTTAGCCTGCAGAACTTTAAGCTCTGCTGGCTCATGACCCACTAACCAGCACCTCCCAATTCAACTCTATCTCTAGTTGGCCCAAGGAACCCTCCTAGGAGTCCGTTATGTTCAAATAATCAAAGCAATGACTCAGCAAGGTTCTTAAACCCGTGCCAGACTTTGAGCATGTGTATCTATTGGGATTATTCACATGCTTAAAGTTAGGCACGGGTTTAAGTCCGTTGCTGAATTAGGACCTTAGGTTGTTCTGTACATCAGTCACTCAACAAAATAGCTTGTAGGCATGTGACTGAAGACAGGAAGACTATGCATTGTGAAAATCTTTCCAATGTAAAGTTTTCTTGAACACAAAGTTCTTTCTAAGGGCAGGTCTATACTAGAAACTTTGGCCCGTTAGGAGCGTGGGGTTTTTTTTTGGTGACATTGCTATATTGGCAAAAAGCCCTAGATGCAGTTATACTGGCATCCAAGTGCTTCTACCAGAGTAGATTATTTAGCTCACTTAACCAGTATAAACTATACTGGCAAAAGCACTTCTTTTGCCATTATGTCTTCACTAGGAAGGCTTGCTAATGTAACTGTACTGGCAACCTTTTCAAAGGTAGATTTTGCCTAAGGCTGCTAGGTCAATAAAAGCATTATTCCCTTGTTCAAACACCACTACAATTGATAGGTACTGATTAGAGGAGGAGGGGGAACCCTCGAGTTTCACTTGATGCAATTAAAACTTTGAATAGTCTGAGATGCACAGAGAAGGGCAACCAAAATGATTAGGGGTATGCAACAGCTTCCATATAAGGAGACATTAAAAAGATTGGGACTGTTCATCTTAGAAAAGAGACAACTAAGGAGTGATATGATAGAGGTCTATAAAATTATGGACAGTGTGGAGAAAGTGACTAAGGAAGCAAGGGTCATGCAGTGAAATTAATAGAGGTTTAAAACAAACATAAGGAAGGACTTCTTCATAAATGCACCATCAACCTGTGGACCTCATTGCCAGGGGATGTTGTGAAGGCCAAAAGCATAACTGAGTTCAGAAAGAATTAGCTATGTTCATGGAGGATAGGTCCATCAGTGAACCAAAATGATCAGGGATGCAACTCCATGCTGTAAGTGTCTATGTGTCCGAGTGCTAGCAGCTGGGACTAGATGACAGGATGGATCACTCAACAAGTTGCCCTGTGCTGTTAATTTCCTTTGAAGCACCTGGCACCAGACCCTGTCAGAAGATAGGACACTAGGCTAGATGGACCATTGTCTGACCCAGTAAAGTCAAAAGGAGTGTTTTTTTCACCCGGAATGCAATATGAAGAAAGCAAAAGTTGACTAGATCAGTGGTTCTCAACCAGGGCTTTGCAGCCCTGTAGCGGGCCACAAGCAGGTTTTGGGGGGTCTGCCAAGTAGGACCAGCATTAGATTTGCTGGGGCCCAGGGCAGAAAGCTGAAGCCCGAGCCCCACTGAACCCAAGTCCAAGCCCTGCTGTGCTGTTGGACAGGCTGGGGCTGTGCAGCTCGGCTGGCTGGCTGGCTGGGGGAAGGATTTGGGGTTGTGCAGGTCAGCCATTACATCAGTGAAAACAAAGCACCAAGCCAGGATGAACACTGACCATGACAAGCATGTATGCTTGTCGAAGGTACTTCCCGTGTCTAGACAGAATGGTAGATCAGCACCAAGTTTCACACTGAGTAAGTAGAACAAAAATAATATTCAGTCTTTTATTTTTGTGCCTATATTATCCTTTTCTTTTTTATGTTGTGTGTGTGAGTTTGTGTTGAACTGTATAACGATCCATTTAATACATCTTTGACTCTACTGGATATGCAGAACAACAGGTGTTGTGGTACAGGTAGGGACGTGGCGTTAAAGACTGAGAACTCCTGGACTAGATGACTAAAGTATTTTCTAGTGATGATAAACTGTTACACAGCCAGTGTGGCAAAAGCAAGGGTTTCTGTGAAATCTACTGTAAATCATGTAGATTGATTAAACTGTTTCTAAATTAGCAGTGTTTCAGGACCGCATTGCACACATTTACTGAGATTTCAGCCAAGTATAAAACAACATCTTATGACAGATCTGTGAATAGAATCTGTGTTGTCTGGTGTTACAAATTCAATTCCCAGCTAGCATTCAAACTAACAATACATCTCCTGATCTTGGGCATGCTAAAATAAGGTGACTAGATAGCCTGACTCTTCTAATTTTGGAAAAGGATTATTTTTTCTGTTTTAATGCAATGCATATTTGTTGGTTTTCTCCAGTGTCGTTTCTCGTTCTTTTCACTGATGATAATTTAGGGTTCATTGCTAACTAGTTTTGAAACTGCCATGCAGCTCAACTTGTATACATCTAGCAGGAGAAAATGATGGGGATAGTTGTGTAGGAACTCAGTCCTCACTCCGGCCCAGATCTAGCAAAGCATTTAAACATGCGAGTAGCCTCATTGAATGAGCTTTTAAAGTTAAGCACATGCTTTGCTGGTTCAAGCCTTTGGCGAACCAGACACATCACAGCTCATGTCACAGTTTGAGCAACATGGCAGTTTCAAAATCACTCATTGAACAAGTGAGAAAAGTACATTTTGAAGATCTTTCCACACAGATGGAATCTAATCTATTGTTGTGTGTAGGAAAACAGTGTGTCTTTATAAGAAGAGAAAGTTAGTTGGCAACAGGCTTAGCAGAACTAATTCAGACAAAATACAAGTAAACTGCAACCTTGGACCGCACAACAGGGGATGGATCACTATAAATTGTCTTGTTCTATTCACTCCCTCTGAAGCATCTGGGCAACACCCACTGTCAGAAGACCCCGTACTAGCTTAGATGGACCACTGGTCTAACCCAGCATGGCCGTTCTTATTTTGTTTTGTTTTACTTGTAACTCTTTCTATCTTCATTTCTTATACTATATTTTGTTAATAAATTTGGTTTTTCTTGTTCACTATAAACCACCTCAGTGTTTAAAGAGAAGGTGTATTTACCCTAGTAAAGTCAATAAGCTGTGATGTGCTTTTGTGTCTTTTAGAGGAACAGATGAACCGTATTATTTGTCTGAACTGTCGAGGAGAGGGTTGGACATTACAGAAAACCCGGTCTGGGAAATTTCTGGACAGGGAATGTGTTGCGGTCATTCTGCAAATAGTAGTCAAGGCTGGTGGAAACCAGAGTGGGGCTCTAGACAGGCTGCAGGGGCTACAGCTGCTAAACTGGGGCTGTCTAGCACACCATCACTCACGCTGTGACCTGCATGCTGATAGGCTGCTTGGAGCAGCTCAGAATGGGAGTTTATAGTATCAAAGTATTATGAGACTCCCAAGCTTGCAGTGCAGGGGCAGCGACACAACTCCTCACTTGTTTGAATTGCACCCCAGACCACTGGTGAGTTCAAACTTTGTATTGCACTGAAGACTCTTTGTTAGCCAAGAATGTAGTGGTAAGATGTGTATATATGCCTGTTCACATGTTTGTGCATGCGCCTTAGTGGCAAATAATGGCGCAGTGGAAAAAAAAGCACTTTTCCAATTGTATACAAATTTTAAATTTGTTTTGAGACCTCCTGCAACAATATTTTGAGACGTCCTGGAATAAGAATCTGAAACTTAAAATTTGGCATTGAGTCCTTACTGAAGATTTAGTGTTTGGCTCATTAAGAGGTAGTATTGGGTGGACATGCAAGTCATTGGCTTAAACTGTAGATTAGAAATGGCTGAACAAAGCGGATGCAATTGGTCTTTTTAGTTAGACATTTATTTGACACAAAGAGCCCTCTAAAATCTTGGTTTAAGAAATTCTCAAAATATTACATCTCAAAACGCCAGAGCCTAAATAAAAGACACAAGAAAATGATTAGTGTGGAATCTCTTTTATGGGCTGAGGATTGTTTCCTTAACGTAACATTTTCTATAAACATTGTATCATAATTCTTCATTTCTGAGCTAACTAATTTACAGTGACAAAAATGAGATAAGTGCAGTGCATCTGGAAGACCTACTTTTGAAGTGTTTCAAAATGTATTTAAAATATGGTTTGTACAGAAAATATAATTGGGAAAAAGACACTAAACCACATAAGTCTAGTTACAAAGAAAAACAGCCCTTTTTGTTTTTGGATATATAATTGAAAAAATGCAGTATTTTTGAAAAGGCTTTGTTCTTGAAACACAAGCAACAGTAAAGATCATTTTTCATTGGTTTTTATTAAATCTCTACTGTTTTTAGAATTGAGAAGAAAATCCAATAGTCTGTATTCAATGTCATTGAAACAATAAGTGATATAAATACAATGTATTGAGCTCTTCATGGGGTTCTTTTTGCCCAGATGAATCCACTTATATCTTGTAAAAATATGACTGTTGTTTGAAGTAACACACTGAAGAAAGCCATCAGACATTCTCTTGGCTCCTGTGTTGTCATAGATTATTTTACAGAAGTAGAAACAATGGTTTCCAAATTGTAAAATAAAATAAAATCAGTTGTAGTGGCACACAGTGTCTTATCACAACATTTGCTGTCAAGTTAATGCATTTAGACCCTTATTTAATTCAGATGTACTGATGACCTATTTTTTTTTTCTGGAGAAGTCCCTGAATCTTTCAGTTGTATAAAAAAGAATAATGGGTAATCTGACCTCCATAGTACACAAGAATCAAAAGCCAGGGCCAAATTCATCCATGGTGTAAGTTCACTGTGTTCCAATTCATAGTTAATATCCAAAAGAAATAGCATTTCTAAGTTTTTGTTCCATTTCTTTATCTTCTATAATAAATACTATGTTTAACCTTGGAAACAATCCTGGTAACATATTTTAGGCCACTAAATGGACACATGGCCCCTTCATAATGCATTTTTCTATGGATGGTGTTTTGTAGATAAATCTTTTATTGAACTAAAGGCATATATTCCCCATGTGATGTTTCCTCCAGATTCTTACACTGGTGGTAGCCTATAGCAGTAATTCTAGCCCACCCCTGCAGATACCTTGAGATATCCACAGTTCTGATGGGTTATCCAGAGAACACCCATGAGGAAACTCCGGGGCCCACTGCTGCTGTCGAAGGATCTATGGGATCTGTCCTGTCAGGATTTCTTTCACTGATGCCTTTGTCCCTAGATCCCTAATAAATGGTTCCACAGAGAGAGAGAGGCCCATGGATAAAGTAATACAATCTGATGATATCTTAATATGGATTTAAATTACAAGAAGAAAAGGTGGATGCGATAATAACTTTTATTGAACCAGCTTCTGTTGGTGATAGAGACAAGCTTTTGAATTGTACAGAGCTCTTGTTCTGTGAAAACTCGAAAGCGTGTCTCTCTGACCAACAGAAGTCAGTCCAATAAAAACCTCGCTCATCTTGTCTCTATAATACCCTGAGACCATAAGGGCTACAACACCACTGCACAGAGGAACAAAAAGCAAACTTTAACTAGATTAAGCTGTTATAGATCCTTGCAGATTAAACTTTGAGATCCTGGGTTACTGGGATGCATTGGAAATTGCAAAATTACAAGATTATTAATTCTAGAGCTTTCTCAAACAGTTTCATTAAGATGATGATGTTGTTAGTATAACTGGATTTATTAGCATAACTAGATGGTATCCTGCTGAAGCATTAAGAAAGGGAAGTAGTGAAACCAGATTTCCTAGATTTTTTGGAAGTAACCAGAATTAATTAGTGTATTCTAATGCATCCATATTTATCATAGACTTCTACTGTGAGTAAATAGATTCTGGATGAGTTGAACAATCACAATTCAAAGTATATGCTTTTGTCATTTAATTTATTTGCATATGTAATTGGCTTTGTAATAGTATTTGCTTTGTCAGAAAAGTAAAAATATATTTTTTTAAATCACAATACTTTTATAGAATTTTTAAAAATTGTTTTTAATTGCTGGGGCAGTTGGGTTGCTTATGTGCAGTGCTTTCATTGCTGTGGTCAGTTTCCTAGTGGACAGTAGTATTCATTGATTTTTTTGTTGGTAATCTCAGTATAAAGGATTAGGATTGTCTGGACATAGAGACTGAAATAACTTTGCACTGAGGTGATTCTTCCAGGACAGGGCTAAGACACATTGGGAGGTTGATGTCATGAAGTGTGCATTACCACTGACTGAGCTGTACTGATTCCTTGGATTGACAGAAAACACAGATTCTCAGAACTGTCAGTCTGACATCTTCCAAGATCATTAAATTGACTTTTAAAAGACTTTTGACAACAACAATATATCTTACACATAAAAGTGTACAATGAAAACAAATTAAGGTGGGACTAGGGATAGCTGGGAATTTTTCAATGAATTGTTCTTTACTCAAAAATTTTCAATGAATTATGCTTTACTCAAAAAATGCTGATTTGTCAAACCCAAAATGGTTTTGCCCAATTTCCCAACTCAAGAAAATGTTGAGAAAAAAGTTTCAAAATTATTTAAATGAGATATTTTGACTTTTTCCAAATGAAAAATTACAGTTTTCAGATATCAGGCAACTTTCGATTTAGAAATTTAAGCTAATTAGACTGAGACAAAAGGAAACATTTCAAAATTACTGAAACAAAGTGGTTTGAATAACCCAAAATGAAAAAAATCAGCATTTTTTTGGTTCACAAATATTTTTGACATTTCTAATTTTCATCCCAATTAGATATGGGGGAAAATGTTGAACTCTTGAAAATATTTGCGGGACGTGAAGAATATTTCCAGTGCAGCTGTAGGTATGACAGACCACTAAAAGAAAAAAAACCTCTGTTAAATGTGAACTGTACCATATGCCCACTAGTAACTTGACACTCTGGAGCACAATATTAATGGCTTTCTTGGTGAACCTTATTATGCTTTGCTAGCACTTGAGGACACGTGGTGCATTTCACAGTTAACTGTGCATTTCTGTGTTTCTGTTAGTTTGTGTCAGCACCATTAGGCAATCTGAATGACCTTTCTGTGAGTGAGCATGCTATACCCTGCAGGCATGAATATTATAAGCTAATTAGGAGAGTAACTGTCTCATATCAAAAAAATCTTCAGCGTATGATCCAAACTGCGCTGTTGAAATGCAAGTAAAAAAATATAACCAGGAAATGTGATTTTTTTTTCCACAGAGAAAATAAATATAAAAGAAATGTAATAAAAATAGGTTTCTTGACTTCACACCTTCCTTCATTTTCTCCTTTCCCTGTTGCTATTGGCATATTCCATTAACAAATGCAAATCTCAATCCTTCTGAAAAAATATGGGAATCCGTAAAAGTCAGTTAAATACACTGCTCGCTCAAAGGTCTCAGAGCACTTTAACAAGGTAATTAATTATTATTATCTCCATTTTACATAGAGATATGGAATCTGAGGCACCGATCCCAAAGCCACTTGGTAGTCAGTGTGGAAGAGAGGAAAGTAAAACCCAACTCTCTTGACTTGCAGACCTCACCTGAACCACTATGTAACACTGTCGTAGATGAGGTACTGTGTATGCTGTAGTTCTAGTACCTCCAATGCATTAAAAGACTTCACAGGTTTTACAACATCTACTCAAATAGATCCGTAACTTCATATGTAAAAGTTAAAGCAAAGGGGCTGTTGTAGAAGTGCACTGGGTGCCTTGTTAAGAGTTCCTCTTTTTCTCCCAGTACTGCCCCCTTCCCCTCACCGCAGCAACTAGTCATGATTTCAATCTGGTATTCCTTTGAGTCTTAATTGTGGGAGCAGCAATCCCACCAGCTGACACTGTATGACATCAAGGGAATAAGGTCTGTTGGTCAAGCTCTCAGGGCATATGCTATGACAAGTAATGTGCTATAAGGAGAGGACATGCTGCTTGGTTTTGGAGCAATAGTAAAGTGTACAACTGAGGACATTTTTCAAGTCTTTCTTGCCTCTCTCCTAGTTTAGAAACAGTTCATAGCAAACCTTACTGCTGTTCCAGAGGAAAGCCAAATACTCTCTCATTAGTACATGCCACCAACCACAGTGAGGGGCAAAGGCCTGTGGCACCTGTCGCTAGTAGACCAAATCCTCTTGTGTGCGCGGAGTACTAGAAGGTGAGCTAGCTGTTCTCTGTCCACTGCGCATTAGCAAGATGACGCAGACTCAGCGTTGTTTTGCTTTGCCTTCTAGAATGAAGACTTGTTTTGCCTTTTGGTTGCAATAGGCCACATGTTCAAAAAGAGGTCCGAACACAACAACATGTGAGGTCCTGTACGCCTGCATGTCCACATAAACACTGTTCCTACCCTGTAGGTGAGGTGTTTATTCCAGGGAGTTAGGCAGGTGAAGTATTTACTTGTGTAGGTGCTATTTTGCACCTGCAATTACACAATACACATGCAGAAGGAGCTGCAGTGATGCACGTGCTAGCGGGTCTCAAGATTCCATAAGTGTTAGTAATCTGTTTTTATTCCTTATGTTTCTATTAGGGATATGGAATATAGTTGAGAGTTTGGAAACCGCGTGGCAGCTACTGAAATACACATTCTTTTATCTTTTTTGGTTTGAACTCAGATATTCAGTGATAATAGATAGAGTCTTATGCTCAATTTAAAATTGTGAATGTGCTACTGAATTCATTAACTTAATACAGTTCAAACATGAAAAGAAAAACCTGGTGATTTTATTTTCCTACTGCACCAGGAAAAAGCAATAAAGGAATACATTTACTTAGCATTGTGCATTATTCTAAGTATTCTAAATATATATATGCATTGAGGGCATCAAAAGCACATTTAATTTATACAACAAAATCTTAATTAACTTTAGTCTTATTCCTGCTACATATATCAGAGAGGCTGTAGTAAAACTGAAATAAGGCAAGCATGTGTTCACTAAGCTTTAGCTGGTGAGCCTGGAGCCTGGTATTTAAGCTCACGGAACTGATTTCTCTGTTTTTGTAAGCACTATACCATAACCTTGTCCTTGCCAACACCGCAAAAATTCAACAAGTCTGCCAGTCAGTTAACTTTTATTTATTAGCATAAGATGTAACGTATTAAAATTTAGGACACGTTCCAAACAGATAATATAATACTTCTTTTTAAGACATCATAGGTTGTTCACCATATAGCTCACTGACCATAAAACTCTCCCCCATGTTCTGCACGTATAGTTTATTTTCTTTATTTAACCTACATTATGGCATGAGATTAGTAATATTAAGCATTTGTGAGCAAGATGCAAACAAAAGGAGAATGTTATTCTAGGGTACATACAGAAGAAGAGAAGCAATAATGTTTTTCTCTGCAGCATTGGTGCCTCTGCATTTGGTGTATGCTGTATAATTTGAAGCACTTCCTTAATCATACTGTGTAAAACTTGCCTGTTTCTAGTCATATAGGGTCTAATTCTTCTGATTTATGTAGTTTCTTATGTTTCTCTTTAAATTTCAATTAAAGTAATTGAAATCATCTACTATGGTGGAAACAAAACTGAAAACTAAACTGGGAAGTTTTGTTAAGTTCTACATTGTGTGTGGTTCCATGAGGTTTCTCAAGGGTTTGTTCAACCCAGAAGAGACGATCTTTGTTGTCACTCACAGAATGAGCTGGCCTTTTAAGGGAGGATATGGTGTGGTTTAAGGCTCAGCCCTCTCCTGTGCTGGCATAAGATCACCTCCACAGGTAGAGGAAATTCGAGTACCAGGGTCACGTGATGGGGATCACTAAGAACTGGCCTGCTGGGATAGATAAGGGCAGCCTGTGTTCAGTCATGGGTAAGATTCCAGAGAGCGCAAGCCTGGGAGGACTGAGGGCCTCTTTAAAGAGTGGCAGGCAAAATGTGTGAGGAGGCTTAGCCTGACTATGTAGAAAATGTCCAGGGAAGGAAAGACAGGGCAGCTTGGGTTATGGGGGAGGTGGCCCAATGGTTTAGGGTTCAAAGGCTAGGGACCTGTAGTAGAGGGTGTGTGTGTGTCTCTCTCTACCACTCTGAGGAGTGTAGACATCTCTGTCAACAAGAGGAGGAAGGGACCATAGAAGAGCTAAGGAACCAGGCAGAGCGTGTTGCCATGGGGATACCAGACCGGTGCAGGCCACCCACCACGACTTAGCTGCCAGGCAACGTGTTTCAATGTGTAGTGACAGTCACTCATACTGCGAGCAAACTGTAAGCAATTTGTAGGTGTAAAATAGTGAATGTACAAATGAGCAGAGTAGCATCAAAATGTTTACTTTAAATGTGTAGTGGTTTGTAACCCTTAATGGTGTATACGTCAATACATTTTTTATGAGCTGATAGACTGGTGGCCCTTCAGGGTTGCAAAAATGATATTTGTGGCCCTCCAGCCGAAAAAGTTGGGAACCACTGCTCTACCCATTTTGAAATGGCAGTAGATCAAAGCACACACTACAGAACTTTGAGCACAAAGAGTCCACATGGCCACTTAGTGTGCAGCAGGCTACAGTGAGGTAGATTTATTCCCCAGATTGCCACCTGCTAATTGTCCATGGAGACAATCCTTAGGTGAGGCTTGGAATACAAAAAAGAGTCTAGCTCAGATTACTTGCACGTTTGTTCTAAAGCACCAAAATACCATTACAAAAGTAGATAATGTTAACACGTACAGTTTCACCCTCCTCAGCCAAGGAGTTGGCGCAGTGTATTCTGAACTGATTGGAATAACAATCTACAATAGTAGTCTGTACTGAGGTAAAAGTTTCACCAGTATGGTAGGTGGAAACAGAAATACAAAGTGTCCCCAATAGCTGCAGACTACCATATGTAGCCAGCTGATTAATTTTTCCAGAACCGCTGAGACTGATGTTACTCAGCTTGGCTCCCTTTTGTCTGCATCAGATTCTTTCATCCCAGGGTCTAGACTGTTCCAAGGCTTGCCTCCTCTGTAATGAGCCAGCAGTCCTCAGCCAAACCACTGACTCGTTTCTGTTCTAAAGGCCAGTGGCAAGTTAGGAGGAGAGTTTATTAATCTTCTTCCAACAGTTCAATGGCCAAAACAAGGATGGGGATATCCATAAACAGCATCTTATAGGAAAATAGCATCTCTCCAGTTTTAATATTGACACTAGCAAGGGGCTCATTTTACATCTTTGAGGTTGCTAATTACTTAAGACATAAGCAACAACAAAGTCAAATGTTGTAAAGATTTTAAAACAGAGCCTCTGAATACTTTACATTTAAACTTAATTAACTTTCTAATACTAGTGTTCCTCCTTTTGTTGCAACAGTAGGAATTTTTAAAAAATGTTGCCTTATTTGGACCCAATATTGCTCCAACTGAAACTATGTCAAATCCCCATTAACATTCATTGAAGCGGAGATGAACCTCTTAACATTCTTTTTTTCTGAATGAAGGACTTTGGTGAAGGATTATTTTTGTTCTTTCTGATATAGGCTTGTTCTCCAAAAGAACACCTTTTTCCAAGGTTAACCATAGCTTTCTAATGACCCATTTCTTTATATGCTTTAGCATTCCTTGACTAAGTGTTGCGTGTTTCTGATTTGCCA
This sequence comes from Mesoclemmys tuberculata, assembly GCA_007922155.1. Taxonomy (NCBI): domain Eukaryota; kingdom Metazoa; phylum Chordata; order Testudines; family Chelidae; genus Mesoclemmys; species Mesoclemmys tuberculata. The sequence continues at coordinate 23,861,230 of ML675649.1, read as the reverse complement.
ATATTTTGTTAAATGCAAAGATGAGAACCTGAAGATGTGGCAGGAGGGAAGAGCAAGGAGATGGAAGGATAGTGAAGGACAGCTTTTAAAGTAACTCTATGTGCCCAATGCACAATGGGCTAATAAAGTTCATTTTTTATGAGACAGAATTTTATTGAAAGTCTAATCTGTAGACTAGTTTTCTGAAACAAATAAAAACTCTCATATAATCAATGCTACTTTCTCTAGACAATGTACCTCGCACTTAAAACTTGGCCTCTGTTGACGCCCGCCAACTCTAGGTTATTTTTTTTTTCTGATGGGGAAACTGAGGCACAGAGTGACTTGCTCAGGCAGTCAACAGCAGAAAAGGGTGTAAAACACAGGTCTTCAGTGTCCCAATGCTGTGTTTAAACCAGTGTTGTGACCAGGACAGGAATAGTGAGATGGTGCTCCTAAACCCTTAGGGTATGTATGAACTTCAGCCCCAGTTGTGAATGGCAGTTTGTATTAGTTCACTAAAAATAGAAGTGAGGACCCCCACTGGGTAAGTACCCCAGAATAGGTGAAGGCACAAGGCCTAACATGGTGGGTGCGTGGGGGTATGCACTCAGAGACTGGAGAAAAGGTTAGTGGTGCACTTAGCCCTGTGACAGTGACAGTGGGATTTTAAAAACACACCTGGGCATTGGTCTAACTTTGCTCCCATGGAAATAGCTGTAAAATTCCTGTTGACTTAATAGGAACAAGTTTATGCCAATGCTGAAGGCTTTTGAAAATGCCAAATTTTATGTCAATAGCTTAGACATAAATGCAGAATATATGACGAGGCAGAAATTTCAAAACCATTTCAGTAAGTACCTTTATATCGCCACAGATACCAAACTACTGCCCTGTTTTCTCTGACATCTGGACCTAGGCCTCTGTAACTTGAGAATAATTAACTTACAGTTGTACAGCACTTTATTGCTGCCCTTCTCTTTCTGCCTGCTCTACATTTTGGGAAATTATAATCTGCTGCTGACGTTACTCTGGTTCTGTGCAAGTACTTGTAATTTGTTCTCTTTTCACTCAGTTATAAAATAAGTCCTACATATGGTGCACATGTGCAGAACAAAGGGTGAGCTGTAGAATGGTCACCGTAAGAGTGCAGTGAGCGTTGAGAACAAAGCAAACGTATTGTGGATTACTTAAAAACCTCCTCTTGTGAAGAACGCTAGAATAGGTGTAAAATTAATCATTTGAAAGTTTGTTGTAAAAACTGGTTTCTTTTTTAATATGGCAAAACATTAAAATAAAGTAGTCCCAGGAGTCGGGGTAAGTCTGTTATGGTTACAGGTGTCTGTGTTGACAATGCAAATTTGACACATTGTCCTTTTTTAGAATTCTGTGTTACTACAATGGGGTCAGGGACACACCACTCCTCAGAGAACAGGGGAGTTAACTTCAGTTCACCTTCCCCAACCTCTCACAAATGCTCAGGGGAAGAATTTTACACTGGCCTCATGGGGGCAGGTAGGGGACAGTACCTGTGCAAGGCAAAAAGACATGACTGCATCTGTCTAACCTATCATTCCAACCATCTTATCCAGTCCTTTAGACAAGTTTCCTCACATAGTAACCACCTTTCTGAAGCCCCTTAACCAATCCTTTTAGATGAGTTTACAAGACTAACTGAAGTGCTCTAGGGCAGTTATCTCTTGTCACCCTGGACCATTCTTTTCCTCCTGCAGTTCTTCATACTCTATAGAGAGAATTTCCTGACTTCGCAATATCATTCCAGTATTTTACTTCCTCTGAATAGGCTGTCGACTCTGGCAATTTGTTTTGGTGCTCTATTTCTTTTGAGCTGGCTGACAAATGCAGGTTATGGATCTGTACTCAGAACTGGTTCATTCGTTATCTGAAGGATAGATATGTCTCCTGTGTAGCACAAATCCTTGTGCACTGGCTAGAATTCAGTGCAGACTCATCAAGAGGTCTTGAGCATACAGTATGTGCTTATGTCCTAGAGAACAGCTGCTGCCTTCTGCTGCTGCCTTGGCCAGTGCTTGTATTGATGGCCTTGGACTGCACTGGGGGTAATGGCCTGCTGTCTATAATTAGGGGAGATGATGAACCAGATTTTAAAGTCTCTGCTCAGCACATTCAAAGACTAAATCCAACAAAGTGGGTTTCTGCCCTTGAAAGCTTATGCCCAGTGATGATATCCAACCGGTTCGCACCGGTTTGCGCAAACCGGTTCTTAAAATTAAAAAAATTTAGCAAACCAGTTGTTAGCGTCCTCCCCTGTCGCACTCTGCGGGGCGCTGGCGGGTTTCGCGCGAACCGGTTCTTAAAATAAAAAAAAGGCAGCGAACCGGTTGTTAGCATCCTCCTGTTGCGCTCTGCGGGGCGCTGGAGGGGTTTCGAATTTGGCAGCGCAGAGCGAGTTTCACAGCGGAGATTCTCGGCTGTGATGCCAAGTCTCCCTCTCCGCCGCCAAAATTGACTTTGCCTTGTCAATTTCACGGTGGAGAGTATGCCCCAGCTCCGCCGCCGAAATTGACAAGGCAGAGTCAATTTCAGGTGGAGAGTAGTCCAAAGTTCAGAATAGGTTCTTAAATATGACCTGCCATTATAGAACTGGTTATTGAAAATTTGGGATATCATCACTGCTTATGCCCAAATAAATTTGTTAGTCTTTAAGGTGCCATAGAGCTCTCTGTAGGAGACTACAGAGTTCATTCCCTTATCTGAGGCTATGTACACACTACAATTTAGGTCAGTATAAGTTATGTCAGTCAGAGGTGTGAATAAGCTACCCCCTAAGCAATGTAAGTTACACCGACCTAAGCGCCAGTGTGGACAGCCTCTCCTGCCAATATAGCTGTGACCACTCACGGGGTCTGGAGTAATTAAGTCGATGGGAGAGCTCTCTCCAGTCAGCTTAGAGTATCTGCACTGCAGTGCGACAGCGCCTCTGTAGTGTCGCTGTAGCCTAAGCCTTCAGATAACTGAAGGTTTCTCTTGCCCCTGAGACCGTCAGATAAACAGGGAGGGGAGGCTTACTGTGTTGGCTAATTCTAATCATTAGCGTTTTCTACAAACGGACTAAAGTCAGACCCAGGGTAAGTGGGTATTGCTCCATTGACTTCCGCGGAGTTTTTCAAAACAGCTGTTACAGTTATTGGCTGAAAGATTTTACGAGCTTGTTTCTCAGTTAGTGAATCTAAGCACGAAGCTGCTCAGGAACTTTCTGACAAAACGTCTTTTGTCACAACGTGCCAGTTCATCAGAACTGAAGGTTTTTTTGGAAATATCAGTTTTGACTGAACTCTTGTTGGGAAGGGTTCTCCGGTCCACGATAAATGGCTAGTGAAAAGACGTCCCTAGAATATCCAAAAGCCCAGTGGTTAGGGCTCTCACCTGGGACGCAGGAGACCCTGATTCAAGTCCCTGCTCTAAATCAGGCACACATCCCAGCTGAATGCCCTAACCGCTGGGTTGGTCAGTCACTCTCCATTTTCCTCATGAAAAACTTTGAAAGCTCTCAGTTTCATCCCGTTGCAAAATGAGACTAGATGCAAAACTTGTATTATTTTTTTCCACAAAATGGAATTCTTGGTGCTCAGCTAGCCCTATCTCAGCAGCTTTGTCCACCTCTGCTTGCTGACTGTACAGCTATGCACATGAACCCTTTCTTCACTGACTGGTTGTGCTCTTAGCATTGCCCTCCTGAAACATCTTGGATGTAGCCACTTTGTCTCCAGTGTAACCTAAGCGCCATGTAGTGAACTTTTCAGTCCTCAGATATTTCACTGATCTCTAGGTGGCTACTACATTTCCTGGTTCCTTTTAGTGCATTGTCCCCCAAGAATACAGTCCAGGCTGCATGTAGTCTTTTAGTAATCAGAGGTAGTGTACCAAGATCTAACTTGGCACGGTATCAGGAGATCCATCTGTGTGACTAAAGACATTGTCAAAATTTGAGACATGACTGACTGCCTGGTGTTTACAAGAGATGTGCATTGGTGGCATGTATCCAGTTATCCCATCATTTCGCATGCCATGTCATAGTGAGCCATGGTAACTGCAAAGTACCGTTTTCCAGGGAAAGGAAGACAAACAGAAATGGCAGCTTGAATAGGCCACGAGGGAATCTCTGAAGATAACACATGTCATCACTATAGGAATGCTGGTTCTGATTATCACAGGGCTTGGCAAAATTTTGTTCTTCAAAGTGCGTAATTAGCTGGCAACTCTTGTATATCTGTAAATAGTTAGACAAATAATTGTCCATTTTAATGCATTTCTCAGCTAAGAATACATTGCAACATGAACACTGCAAGAATGTTTTCTGTTAAAAGCTAGTAACTTTAAATCTTATTTTCTCTTTCCACAACAGTAAGCTTACTATTTTATATGCAAAAAATATTGAATCAAACTAGGACAACGCTTTTAATTTTTCCAGCAAATTCTGCAAGTATATACAGAAGCTCAAAGAATATCATTTAATTTGTTTCCATTCTGATATTCTTCAATTTAGTTCAATGATATTGAAGACTTCTCTCTTCATGGTATGAAGAGAAACTGCCTTTTCACTCAAGGCTGTCTTTAGGCTGAATGTTGCACTGGTAACATGCACTTGCACTTCCAAGTGTCATCTTCGGTAACTTGAAATAATGTGGAAATGTACAATACTCTGTTAGGCACCTGGGATCCACTGCCATAAACTGGACTTCAGCAAATAAAGTCATATGTGCTGCTTTGCTATTTTCAACTACTTTTTTAGCCCAAAGCCAGTGTTAATTTATGAACTGAAACATTTGGCCCTGGCTGAAGTTTAAACATATTTTTAAAAGACTTGTTTTTATTCAGAGCACTTGAAAAAACAAATCTCTAAATGCCAGACTCATTCCAAGAGAACCTTAAATTTAGCTCTTGAAGATTTGCATTTTAAAGTTAAGTATTTTGAACAGTTTTCCCTTAGGTTTGTAACCGTTTTATGAGACTAGAGGTATTAATGGCGTGTCAGATGCTGTTTTTCACAGCAAGATATAATTGTAACATTTGTTTTAAAAGCAACATGAATATTTCACCTAATGTTCTGCGTAGAGTTGCATTTGATGGAGAACATACCAACATGTGTAGTATTGTTTGACAAATAGTACTTGGCACTTACAGTATTTTACTTTTTCAAAAGTGGTGTGCAAACATTAACTCACTACATCTCAGAAGCTCTGTGAAGAAGGTAACAAGTACCCATTTTACAGCTAGGTTAAGAAGCTAAATATAAAGTATAATATTACTGAGATACTGATACAATTTTGCATCTCTAAGACTTTATACTGTGTCTAACTCATGCAGGGAGCTGGAGGCTGTGGACCTAAATGAATTAATTGCAGGTATCACATTGCTGTTCATTATCTGTGATCATCTGAATAGTCACAAGAGATTATAGGGAAAGTAAAGAAAGTGATAAAAATGGAAAATGTTTAGAGCAATTATTTGAAGAGAATAATTTATGAATATTATATCTCTTTGAACTTGACAGATACCAGTCCTATTACACAACTCTTTCAACTCTTCCAGTGTAGTCAGACACTTGCTAAAGAATTTCCTTTCCATTTTTCTTTTTGCTGCGTGTAATGGGCGTCTGCCCGACACAGGGTTGAAAAGGGTTAAGGTGGCCAGGCAGGCCAATTAACTTCACTGGGTGCACCTGGAGGAGGAGTAGGGCACAGGCCACTATTAGAAGTTGGCCCAGCTGGGTAGGAGCAGGTGGCACCAGTATAAAGCCTAGGAACAGTGAGCAGCCAGGAGGCTGCAAGAAAGCATGGAAGTAGACCCCAGTAACTCCCTGATTGGAGGGAGTGAGGTGGCTCACAAGCCCAGAGAGAGGGGAAACTAGAGGAGTAGGAAGAAGTCCAGGGAAACAGCAGCAAGGGGTCAGACAGTGCAGAGATCTTGGCTGCTTGTTACAGGTCCCTGGGCTGGAACACAGTGTAGAGGGTAGGCCTGGGTTCCCCTGCCAGCCACGGGGAAGTGGCAAGGGTGTTGGAGCTGCCAGCCAGCCAGTGGGTCTGGAAGGACTTTGAATTCCATGGAAGGCCGGGACCTTGGTGACCTGGCTGGAGGGCCAAGCCATGAAGAGGAGACTGCAGATCCGAGGGTGAGCAGGGCTGCAGAGTGAGCCAGCACTGGGGAAGACGCCACCAAATGGCATGCGCAAGTCTGGTGGAGCTAGTTCCCCGGACTGCCAGCAAGAGGCGCTGCTAGCAGTGTGTGCACCCTGCGCCACTGATGCATTGCACAGCCAGTTTGTCTTTTTAAGCGTCTGAGCCATATACTCTACCCCGTGTGGAGCCAGAATAAGATAGGGTGGTCTGCCTAGTGGGCAAATGGGGATGGGACCCTTCTGCTACAGGCAGCTCTGTAGCAGCTACTCTGGCCTTAGAGATGCCAGGGGAGGGAAGTATTTGGGAGGTGTAAACAGTCTCCCAAGGCAAGGGGTGGGACAGTAGTGTTGGCTGGCAGATCCATCTCAGCGGAGATCCACTAGCTGCCCTTCAAGTCCCTTCCATTCTAGGGCACTCGCACAGAATTGTGTTCTGTTGTCTGCATGGGGTACAGATCCTATGTGTGGGCTCTCTATATCCTGTAACTTCATAGCAGAGCTAGTCATGGTCTATCACGGCCCTCTCATGACCATGTAACATGGCTCTAGGAAAGCCACTGATGATGCTGACACAGCATTTGGCAGGTGATCTCACCATGTTTCCAATTCCCACATTAGTTATGCTGCATAAATGCCTTTCTGGGGCAAGGAAAAAAGCCAGTTAAAATATATTTATTATTTAGTGGTGCCTACGAGTCCTAGTCAAGATATGGGGCATCATTATACAGTGCCTAATACTAATGGAGACAGCTCCTGCGCCAGAGAGCTTGCAACAAAATATAAGTACAGGGCTATCTGAGAAGCAGAACTATACGTTATTACTTTTTCTTTCATTCTTAAAATAAGGCAGCTTGTGGGAACAGGAAAAAAAAAACATTAATAGCACGTTTTCCCTACTTCTACGACACTAATCAGCCTTTAGAAGTTGAAACATAGCAGTGCAATGCAAGGTCAAGACATCTAAAGATCTTTTTGTGTAGTGGGCACTTAGAAGCCGCCCTGTAGCCTGTTCTCAAAGTGCCTGTTATTCAGCATATACTGTGTAGATTTTTGAGCTTGCAAAAGCATGGTAGCAGATCAAAGAGCCTGGCTTGCTTTCTGGAGGCAAATTGACGAGGCACATCTTAATTGTCCCTTTGCCTTTAACATCAAAGGATGAGGGAGAAGGTGCAGATGGGCACAGAGGCTTTCAAGCAGGACATTTTTGTAACATTACAGAGGACTGTACAAAAGTCTGAAAGTTGAGATGCTGCATGAATGATAGTAACACTAATGTGCCATATATCTTGTACGCTGAGCTGCTCCATCAATGGTGCCTGTCAGTTATCAGCTAGAGAGTGGGTTTGAAAAGAACAGGTCTACTTTCAAGAAATAAAAGGCCACAACTCAAATGCCTCTTTTCCCTTTTTTTAGTGTGTTTTCTCACTCTTTGGCCTTCTTTCTGTTTCATTAACGGAAACTGACTGTGACCCGTCCGTGCCTAGGGTAGCCACCTGAAAATGCCAAGAGCAGTGCAGGCTGTAAAAGGAGAGCAGATTCTCTCAGCACTGGTGGGTGACACTGAAGTCAGACTTCCCAACCAGCCACAAACAGTGCTTCTGATTCCCCCACACTGGTTATCAAGAAACCAGTATACAAATATACATAGCCTCTCTATTGCATTTCAGTCTCTGGCTCCCAATCAGCCACTAGGTCCAGTAAAGAGACCAGTTATTTAAACTCTATGCTCTTCTGACCACAAAGGGTTTCTTCTGACCCCAAAGGGTCAGCCACGGTACCAGATCAATATAAGTGTAGATCTTACCCAAAATACCATCCTGCCAGCAAATCCTTTAGTAACTAAAACTGAAGGTTTATTATAAAAAGAAAGAAACAAACTATAAGAGAAATGTTAAAGGATTAAATCAATCAGTTACATACAAATGATTTGAAAGTCTATATATATCAGGTTCCTAGAAGAATTTTGGAATCTGTAGGCTTGTATAGGCCCTCTGGTATACATCCAGTACCTGGATGGGTCTCAGTCCTTTGTTTCATGGCTTCAGTTCAGTTGTAGATGAATTGATCCAGAGGTAGATAGGTGGCTGAAAGCTGAACAGGATTGAAGACAAAATGGAACCCGGGCCTCTGCTTTTTATGTCCTCTGGCACTTGCCATGCTGCTTGTGGAATTTCACAGGAACCAAAATGGAGTCCAGAGTCACATGAGCAAGTCCTGGTGACTCATCAGGGATATCCCTGGCTTCTCCCCCTGAGTCCCTTGCACCTGTGAATGTCTTAATGGGCCACTAAGCAGGCTATTTTTATAGCCACCGTGTCTGAGGTGTTACTCAGGCACAGCACAATTTGAAATACAGATATAGCAACCGTATCCATAACTTTCATTACACACATAACACATGAACATAAACATTGTCATCTTACTCAGCACATTACAGCCTTTCTCACAGTACCTGACATGGCATAGCTCACGTGGATTACTATGATTTTGACATACTGATGTCGAACAATATAATAAATGCCCCCACCCTCCAATCCAGCCAGTGTGACGCTGACAAATTATCTTTATATGCAGCCCAAGCCTGAATGTTTACATCACAATTTTACAACCCCGTAGCCCAAGCCCTGAGAGTCCAAGGCAGCTGACACAGATGTTTAATTGCACTGTAGATATACCTGATGCGATCACCCCAAAGTGAGTAACGTTAATGGCTCTTGTCTGCTCACCTTTGGGGAGCACTGAAACCAGTTTGAGCAGAGTAGGTCACAGAACCGGATTGGAGAGTCCCACAGGAGGGTGTGGGGAGAGCGTAAGCTCGTTCTGTTCTGCTCCTGTAGCTTAAGAGGAAAGGTGATTTAACGTAGCTTATAGTGAAGAATAAGATTAGCTGTCGCTAAATGTGCACTTTGGCTGTTCATTTTACGAAGGATGTTGGTCAACGCATTACATGAAAAAGGATTTTAAAACAAAGTGATTTTATTTAGCTGTTGGAGCAGTCTCCTGGTCAGTCTCCTGAAGGGAGGACACACAAGTGTTTGAAACCCAGCTGGGCCTGCGGGCTGATGAGCAACTGGTGTACACAGGAGTACTATACCCAGTTCCTGGTCAAAGAGTGGAAGAATTGTGAGATTCCACCCTCAGACAAGTAAGGCAAAGAGGCCCAACTCCTGATGTGGGTGCTTTTGGAGAGATTGGAAAGGGGACAGTGGGGCAGCTAGCCCTATAACTGGTGGCCTGTCTTTGGATAATTTCATCTGAGGCCAAATCCGGAAGTCCTCCTTTCATTCATTGAAATTAAAATCCTACTTAACCGTCATGATTACAGGGCCGCTTGAAGTGTCCGCTTTCTGGTTTCTCTTGAATGCATCTCGTCAGATGTTAGGCCTCATGCCCTTGGTTGGTGTGAGAGAGGAAATACAATATTCCATCCCAACTCTTAGACCAGGCTTATGGGACAACACCCCATCTATTGTAGTCATTTATTACTTTGCCGATCAGACTGGACACCTGTCTTTCTTTCAGGCGCCTCTGACCAGTGATGAAGTGAACAATAGCTGTAAAACGAAAGGGTGTTAACTGAGCAAGGCATTAGAGAAAATGTCTTCAAAATCAAACGGCCGACACACATTTAGACTCATCCAATCTTATTCTTTGTTGAACTAAAAACTAAGTTTGATACGCTTTCCTTTTGACTTACAATGTAAATTACCTCATACCATTGAATACAGATGGCAATGCTATTATCTTGAAAGCTATACTTTTGTTTGCAAACGTTTAGATGAGCAAGCTTTTCATTGCTTCCTAGGAATTTTCTTGCAATAAGGTCACAAATACTAGTGCAAAAGTGTGAGAAAGTTTCTGATACACCCTTTCAGGAGGTCTGTTTGTATCTTATTTCTTGAACTACCAAAGTTTTTGCAAGTTAATTTGTGAACAGAAAGGAAAACTTGTTGTATATAGAGCTTAGGCAATCACATTAGGAAACACAAACAAACCGTATGACTTAAATGACTGATCTTATTGATGGGAAGAGTGAATCCAGAGGCAGGAGAATCTGGAGGGAACTGAAAGTAGATTACTGGTGCTTTAATGGTAAACAGTGGATATTCCTTGTGAGCTGTCAGAACAAATGACTGCTAAAACTTCTTTGCTCAAACTACTAGTTGATTGCAAAATAACAAGCAACTAAATTTGAAAACAGTCTGCAGATAATTTGCAAAACAAGGTTAAATTCATTGAATAAATTCAACCAATCATTTTGCATACAAAAGGGAATACTTCCATGCTGCCGTTCAATACAGACACTTGGCTTGGGCATTTACTTTGTTTTGTAACACAAACCATATGATAAATTCTGAAATCTCAAAGCACCATTACGTTATATGCCTGATTTAGGAAAAATATTAAAACTGATTTCTAGGCGGCTCTAGCAAAAATGCAAATATAATGGTCCATGATATTAAACAAACAAAGGAAAAGGTAAGTAAGACACTCAACCCCTCCAATGTCTTTTTTGTATATTTAAATCAGATTGATAGTAATGAAAAGGTAAAAACAGAAGTGAGAAGAAGCAAACAATCTTACCTTTTAAATTTGTTCTAATAAATCACCATGGAAAATAGACAGTTGCCTAACAGCAAGGCTGAAACTAAATGATTTATGGACTCAGCAAAACAGGTACACATGGAATAAGGGTCTATGTCTGAAAACTTCAAAGTGAACTTTGATTAGGGGGAGGAAACTACAGAGTGAGTTCCCAGTAGACCTATTACTGAATGTGTAATGCAGCTATAAATTACATAAGACAAGCTAACATTTGAAGGTAAAATCAACAGATTGAGTGGGAAACTTTTAAGGCATAAATGAGAAATTTAAAACAATTTTCAAGATCACTGGCACTTTACAACTGTAAAGAATAGACTATGCTTTGCAATAAAGTTAAATAGGTAAACTAATTGCAGGTTATAAAACAAAGTGTGGGACATTTTGCATTAAAAATTGAATAGGCAAACAGCTTATTGCATCTGAATTGTTTTTGAGAACACCACTAAATTGTGCTGAAAATTCAGCAGAATGGTTGTAACAGGGTTCTCTCAAATATCTGATTTTGAATCAATTAAGTTCAACCTTAGTGAGGTTTTTGTTCTGTTTCAAATTTGAACAAATTAATCTCAAAACAAATCAGCCAAAGTTGATGGGTTTTATTCATCTGCTTTTGTTTGATCACAACCATAACAAACCCCAAATTTCACATATTTTAATGCAAGAACAGAAATTGACTAAGCTTCACTTGAAAGATTTTTGAAGCTTGGGAAAGGGCTATGTGAGCAGCAGAGATGTAAAAGGACCAGGTTTCTAAAACAAATACAAGAACAAAATGCTGAATATACAGCAATAGGGATAAATTCTCTATGCTCAAAACAGGCAAGCTGACACTGCAATCTTCTGCAGCCTATCCTGCTAATACACTCAGCACTGATCTGGCAGATACCCTTTTAAGAATTGTAGTTAGCTCTCTGTGCTCATTCAGCTGAGACTGCAATAAGTATCGAATGAAATATTTTATTATGTAATAATGAGGCCAGCAGTTCATTTCATATTGGACACGGAATAGCTGTCAGCTACTTTCAGGCACTGTCAGTCTGTTGGGAGGGTGAACTAGTAACCTACAGGTGAAATTCTCTGCATTCAGTTACCTCTTCTCATAATCATCTAGTCTGTCTGTTTTGGGTCAAAGTGTCAGAACTCCAGAAACCTAGGACCTTATGAGTAACTCACTTAATTCACATGCAGAGTTATTACAACTGCAAGAACTTGTCAGTTTGGTGAGGAATTGTCCCTTTGAATGTGCAAATGCCTGATTTGTGCAAATTACTATATTTGCACAAATCAGACCTACAATAATCATCTTGTGTGAGGCTTTCTGCTCCAAAACTTTTGAAAATCTGCCTGTTCGACAGCTCTGAATAGCTAGCATGGCATGCCATACAGCCTGAACATTTTAGTTTAATTTCCTTTCTGAACTGACTTGACAAATAAAATGGAAGTTTCCACTGGCTTTCTGGATGTACATGCTGTTCTTCTTAATTGTCTTCCTTTTTTATATTCTCCATAAATTATTTGCACAATCGTTTTATATGAGAACTGAGACACTGTACAGAAGCAACAATGGCTAGCAAAGATTTTAGCTGAATTTTATTTGTTTTAACTTGTTAAATTCTCATAAAGCAAGATATAAGATTTATGGCACTTAACCCACCTGATCTCCCAAGTGTCCAAATTGGATACTGTGCCTCCCCATATTTCTCCTCAGAATTGATGACAGTCCAAAGAGGTGTCTTTCTATCTTCAGTCTATGGTTTCTATATTTCCCCACTCCCTTGCTCTCACACAGCCAGCACTTAAGTTTGATGTGAAAGAAGCATAGAATAAATCTCATCAGCATATTATGCAACTCTTAAATTTGTTCTGACAGTTAACCGTTCACCAGAGATTCAAAAATCCATTTAACAGCTGCAAGTCCCCTACCCGCAAAGCTTCCTGATTTATTGATTGCAGTGACAAACGAGCCTGAAAGGAGACCAAGCTGGGATAAAGTCACCTAGGAATAGTTCAAAGTGTCTATCCCTGTGGGAGAGAGAAAGGAGATGTGGGTGGAAAATCATCGCTTCAATTTGCAATAAATCTAAATTGAAATAACTACAACTATTACAAATAAACTGGTATATTTTATCATTCAAAAGCTCTGTTCAAATTTTATAAGCCCTCAATAAGCATTTCTGAACACCTCCTGAGGCCAAATTCAGGGAGAACTGAAATTACTTCACCTACTCTTTCCCCTTACCCCCCTCCAGCCCTCCCCAGTGACTTGCTTTATTTGTGGGGCAGGACGAATGGCTTGAGGCTTAGTTTCACTTCTCTTTTGTGACACAATTAAAATATGTATGTTTATTCTGAGGGCACTGTCAGGTAGTTTCAGTCCAAAATTTAAACTGCATTTAAACTGTCATGATCCATTAGCAAATGTTTACTGGATACTTAAGGGCCTGGTTTGTAAAATCCACTTCCAGTTTTTCACATGACTTTTTTTTCCACAACTGGTTGCTGGTGCCAAGAGTCAGTCCGGAGAGCCTAACAACATCAGTGTGCTCACAAACAAGCATTTACATATCGAAGTGCCACTTGAGCCAGCAACTAATTGCAGCAAAAAACGCTGTAAAAATTAATAGGCTTTTAACAAAAACCATAAATAGTAAGAACTAATATTAGAAAAGCGACACGTTATGAGCCAGATTGCACATCAGGACACAGTGGGAGGGAGGAACTACCCATCTCCCCTTTGGCTCATTTAGGATGCATGATTTAGTGGGAACCCTTTTTCTTGGTTCTCATTCTTGATGCATGATTTGCGGTGCCATGAGTTGTCCTTTATGCTTTGGACTCTAATAGTGCACTGGATTCTGGAGCATCTCCTGGGCCCTGTTTCAGCAAGATATTTAAGCACGTGAGTAATGCCATTGGGTGAAATTCTGACCAAACTGAATTCAATAGCAAACTTCCTCTCTGACTTCAGCAGAGCCAATATCTTACCCCCTGGGGCTACTTCCAGGTTTAAAGTTACGTGTATGCTTAAATACTTTGCTCAAAAGGGGCCTTAGTTCTTACGGAATGTGGCAGCATCGGTAGCACCTGGTGGAAGTCTTTTTGGTTTGGCAGCTTCAAGTTTTGCTGCATCTTACCCCCACACAACTCCCAGATCTTTCAATAGATTGGGCGGGGGGGCCTACTTTATATCCCTTATCTCCAAACACGGAAGATGCGCGAGCAAAAGGAGAAGGAGAATAGGCCCATGTTGTAGCATTTGGAAGAGCCTGCACTTGCAGTGGGATCTGGCCAGCCACCAAGAATACATGGGAAGTGAGAAGTGTGTGTAGGGTACCAGACAATTTCCCTTGTTTTTTAGAACATACCAGAAAGCAAAGATGGGGACTGAGCAGGTAAGCTGAGATTTGGCCCAGTCATTGAAAGATTCTTGTCATTAGTCAACCCTTAGACTGCCTAGGCCAAATAAAACCTTGAAACAGGAGGATTCTCCCTCTGCTTTTGTTACGTTGTGCTTGGCTCTAGAAAGTATCTAAACTCAGCATGTGGAAATACTGCTTTTTGTTCATTTTTTCTTATTTGGCTTGAAACGCCATCTTTGATAGAAGTGGAGAAAAAGAAATGGGGCTAGCTAAAACAAAACTAGCACACTTTCTCAAAACACTTGAGTGGATTGATTCTTTGTGTATTTTTTTTTAAAAAAAAAGTTTGCTTGCCTGGTGAAACTTTCCTAACTCATCTTGTTCAGAAGCATATCGGTTGATTTTTTTTTACGACTGTATTCTAGCATAAAGTGTACTTCTCTCCCCAACTACACGCACTCTGAAAACTCTCGTCCTAGATCTTTTCTTGCTGGGTAATTTCTGTTTAGTGCATCCCCTTGCCTATGAAGAGTAGCTGTCTGAAGAATAAATTTTAGCACTTTTTTTAGGCTGTTATATACCATGTAAGGTGGCTTTTGCCATTTTCCTTGGGACACTATTCCATACTGCAGTCTTGTCATGAGACAGTTTTTCTGATATCCACACTTTCTGATCTCCCTGAACTTATCCTGCAAGTTCTGTTTATAGCCCATGGTATCACTCCATATACTTTATTTCCTTGTTGTTTACACCCTTCAGATGTCTGTGGAAGTTTATAGTATCCATCCTTAGATGACTTGGCTAAATTCCACTTTTTTCTTTTGATTTTTCTTTCTTTTCAAATTACAGTAAAATCTTCCAAGTAGTATAAATGAATAGTGTATCAAATTTTGATGACAGGATTTTGAGTGGGTGGTGTAGATTACTGGGTTGTTTCACAATTTCCCCAGTGGAATAATTTTTAAAAGGTTTTTTACTTGTTTCTCTCAGAAACTACATTACTCCTAAATGCTTGGGTAGATAAAATAGGCTACATGAATCCAGTGGAACAGATTTGATACTTTATCAGATAGGAAAGGTACCTATTGGTAAGTATGGACCCAGGTTCATGTTTTGTGGTTTTGTTTTGTATTGTAACCATTTGTTTCCACCATTCCCTTTTGTTTCCAGTTAACTCTCCCTTCTTTATTAAATAAGCCTACTTTTGTTTTATTAGAAGTTCTCACAAGCACTGTGTGGTTTATAGAAGCCATGGTTTAAGGTGAAACTGGCAAACCAGAGAACTCTGTTCCTTTGGGGTTGAGGACCTGGGATTTCTATGAGTGGGTAGGGACTGGATATCACAGGGGAATTATTCAAAGGGACCTGGAGTTGGGGATGCTCCTGCTGCTAAGGTGAAGACAAGACTGGCATAGCCCAGAGGAGAGTGTCTGAGTGGCTGGCAGTCTGGTGATGGTAGGGAGCTGACACCAGCTACCACAAGAAAAATTCCCTTTCTCTGGAGTTGGGAGGTAACAAGGTGCCTCTCAGTCCTGGGTACCCCGAGCATTGTCACAGAAGCTTACAGCTTCTCTTCAAATGCTAAACATGTCACGTGCAATATGTCTGAACTCCACAAACCTAAACTAAAAGTCAGAGATACAGCCAAGCATCAGCACAGGGTTGTAAAAATGTGTACATCTCTCTGGCGGCGGCTGCTGCTCCCCTATACTGCTCTGCTGCTCTACAGTAAGGGCTCTGCAGCAACAAACAAAACATCCCCACATTACTATAGGAATTTGCCACTGTAGTCACAACACATGCTGGTCAGGGTGTGACAAGGAACCCCTTTGGTTTGGGAGTGGGTTTGTAATTCTGCCTCTGCAATGAAGTGTCATGGAATAACGTCTTATTGATGGCGTCTGTCACAGTTGAGGGTAACGGCATCTGTATTTCCCCTTCGTGGCCCAGTTAGGGCAGTCACACCAGGCTTCCAGGTCCCCAGCTGTTGCGCCTCTGTGCTGGAGACCTGTGTCCCTCTCCCTTCTCCCTTCTGACTGGTGTATTTCCCAGTTCAGACAGGTAGCCCAGGGGACACCTGCTTGCTTTCTCTTTGGAGACATGCCATAAATTCCACCAATTTGTTTTTTCCCCCTTCCCATTTAAAAAAAACAAAAACCCTTTAGGTTTAAACTAGAAATCTGCCTGTTCTTGGTTTGTTCCCGTGTATGCAAATAATAAAAAAATCATTTAAAAATAAACTGACTTGTCATGCCCTTCCATATCATTCATCCAGCATGAACAAAATACAAACCCTGTGTCTGAATTTTGTGGAGGATGGTAGTATTAATACCATGCATACCAATTCATGCAACCTATTGCAGCAGACAGTTACAAACGCTGTAAATCTAATTCTGCGAGTCATAACTGGAATCAGACTGACGGTTTCCAAAATCTAGGGGATTAATAGCTGCTAGCCCTTTCCTACCCTCTTGATACTTCTATTTATTGTACAGGAGTGTTGCTTATGTTCTCAGAGTGATAGAATCGCTTGGCTTCATAGTACTTATATTATAAGAACATAAAATCCCTGAAAAACAAATGTCTGTACTTGAAATTGTAGGAGCTCAGCACTTACGCCCAGAATGGAACAGTGGTATTCAGATCTGTCTGAGTTAGCATCCAAGGAAAGAAGAGCAGCTCGCCATAGAGAATAATTAAATGAATTTGAAGAAATTTGGACCTGTTTGGATACAAATGCTGAGATGGCTCAAAGAATGCCAAACCTAACCCTCTTCTTTTCCCCACTTCCCCAATCACCTCTTTTCCTCCTCTCCCTATTCATTTGTCTTCTCTTATTTTTTTACTTTTACCCACAACCTAATATGTTATGCCTATATAATATTGTCTATATTTTAGTGTCTGCTCTGACAGCTTTGTAAATCTGTAGAGAGAATCTGTGAAGTGCGATATTTGGAAACAGACAAACTGTAAGTCTACCTTTTTGCACTTTTCTTTGTCTGTTTCTTTATGAAAATAAAAAATTAATCTCTCACACGCACAAAAACAATTTACATTTTCTTCTACTGCTTCAGGACCTCTCCCTAAACAAACTAAAAACTTGATGGCCTGTTTCATCCCTAACCAGGTGTTACTTTTTTTCGCTACCAGCCACCAAATTTTCCCCAAAAACTATGATTCAAAACACAAAAGGAACTTGGTAAAGCATCTTTAGTTCCCTTATACTATCTAGAAATATTGATGGACTGCTGAAGGAGTTTTAAATCTGGTGTCTGAGTCTAATGAGACTCACTTATCTGAGCAGCTTTATTTGGGATAAAGTTGTAATGCTGACACCTCTAACAAGCCCTGGGGAGTGGCCCAGCATAGACCAGTTCCAGTAGTAAAATAATGCAAGGAGGAGTGCTAAATTCATCTGCAAAAGTAGAGGTCTTTCTATTTTAACTCTGTTTGAAAGCTTATTTTTAAAGGTAATCAGCTAGCTCTTAAAACGGTAAATGGTTTACATCTCACTCCCTAATTCAGCGTAATGGGTTTTGTTTGCATTAAAAGTCATTTTTTGGATCTATTGAAAATAAATATTCTTTAGTAGTCAGAGGTTATATATTCTACTTCAATGGAGCTATGCCAGTTTAGAGCCAGCTGAAGATCTGGCCAGACGTTTCTACAACAATGATCTTCCCCTTCTTCTTTTGGAAGACGTGGACACACCCACTTCCACTATTCCAGTCAAGACAAAATAAATCTAAGCTTTCTGATTTGTAAGCCTTGAAGTCTCATATGGAAAATACATTAACATGAACTTATTCCAGCTGACCCACTATAAGCTGTGCCATTGCACACAGCTTGGACCCTGGCTTCTCTTCCTCAACACGAGATTCAGCTACGGAGGAACCAGATTTAATTACATTTCTTTAGTAGAGAATTCTTTCCTGGTCTCAAACACTATAATTCCATTTAATTTTCTTTACTTCATAAGGCTCCCCTCACCCCCTATGTTAATTAGTCCTGAGAATTGGAACTGGAGGTATTTCTTGCTAATTCTTTTGTGAAGTCAAGGGCCTATTTTGAGGCCTTCCCTACTGGCTCCTGGCTTATTGCTTTCAGGTTCTCCCAATCACCACTACCCCTGGAACCTCACTCAGTATGGGGGGGTGTCTGTGTGTGTCCCCAGCATGGAAAGGGAACCTACCAAGTTATTATAGAACATGCCATCCATTATTTACACTGATGTGGTCCATCAATTTGGCATGGAAACACAGTCTCCCAGATTGCTAAATGCTTAATTAAAATTGTTACCTGGACGAATAGCAGCTGGCTAAAGCTTAACCAAGACAAGATTGAGGCGATGAGGGTAGGAAGAGGGATGCACTCTAGAAAACTTGCCTCCTCTGCACTGTTCGGGGTATGTCTGTGATGTCCCAGGCCTGGGAGACCCCAGACAGCTGCTGCCTCCTGGCATCCACCCAGTGTCTTCTGAAACCTGGTGGACATAGAGGCTAGGAGGACTGTAGCCTCAGCCAAGGCTCCACACAGGGAGCCCTGATTGGAGAATTGCCTGGCTCTACTGGTTGGTCCAACCAGGCTATTTAAACCAGAAGGAGGCACAGGTAGTTCGTCTGAGCAACAAGGTGATTTTCTGTTGTGCCTGCCTCCTGTAGCCAGTCCAACAGTTTCTCCTCTGCTCCTGTCTCACCCCCACCTTCACTCCTGTTCCCACTGTGCTCCGGTTCTGTGCTTGATGCTTGCCTCTCTTCCAGTTGCTGCCCTTATGCCTTGCCTCCAATCACTAGTTACGGCCCAGACCTCCGACTTCTGACCCTGATTCTGGCTTTACCCTTGACTTTGGCGTTTGGTATTTGACATCGGCTCTGACCCTCAGCTTCAATTCCTGGTTCTGATCCTGCCTTGATCCCTGGCTCTGGTACCTGGCAGTTGAGTCTGGTGCGTAGCTTTGTTCCCCAAGCTGGACGCTTGCTCTGCCCACAGACCTGACTCCTGCTCTGACTGCTAGGCCAGCCCGCCTACATCCTGGTCCATAACAATCTGCTCTCAGATCAAGTCTGCAGTTTTGGGGTCCTTTTGAATTGAATGCTGATTACATGCTAAGGCCTGTGCTACACAGGTTAAAGTAGATGATTATAATGGTCCCTCCTGACCTTATTTGTGAATCAAAGAGCAAATGCAGCATAAAATACTCACTTCCACCTGTGACTGGTAAGGAGATCCCAGCCCATCCTATTGGATGCAGACCTTGCCATTGCAGCAATCCACATGTTTATGACCTCCAGGTCTGATCAACTGGGATGAAAGCACACACCTGGAGAAAGCTCCAGCTGTTCCAAAGCACAGCAGTCCAACTGCATAATAGCACAGATAATGATGAATATGCCACTTTGGTCCTCTGTTCTCTGCACGGACCATAAACACAGACTCCAGTTCAAAGACTCCCTCCTGATACTCAAAGCTCTATGGGTTTGACCCTAGCTATGTGAGAGATTGCCTCTCCCATAACAGCCATGTTCTGCTAGAACAACGAAACTGTCAAGCAAAAACTGTGACCCTTGGAGACACTTTCACATGAGCTGGACCGACACGAAGGAACTCATTCCTTCAAAAGAATGTGGACCTCACAAAACCACAGTGCTTTGACTTTCCCTCAGTATGTCTTTCATGTATACATATACACTCACTCACAACCCTGTAAATTGATCAAGCCATTTCTCCTATAGGCTGAGAAGGAAGAAAGATGTATATTGTTGTTGTTTGTGTCTATTGTAAAATGCCTTAGCAGCACTCCTCTCCAGTCAGAAGGGCCACAGAGCTATTTTAGAGAGCATGCCGCCTGCTCCAGACCCACGTAGCTGGCTCTCTGGAGCCCCTTGTATAACTGGGGAGCATGCACCAGAGCTAGCGCTCTCCCTTTCCACACCAGAACTAAAAGTATGTTTTTTTCCAGCACTTCTGAAAGCAGAGGGGAACATCAGGTCCCACGTGAATGAGACTAAACCCTCTCAAATTATGGGCTCACTTATAGGGAGTTTTGGTGTCCCCCCACTCTCCCAGTTGCTTCTGTATCTCCTTTCAGAACATAAAGTGGTTTTATTATCAAAGGCCTTGTCTACATGAGAAAGCTGCATCGGTTTAACAAAAAATGCTTTAAACTACCATGAACCCCTGTGTGGACACTTGTTTCAATTTAAGGCTAGCCCACCTCAATTTAGTTTAAAACCCTAATCAATGTAAACTAAACTGGAGTAATAGAAACACACAGCCTTTTGCATCAGTTTAACATCATACTTCTGGTTAACCTATTGTGACTTTCTCATGTAGACAAGGCTTAAGGTTCTCTTGAAGAATCATTATTGCAGTTTATAAACCACTCTGATAAATTTTGAAGGCTCTACAGCTTTAACTTTTCAGGAAATATGCTCGCCTTTTTTTTCTCCTTCAACGTGTCTCTGCTTTTGAGAATACATAGCTATTCTATGAATACCATTCTCCTGGGAGTAATTAATGTAGAATTCCACCAAATACATTCTTAGGTAATGGGAAATTGTTTCCCATAACTAGGAGTGATACAACAGGGCACTTTTCATTCCTGGCCTTCTAGCAGTGTTGCATGTTGAAGTCTGGCTGAGCTCTGGAGAGAAGAGACATTAAATGTTTTATTAGATCTGACAGCTCCCACGTTTCTTTACTTAGGTTTTCACTGGTGTAATAACTTTAGAATATACTGTGCAAATTTCCCATTGTACATATTCTGTTGCTGCAATACAATAGGCAACATGGGACAGTTGCATAGCACAGAATATCATTATTACACCAACACGATAATATTTTAGTAACTTTGGGGATACTATGAGCATTAACATATAATTAATAGCATCCAAGAAATTACCATGTTTGGTGTCTCTGCAAGAAGCTATTTCTTATCGCACTTATATTTTATACAGGGCTAGTTTTAGAGATGAACAAGCAGCGCAGTCACCATGGGTGCCAACTTTCAGACGCCCTGGGTGACCAGGACTGGTTTTTTGCTTCATTGCTATAGGGTGGGAGACTGCTGAAAATGTTTGCCCTCCCCCATCTTATACTCCCCCTCCCCTGGTAGGCAAAAAGGCCAGAGCAGTCCCTGTATTTAGGCAAGATGTAGTTGAGTTGGAATATAGCAAGTTACTATCCAGTTATCCTATGCTTGTTTTTTGCTAGGAAAGCACACGGACATAGTACTGTCCAGGTTCTCTGGCAGCAGCACAGTGCTTAAACTTTTGAGTTGCAAACACTGTACCTGGGTAGAGGATTTTCTAGAATCTTTCAGCATCCACTGCATTTGTTCGAAAAATGCAATTTTCTAGAGCTTCTTTAGTATCAGAAAGTGGAGTGGTGAGCTGTATTGGGAGAAGCAGCAGAGAAAGGAAATGGACAGGAAGAAGCTAAATGATCTGGCAAGGGCATGTGAGAGCTAATCTTGCCAAAAAGGGAAGGGGAGGAAGAGAGAGGTGTGGAAGCAGAGAAGAATCATTTTGTTGCGAGAGAGGAAGGAATAGATTGGAGTAAGTGAAATCAAGAGAAAGAAGACAAAATGGCATCAACTGGGTTATAAATCTGACTTTATTTAAACCTAAAATGGGAACTAGGCTAGACAATTCTGTGTGATGCATATACTGAATAAACTCAAGGCAATGTATTTTTTTAAATATGCAAAGCATTCTAGTATCCAATCATTAAGATATTTGAAAAATGTAAGAACATCTCAGAACTTGGAGCCATGTCATGTCCTTCCAGTCACACTTTTTTCCCTGCAGAAAAGACCCTGTCACTTGGTAAGTTGTAAAATTTGTTTTCCTGCATTTTCACTGGCACAGTAAGTAAAATCAGAATTATTTTTCATATATGATGGATGGTTCCCTGTATTTGGATTTTTTTAAATGGATGTTTATACATACTTTTTATATGAAATGTTAATACTAACATTTTGCAGGAGATAAAGGAGGGGTTAAGAAGCAGACGATGCTATCATTGGCAAGAATAAGTCCTGTTGAAAGAAGAGTCGTATTGCCTTACACTATCTGGATATCTCTATGATGTGTAGTAGAGGTGATTAGTTTTGAGTAAAGTAGATTATGGTACTGTTTTTCTGCTGCTGCTCTTTCAAATGTGTTTATTGGACAACTCCGTATGCTCAGCGTATATGGTAACTTTCAGTGTTACCTTTTACATTTGTCACAACTCTTCTTCTGAACACCTGCTTTAAAGAGGCATACCAAGAGATCAGACCTTTCAGTTTTCAGAACACTTTAAAATTATTTAGACTTCATTTGGAATGTTCAGGAATTACATTCCAAATCAGGGATGTAAATCACTTTCTTTTATTTGGAGGGAAGTAATAGTTTAAAAAACAACAACAACAAAACGAAAACAAAAATTTGTTTACTGCTTTAACTAGTAGTTTTCTACAATGACTAAATTTGTCCACTTTTAATAAAGAGAGAGAAATGAGCTTCTGTTCTAAACTCAGTGATTCCTTTAATGCAATCCCTAATTTTCTTTGAGGGAAGCTAAAGCCCCCCAAGTTCTCAATTGTCTGAACCAATGGAAATAAAATGGCCCAATGAGGCAATGGGAGAAAACTAAAATATCAGGTTTGGGCAAAAGGGATGCAAGAAGATGGAGTTCTGTAGATCTAGCTCTGCATTCTTGTTCAAACAAAACTCCCGCTGACTTCAGCGGGAGCTGAACCAGATCCTTTGCTTGTATTTTTGTAAAGCAATTGCACATATTCTAAAATACACAGTAAGATTCTAGGAAGACAATGAGGGGAACTTTAATTTTGCAAGAACTAATCCTTTTGAACAGTCTAGTTTGTGCATTGCACATTATTGCTTCCGTGTAACATATTTTCGGTATTGTGTGCTTCACTTGCTCTCCAACTAGCTTGATTAGCACAAACCGTAGCAAAATCTACTCTTCCAGTTCACAATTGTAGATACTCTCTATAAGTGTCTTGACATACACAATCTCTCAGCAGGGCAACAGGGGAAAGAAGCTCAAATTCCATATCATGCAAAGGTATGTGTATGAAAGATCTTGGAAAATAATACAAGTCCTGGGCCAAAAAAAAAAAAGGTAAAATTATTGGAGGGACAATTATGGTTCAAATCAGTGGCGCAAAGTCTAATACCAGGTGAAGCACTTGCATATTGATTCAGAATACCTATTACAATGAAGCAAAGAGAACACAATTTAAGTCATTCAAGACAATTACAGCAAGAAAGGTAGAAAAGTTCTTATAGGTCAAAAAAATCCAGTTGAAAATTACCCAAGGGATTGATCCTTCAAGTTGCTGAGCACCCTTGATTACCACTGAATGGAAGTTGAGGTGTTCTGTGTCTCATAGTATTGGGCTCGTTTTTAGCTCTTGCAATGGATTCTTTTTTCATCTGCAGCGGAATGTGGGATTGTGGGTAGAACTGTGCACAGTGGTGTGTAGTTCAAAGACCCCAGAGAACATTCTGAGTTCTGCTCTCCCTATGATGATTTGTCCTAGATTATGGCTTTGTTTGGATGGACACTTTTTGATGAAACAAAACAGAACCAAGCAGAAGGAAAAATTATCCTTTTCAACGGCTGGTGCTATGTGGCTGTCTCATCTCCCCAGGCAATTTAATCAGAGTGAGAGTTATCAAATATCTATCTGGCCTGCTGTTCTTCAACATGTTCGCTGTTTGACCCCTCCTTTCTCTTGGCCTCACTAGATAAAATCATCTGTCAGGGAGCAACCTTTCACACGGGAATAATGAACCTGTGATGTGGAATAATATATTTGCTTTTGTTGTAACTTTGGCTAGTGTTTTCTTTTTTCTTTTCTTTTCTTTTTTTTAAAGCAGTATTTGGCTATTTGCCAGTTCTCTGGGTTTGTATTCCTGGTAGGGCCTTCTGGGAGGGATGGTAGCGAACCCAAGAGGAAGAAGGCGCATGTGAGGGTTAAAAAGCTAGACTGACCATCTGCAACAACTACTATTCCCATAAGGGCTTGTCCGAAAGAAAGAGCCAGCTAAAAGGAATTGTTCCAAAAGGGCTGATGACAGGAGGCCAGGGTGTGTTCTTCAGAGGGAGGAGTCTCTCAGAAATCAGTCTGCCTAAACCTCTTCAGCCAAAAGCAAGGATTACAGCAATTAGAACCCAATAATGAATTATTGCAACAAATGTTTGAAATTACAGTCATATAAACTGGGGAGTTATTTCATGGGAAACATTAATTCTGAATGATTTTTTAAATTACTATCAGCTTCACGATATCTAAAAATAGGGATTAAAGTGTAGAGAGAGAATTTTTTCCTTAATGTAACATATTAGTTTTTCTTTCCCCTTTAAGCTTTCAGCCACATAACCATGAAAGCATTCACATGACCTGGCGCATGGCGCACATATGAGAATGTGCTTTGTGTCCAGTGCATATGTAATGTGTAGTGCAGGCCGAAAAATAAAGATATCGATCTTATGAACTGGACAGAGTCCAGCAAAAACAAACAAACTTAGTTGTCAGCTGACAGGCTGCATTTTGCAATTACATGCAACCATTTAGAAATGCCTTAGTTTAATTGAACACAGTAGAACCTTAAGAACTTGCACTCAGAAAGACTGGGCAAGACCTGCCGGTCTCTGTAAATCCCAGTGGAAGTTGTTCAGGATATTATCTTTATTAGACAATTCTCAGTCTTGGGAGAGTGCCCAAGCTGTCCTCAAGAAGCCCAATTCTGCTCCACATCTACTGGAAGACAGTAGGCGAGAGCCTCACTTTTGTAAACCAGCATAGTTCTGTTGACATCTCCAGAGCTACCCGTTTGCACCATTTGAGGATATGTATGGCAATCGATTTTTGTCAGGACAGATTTTATTGGGCTGGGTTTTGCTCCTATGAGTGTACTGATCAAATAAAAGAGCAAGGATGGGGCACTACAAAATGAACATTTATTATTGAGAATAACATTTGAAAAACCCTTTTGTTTTTAATTTCTGGTAATACTTTGTAGTGTGTCCATAAATATATTTTATACCAAAAAAGAAATTTAGTAATGTGAGATCTCCCTTCTGTGCTGTCTCTGCTATTAAATCTTTAAAGTGTGCGAGGGATTACTTACTTTATTCAAATTATAGAAGATACGGATTATTTTTGTAGTCCTTGACATAATTTCAACTCTGCTTCCACTGCTACCCTTTCTCCTCTTCTCTTTAACTCTTTGTTTGTCCAAACATCCTCCTGATCCCACAATTATTGCTTTCACTTTGACCCTAGATCTACTGCCACCAGGCACATGCATGACAGTGATCAGGGCTCTCAAGGGCCTGATCCAAAGCCCTTTGAAATTTCCTCTTTCTTTGAGATCATCTTAGCTAGTTTTTGGCACCTTAATGGGTGACTTAAAGGAAATGAGTTGTTATCATTGAAGCCCCATATTCTCCTCCCAGATTTAAATATCCTTGTCAGTGTTTTTGAAATACTGCCTTCATGCCATCATTGACTTTATGCATGAAAGAATAGATTTTGCAAAAAATAGTTAAACATGCCATACCTATCCTACGTTCAGTGTGAGAGTGACAAAAAAGATGATTATTTTATTACATGAAATTAAATATTAGTCGTGGGTTTTTTCCTCACTGTGGGTCATTTGGAGTACCCCACTATTTCTATCAATAAGTAACTTCCATACTCAGAAAGAAGTCAATTAGATTCTACTAGGAAATAAAGAATTTGTATAGAGCAAGAAAACCAAAATGCTTTGGGCTGTCTGTAAGCAGCAGTGTTTGTGTAACCTTGATCCAACAGCATATGTAATTGGTTTTTCTTTTCGTTTGTTTTGTTTCATATGCTTTGTCTTCTTTAAAAGAAATGACAGACTATTAATTACACTTGGCAACATGCCAGCTACATAGTTTTTCCTGGAACCAAAAAAAAAAGTGTTTTTTTCTTTATAGCCTTGAAAATAGACTGGAGCCATTCATTTAGAACTTTGAAATCAAAGGCACATGTTTAGCAGAGATAATGTTACCATTGGCCAGCTCCTCTCATTCTCAGCTGCCCTGTTTTGTGTGTGTGTTCTGTTTTGTTTAATTAGGCTAATGGTAGAAAAGGGAGTTTGGTTTGTGAGACTGTAAAAGTAATTTATTTTTCTGTGATTTTTGGGGAGGGCTGTGAGGTTTGGTTTAATTGAACCAAAATCTTTGGCAGGAATGCAGGCTCTGCCTTTTTGTCTGGGTTGGTGACCAGTTAATAGCTTATGGTTGAAGGTGAGTCATTGCTTTTTAAAAAATATTTGTGTACAAATTGTGTATATTTTAATTATGGATTAGCATTTTGGATGCATTCCTTTTGAACAAAAATGTTGGATTTCTTTAGTAGTTTGTAACATACATTTACATGAGCAGAGCATCTTTCTTTCTGGAGCTTGTTGTAAACTATGGCCCTGATTCAATTGCCATCAAAATGAGTGGGAAGTACCCCATGTGACTAGTATCGAGCTCTCTATACTCACAGCACGACTGAAAGGCTGCCACCTCTGGAAAGCTACATGGCAGCTGGATACCAACTCTCTAGAGAGATATTTGAGCTCTGTTCATACATTAGAAGAACCCATTAGGCAACCTGAACTGTTTGGTACAATGGGATGTGTGGGTCAGTTGCAAGGTTTTAGTAGCATCGTGCTGTTAGAATATGGCTGAAAATTATTGCTCAGTTCAAAGCGGGCAGCACTGCATAACCCGAAGGAGAGCTAGAGAAACAAAATAACACAAGACCATTGATAAAAGAGGAAAGGGGGAAGGAAGAGAAATGACTTTAATTCATAACTGTGTTGGTGATTTTAGGCCAGATTCTCTGGTGTGGTGCAGCCACATTACACTACACTGCTGGTATATTCAGGCCCTAAACTAAGTTTAGCTGGCCCAGGGAGGATCACCTCAGTATAAAAGTGATTCAGCAGCATAAAGCCAATGAAGGAACTCTACCCAACTCCTCCCTTCCCTGCTCCTGGCAAAAGAGGGCATGACTGGAGGAAGGAAGTGTGGCCAAGATGTACCTGCAGAACACCAATGCTTGCTGCATTTTCAGCCCCTGGCGGCCACTGAAATTTAGCATATGTTAGAGCAGCCCCCTGGTTCTTCTGAAATGGTACAGGGAGGTGGTCAGCACTGCACAGGCTGCAACAGAAAATACAAAGGTAAACTTTAGGTCACTTTTCCTTGTATGCTCCTGGTGCATCCTAGATTGAACCCAGGATCTGACTGTAGCCTCTAATTAAACTGTTGTTTAATGTATCATCACTGCTTTCTTACTCAATCTTGAGATAGCTCAAAAGCCCTTTGCTTTGAATCCTGGCCTGTGCGCTGGTGGGCATGTATGCCCTTCAAACATATGACCATAAATCTTCACTAAATCTGAACTTCAGGCTTACATTGATATTATGACAATCAATTTGCTTCCTAAAGTGGATCAGCATTTTGCTAGCTATTCTGAAGCTGACATTTACAAAAAAGCAAATGGCAAATTTTAATTTCTTTTCCTGTTCTAGGTATAGCTTCTGTGGTATACTCTGTAGGGAACAAAGACTGAGGTTAAAAGAAAAGCCATGGTGAGTCATAAGAAGTTTGTTTATTTTTTGTCTTTATCATTCAAAATTAGCAGAATTTCGCTTCACAGAGCCATAGAATTTAAGGCCAGAAGGGGCCACCAGATCATCTACTCTGACTTTCTGTGTATCAGGCCACTATCACTACCAGTCAACATAGCAAATATATTATCACATTAGGTGTTGCCGTATAACATGATGTTTTAGTTGTGTTTATTGCATGGAAATTCTTTCAAAAGGTGCTCTTAAATTAATTTGAGAATCATCTGGGGGAAATAAATGAGAATTAAATGTTTTTCTGCTCAGATGTTGAAAGCATAAATGTTAATGTTTTGCCTGTAATATGTTGGCTTGTGTGCTATCTAGTAATACTACCATCTGGCTCCAATACAGCCAAGGCACAAGCCTTGAATGGCCCCCTTCATTTCAAAGGAACTATTTGTGTGCTTAATATTAGGCAGTACCTATATGAATTGGGGCCTTGTTTGTTTTATTTATTTATTGTTTTTTTGTAATATGTTGTTTCCTTTTATAGTTAATGGCCCTTATTAACAACTGTCAGATTTCTTTCTTGCATGTAAAAATATAAGGAAATATAAATCTAACAAAGTGGGTGAATGTGAAAACATCAGAAAGGGGAAAAGTGTATGATATACACTTTTTTATATATTATATAAAACTATATAGTATTGTATTATTATTATTGTATATAATATTATATATTATATAATACTATATATTGTCTAATATACTGACAATATACTTTTTTTAATGATTAAACAACCATTAATTTGAAATATTTTTATATTATTTTTCACCCTTTGACCTAGCTTTGAGATATCCATTAACTGGAAGGATGTTTCAGAGGAGAAAATATTATAGGGGAAAGTTCTAAAATTTAAAATGAAGAAGAACAAAGTGTCTGAAACAAATTACTTGGCATCATAATTAACTGTTCACATTTATGGAGAAAATTATCTTTTATTTCATGTATAATCTACAATAATCCTCTTCATAAGTGACTGGAGAGATAAGCCACTGCTTTATTGGGGATTATGAAAAAATATTTAGAATATCTGTAGAGCCACATCAGAATAGTCTATAAACCCCTTTCCTACCTTTTTGGCAGTTATTATACTCAAGCAGGATATTATGATCTCAAGTTTGTTTCTTTGCCATTGAATACAGCACATAAAATCTTTGAGCAAAATTTAATTTGTTTTGTTGGTGACTTGGGCATCATTTTGCTTTCTTAACTGGAGACTTCTGAAATATCTTCATTTTCAAGCCATGTCTCAAAACACTTTGTAGACCAATATAACTTTCATCAAATCTGCAGAAGCATGTGTCATTGTCAGCTTTTATTTTGCTTTTTTTATTAAACAATATTCTTTTGCTTTGGTTTGTTTCTGTGTGGAATTTAAAAGCTAAATCTAACTGGAGTATTTTCTAAGTCAGATGTGTGTAACAGGCAACATATGGCTAAAGATCTCATCTATCCAGCTGACAATCATTGTTTTGATAAACTTAAATTTAGTTTTTAAGTTTGTTTTGGATTGAGAGGATCTTGGAAACTGGAAAATAAGTTGCATGGTATTAAACAAAGAAGTCTACTTATTCTTGGGCCTAGGAGAATGCATAAAAATAGCCCTCTCACCTTTTAAGGGGAGCTGACATTCAAAGATATTATGAGTGCATTAGTGCCCCTGAAAATCCACATGAAATGTGTTGCAAACTAAATTCCTGTGGATTAAAAAGTGTCGTTATGGGTACTTGATGGAGTGTCTCTTCCAAGAAGATGATGATTCAGTGTGGAGTAGCAAGCGGCATCAAGAAGAGCAACCATGAAGCTGGTACTAATGAAAGGGGATGTAGCAGTCAAAATAAATGTTAGCGATATGTGGCCGTGTAAATACACAGGGAACATGGTTGTCACCTAATTTCATAATAAGTGGTTTTGGGAACAGAATGTGCAATTAGGGACTCTAAATCGCCATTGATGAACTATTTGAATAGCTAGTCAGGAACCGATAAACATTTGAGTATATCTGGAAATAAGGCCCCATTTCAGCAAGATACTGCCTAACTTTAAGCAGTCCCTTTGAAGCCAATGGGAGCCGTTAACATGCTTAAAACTAGGCATGTCCTTGTACCCTACAGTATGGGACCAGAAGGTAGTATTACACTACATGTACACAAGCCAATGTGTTACAAAGGATCTAAAGAAAAGACAAAAGAGAAAGGGCCTGGAATCAGCCTGCCTTGAAGGCTGAGTGCTAAGGAAGGCAGAATAAAAAAATTTTGTGGTAGAAATGGGATTAAGGGGTCAGAATGGTGGGAAATATTGGTATCTGATTGTGTATTTGTGCCTGGCTGACAGACAGGAAGCACCCAGTTTTTGGTATACAGGGTGAGGGGAAACAAAGGCCAAAAGCACCATTTCTTAAAATCCCTTCAAAAGCTTGTCAGAGTGTTTAAATATGTTCCAGTGGTTTGTGTTCACAACCCTTGACTTTAGGTTTAGTGTATTGTGTAATTGTGTGTAATTTAGTGTTTAGTGTAATTGTGTTCAGGTCTAGATAGTCAAAACCAACTTAACACTTTTTTTCTAACTAGTCTTCCTAGTTTGTTAATGCTTTTCTTTTACATTCAGTTATGTACAGTGCTCTGAAGCTTTTAAAATTCTCATTAAATCCACAAAGAAGGAAAAAGTTATGAAGTCTTTCTTGTTTCATACTGTTATCTCTATTTATGGTGGCTATAGCATTTTTCTCCCTGGTTGCCTGTTACACATACTATAACAAGGTCATATGTCATAAAATTATACTTAATATTGTTACCGCTATGTCAGCTAATGCTATGGCATACCACTGTCAGTATAATACAAGCTGATTACTTTATTTATGGTAGGCTGGAGAAGGGGACTGGGAAATGAAGTGATTTTGTAGTATAAAATAGCCAGAGATGATAAAGTGTTCAGAAAAGAATTCAGAGCAATCACTGCAATTAAATTCTTATTAATAGGGGCCTAAGCCTGCGGCTTTTACTCATGTCAGCCAATAAATTGTAGAGATGTGCAACTATGTTTCTCCTAACTGAATTATTTACAAATCTGAATTCATTCAGATCCCTACACAAACAAGGAAACTTGAATCTATACAAACTCTTCTGTGCATCAGACTCGAAGGTGCAATTCGTTTGCAGATCAGGCTTGAGAACTGAAAATGAAAATACAGAGTCATAAATTCACAACTTGAATGAAATATAAAATCTTTGATGTTGAAATCAAAACAAAATAGTTGCAAGACCCCAAACAGCTAAAAGCTCTTTGTATTCCATTACAAGGCCTTAAAACGCAACATTTATTTATTCAAAGCCAGCATTGGGACCAATTTTGAGGTTCTATAAATGGGAATATCAAAAGAATTTACTCTCTTAACTACATCCACTCATGTTATGACTGCCACTTGAATAGGGCACCTGGAGTCTTGGCCAAAATATTCCTCAGCCCAATTCAATTTATCCCAGTGTATTGACCCCTGTCAGAAAACCCTCCCTGAGTAAAGAGAGATAAGATATACATTAGCAAACATCTGGAATTTATGATGGAAAATGGATCTTGTTCCAGTTTAAGTACAACATAAAATTAATTTAAACAAAATTACAGGGTATAGTCTTCCTTTGGTCCTGGTACAGAATGCCTATGAACTTAATGAGAGTTTTGTGTGCAGAACAATAGGAGAAATTGCTGATATGAACAGAAATATCCCTAAGCTTCTAGCATGATTGTAGCCCATTTGGAATAGAATTGTTTGGATCCTATTTGGAGCTTTTAAAGGATCACTTATGACATATAGACATAGCCTTCTATAAAGGGGCACTGCAGAATTATGCCACTCCTCTGGGGGCTCATCTTCACTAGGTTAGAACACAACCTTGAGGAATTAACATCCTGCTAGTTGGTTATTAGTAAACTCTGCTGGAACTATAGGGTTACCTGTGACAAGTTGATACACTTGTTAATCATGACACTTCCTACCTACACTGACTGCTAAATCATGTTTAATACTATCTGTTACAATGAATTCTCATATTCAAGTTCTAATCTTAGGAGAAATCCTTTCTCCCCTGTGCCTTCCTGTCCTGCTGTGCTGTGTGACCCTGAGGAACAAGGGAAGGAGCATTATTAGCATGTACCTGAGTTAAGGATCTACAAACATACTTGATCATGACATGACCTATGCAAGGGAGGTCAAAGGATTATGTTACTCTTCCCGAACCATTCTCATGCGTCTGTGTAAGGGCTAGGCGCAGTTTGGCCCTAAACGTTTTAATGGACTCACAAATATTCACTGAGGGCAAAGCAGTTCAGGGTAGAATAGGAACTGATCACACATTGCCTTTGACCCTGACAAGAGCCAACTGAATTGGAACCGTTTATGAGGTTCAGAAATGTGTTGTTGAGCTTTAAATGTTCTATGCGTGAGTATATCAATGGAGTTGCCCTTGATTTACACACGTGGGCAGGATCTGAATTTAGCTCAAAGTACTAATAAAATCTAGAATAAAGGTCAGCTTTGAACCTGAGTAGAATCATAGAATATTAGAGTTGGAAGGGCCCTCAGGAGGTCATCTAGTCCAACCCCCTGCTCAAAGCAGGACTATCCTCAGCTAAATCATCCCAGTGAGGGTTTTGTCAAGCTGCAGTTTAAAAACCTCTAAAGATGGAGATGCCACCACCTCCCTAGGTAACCCATTCCAGTCTTCACCACCCTCCTAGTGAAAAATTTTTTCCTAATGCCCAACCTAGACCTCCCCCACTGCAACTTGAGACCGTTGCTCCTTGTTCTGTCATCTGCCACCACTGAAAACAGCCTAGCTCCATCATCCCTGGAACCCCCTTTCAAGTAGTTAAAGGCTGCTATCAAACCCCCCATAACAGCCTTTAACTACCTGAAATGGGGTTTCAGGGGCGATGACAAGGGGGATGTTACTTCTCGATATCAAGCTGTAATAAAAAATCAGAAGGTAGGTCAGGCTGGTCCTTCCCCTCTAGTCAGATTAAAGTTCGGTTTATTTACAATTCCTGTCTGCTCTGTCCGTGGGGTAAGGGACAACACCTTCAATCACACACACTTTTCAGAGGTTTAGCATATGACTGAGAAATCGTTGATGGACTAGTGTTGACCAGTCACAGCAAATGCTTGAAGTTATACTTTTGTACACAGTTGTCCTTTAAACATTGGGGATCTAAAATTGAAACCCTTTCATTTTGGGGGAACTTTCATGTTAATGGGACAAGGTGTCAGTTTTAATATAATAGAGATAAGCTTCCATCTACTAATTGTAATGTTCTGAGGAATCTTTGAATACATAACTGCTTCCGTCTGTTGCCTTGGAGGTGCATGCCAGTGTGGAAGAAAACACAGTACATGAAGGCTTTCTCCTGAGTTTTTGGTGGAAGTGAGTTAAAAGGAGAAAGGCTTTTCTTCCATTCACACAACCAACCAGGTTGTATTAAAATTGCTCAGACACCCGGCATAATCCAGTGTAGTTATGAGAATGCTTTGCGTTTTCAGCTGTAGTTTATTAAATAGTATTTATTTCAAGCCCAGGCCCAGGCCAAGGAGGCTGAATGACATTACTAACACATTAGCTCATTTCCAGAGATGGAGGGTTGTTTTCCTGGCATTGGTGGCAGACTGGTTCTTGTTTCTGATTTCTTTTGAAAATTTGGCAGAAGAAAGTGCTGATCTTGCTGGAACATCCAGTCATTCAGGACCTACGCAGATGGCTTGTGGGGGAGATTGTCTGTAGGCCAGGTGAAGGATGGCCGGGTCTGGAAAAGCACGGTGGGCCAAATTCATCCCTGATGTAACACCACCGACTAATGACTTTCAGACTCATCCTGCTATTTACTGAAAATGCTAATGAGCTAAGAGGGAAAAGGTTGAATGTAGAGGCGACGTTTTCAGACATGAAACCCTAAATGTAACAAAAGCTGGCCAAGGTCATTGATTGTACTGAGTCCTGGATGCTGAGGCATAGACAACAGCCAGTTCTAATCCATTGCTTTCAATGGAACTACAACAAGGTGAGTCTATCCACATGGCTTTTGCCATCCAACTGCTGGGCACTGCCTCAACAAAAATTTGTCAGCTCAGTGACTTATCTTGTGTGTTTATACTGAAGAATAATATATGAATGAGTGGTGAGTCTCTTACCTGATTAATGTTCTCGTTCCTGGATTGCAGTTGCTGCTTTTGTACAGCACATCTGTTTCTGTGTGGTTCCCTCTGTCTGATTCTACTCTGAAAAGTTACTCTGTTTAAAACAAAAAAAGCACGGTGTAGTTCCAAGTCTATGGATCTCAGTGGTTTCGATATTATACATGCTCAGGCTATATAAATAAGTAAGGCAAAAAAAAAATGCTGAAGACAATTACAGGAGCAATGACCTTCTTTGTGCATCCATCAGGTATCTTTCATTTTGTTTGGAATATTCTGGGCTATTTTATGCACTGGCATGACTAATGCATTTAAAACAGGCACTTATCGTGTGAGTGTGTGTGTGTTTGTTCAGTCATGGGGAGCTTTATAAGCCCAGAGGCCTAATTATGGCCCAGCAGATGCAGAGCTGCATTGCTAAGAGGAGGAGTACTTTGCCTTATTACTCTCTGTTGCCTGGAAATGGTGTGTAAAGCATAGTGCCTCCACAAGCACTAAAGCATCGTGGGCACTGGAATTGTTACCCATGTACAACCAGTGCAGCCAATATTTCCTCCGCTCCTCTCCTGCTGTGCGAGGAATGTATTAGGGTTACACACAACTTATGTAGGACCACTACCACACCAGGCACTGTCTGCCTGCCTCCCTCATTCCTATGGCTACCTCCTGCCCAGGGTCACTAGGCATGGAAGGACTCTCTGTGCTCTAGTCTGTGTACCTGTGCAGGACCAGGCATAGTTTGGCCCTAAATATTTGTGGCATTACACCTAAAGGTGCTAATGGTCTGCCAGGTGGGGATTTAGGTGCAAGACAATCACAGACCTCATTTAGAAAAATGGGTGGGCTAAAGCAGGCTTCTTTGTGCCCAATAATAAAAGCAACTGAGAGTTTTTTTGTGGTGTGAAGCAGCTGGACACCGAGAAAAGGGGATTGGAGAAGCCCATGTGGGGAAAGTATATAGAGGGTAAATTCCAAATGCTGGGGCTAGAATTTTATGAGTGAGGAGAAGCAATTGCAGTGTGATCCTGAAAGCAGAGGGATACCTGTTTCCTGGGCTCAGAGCTGGAGACCCTGGGTGGGACTTCTGTGAAAGCCTGTCTGAGGCTGCATGATTCTACTGCCGTTCAAGGGAGTAGGACTTGGTGCTGTCCATTCATTTACAGAAATATACACAAAGCCTTAGCCTAACTCCATGTCACCAATTTCTCATCCAAACAGGAACTACCCTGAAAGTCCCTGAATTTCTCCTTTGGGCTTAGTTGGGGAGGGATCTGCATGTTTGTTTTCTGCTTAAAGATTTTGGTTCTGTACTTTAATTGAAAGTACTATTATCAGTTTCTGTGCTTTAATTCCCAACAGTAAACTAAAACCTTATAAACAGCATCTGCGTAATGATTTTATTCAGGTTTTCCTGCATCAATTGTTCTAGGTCAGAACTAATTTCCTGAAGGATCAACCTTAGTCCCAGTTAGTTCATTATTTTTTTT
The DNA here is from genome assembly GCA_007922155.1 of Mesoclemmys tuberculata. Classification (NCBI taxonomy): domain Eukaryota; kingdom Metazoa; phylum Chordata; order Testudines; family Chelidae; genus Mesoclemmys; species Mesoclemmys tuberculata. The sequence goes on along the minus strand of ML675649.1, from coordinate 23,825,785 downwards.
AAATTACATTGTTGGGGGAGCCAGGGAAGAGGAGTCAGAAAATCAAATAAACCCAGAATTTATAATGATTATTCTACTGGTTTAGACAGCTTTGAAAATGCACGTGAGAGAGAGTGGGAAATGACACTCATCTATTAGGGGTCTGGAAGCATGGATATTTTTCAAAATGTCCTAAACGTCAATACACTGAAACATAGAGCCCCTGGCTAGAAAACCCTTACTCTGCCAAGTAGCTTCCTATTAATTTCCATGGGACTTCTCAGAGGAATCAGGGTCAGGCTCTCACCTACACTCATTTAATCAACACATTTGGGGCTCACTCTTACAAGGCACTGAAGGCAAGTCTACATGGCAGCTGGGTTGCCCCCACCCAGCCTGAGCAGACAGACTCGCAGTACATCTGCTGGAGCTAGTGTGCTAAAATTAGCAGCAGGAGTGGTGGCTCATGCTAGCTTTCTGAGTCCAAGACCTCCTGAGCCCATGGGTCTGAGTTTTCTTGAGTAGCCCAAGCTGCTGCCTATGCCACAATATTCAAACTGGGTTTTTAGTGTGCTAGCTTGAGTGGAGCTAGTATGAGTCTAGTATGAGCCGGTAGGTGTGCTCCCAGCTGTCCTGTAGACGTATCCTGGAGGTGTGTCTACACAGCCGATGGCAGTGAGCCTCCCCGCCTGGGCTGACAGGCTTAGGCTAGAGAGGTTTGTGCTAGTACTCTCAAGATAACTGCGTAGAGAAAGCTTTGAAGTTGTGGCTCGAGCTGGAGCCCTCATCCCTCGGTTTCAGAGCCCAAGCCACAACTCCAAAGCTTTCTCCCCACAGCTATTTTGAGAGTGCTAGTGCAAACCCTGCTGGCCCAAGCCTGTTGATTCAGGCTGGGAGGTCTGCTGCTGCAGGCTATGTAGACACATCTAGAGTGTCTCTTGAGGGATCAGGCATGCCCTCAACTCTCAATGGCTGCAGTATCAGTTAAGGGTGCTTAGCACCTCTCAGGCTGCACTCAATATGTTGAATGATTAGTTTCCTACACTGTTGTAATTACAAACAAGTTGGTAGCACATGGAGAAATTGGGCCTGATTCTGCTTCCACTAAAAATTGGAGATTTTGCCACTGATTTAAGTGGAAGAAGGACTGGATTGTGCTCATAAACTTGTAATTCCTGAGTACTGGGGCTAGGTGATCTGGCTTGGTGCTGAATCTGAATTAAATTCATAAGAACGTCTGAACAGATTCTCCGCTGTTGTATATCTATCTACCTCCATGGGTTTAAATAGAGCTATGCCAAATTATACCAACTGAGGATCTGGTCCTTTGTTGCTTTTTCTTCATTGAAGGTTCAGATAAAGTTAGTGAACTGCTCTTCCAGCCTGCCTGTAGTTGAGGATTATATGATGCTTAAAGCTGATCATGTTAAAACAAAATGGGGTGGCTCACACTTTCTTAGAAACCAGACTGTCAGAAGAAACTGAATAGACACTGGGAACTTAAATACTGCATAATATTTGTCACCACATTTTGCTCATCTAAACTGTTTGTTAGGGCTTGTCTGCGCTTGAATGCTGTTTCAGGTTAACTTGAATTTTTTCCAACATAAAGTGCCTTGTGTCCACACTCACAAGTTTTTATTGCAAATCATCCTACACCTCAACCCATGTTAATGAACCCATTTTGGGAGCAGAATTACTGAGTTTTTCCATGACAAAGTAGGTGACAATGCATTCCCATATTGAAACAACTGTTCTGTATCTGGCAGTCCTCCCACTGCTGTCCCACACAGCTTTTGCTGAGTTGGTCTGTCTGTGTACCCTCTACGGCTTTTGGGTCATCTTGACATGACAAGCTTGAGAGGCTGTCTCTCTGGCTGTTCAAAATGTCTGCCTACCTCTCTGCCTTCCCCCCACAAAAGCAAGGGGCTCTCTCATTTTCTCACAGAAGTTGTACAAAACACTGCAATCACCTTAAGCAGATATTTCTCATTGGCCTCCAGCCTCCTCAGGCACATCCCTCAACCCTCCAAATGCACATTTCACAGTCATTCTGCAGCTGCTTACGGTATAGTTAAACAGGTTCTTTTCTTCCGTCCAATTGTCCAGTAAAAAGCTTTATAAACACAGGAAATAGAGGATAATCTGGGTCTCCCAGCAACAGGAGGAATCCAAGCACCATTAATGTTCAGAGTGGTCCTCAGAGCAAAAGTTCCATTTCTTATTGCCAAACAGGCCAGAGTTTCTAAAGATCCTGGCATCGTGGACCTTTCCAGACCAGACCACATAAATACTGGTGAACCTTACACAGTGATCAGCCTGGCCTTGCAACACCATGGAAAAATACCCTTTCTGTTATTGAACTCTGAGGCCCACTGTGGGGGAAAAGAATAGGCACGCAAGTCCCATCAATAGCTGCAACAAAAATCAGGAACTCCAACCATGCAACTCCATCAGCAATCTTCCAGGAATGGTGAAACCTAATGACCCAGGGAACCAGCATCTTCCTGACAGCAGTGCGCACCTCCATGACAATAGTCCCACTAGCTGATCTACCAACACTACACCATTTAACTACTGAACGGAACCAACTGGGGATATTGAGCTTCCAGATGGTGAAAAGCCTTGCACATGTTCACACCATGGAGAGCATTCATGTAGATGTTCTACCACTGGGATGAACTTTGCACAGATTCCTAAGAAAGAGGCCTTTGAAATCCTGAAGTTCTGGTGGAATTCTGGGACTTGAGACCAAACTAAATAAGTCCATGCATGGACAGATGTCTTCATACAATGCAGTGCACCACCGTTTGGAACATAAAGACCTATGGTACAGACAAGGATGGAGAACTAAGCACATATCAATCTCCAGATAGGAGACTATGAAGTAACAGAAAAAGGAAGAAGCCTTAGCAGGACAACATGAACAAGTTGACTGGTGAGTTTCCTACACGCTAGACAGTTGTTGCTAGTACAGCTTCATCCGCATAAACATGGCTGAAATCACAGTCTTAGAGCCTCAATATTCCAACATGGGTGTATGCCATTTTAATAGGAAATCAGTGGTATTCAGCTGGTTTAACCTTGCTAGGGAGAAAATGCCCTGCTAAGACAGGTGGAATCTTAAGGCTTCTCGATTCTAGCAAAAAGTTTTCTTTATCAGTGAAAGATTGATGCCCCCCCATAACCCCTACAAATTATGCTTTAGCCTAAAAATATATACCACAGTATGACTTACCCAGTTCTTAGGTGGGGAAAAAATCCATGTCCAGTCAGAAAACTGTGCAGGCAACAGTGTTTAAAGATAATTAATACAAAAATGGTGTCATATGGACCTGGCCTATCACTTGTCACATAATTCTTGTCACTTTAAAAAAAGTTCTTATATGTTTTCAGCTGGCATGCAGCTTTTTATCTGAATTGTTGCTAAAGGGACAATTCATCCCAATCAAATGCACTGTGTGACTATTTGATTATACTAATTATTTACAAATGCCATCCTGATTTATACTGTTTAACTCCATCAACCTTAGTGGAACTACATGAGATTTAAGTTAGGGCAGAATGCAGCCCCCTTTATGTTTTGAATCAGAGTCTACGGTGTTCTTGCACACAGGACATCTGTTGTCCTCATTAATGTGCTCTATTTTTAAAAGGCTTTTATGTCACTATCATTTCTGCCTTTTTATTGCTTTCTCTACTTTTCATGTTTTTCTCTAAGTTGTTTCTTAAGGCCCATTTTGTTCATATACAGTCTCTACCCGGGAACTTGCAAAAGCTTTGGATTTATCTGTGACCTTGTGGTTGATCTTTCAAGAAAGGGCAGGAAGAGTTCAAATGCTTTCAGTTCCTTCTTTGCCCCCTACTGTGTTATAAAGAAGAGCCAGGATGTGAGGGGAAATCAGAGTCATGTAATTTAGCATGGCCATTGTGGTTGATAGCTAATTTGTTTCTGAAAGTGGTTGCCAATAAAGTACTTCACAGTTTTTTGTGTTAACATTGGTTTCATGCTTACCTTTAAAATAAACCTGATTAGGTAACAAAATCCAGAATCAATCTTCCTTTTGCAGCCAAAAATAAATTAGTCTGTGGAAAAAACAGTAAAATCTCTGCACGTGGCAGGAAAACAGATGGGATGAAGTTTCTCAGGAACTCAAAGTTTCCACTGATGCACAGGCCATGATAATTTTATATTTGCCTCTTTGTGATTTAAAAATAAGTTTGTTTTTAGAAGTCAATTTTCCTTTTCATGATAATGAATCTAGATATTTTATGGTGTATTTTACAATTTTAAAAAATGTCTTTGCAAAATTGTGCTTATTATAGTTAAGTCTGTAGACAATTTTTAACTGAGGTGCTTTCCATGTCATGCAGTAAATCCTCTATATTTGGATGCATTGTCACACAGCTACAAGGTTTTGAAAGTATAATAGCATAGCTTTTATCACTTACCAAGGGTATTGCCGTAGTATAATTGTGCTACAGGTATCTTCTATTGACTTCATTGGATCAGGCCCCAAATCAACACATTCAGCAGGATATTGCATGAAACATTTTTTCTACTGCTGGCAAATGACCAGCATTACTGTGGATCACTGCTTGTGTGGTCTCCCCAAAAGTCTCATGGTGTGGTCCACTGAATTTTCCATAAATTGCCACAGGATGTTTAAATACAAACCCTGCCATCCATCCATAGCCTTCCAAAGTCTTATGGAAAAAGTGTGACAAAAAGTTTCCTGGTTTCCTCCCATTTCACCCACCCTGCTCCTCAAAGGCCTACCTGGCTGACTAGTGGGGGAGCCAACAGCCTGGAAGTACTAACATGCAAGCTCCAAGGCTCCCAACTGATTTGGCCCTCACTCCCAGGGTTTCCAAGCTCCTGACACACTTTCAGATGGCCAGGCGTGCTGGAGGGGATTGAGGAGCCAGCCTGTCTGAGTCAGGAGGCAGTGCTCCAAGGCTCCAGCTCTTGGTCAGCCTGCCAAACAGAATTTCTTTCTTTTCAAAATGGATAGTTTCAGTTTTTCTAAATGAATTTTATTGTTTGAGAATTTTAGGATTCTGTTCCATGGAAACAAAACAAATTTCAAAAATCCTCTATGAAACAGAATTACCATTTTCTGCATAGCTCTATCTAGGTGCATCTTCCACCTTTGACACATCCAAATTCGAAGCCTTTGCACCCTACAGTTTTTGGACAAGTCTAGAGACTTTCTAGGTGGAAAAGGTAACTTGCCTTCTGGGACTGATTTAATTACCACAGAAAAACACAGTACAAAGAAAATGGTTCTGCAAATCTATTGTCAACCTTGACATTAATTTAAATGTTAGGGCCTGATTCTCAGATGTGCTGAGTACCCACAACTTCACTGGATGTCAATGGGACCTCTAGTATTGGACCTTTAGTAGATTGTATATTGGTTTGCTTGTCTCTTTAAATGTTCTTTCAAGAATTGGAACTGTCTTCTGGAAATTTATTGATGTGCATGTTTGATCCTCCCTATATCCCAACTGCTCTGAGAAATTGCAATCAACAGAGTGTTCACACACATCTCTGGGTTTTATAGCAAATAAATAAAAAATTCCAATGGAAACTTAGCAAAATCTGCTAAGTTTTGCCTTGTTTCAAGTCAAAATCATGGAGTTTTGCATGGTTAACCTCAAACCATAAGTTACCCTGAGCTTGCTAAAAACGTAGTGCAGGCTTGCCAAAATGTTTGCAAACCTTGGCAAGCCTTTTGTTAATTCTGTGCCGAATTTTAGGTTTTTAACTCAACTGTTTGCCTGGTTTCATTTCTCATTCTGTAAGTTAATGCCACCAGTAACTTTCTCCACTAACAAGCAGAGTCTGCATGAAAGTGAAATCTGCTTTGGATGTGGAACCTGTCCTATGTACAGCCTGTATATATGTGGAGCCTGTTCTATATTCACCTTTCCCATCACATCGCTGGTTCAACTTCACAAATAATCTCTCAGACTAGTGCATAGTTACTTTCAAGTATGTTCTCACAGCATTATGTTCCTATGTGATGAACCAACTTTCCGGTCCAGTCAGCGAATAGCAGATTGAATTCCTTCTTTCTCTTCAATCTAGTGAAATAAACTACACTAATGTGCTCTGGTTTTCTGTTCTTGCCCCTTGCCAGTGATATGCAACAGATATAAATGGGCAAAAATCTGAGCTTTTGCCCTCTTGATTGTGGCAGGGCTTTACAGATTCTCCAGCTGAGGGACTGCATCCTTTAGCCCCATGCAGTTTTCAGACTTTTATTTGGTGTTTTGTTACTTGGCTTTCCTATCAATCTCTGGAATATGTGCCTGTTCATTACTCAAGTCAACTCCATCATCTTCAGCATATATCTTCTGCTTCTACAGAAGACATGGAAGAAATTCAGTCTTATTCTTCCATTAAAGCTAGCTGAATCCATAGAGCTTGGTGCAAAACTGTAGAATCAGCAGTGTATTTGTGAGAAACATATTCATCTAAAGAGGGTTCAAAACATTTCCCCTCAATCATACCAAATGCATCTTTGGTTAAATAAAGATGTTGTGTCAAATGTGATACAGCCTCCTTCATTATGTCCTTAGCAGAAAAAAAGATCCTGAATTAAGGATCCAATAAAGTGTTCCAAAATATCTCACGCTGAAACACCTGTAGTGTGCTATGGAGATGTTTTCATTTATTTAAAACCCTACATTAGTCATGTGGTACGGTGTTGGCTACTGGTGTTTATCAGTGTAGGCTGCATGCATGCGTCCCCATGTAGGTGCTGTCTTAGCTCTGCAGATAGCCGAGACAGCTCTCACGATCAAATGAATCGACATGACCCTGGATTAGCTGAGCAACAAAGGCACCTGAGCCAGGTTTATTACATGCGGCACAACGAGAAGTGACCTACGGAGTATCTCTGAGTCAGCTTCCTATATGCAGCGTTACAATGGCCACGGCCCAACAGCGGGACTTTCCCTTATCCCCAGACCGGATGACATTGTTCCCTCTGACACCCTCTTTTATACATTGTTACAGACAATTTCAGCGTAGGTAGTTGCCACCCTCTTGACATAGGCTAATACCACCCTTCACCGTAAATTGGCTGATTTGGGCAAAACAACTCCATTCATCACCTTTTAGTCATTTCTATTAATCAAAGTGTCATTTTAGGGAATTAGTTCTTTTTGGTGTCTTGGTGCCTTTGTACCTGCTACATATTTTACATTTTAGTAATATTTTGGCAATATGTTTACTTGTAGTATCAGCACTTTCCTGTGACAACTTCAGCTAACTTGGGTTTTTCCACTTATACTCCTGTTCACTTGGCTTTTTCCACTTAGGCCTTAGCCTGTTTTACAGGCCTTATGCTCATTTCTTACTACAATTCATAGCAATACACTATTAATTATTTTATTTAGTCATGAAATGCTTATTCATCACTTAAATCCATAGTGAACTGTTCTAGCACTTTAATAAGGTTTTCTATTACAATTTCTACTAGTTAAGGCAATACATCAATAACATGTTGAAATGCTAAGGTGAGGGGGTTGTGTGTGCATGCTCACATATGTATGTAGGCTGATGTTTAAGGTGGGATTCCATCTGATGAGCACATCATGTAAACATTTATGTTGGTAGGGATAACCTCTATATTCTCCTTAAAAGCATTTTAGAAATTTGGCTGCTTCTACAGATGAGGGAAAATGGGAATTATTATTTCCTTCCCTTGGAGACATCTTTCTCAAATGGCACAAAACACAAGTCTGATTTTATAAAATTCCCATGTCCCAGTGATGTTTATAGAGGTACCAGGTGCATGAGGTGGTATCTTTTATTGGACCAACTTCTGTTGGTGAAAGAGACAAGCTTTCAAGTCTGGAAAGGTACTCCAAGCATCGCAGCTAAATGCAAGGTGGAACAGATTGTTTAAGCACAAGTAATAGCTTGTATTCTAAGGAACCATTCAAGGTAGAGTGGCCTGTTAACACTTCTGCAGTCACAGGACAAAAAGAGGGGGTTAGTGGGCTACAGATTGTTGTATAAAAATAAACCATAGAAATCCAGTGGATTACTACAACAATCTGGGGAAAAGGGCACAGCAACCACAAGGGCTACTGAAACTAAAGGAGCATTCAAGGCAGATAAAGGTATTATGAAGAAACTAAATGAATTATTGTACATCAGTCCTCATGACTGAGGATGTGAGGGAGATTCCCAAACCTGAGCCATTTTTCTCAGGTGACAAATCTAAGGAACTGTTCCAGATTGAGGTGTCATTAGAGGAGATTTTGGAACAAACTGATAAATTAAACAGTAATAAGTCACCAGGACCAAATGGTATCCACTCAAGAGTTCTGAAGGAACTCAAATGTGAAATTGCAGAACTATTAACTATGGTATGTAACCTATCATTTAAATCAGCTTCTGTACCAGATTACTGGAGGATAGCTAATGTGATGCCAATTTTTTAAAAATTGCTCTAGAGGCCATCCTGGCAATTACAGGCTGATAAGCCTAACTTCAGTACCAGGCAAATTGGTTGAAACTATTGTAAAGAACAGAATTATTAGACACATAGATGAATACGATTTGTTGGGGAAGAGTCAACATGGTTTTTGTAAAGGGAAATCATACCTCACCAATCTACTAGACTTCTTTGAGGGAGTCAACAAGCATGTGGACAAGGGCAATCCAGTGGATGTAGTGTTCTTAGATTTTCAGAAAGCCTTTGACAGGTCCCTTCCCACAGGCTCTTAAGCAAAGTAAGTGGTCATGGGATAAGAGGGAAGGTCCTCTCAGGAATCAGTAACTGGCTAAAAGACAGGCAACAAAAAGTAGGAATAAATGGTCAGTTTTCAGAATGAAGAAAGGTAAATAGTGGTATCCCCCAGGGCTCTGTAGTGGGACCACTACTGTTCAACATATTCATAAATGATCTGGAAAAAGGGATGAACACTGAACTGGAAACATTTGCAGATGATATGAAACTGCTCAAGATAGTTAAGTCCAAAGCAGACTGCAAAGAATTACAAAGGGATCTCACAAAACTAAATGACTGAGCAACAAATGGAAGATGAAATTCAGTGATGATAAATGCAAAGTAATGCACTTTGGAAAATATAATCCCAACTATACATATAAAATGATGGGGTCTAAATTAGCTATTATCACTCAAAGAAAGAGATCTTGGAGTCATTGTGGATAGTTCTCTGAAAACATCCACTCAGTGTGAAGCTCACTCAAAAAAGCTAACAGAATGTTGGGAATCGTTAGGAAAAGGATAGATAATAAGACAAAGTATCATATTGCCTCTTTATAAATCCATGGTATTCCCACATTTTGAATATTGCATACAGATATGGTCACCCCGGCTCAAAAAAGTTCAGTTGGAACTGGAAAAGGTACAGAAAAGGGCAACTAAAATGATTAGGGGCATGGAAAAGTTTCCATATAAGAGAGTAACAAGGCTGGGATTTTTCATCTTGGAAAAGGGATGACTGGGGGGGATATAATAGAGATCTATAAAATCATCACTGGTGTGAAGAAAGTAAATAAGAAGTGTTGTTTACTTTTTCTCATAACACAAAAACTAGGGGTCACCAAATGAAATTAATAGACAGCAGATTTAAAACAAACAAAAGGAAGTATTTCTTCACACAACACAGACAACCCGTGGAACTCCTTGCCAGAGGATGTTGTGAAGGTCAAGACTATTACAGGGTTCAAAAAAGAACTAGATAAGTTAATGGAGGATAGGTCCGTCAATGGCTCTTAGCCAGGATAGGCAGGGATTGCTATTTGCCAGAGGCTGGGAATGGCTGATGATGAGATGGATCACTTGATGATTACCTGTTTTGTTCATTTCTTCTGAAGCATCTGGCATTGGCCACTGTTGGAAGACAGGATACTGGGCTAGATGGACTATTGGTCTGTTCCAGTATGGCCATTCTTATGTTCTTAAACTCTAGTAATGGCTCCAGAAAAGCAAAGGACAGTGCATTCATTACTTTCTCACCTGTCTTTTTATTCACTTTTTATTTTTAGAATAGGAAAAAAATACATTGTCCAACAATTTTAAAAACATCTAAAAAGCCTTTGGCCTTTTATTATATCTTCCTGTTTAGAATGTGGAGTCATTAATGATGTGAATAACCTCTATAGAAAAATCATTGAGGAGCGCATTATACAATATATACAAGAAAATGCATTGACAGCTGAACTAAGTTAAGGAACAATTTTCTTAGTGAAGCATGTGTTTGTTCTTCAAATTAACTTCACTTTTGAAAGATTTGACCTTGATGGTCTGATTTTAGCACACAGGTTTATTTTATTAGAATGGTAAAACATTTGAAATGCATTTCCCATATCTCCAAAGCTCCTTCAAAATATTTTGTTTTAAAATATATTTGCAGATGAAGAATAGGAGAGGAAGATCTGCTTTATGTATGAAAATATCGTTTACTTTAAATGAAATGATGTATGATGTATGACTTGCTATGCTGAGTAGCCAACACGCTATGATCATATAGTTACATTAAGTTTCATAAAGAAAATGTTATAGAAAGGATCACGGTTGTTTTTTTTTTAGCTGCTCTTGGGGAGTAGTATTTGAAATAGGTTTACAGTATACTACATAGTTTTAAGCTCCAAATAAAAATGAAGTGGAGGTCTATAGGATTTCTGTTGTCATGCTACTGTTGGGAATATAATGGAATACTCTATGCTAGTTTACTAACTTCTAGCAATGTAGAGTGAGCAACATTAACAACTCATCATTTGTCAGTTACCACAGTGGTATCTTCACCATTTTCCTAATACTTAGATGAGATCTTTGACAACAGTGTAGTACTTGTTGGCAAATACTGACACTTCCATTGCAGCGTGTTTCTGGTGTGTCAAGATTAGGAAACTATACAACACTATTTTTTTCTTAACTTCATAACTGATTGGTGTAAGGGAATGAGCACATGGTGGAGAGTCAGAATGGCCTGAGATTCAAGCCTGTGTTTACCACTGACTGACTCTGCAGATTTAGGCGAGTCACTTCACCTTTCTGTCTGAGTTCCCCCAACTGTAAAATGGAGATTCTTGCCCATCTCTTTACAGGAGCATTGTGAGGATTAGCTAATGTCATTTTACTGAGACCTGGTTAAAGACAACATATATCAGCTATTAATTAATTTAACCTCAAAGCAAATTTGGGCGTTACGGTAACTCAGAGATTGAGCCTGATCCTATATCGGTGAAGTCAGTAGGAATTTTGCTATTTACTTCAATAAGTACAAGATAAAGGCCTGAGTGGTTTGCCAAAAATCACATGGGAAGTCTGTAGCAGAACCTGAAATAGAACAAACTGGGAACTTTGTGATTACACAGTGATCAGCAAACCCTTGAGTTACTAAATGCTACCAATTAGTTATTGCTAATAGTGTAAAATATACTGCATGCTTATTGTGATTATTCAATATTGCAGCATTTTCCTGACATCAGTGAATTCCTCAAATATTAATTTCAGTGGATACTGAACCATAAGTCCTTGATGCACATTACTAGGAACATATAACATTTCCCAGGAAAACAGAGGTACGGAACCAGCTGATGGATTAGATTATAAAATCAACAAAATGGCAATAATTTGTTAATCCATAGGAAAAGCAAGTTGGCTGCATAAGAGGCATGCAATAAATCTGATGGAACTGTTTTGCAATACCATAAATAAATTTGGCAATAAAATAAAAGTGGGGATAAATTAAACAAAAATTCCCATTAAGGATTTGCAACAGGGTATTAGGATTTATGTATTTCTTATCCATGTTTAAATGTTTATGAAAGATTTACTATTCCCATAAAGTGTATTAGGGTTTTTTTTCCACTGTTGTAATCCTGAAAATATTTTAATGGAAAGAAAGTGTTCTGGGAATATGCTAAAGTTTAGTCTGCATGAAGTTGTAGTTAGAAATTCCCTCAGAATAAACAAATGCTGTGTGAAGAGTTACCATTTTACAGTTATTCGGCCCTGTGATGGGGTGCTCACACCACACCTGCCCTGAAGGGGTTAAGGTGGCTCAGAAGGGGCCAGTTAACCTTATAGTCCTGAGGGAGAGCCAGGCTTGACTGATAAGCACTAAGTGAAGATGAAGCCCAACTGAGCAGAATCTGGGTAGGCTTGTATAAAGACAGGAAATTGAAAGCAGAAGGGGGCTATGGGAGAATGTGCCCAGAAAGCAATTGCAGATTGAGAGGAAACACAGGGAGGGCAAAAGCTGTAGGATCCATTCCTGTCCCTGACAGGTGGGTTTCACCCAGAAGAATTCCAGAATAAGCAGCAGCCCAGGAAAGAGCTGAGGGTTGAGACTGTGTAGAGGTTGGCTGCTGATTATAGGGTCTCTGGCTGGAACCCAGAGTAAGGAGCAGGGCTGGTTTCCCCTACCACCACTGGGAAAATGGCACTGACCTGGAATTACAGAGAATCGCCTGAGATGGAATACTGGCAGATTGTTAGGTGAGCCTTTTCTACCCTGGAAGGGAAAAGCTATATAGTGACCTGTCCGGAAGGTTGAGTCACAAAGACAGAGCCCACTGAGTGCTGGAACCATGCTTGTGTTTTTTTATCATATTCTGCATTTATTTAAATATCAATCCACCTTATGCTTATAGCAATACGATTTAGTGATGGTCTTGATAGATGGCCAGGTGAAGGAGTTCAAATAAGAAATCACCTGTAATCTTTGCTCTTTCAAAATTGTATCTTTCAGTCACTTGAAACTTTCCCATTACTGATTTCTATTGGCTTAGCTCTGCAGCCAGTCAAAATTTAGACCCAAACCCATTGATGTCATTGGGACCATTCATCTGTTTAAAGTTACATTAATGCTTTGCAGGATTGGAGACTTTGAGCATAGGGCTTTAGTAGTAAGTGAGTAAGCAGCTATGCTAAGTTTAAAGAGGAAAGCAAGTTCTGAACTATTGTATTAATATTTATATTACATGCATCCTAGTGATGGGGCATCCCACACAATTTTTTGGTTTTGGATAAACATCCAAATTTTGTCTGATGATTTCAGTTTATCCAAACCTCTGTGGCCTGGAATTTCACTAGCTTTCCAATGCTTTCTGGTTCAGACTCAACCACAGAAGCTGTAAGAACATTGTTTCAGTATGTTTTCACCCAGCCAAGACCACAAAATTCAGACCCACGTGAAAATAAATTAAAAGAAAATAAAAATATGTACCCAAATATTGATGAAATATTAATTAATGTTTTTGGTTCTAGTTTTGAGCATACATGTGATTCCCAGTTTATCTGAACCAGTTCTCTCATCTCTAATGTTTCATTCTCTCAATTTATTAGAGAATAATCTGTTAATCTCTGTTAAGAGATCACATGACTGGATGAGGACAAACTGGATGAGGAAATAATCTGTTAATCTCTGTTAAGAGATCACATGACTGGATGAGGAAAACTGGAATTTTCATAGTGATGGCCTTTCACAAGAGAAGTTTCCTATAGTGCAGGTTCATTGTGCACGGTTAGCCCTTGCTTCAGGAATGGATGATTCTGAACATCGTTGTGATATCAACCCCGCACTGAGGCCTAGTCTACACTGACAATTGAGGTCGACGTAACATAGCCAATAATTATTTTTTGGTCAGAGAAGAAAGTGCCCTCCTGCATCTTTTTGAATAGACCTGAGTTCCTAAAGATGTGCGCATCATGCACCTTTTCAGACCGCCCCACACTGATGTCAGTGAAGCACTCCCTGTGATCCACAAGGGCCTGCAACACATTGAGAAGCTTCCCTTTCAGTTTCTGTACTCTATGGCAAGGTGGTCTGGGGCTAAGATAGGGATGTGTGTGCCATCTGTGGCTCCCCCACAGTTTGGGAACCTCATTGCAGAAAAGCCTTCCACTATGTCTTCCATGTTTCTGAAAGTCACTACCCGTCTTAGCAGAAGTCTGTTAATGGCCTGGCACACTTGAATCATTGCCGCTTCCATGGTGGATTTACCGACTCTGAGTTGATTCCCAACTGATCGGTAGCAGTCTGGAGTTGCTAGCTTCCACAGAGTGATGGCCACTCTCTTCTCTACTGTCAGAACTGGTCTCAGGCAAGTATTCAGTCATTTCAAGGCTGGGGAGAGCTCTTCACAAAGTTCCAAGAAAGTGGCCTTTTGCATTTGAAAGTTCTGCAGCCACTGCTCATCATCCCATGTCTTCATAACAATGTGATCCCACCAGCTTGCAGCAAATGGGAATTGTTTTGTTCTATGGCTTGTAGCAAGGCGGCCTCTATAACATCACAATTTCCAGTGCTGTGGCTCCTGTCTCATCCCTGAAAATACTGCCAAATAAGTCGTGAATTGTTTGCGATGCTTACAATAATAGTGCAGAGCTGAACTGGCTCCATTCCTCTCAGGCAATGGCATGCATGCAGCAGAGAGTGAAGGGTTTGAAAAAATGGCATGAAAAGGAGATCATCTGTTTGTTGGGACTGGAACAAGGAGGGAGGGCGGGGAATATGTTGCACCATGGGAAGACAAAAACCTTCCCAAAAGCCTCTGTGGCTAGTTGCACTGTGGGAGAGCTACCCACGGTGCACTGCTTTGATTGTCAATCTAAGCATGGCTAGTAGGTCTGCAATTCCCTGACGCAATGAGCATGGTGTGATCATGCTCCTCCAACTTCTAAAATTCAGTGGGTAAAAGTCGATTTAAAATAAATTGACTTCATTCCACAGTGTAGACATATGCTGAGTCAACACAGGTTAATGAGCAGCTGTGGGCCTCCTCAGTCCCTACCTGCTACACCTGTACTTGCCATCAGGTAATGAAGGGGCAGTTAAAAAAGGAAGGGAACCGCTCAATAGTGGCCTGACTGGAAAGAACAGACCTTCTATCCTTTGCTCCATGAGGAAAGGACCAGCACAGAGCCTCTCCAGAGACAGCCAACTGCCAGAGCCCTCCAGGGCTGTGAAGTTTGGTTTTGGGGCTGTTTCTTTGTTTTACTATAAAAATGACTATTGGCTGTGTGGGACAGCCTGTGGCCTAATGAGACTGTTGCAGGGAATCCCTGTCCTGGAGTGTGGGGGGGAACTACCTCAAATTCTATGGACTTATGCATCTTACGTGAGTCTGACCTGTCTAAGGCCTGGTCTACACTACAAAGATAAGTTGACCTGTGTTAGGTCGACTTATAGCCACTGCATGAAAAACTGTGGTGTCTGATGTCCACCCTACGCTCTTTGGGTTGGTGGTGTGTGTCCTCACCAGGAGTGCTTCCATCAACCTAAGAGGGGCAGTGTGGGGAGCTGAGAGCCCGGTATCTCAGCTCTGCTGACAGGTCCCTGCTGAGAGCCAGGTTACCTCACAGGCTCCTGGGCTTCTGGCGGGCTGCCTCAGCTGGCCAGCTCTCCAGGAGAGCAACAGCTGCCGTAAGGAATGCAGTGTCTACACTGACACTGCGTCGCCCTGACTTCACCAACATAAGTCTCTCATTGAGGTGGTTTTATGATGTCAGCGTAGCAGGTGAGTTACATTGATGGGAGGAGCATTTCAATGTGTACACCTCCACCATTTTGTCGAGAAAACCCTGAAGTGTAGACCAGGCCTTAGGCCTTGAAGAGTTTGATCATAATCATAGTCACAAGGGCGTTCTTAACCTCTTGAAGGCCTCAGAAACAGACCTTGGCTGGTAAACAAGATATATAACTGTTTGTTTATACTCCTAAGTAGCTTTTTAACTCCACTCTGATTGATTAGTATCAAGATGAATGAGATACCCCATGACATTAAAGTTGCTGTTAAGAAACAATCCCACAGCCAATGACTGCACCAGTAGCTCTCAGCCATTTAGGTGATCCGGATGTGGAAATGTTTTCTCATGCTCAAAAAAAAAAAATAAAAAAATGCAGTGATCCTATCCTGTCTTCAGACAAACTAAATACACCTCACACACACAAAAAAAGAAAGCTTTCGAGAGTTCAATGAGGACACTACAGCCTTTCAGAAGAAATTCCTGTAATATTCCCTGAGCATAACAAAGGCTTTGGGATAGATTCTCTATTGGTAAATAACTGATGTTGCTATGATTTCAAGTGATGAGATAATTGCTAGTCCAGCAATTTTTAAACTTGCTCTAAGCTTTCTATTAGAAATCAACTGCAAATTATTTGCAGCAGTGAGGCTAAAATTTCTGTTGCATAAACAAATGTCTCCAAAATCTCTTTTTAGTGGTTCTAGCAGCTGTTCAATATTATTCCTGACTGCTTTTTTTTCCTTTTTATTTTCACAAGATGATCAAGTTATGTGAGGCAAGGTTTAAATGTTTCCTTTAAATATTGGAGGAAAAACCCTAGAATGGAGGACTGCATAAGACTATGGACTGTTCTTAAAGGACATGTGTACCTAAAGGGAAATATACATTTTGCAGCCCACAGCCAAGACGCATGGACATATCAATGAAGACTCAGATGCACTGGCATGTGAGCAGGTCATCAGCATGTGCACTTACTTACTCTGAAAATATGAATACTAAAATATCCTTGTGGGGAAAAACATAGTAGATACCCTATATTTAGGGCCAAATTCTATCAGTCTTGTGTGTACCAAAGGGCAAAATCTTCTATACTAACAATTGTTTCTCTTTTCTATATTGGGACTATCAAATTAAACTCTGGTATACAGGTATTAGTTGGCTTTATTTATCACTGTAGGTAGGAATCTTGTTGTAGCCCTATATTTATTTATTTAAACTTTAAAGTAGGTATCTATCTAAATGCACCCTACTTAATCATACAGTACATAAAATTACATTGAGGAATGGCAGTATTGAAGTGCTTTGAAGTGAAAACACTGTAAGCCTTTCTGAAGGAATTCCTGGAACAGAACTATCCGAGGTTATATTATTCCACTGAGCATAAAAATGTTGGGTAGATTCTCCACTGACAGTATTTTGGGCAGCTTCTGTAGCTATAAGAGGGCTACTTTATTAATGTAATGTTGGGCTTAAATTAGGGGATAGTCGGTCTCCGAGTGCAGCTGGTTGGGATATGAGGCTTGTGACACCCCCTGACAGGTAATTACGGGTCAGCTAAGATAAGCCCTGAGACAGTCTGAATGGAATTTGGACAGGTCCTCCTGTGCCTTACAATGACCTGACGTGAAGGAGAGCTCTGTGCAGCTCAAAAGCGTGTCTCTTTTGCCAACAGAAGATATTACCTCATTGGCTCTTTTACCACCTCATCTACCGTGTTCCTCAAAGAGATAACATCCTTTTACCAACCAACAGTAACAATTGAAGTGACAAAGCCCAGTTATGAATATAGGTTTTAAGAATCATCTTGTAGCTTTCTTTAAAAACTCAGGCTATGTCTACGTTACCACTTATTTCGGTATAACTTTTGTCACCCAGGAGTGTATATAAACCACCCCCTCAGTAAGATAAATTACACTGACATAAGTTCCAGTGGAGACAGCACTGTCGGCAGAAGAACTCTCTCCTGACGGTTTAGAGCAGCTATACTAGAGCTACACTGTAAACTCTCTAGTGTAGATATTGCTTTAAGTAAAAAAAAAGAAAGAAAGAAAAAAAGAAATCTCAGCCCCTGAAATGTCTACCTCTCTTATTCTCATCATGAAATTAATACAGTATAGTTTGCTGTAACCAAAGAGTGGAACAATTATGGCAGAGTGCTGACTGTCCTCTGTTCATCTTTATGAGGTGTTAACTTCAAAGCCTATTGTGACCACTTAAATACTAGCACAGTCAAAACAAATATTCAGCTCAGACCGTGAAAGGTAATTACAATGAACAGCTGGGTCTGGGTTTGGACTTTGAGGGCACATGCAATTAAAGATAAATACTAAGTTATCCATTTCATAAGTGTATAATCAAGGTGAGGAGGGGGAAGTGTATACATGACACTTGAACAGCTGACACTAATCTTTTACACAAGCATAAATCATTTCAACAGCTACACAGCAGAGAAATTGGGAAATGTGAGGCAACTTATTCCTGGACAAAAAAAGTTGTTGTTCTAGAGTTTGTAAATTGCAAGAATTTAAGAGAATAATTAACTTAACAGAATTAGTTTTTAAAATACCCAAACTGCTGAAAGGCAAGGATATTAATAATTTAAGGTTACCCTTAATAAAACAAACTCTAACGTATAGAACTGCTGAGTTGAGCAACCCTGTGGCAATGTTGCTGCCCCTATATACGCCCATTTTTCATCTGCTATTGAAATTACAGTACAAAACCACTTTGACTTAACTGCTGGTATGATTATGCATCCCCTCTGAACCTGTTAAATTCCCCTACAAATCAAAGGGAAAAATATACAAACCACCTTTTTCACTTCTCATCCTCACCTCATCTGCTGATTCCACAGTGCCACCACAGTTCCTGGTTTTAATATTCACTACTTTTAAAAAAAGGAAATAAATGCTTCCTTTGAATTTTAACAAAGGAATCTATGTTCTTGTTTCATTTTTCCACTATCAGCCATTTAGGCTCACCTTCCAAATAACCACTTTCAGCACGAACAAAGGAAAATAACTAAAGCAATCGTGACTAAGTTCAAATGCCTATCACTGTTCCATCAGTGACATCTCTAATACTCTTCTTGCTCCGCCCTTGCCATAATGCCAAACTCAAACCTCTATCAACCCATTTCCTGTTCCTGGATACCTTTTTTTAAGTTGCAAGTAATTGGAGAGTAGTTAGATAAATGACTGTGGGGTGGGAGCCCTGAAATAGGTGGGAATGAAGATGTGTGGGGGAAAGTGGAATATTGATGGTTGTTGGTTTTTTAAATTATTTAGTTTTAACTTTGAATGTAACAAACAAAGCTGGGTGGAATTAAGCATTTTAGGGTAGAGAGGCAGATCTGGGAAGAAGCCTGAGCACAAAGGTAACCCCAAAATGTGTTTGTTTATGTTTCATGTCAGGGGCCTCCAAAACATGTATGTTTAGAGAGTTTGCTCTCTTGACTTATCTCTAAAATAGTGACCATCTGGATTCAGCTTTCACCTCGCTAGATTATCTCCATGCCAGTATTCCTTTTCAGGGATGTGAGTTCTTTCCCTGTGAATTCAAGGATTTATACAGGTGTGATGAGATGGGCAGTGGAAGACTGCATCAAGTAGAACTCAGGGTAGTAAAGTAGAAGTACAGCTGAGGGGCCTGTCCTATTTTCCATGACTCTCCAAACTCCTTGCAAGGACTACCTTAAGAGATAGCTAACAGGGAGCAGGGAAGAGACGGGATACCACTGATGTGGAGGCACGGAGATGCTGTGTGTGCATGGTCTGCATCTACTGCACCTCCATATGGATTGTGGTGCTCTTTGGCATTTGTGGGCATGCCCAGCAAAGTCTGCCCCCTCACCACTAGCACAGAACAACAGAGGAGAGGGCTGAGTGAGGGGATTCTCAAGGAGATTTCTCTTACTTAGACCTCCCTGGTGGGTCTTGCCCAGGCAGTGGAGCTGGAGATGGAAGCCAAAACTTTTACAGACTTTCCACTTGTGACACATGGAAGGAAGACTGCCCATCAAATGGATGTTTTCCTGCAGTTCTTGCATTTGCGTAACATCTACATTGTGCTTTTTATGCTGTATTCTCATACACTGATATGATCTCTTGCTTTTGCAGATGGCATTAGTTTGATCAAATGACTTTTTAAGTGAAGTAGATATTTAATGAAGAGTATATTGTGCTATAATTCATCTACAATATTTTTACTTGAATAATGATACAGCAAATTCATTAGTTACATGTGACAAGGCAGATTATTTTACAGCCATATACACAATCATATTTTTATGCATGAAAAAATTCATGGAAAGGCAAGTTGTCATATGAAATAGCTTTAGGAAGCTTGACTGTAGCATCGGTTATTTGATTAACTATCCCCGCCCAATATGCATGGTGACTATGCATTTTTATATGATGCAATAATTCTTCTGGAACTGAGGCTTTGGCAGATACCGTTCTTACATAATTTGATCAAGTTTACATGTAGAAATTAACAGGCTAAATTTCAGCTTATTTTTCTTTTTCACTTTAGGGAATTGTTGTTTGTTCAGATGATAGAATATGAAAGTATTGTTGAGTAAGACGTTGGTTTCCATTTACATAACTTATAATTCACTGATCAACAGATGGAAGAATGAAGTCCAGATCAACTTTGTTATAGCAGAGATCTTATGATCTGTCTGTCATAAAAATATGCCGAAAGAAGCATAGTAGAAGTAATAGCAGCATCTGTCAAAAGTAATGATGAAATGATAATTATAATAAAGGATAACGAAGGACAAAAACGGGCACTCTTCAAAGAACTGTTAGTCATTTATATGTTTCAGTGACACAAACATAGGACAGTCTGTGCAAACATGGCCAACTCAAACTGCTTAATTCCCACTGAATCAAACCTTATTTCAAAATGGATTTCTAGGCTCCATAGTGTTCTGTTTGCATTTGTTCTGTGGCTGATCTATTTGCAGACTTCTTAAAAGACAGAAGAGCCTGATGTTACATACCTTACTCACATAACCAGTCTCACCAAAGTTAACCTATACAAGTTGCGTTAGTCCAGGTTTTCCTTTTTCACTTCTGCCTGGCTCTTTAATTATTGATTTTCATTATATGTCTGATCCTCACTTTTCCTGTAACTTTTGAGAGAATTGTATTGCTATAACAAATATTTCTTGCCCATTTTTGAGAACTCTTAAGCATGGATTTCAGTGGAGGGGAGTGGTTTGGGCTTTTATGGGACTATGCTGCCTCTCAGTGGCTTGTTAAGTTATTTCTTACAGTGTAACTTTAAATATGAATCAAACATGTTACATAGCACACACTGATGTGAATGCTCAATTCTTATATTTTAATTGCTCTTTGTTGTACTATCCTTGGCCAATAAATCAGATGATGGGACTTTCACACTTGTAGTTAAAATCTCAATTTACTGAGATTCGACTCTGGAGATGTCAGGTTTTTTCTTCATATCTTACATAGACATTGTGCCTGTGAATTGCCTTGAGTCAAAGAGTGGTATCTGTAACAATCTTTTTCCCACTTTCAGTTCCTATTTGTCCAGCTGCTAGCCTCTAGGAGTTCTTTATTTATAGGGTCAAGCCCAGCATAATTTGGAGGCTTGTTGGTGGATGGATAGTTTATATTTCATCTAGAATACAATTGAATTCTGGTTTGAATTCACTTTTCAAATATATACATGATTCCCTCCATGGTTTATTCTGATTGGTTACGATGCCTCATCATATTATTGGATTACAGTATCGTCCATATAAGGTAACATTTGTTTAAGTATTTCCTCCATTTGCCAAGTTTTGCATTAAAACTTTGATTCCAGTTATTAGCTTTAGAGGCATGTCACTAGTAAAAGAGCTTAGTATCCTTGCCTAAATTGGTATGATCTCAGTGTAACCCATCTGTAACCCGTCCGTGCCCAGGGTAGCCCACTGATAATGCCAGGGTCAGGGCAGGCTGTAAAAGGAGAGCAAATTCTCCCAGCACTGGTGGGTGACACTGCAGTCAGACTTCCCAACCAGCCACAAACAGTGCTTCTGATTCCCCACACTGGTTATCAAGAAGCCACTGTGCAAATACACACAGCCCCCTTTACTGCATTTCAGTCTCTGGCTCCCAAACTGCCACTAGGTCCAGTAAAGAGACCAGTCATTTAAACTCTATGCTCTTAACTCCAGAGATTCCCTCTGATCCCAAAGGATCAGCCACAGTACCAGTTCACTATAAGTTTGGATCTTACCCAAAATACCACGCTGCCAGCCAATCCTTTAGTAACTAAAACTAAAGGTTTATTAATAAAAGAAAAAACAAACAATAAGAGACGTGTTAAAGGCTTAAAGCAATCAGATCATACAAATGATTTAAAAGTCCATATACATCAGGTTTCTAGAACAATTGTGGAGTTGCAGGCTTGTATAGTCCCTCTGGTATACATCCAGTACCTGGATGGGTCTAAGTCCTTCAGTTCAGTTGCAAAGTGTGTTGATCCAGAGGTATGTCCGCAGCTGGACAGGAACAAAGAACAAGACAAACACCAAATGGTTTCTGTGGTTTGATCTTATATACCCTCTGTTACTGGCCATGTGGCTTGTGGAATTTTACAGGAACCAAAATGGAGTCCATAGTCACATGGGCCAATCCTGGTAACTCTTCAGGTATGCCTTTAGTTTCTTCCTGGGCCTTTGGCTTCTGTAAAGGTCTTGATGGGCCATTAAGCAGGCTATTGTCCTGTGGCCTCTCTGTCTGGGGTGTGTCTTCTACAGCACAGTTTGAAATACAGGATATCAAAGATCTCCATAACTTTCCTCACACATATCACACATGAACACAAATATTATCATCTTATTCAGCATATCATAACCTTTCTAACAGTACCTGACATGGCGTGTCTTACATGAATTGCTATGATTTTGGCATAATAATGTCAAATAACACAAATGCCCCCCCTCCCAATCCAGTCCGCATGACACTCAGACCCCGACTTTATCCCCTATAATTATAAAGGATGGGTAGGTGTGACGGATGAGAAATTAAGAACAACAGCATGCTTAAAGCAATGTCATTATTATTATTTTACATAAACTTAATCTGGCATGTTATTTTGTAACATTAATTGAGGCACTAAGATGATCCATTTCAAATTATTGTTCCAACATGAAAGCCTAAGAGACTGGCCTAGTAAAATGTTTGCCATGAACAATTCACACCCATTTTTGCCTCTGTTCAGTCAGTTATATTTTGTTTATTTATTTACAGTTCAGTTCCCTAGACAGTCCACGGCTCACTGAGAATAAGCACATTTTAGCCCTTTACTCTCACCGCGAGTTGGAAAGTCCTCTCGGCTGCTTTCGGTTTATCCAGAGCTGGTGGAAATGAAGTGCCCAGTTCTGCTCCCAGGAAAGGCAATGGTACTTTTGTTACTCATGTCATTGGGAGCAAGAGAAGACCCAGATAAAAGTGTTAAGAAATACCTCTCACACCCTGGAAATACAGAGCTCTCTGTCAGGTCTTAACAGCCTGGGACTTGGACATAGTCAAATCAGTTCCCTCTGAAATTAAATAGGAACGTTAGAATTGCCGGAATGGATCAGATCAGTGGTCTGTCTCAGACTGTTGCCATTGCCAGATGCTTCAGAGTCCTGCAAGGGGTAGCTGTGGAATAACTTGCCCATAGGGGAAATTTTCTTTCTCCATTAGTTACAGGTGGGTTCATACCTCTACTCTTCCCCTCTCACCTTCAAAAAAACCACTTGAGTTTTGGAATGCCTTGTGCAGCCACTAAATTGCCAGGTACATTTGCAGTTCTAAGGATGTTAATTACTAGCTTATTCCCTTTCTGTTCCTTGAACACTAATGAACACGTTGCTCTTACTCCAGCTATTGACTCATGATGCTATCCCTTTGTTCTTTGATAACCTGCGTCAAATATATTGGTTGCCAGTGCTTCTATCACAAAAAATCACCTTTCAGACCTGTATTAACTGATACTCTTTGACTTGTACCTGCTTGCATTAGAGGCAACAGTAAAACTCCTATTGATTTTAATGGGAGCAGAATCTGTCCTGGGGTCAGAAGGGCAAGAGAGGCTAATGGTTGAATCATCATGGAGACTGAAATGCCTGTCATATCCAAAGTTGGTCCATCCAAAACAGCACCAGCACACTGGCAGGGAAATGTGGAGAAGCTCACGTGGTGGCTACCTCCCCTTCTGTAGACAGAGGATCTCGGTCTCCAGAGCTGTCAGTTTGGCACATCTTACAATGACAACAATAAATTCACTTAATATAAGAAGAAAGTAAAGAAACTAGCTCGTACCACAATCAAGTATCTTTTTCATTACAAATTTAATTTTCTTTATAGGAGAGACATTGCTACAAATCTGAACTTATTCACAATATGGACTGTTCTAATGCCTCAAACGAGAGTAGTGTGTGGAGGGACCATGCTCCTCCACTTCTTGCAATCTCTGGTCAGTGGAGTTGACCGGACACAGAGGGAAACAGGTGTACTTCAAGGGTTGTTCAGTGGCCATGCTCCCTAACTTTCAGGAATCATTGTATTTGTTTGAGGTACAAGACTTTCTGGAGTTCCACAAAGGTGGTAGTGGTGTAGTAACTGGGCCTACCAATTTATCTTAATTATGAGCACAGCTGTAAAAAAGTGACAATTTATAAAAGGTCAAAGTAACCTATAACAACACATCTTAACGGAAAAAGGTACGAAGGGGAGATGGACAAACCGAATTAGTCCACAAAATAAAAAGGCCTATTGATCTAACTCAGATTGTGTTAAGATCATGCCTGGTAAACAAGACAAGTGTAGGATCAGAAATCTGAACTAAAGTTGGTGTGTTGGCAACTAAGCCTAATCGATAGACAATGTATTGAGGGGATTGGTTATTTCACCCATCACTCCATTTGGGGTCCTTATAGACTTTAGGAAGAAAAATTGGCTACTAGAGTGAGCTGCTTCCCACAGCTGCCACCCGCACCATCTCCTGGGATCCTGGGCCTTTGTCATCATGATCCTGAAAGATGTCCTGACCAGATTGGGCCGGAGAGAGGGACCCAGATGACACCATCTCCTCAACAAGTTCCAGCTGAATCCCAGACAATACCTGGGGTGTAGGACTTTCTCTCTTTCTCCTTCTCTGACCCACATGTGTCCTTTTCCTTCCCCACCTTTTTCTTTTCTTTCCAATCTCTCTCTTTTTGCCCTCTGTTTGATAAGAGTCTGGCTTAGCTGGCCAAGACTGCATATTCTGCAGCACTGCTGTAAGCCTGTGACCAGAAAGTCAACGAAAAGCAATGCCCTAAAGAGCCTAATGCTGGTTTGCCAGGTCTTAGAGTGGCTGATGAGACCATGTGCTGTGCCTGTGTTTCTCCAGCAGTGAGGTTGCACATGAAAGTCAACACAAGAGACAGAAGCTGTGTTTTCTATCTGTTTTTCTCTTGTTTTGTTTTCTAGGAAACAGGATCAGACTTTAACAGCTCCAGTCTGCCTTAACTAAGATATCCTCTTTTCCCCAAAAAATAATAGTTATTACCACCTACCAGCTAAAAAACTGTCAAACAAGGATGTTTTTCCTTCTAAAAATGATCTCCAGCTAAAGAAAACAAAGAATGTTGTTAAAATGGAAGCCTTAGTTAATATTTCATATGCTCTAACTAGTTTTTCATATTTTCCATATATTTAATAAAAGGTTAAAAGATCTGTAATGGTGTTTCCCCAGTACTAAGCAGGCTGAGGTTTCTGAATACCAGACCCAAACCTTTTGACACTGTTTAATGCTGGACAGTGACTGAATTATGTTAACACCTTTAACTCTTTGGCCCATATATTCCATTTAAATCAATAAAACAGTAGGGCTGTTTTATGTCACTATCCAACTCTTAATTTATCACTTTTTACTCCATTACAATGTATTTCACTGATAAGTACAGTGTCATTGAGTCCCTTCTTTATTACGGTTTCTATTACAGAAATTCATATTAGGTTTAATTACTATGTATCTGTTCAGTCCATTTGCCATATCAACCATGACTAGTCTTGTCTTGTCATGTTCAAGGATCTCTCCATATGGTTTTCTTTTGGCTTTTTCTCCTGTGTGAAAGGCCCCAGTAGGACAGTCTCACATAAGAAACTAATGTATGAGGCTGACAGCAACATGCCATTTGAACTTTTAACATCTAACTCATACATTTCTTTGACTTTCTGGTTCTTGTATAACTATTATCTGTCACTGGAATCAATATTTTTCCCTCTCCGCATGTCTCCAAGGAATGGGATTTTATGACACTCAGGAGAAATCCTGTCATACTGGAAGCTTAAAAAAACAGAGGCTCTGAATCCTTCTTTTGGGAACTCAAATCCTGCTTAGGGCACAAGAGAAAATGAGTTTGGTAGTTATATTCTAGTGCATCTTCACTAAACCAATACTCAATTTGGAATATTTCAGCACTATTGACTATGTCTGCTCAGGAAAGACTCAGAAATTAAATAGCAAGAGTAATTTTAAATTGGAATTGACGTGCATTGGCAAAGCTGTGTGGGAAACCTTTATAGCACTTACTTGAGCTAGTGCCAGCTGATGATATTGTGTTCAGAGGTTCAGCCACATACAAAACGTTGGGGTGGTGAGAACAGGCATGCAAATGCATGAGACCGGAAGCCACACTGAGGGAGAAATAAACAGAACAGTAAAAGCTGAAGAAAATAGAACATGCCTTTTCTGTTCATTCCTAGTGGAGGTGCGTATAGTATTGGATTGGTCTCACTTTAATGAGAACCGGTTGCAGGGTTGGGGAGGAAAGAGAAGTGATACTATTTCAGAAGTCATCTTAAATTTACCTGAATTTTGCTAATTAAAGATACTATACATCTTACTGGGTAAGAAACAGCTTTCCATTGCTACTTTTTGATTTTAATCTTTTTTACACGAAATAAGTCTGATGCAGCAAAACAGGCTATTTCCTAGCAATTGTAAACTTAGTTGAGTCACCCTACAGTAGGTGGCATATGTGATCTTATCACAGCTTGGCACAGTTCATGGCACCTCAGATTAAGAATTAAGGAAATGTATGCTTTGATGCTTGTTCACATGTTCCTGTAGGTGGCTTGTTGATGTAACAGTAGGATTTTTTATTTGAAGGTACATTAGCAAACACTTTAAAGGTTGGCTAAGCAGAAGGCTGGAGCATTAAGTGGACAGCTTGTTGTTTTCGTTTTTTTCCTCTGCATCTGATTTATAATATGGCATGCTGACTATGAGGATCTCAGACTTGTGCAGCCCCTGGGAATCCTGTTCCCACTGACTCAATGTCATGATATTTTCTCTTTGGCTGTCTGCTAGCAGCTTGCATAAGATAGTCAATACAATAAAGCTGTATGCTTGCTGCCTTTCCTCACTAAAGATGAAAGGCCTTTTTATAAAGATGGGAGCTTTGTGTGTGAAGGATTTATATGCTTCATACCTCTTCAAACTCATTGTGCCTCTTTGCTCACATATAAAAATCTCTGGTAATACAACATGATTCCAAGAGCATTGTTTTCTCCACCTAAGCATGAAAAAACTTAGGTTTATTTTGGGCAGAACCTGAGATGAAATAACAAACCACAAGAAAATAGCAGATAAATAGAAGGGGTCAGTTGTTTTAAAGATAGTGAGGGGGGAAATGAATTCATTAAATGCAGTTTAGGGATACAGTGAAATAGCAAAAGGAAAAAAATACAATAAAATTGTAGCTGCAATAAGTTAGGCGCAGTGGGCTAAAATGTAGCACATGTAGTAGGTGGGCTTTATACTAACTGTCTCAGTATTCTAAAGGGAGGAGGGCACGTGCTTCCTCCAGGAAGAGCAACAGCTTGCAGACCAGGTACGTCTCAGAATCCTCTTAGAGGCAAAAAAGGTCTGGGAATCATTAACACGTATGTTTGAAACTCCACTGGAAACTGGAAAACTACAGCAACTAACGCTGATACTTACAGGCTACCAAATCAGACCATTGACTTGTTGCAGAAGATGTAACATTTGACATGCCTATGGCTGCCACTCAGCTGGGATTGCCTTGAAGTGACCACCCAGCCAGCAGGGGTTACATGGCAAATGCATGGCAGTCAGCTAGATGGCATTTCTGTCTCCTCTTTGGTTGTTCTCCCTGCCAGATTTGGAGATAAATCCTGTGACAAATAGGGCAACTTTTGTGCCATATCTTTGGGATGCAAAACCATATTGTGTTCAGTGTGTGAATGTTTTATGTTTCCAGTGGGCCAAGAACTAAGAACTCCATGGAGGAATGGTTACGGCATCTCCTGCGGGAAGGAAAGCAGGAGGGGATGATTAAGGCAAATCACGCAAATTGTAACACCTCCAGAGAGGTACCGCCTCCTGGAGAGCTTGCAGACTCTGGTTCTTACTGGGCTTTCCAGAGACCAGCAGATAAAGAAACGACTTTTGGATAAATAGCCTGAGCTTAAACTACCACAGGGCCTTCATTTTGGTTCCTGATCTAAGGAGTGATGTGAACTTGTAACTGCAAGGAAAACCTGGTTGTGAGGTTTGAAGAACTGATACCTACCAGAGTCCTGGGTGGGAGTTGAGGGTGATCTCTGGCAAGCTTTCAAGCACGTGTGTAGGTTTTAATATGCGTTCTCTAATTCTTCTACCTGTAGAATAAATATGCTTGCTGAAAAGGATCTGTGGGGTAATTTGTAACTGCTGGCAATACACTGGTCATAGTCTGCAGAGAGAAAGCAAAGCCTGGCTTGCTGAAAATACCAGTGTAAGGCAGGGAGTTGTAGCTTTAAAGCCCCTGGTCAAAAGGGAATGAGCTGCAGGTCTCCATCCAGGAGAGGTGATGGCTGGGAGCCAAAAACCTTTAAGGAGCCATGGAGGGGGAGACAGAGGT
The DNA here is from genome assembly GCA_007922155.1 of Mesoclemmys tuberculata. Lineage (NCBI taxonomy): Eukaryota > Metazoa > Chordata > Testudines > Chelidae > Mesoclemmys > Mesoclemmys tuberculata. The sequence goes on along the minus strand of ML675649.1, from coordinate 23,797,360 downwards.
GCAGTTACCTTGGCACTGACAGGTCCTGCAGCCTGTTCTGTGAGGGAACAAACCCCCATCCCCAATGGGATGGTGTGAGTGATCACTCTCTTCCCAGGGATTTTACCCGCAGAGGGAATGATCCAGCCTGTGTAAAAACAAGATCCCTAACTTTTGATCCCAAATGCACTCCATGTTAAAATAAAGGCTCAGCCTCAGAGCATAAGTCTGTAATTACATGACAGGAGTGTTCTAATCATCCCCAAACAATCCTGATAAGTCCAGGGAACTCTGAGTTATGGTTAAAAATCCAAATATGTTCAAGCATGGAAATGCATGGTTTGGGCCTTCAAACAGCTTTAACTCTCCTGCAGGGACATCATACTATATCATTATGATAAAGCAGCTTAGTATTAATGGTTCCTGGTTAGTTTAGACTGATTTTTAAAGACAGTTTTGGGTTTTTTGCCCACATGGCTTCACTGCAGAGCCAAATTCAGGTTTTTGGGGTCCCCTACCAGTACATTGCCATTCCTCAACATGTTTGGATTTCACAGCCTGCTTTCAGTGAAGATGTGCTTATAAAAAACTTTCATGGGAGTAAAGCAAAGCTGCCCTCTGCGGGTGACCCCAGCTGTCACAAGGAGGAGGGAAACACTGACATGCATGTTCATAATAGCAGCTGTCATCCTTGCTAAGGGCAGCCTGTGACCTCAGTCCCATTGAGAACATAAGGAGATGGCAGACATTTTGAAAGAAGGCAATTCTTTATGGAATTCTTTGAAATAGAACATTCTTCAGCCTCTGCCCAAACAGAAACCTTTAGTTAGGAAGAATAACGGGGGAAGGGACCAAGATTTCAGTGGGTTTTAAATATATGGGATTTTGAAAAATCTCCATTATTCCATTAGTACTGGACCAAAAAATCTCTGGCTCAAGGTGCTTAATTTCTTAAAGGGCTCGCTTTAAAATTAATTTGAATGTTTACAAGTCAACCCTTAACTAGTCTTAATTCCCCAAAAGTTCATCCTATACTCAGAGTAAGTAGTCTTATTTTTGGGAGGATATCCTGCATTTTATACATAACAAAGGAATTTTAATCCCTGCTATGTTGAGTTTTTCCCTGAGTTGAGTTTTTCACTTAACTGGAGCCTCCCTAATTGTATGTTATCTAGTGACTCAGAGAATTTCACAAGATGCCAGTTACCTCTTTCTGTGAAGATAAAGACTTGATTACTTCTTTATAAAGCCATTCTCCTTTGAATCATTCTCAAAATGAAGTGCCTGAGGATTTTTGCTGCTGCCAGAAAAACATCTACTAATATTAAATCTGCTGCTCTGAAATAATTCCCGTTCGCCTGTGTAATCAATAATTAAATGCCATTTGAATGTAATCTATTATGTGTATTATCTTTGTGCAGTAATGAAACATTCAGAACTTTTATAATATTTCACAGCTAATTTCACATTACCCCTCTGGTGTAGATAGGTTCATTGTTTGTTTTTTAACAGTCAAAAGGGACCATTAGGTTCATCCAGTCTGATTACCTGCATAACACAACCCAAAGAACCTCATCCAGTTTCTGAATCAAGCCCTGAACTTCTGTTTCAGCTTTGGGTTATTTTTTATAAAGATATTCAGTCTTGACTCAAAGTCTGTAAATTATAAAGAATCTTCTACATCACTAAACAAGTTGTTCCAATGGCTAATTGCCATTAGAATAATGATAATTTAATTACTGTTAATTAAAAATTGTCTTATTTCTAGTCTAAATTTGTGTAGTTTTAACTTCTAATCACTGCATCCTGTTATAGCAGTCTTTTTCTGTTACATTTGAAAGAGTTGTTTACTATCAGCAATCTCACCCCTATGTATACAGACCATGATGAGATCACCCCTTAAATGTCTTTTGGGTAAGCTAATTAGACTGAGCACCTTAAGTGTGTTTGTCAAGACCTCAAATTATTCTTGTAGAACTTCTCTGAACCATTTCCAATTTTTCAACCTCCTTTATCATCATAATACCCACTTCTTATATAGAACTTTTAGGCTTGGGACCAGAGCTGGACACATTACCATAATGGTCTCACTAATGCCATATACAGAGGTCATACAACCTCCCTATATTTACTTGATATTCTGCTACTTATACATCCAAGAATCATGTTTACCATTTTATGTACAGCATCACACTGGGAGCTCATAATCAATTGCTCATCTACCGTTATGCATAAATACTTTTAGACTCATAGACTCATAGGTCAGAAGGGACCAATATGATCATCTAGTCTGACCTCCTGCACAAGGCAGGCCACAAAACCCTACCCATACACATTTATAACAACCCCGAACCCATGACTGAGCTATTGAAATCCTCAAAAGTGAGATTTGAAGACCTCAAACTGCAGGGAATCCATCAGCAAGCGACCCATGCCCCACGCTGCAGAGGAAGGCGAAAAACCTCCGGGGCCTCTGCCAATCCGCCCTGGAGGAAAATTCCTTCCCGACCCCAAATATAGCGATCAGCTAAACCCTGAGCATGCGGGCAAGACTCACCAGTCAGCACCCAAAAAGGAATTCTCTGCAGTAACTCAGTTCCCATCCCATCTAACATCTCTTCACAAGCCATTGGCATATCTATCAGCAGTAGTCAAAGATCAGTCAATTTCCAAAGTAGGTTGTTCCATCATACCATCTCCTCCATAAATTTATCAAGCTCAGTTTTGAAGTCAGCTAGGTTTTTTGCCCCCACCTCTCCCCTTGGAAGGCTATTCCAGAACTTCACTCCTTTGATGGTTAGAAACCTGCATCTAATTTAAAGTCTATTACACTTTCTGTTCTTACATGTATCGCTATGCATTTGGCTGTATTAAAATTCATGTTGCTCAAAGGAGCCCAGGTTATCAAGCGATCCATTTCTTTCTGTATAACTGACTTGTGCTGAGCATTGTTTACCATTACACTGATTTTTTTTGTATCCTCTACAAATTTTACCAGTAACTTTATATTTTCTTCCAGATCACTACTAGAGATATTGAGTAGCAGGTACGTAAGTATTATAATTCCTATGATACTGGTGTGGGAGAGAGAAATTAGACACACAAAAGGTCAAACGACTTGCCCAAGGCAGTGCTGGAATAGTTTCAGGCTTCCAATTCTATGCTCTAGCTAATGCTATTTCTCTGTTCTATCAATACCATTTAACCAAACAAGACCTAACTAAAATGTTAATATGCTATATATCTATATAAAAGAATCTTTTTAATCTTGTGAAATAGTTGCATCAATTAAGATTTTGTTCTTGTGTCTCACAGCCAGGCACATTAAGGTTCAGTTAATACAAAATTCACATTGCTTGAGGTTCTGCTACCTACTTCCATTACTGTCATTTCCTGATTTATTTGATTCCTCCTTTCCTTCCTCCCTCTCCTTAGTGAACAATTTGATTCTTGGTATATCTGATCCCTCAGAAGACCTACAACAGTGTGGAACTGGCAGGCTAATTCGTTTTCTGTTTATAACACTTTATCATCTGTAACTAGCTGAGGAACTTGGCTTATGAAAGAGTGAAATCAACAAAGCTTTGGCTATGTGTCATGTCAAATTATATTTTTGCATTTCAGTGGCCAGCATTTTTGTGCCTTTCCACTTTCTCAATTATTCTGGCCTCATAATAACTCAGGAAAAACCCCGGTGCAATCAGTTCTTAAAAGAATATATTAGGATGAGGGCTGCCTTTTTGATAAATGTATCGTTTAATGGATATCCATGGCTTTGTTAAGGAAACTCCATTCAGATTAATTGAATGAAGTAAACTCCTTTCCTAGCAACAAATCCACGTGACCTTTCACTTGTGCAAAATGTTCATCAGATTGATTCAATAAAACAAGATTGCTTTTGAATTATTTAAGATCTCTCTTGATGTGTTCTCAAAACAGATAGGTCAATCTAAGTACTATTGTGCTCGGTTGTCAAATTGAAATTTCATTTGAACTCCTCTGATAAGTACTTTATTGACAATTCTAGACTTTTTGTGCAATCAAAACAAAATACAGTTAGTAAACAGTCGGTCAGAGTTGACTTTTCCACTTGACCAAACAATCATTAGATACAGTCAACTAAATGTTCTAAACAAGTCCTAAAATAAACTGGGAAATTATGAAGTTCATTTGGGAGCGTTTTTTATTTCATTAATCTGACAGAGATTCTGAAAACTGATGGTGATGGGTGCTATTTGAAAAACTTGAGGAGAGTTTGGCTTTGCCCATGTAGGAAACCCAATATTACCTCAAGACAGAAGATTTGTAGGCATTTTTAAAAGCTAGATTCCAAATTGAGGCCTGCAGTAATCAGGTTCTACTCATTAACGTCATTTGACCTCATTACATCCAACTTGGATTTAGCCCTAACTCAAATTTATTGTATAACTCTGTTTCAGAGGAAAAGCTGACTACGTTGTAATTTTGAGACACCAAGAAAATTAGATATCTTCTTCCTAGTTTTGATTTTATTAGGAATAGTACATATGGACACAGAAGGATTAGTTTGTTTAATGGAAGCAATCTGGCATGGAGTAAGCAAGGTGACTAATGGAGTGCTTCTGGGTCGATGTGATGAACAAGTTTGTTAAGTTCATGCATTAGTGACCTGAAAGGATGACTGTGCAGTAAAGTGAAGAAGGCAGCCAATGTTACAACTCTGCAGGAGACTTGTTAATACAAAGGAAGAGAATGAAATTCAGAATAACTTGAATAAATAGGATGATGGACACATGAGAGTGTAGTTAAATTGGTGGGACAGGCTCCCATCTTGGTCAGGAAGGGGTTAAAGAGCTCCTCTGGGCACAATCAGCCCCACCTGTGGGATGCACTTAGAGGGTCAGCTCCTTAAAAGGCGGGATCCAACCCCAGTAGAGGGGGTCATGCGGAAGGACCCAGAGGTAGAAAACAGAACTCCCTAGCCTCCCAGAGAAGTGATTGCTTACCAGAAAATGGCTGACAAGCCTCTTCCACCTTGACCTTCTGCAGAGGTAGAGGGATTCTCTTTACTGTTTCATTAGATTTTAAGAGGCTCAGACCAGGCCTCTCACACTCAGGGGGTTAGGAACCTGAACCCATTCACAGAGACTGTTGCCTTGGAGAAACAGTGAGCCCAGACTGTTGTCAGCTGCAGGGTTATTTTGTATGCCTCTTCTCCATATTAGACTGTGGCCATGCCTTGAAGGAGGGGAGTTGCCTCCCTGAGACGTACATCTGGGAGACTGTATCCTGCACTCCAAACATGTGTTACAGGCTTAGAGAGATGTTGAGGATGAGAAAGAAACCCACTCTCCCTCCATGGGGGTGCTCTCGAGGTACAAACTGTGACATAAAATAGTAGCCCCAATCCTCCCCTACTCTAGGGTACAAAGTATCAGGAAAGCAGGTGTAATTTCCCACAGAGCTGGCATACCACACTTGTGCCTGACTTCTAGAGCTGTACCAAGGACAGTGTGTCTCAGGAAATAGCCTAATGGATCCAGAGGTAAAATATGAGGCAAGAGAATACTCACTCTCAGTATCCGAATCTGACCCCCCAGTATTGTAACTGTGCCCTCAACAAACATATACTTTAAAACTCTGACTAGGAGAGAGATTTCAGTGGTAGTGGTAGATAAAAGCCTAAAAGCTACAGAACAGCACTGAAAAACTCTGTATAAGTAGGGGCAATGTTAAGAACACTTATCTAGCACTGAAGACTACAACCATGTGCTCTTATAGTCCCCTTGTTAACAAGAATCCCTCCCATCCCAGGGCTCAATTTTGTTGCAACCCATGAATTGGTGTCATCTGCTCTCCCCCCATACCCTTTTTTCAATCTTCAAAAGGAGGTGATTGCTTTCCCCGGACCCCCTGAGAGGAGGTTTGGTACCCAGGAGAACGAGGCAGATCCTCGTACTTGCTCACATGGACACTTCCCATGCTACCAGGTTGGTTTGCATATTCTCATTTCCTCTTTCAGGGTTTGGGTCTGTGACCAAGTATCAGCTACTTGAGACACAACTGGGCAAATAAAAGCAGTTGTGGGGTATACTGGGGGAAAACATTGTTTTCCATTGAAAGCTTGGGTCTGCCATGTGTTCAATTATTCATCAGAGGATAAGTCATTAGAGAGCACAAATTAATAAGATGCTTCAAATCAAGAGGAATCTCTAGCTGTTGAAAGCATCAGGTACCCGGGTGCAATCCTGCTGTTGTCCAACTTATATTCGCAATGACTGTAGAGAGGTGCAGATAAATTTACCTGAGAATTTACCTGGGATCTATGTGCTGAGTTACATCTTGTACAATCATCTACGATTTCGGGTAGATGATGGTCATTCATTGGATGAGCATGCCAATAAATTTTCTTCAAGAGGTTTGTTTTCCATTTGGGTTATCTGGCAGAATTTGGCAAGAAAAGATCAAGGAATTTGTTGATGTTCGTGTGGTGGGAATCCCTTACAGTAGAGGATGACAAGGCATGAATTCCTTTTCCACAATTCCTAACAGATTTGGGAACAGGAATCCCAAGGTCAGTGGACAAAAGGCATGGAGCAGTGGTGTGGGGATGTCACCATCATGCACAGCTCTATGCCCTCCATGATAAAACATGTTCCTCACCAATACTGATTTGGTTTGGGAGATGCAGCATGGATGTCTTGTGTCTTTAGAATCAAGGGTATGTGGTGAAGTAAATTGTTTCTACAGCAGGGAATACTGAATGCTGGGGAACACTGAAGTTTGAGTAATTTTATTTCAATAAAGGTTGCAGCCTTGACTTTTAATCCAATTACCAGTGTGCTGCATTTTCTTTCCTTCTCATCCAGAGCGGCATCAGTAAAAGCATGTTGTAAAAATGCAGAAGATAAAACAGAGGTCACACCAAATAGCTCACAAACTTTTATTATTTTCTAAAGCAAAGAGACCTAAATTCTCTAGTCTCCCTGAATGAATAGAAAGAATAAAACAATGAGTAGCTGTACAACATGAAGGGGGGGGGAATGATAAGGGCAGATGTTATAAGGGTATATAAGCAAGTGACAAATGCAGGAACAAAAGACATTGGAGAGTAACACAGTGAATGATGAATACATAGGATTGGTCTAGGTGTTAAGATATATTTCTTTTGGCATTGCTTCACCTTTTTCTCATGATAGATACCTAGTATATAGCATTGCTTCACAATTCTAATGTATGTGCCAAATAGTGTCAACATGCTAAAAAAAATATACAATAATGATATACTTGTGAGTATGCAAATATCTCATTCAATTAATTTGCATTAAACTTCACACATGCAGCTGTACAAAAGCTGTGCAAAAACATCCACATGCCTCAAATAAGAGGATTCTTTTACTAGGACTCTCAGAAATAAAATCGGCAAATGTCCTAAGCATGGTGACTTTGTTACAATAACAATGAAGTTCACAATAACGATTCCTAACAAGCCTTTAGAAGCCTCTGCTGCCTCTAGACTGCCTCTTCTGCTCTTATACAATCTCTTTTTCTCCTAAGCCTGGTCCCCTCTGACCTCAGGCTATATTTGCCTTTCTTGTACTCTGCAGTTTATGGAAGTGGCCATTGAAGGGGATGAGGAGGGAGTTAAACAGGGCCCGGTAATGAGCCAGCTGGCTTATTAAAATATGTTTTCTTCTTATGTTTATGTGACGAGATCCAGAAATGTGTGGAGAAATGCTTCAATACTGAGGCCTCCATGGAAGTCACAAAACTATGTCCCCCTTAGTTGATAATTCAGTCTTAATAGAAATATGGTAGATACATAAGATACAGTTAACTAGGTAACTAACAATGGCAAGATGGGTTCTAGGAAGAAATGGAAAAATAAATCTCCACCCACTGAGCCAGAGTAATCTATAATACAGTTAACTGCATATAATGAGGTGGTATCTATAAACTATAAAACAGATTCAAACACAACCCTTGGACTATACAGATATGGACGTCCACGATACTACAAATTAATATCTACAGAAAGTACAAGGTCAACTGGCTCAGAAAAAAAAAAAACATCTAAATATCTGACCTGAACATACACTGCTTTGAGATTTAAAAGAGTTAGTTTAACTTTTAAACAAATGTGCGAAATTCTGTACTTTATTTTGGCCAGGACTGCAACAGAAATAAAAGCTGTTCGGAGCTATCTGAAGAGTGATATCCCATTTGTGTAAAAGGACAACGCCTGCTCTCCTTTCCCCTACACACATCTGTAGTAGTACCACTGCACATGGGTTGGCATGGCAGGATGCTGAGTGGGAATCCAACAGTGGCTCTATCACTGTATCTCCACTGGCTGTCTTCCCATGTGGAGGGGTGATGCAGCGGCATGCAAACTTCTTTAACCTGGTTGTCAATCCTATACTCCACTCCTGACTTAGACTTTACCTCGATTTCCAAGTTGCTAAGTGGTATGTAGAGTCCTATGCTGGCCCTCTGCACGGAGATGAGTTTCATGGAGGGGGTTTCATTTGGAATGCATACTTTTATTTTGGTAGCTGAGCAATTTTGATCCTGAGAAGACAAATGTTTATATTTCCCAAGTGTCCAAATGATCAACGAGACTTGCAACAAGAATCTATTAAGCTGAATACTATGGGTATTTAAAGTAGCTGAATACCTTAATGATATGTAATCTCTGCAGCCATGCAACTTTCAAACTAAAATAATTCTGAGGTAATTAAATCTAATCATGTCAAAGACTAAACTGATTGTCTGCAGGAGCCAGGAAAGGTTTTATTTCTGCCACATAAAATTACTGGTCAGTTGGCTGCTACTCTTTTTGTTGGGGAGTAAGAGGGAAGAGATGAGGGGTGTCACCTTCCTTTGAAGCCTAAGGTATTGACCGCTGTCAGAGACAGGAGGATACTATACTGGAAGGCTGTATGGTCTGATCTTTTACAGTAAATTCTATGTCTCTTATCAGTGGGGCAAGTGTTTGCATTTATTTCAGCCTTCTGCATAGTGATGAAGAACAAGCTCATCAAACACGTGGACCTTCAAGGGGCTTTTTTGGTCTATGATCATCACGTTTGCTACAACTCTTAATTTACAAGCTACATTCTGTACTTCATTTTGTAACTGCATTTTCCTCTTAAGTCTTTCAGACCTGTGATTTCTGGCTAGAAGAGCCCCTGCAATGCCAGAACCAGGATGATATCAATGGATTTACTTTGATGTTTAATATTTAAATGTAACTACTGTAGCTGAATGCTTTCCATTTAAACACACGCTTTTCCTCTGTGCAGCAGAATAACCTCTATTCAGGGCAATCAGATGAGAATTCACCTCCTGGGCGTGATCCAAACATAACGACAGATTAACTTTGCCCTATCAGCGTGTGCTGATTTGCAACTGTTAAGAGTCAGTGCCGTGAAAACGTTTAACCTGATCAGTCTTGAAAGAAGTGCATAGTAGAACATGGGAACTAAATCACTCTGCCTTCTTATTGCGTCTGTTCTGGTAGCATACTATGTTTATACACCCATTCCAGAGAATATTGAGGAACGCTGGAAGCTGATGCTAATAAATGCTGGCTTTAGAACTGTAGGACATGTGGTAAGTTTAGAATTTTATTTACTTCAGGTACTTATGTATGAAATTGAGTTCAAGTAATGTATTTATGTGGAGAAAAGAAAAACGCAGAAGAAAGAATATCAGGGTCTGGTTAGGGAATATCCAAATTATATCTAAGAATACCTGAAACTAAGCACGGAACTGTAACCCTGACACTAAATAAAAGATTAGAGAAAAGTGAAATCTGTAAACATGAATCTATAAAATATATGTATCTACAATACTAGAAATATAGAAATATATATATATTGGAATGCAGTTGAGGAAGTGCAAACTTGTCGTTGATTTGTAATTTACAATACTGCATAGCTAAATTCTTGCTCCTTGTTTTTTTTTTCTTCTCACTTGAGCCTAACTAGAAATACTGTATCAGACTTCGGGAGAAGAAAAGCGAGAGGCGCGTTTAAATATGGCACAGCACTAGCGAGTTACATAGTCCATGCGTGCATGGGTGAGGTTATGAATAAGCACAGCTAATTATAGAAGCGCTAATGTAATCAATCACAGATAAAGCTCACAGATTCCTAATCACTTTCCTTCGGTCCTGATGCAAAGGGTAATGTGTGATAACGAGCGAGGTGGCGAACTAAGCAGCATAGAGCCATGTACAGCCGTCTGGAAATGATTGCAGTAGCAATGCAGTTATGTCTATACAGGACATATCTGAATATACTCCGATGTCCTCCTGGGCGTTTGTCTCTGTTACATTCTTGGCTTATTTTAGTCATATGGTAGGCAGTCATCCCTAGCTTGTGCAGTCCTGGCTTGCACACAGTGTGCAGCTAACGGGGCTATTCTGCCTCTATGGCGAAAGAGCAGGGCTGTAGTTTCCAAGGCTGGGTAGCCAGACCCGTGGAAGTGTCGCATGGTTCGCGAAACGTTCATCTGAAACTTCGGCTGGGCTCCGCCGCGCCCTGGCTGGGAACCAGCGCAGGCCGATCTTTTCTAGACACGCTGTGGGCCCGGCCCTGAGGGCTGGTGTTCGTGGGGAGAGGCGCGCGGGAGCACAGCCAGCGCCGTCGGTGAGGCGAGCTTTCCAACTCAGCCAGAAAGGTGAAGCGGCGCGTGCGGCGGGGCTTAGGCTCCAAGCCCCGGGCTCCAGTTCCAGACGGGCTCCCTGTTCGGGGGAGGGGCAGTGGCAGCGCGGAGTCTCAGCCCTTTGGTGCCAGCTGGGGACGCTTGGCTATGGTTTGCAGAGATGGTTTGGCGCTGCACGACCATCCGTCTCTGTCGCTGACTTCGGCAGGAGCTGCTGGTGCATCTCCGCTCTGGAAGCCAAGCGCTGCAGGTCTCGATTTGGTCACCCCAAATCATTGTCCCATTCCGGGCACTTTGGCCTCGCGGAGTAAGTTTGGGGTGGTTGGGAGCCTCTTCTCCGTGTTACCCGGGCAGTGATGTGTGGGATCTATCCTTCCATTCATTGTAAAGAAATTGGACTATGCCCTTGGTGGCGCTTGGTTTTGTTTCGGTCTCTGTATCTCATTCACCCAGCACTAGCTTGTCTGATCTACTCCACGTTGTGCCCGTGTGCAGGATAACTCTCATTTACCTTATGGGCTTTGCAAGCCTGAAAACCTCGATTAGAGACCCCCTCCTCCCGGGAGGAAATCTCCATTGTGAGCTGATCTCAAGTTATCTCACATGTAGGAGGGAGTGACTAGGGTGGCTGCAAAACTTTCCCAATGTGCAAGTATTGCTATGGTATCATTTCATTATGGGTTTGTTTAGGGTGAGCAGAATGTGAAAAGTAGGGACACTTTTTTCCCCCAGGAGGTGGGGGTATAAGACAAAGGTCTGTGTAAGACAAAGCCCTCATATTTGGACATCTGGTCACCCTAGATTTGTTCGTCATGCACCAGGTCAGTTTGAGGTCTGATTGGTGAGGGCTAAGAAAGAGAGGGGATGACGAATATTCAGTTCCCAGACATATTATTAAAGGAATTTTTTTTGTGTCCAAGGAAAAAAAGACATGAGAGGCTACTTCACAGGTTCCATTGTGAACAGCTAATACTAAGGGTCCACTTGTGTCTTTTATGTGCATTCCATGCATTACTGTACTGTCTATTAAGATGTGATTCTGCCTCTGAGGGAGCTGGTCCTTACCCATTTGGGTAAGATTACTAACATAAGAGGGAAACAGCTGTGTTCAGGGAGTACGTCTTTTTTGACAAAGTCTGTAGGCACATTACAACACGTTACAATATCAGTTTGTTTCAGGTTGGGGTGACTCTTGACATGCTTGATAGTGTCAGTTGAAGATGCTCAAGAGTAGAATGTCAGGTAGTGAAAGTCAGGACAGATGGGCATTAGCAGAGCTTTATGGTGATGTTCAAATAGTGTTTGCTGGTATTTTTAGATCTTTGCTTTTATAAGTAATGTATTCACTCAATATTTAACAAGAAATTCTTTCTGGTAGATCATTCTGTTGGTGTGCCCTAAAGCTCTGCACAGAGCTCTTTGTAAAGCTGATGACTACTCAATTTGACATGGATGATTTCAGTGACTCTGCCTGGGCCCTGAGTATGAATGAATCATGTGCAATAAAATGGGGAAAAAGCAGAATGGTCTAGACTCAGAGGACTGTGAGTCAAGAGATCCTGAGTTTCAATCCTGGCTTTGCCACTGACGTACTCTGAAGCCTTGGGCAAATCATGGGTTAATCTCTCTTTGCCTCCGTTCCCTCATCTGTACAATAGGCATCCTATCTACCTCTCAGGACTAAGGTGGATTAATCAGTTAATGTTTGAACAGTACTTAAAACATAGAGAACTATATAACTGTTTATAATGTAACAGAAACACATACCATGGCCTTTTCAAATGGAAAGGTTTTCTCTCACACATTAATTGATTTCTATACCATGTCTGACATACAATGCATAGCCTAATATTCTTTGTCTGGTCACTTTTATCCGACATGCTAAGAAAAATTAAGAAACGGGAATTGTTTTAAAAGTGGGGAGAAAATAAATATTTATAATTCAAGACATTAGTGCATAATTACACATATGTTGCAACATGCAGCTGAAGCAAATCATGGCCCCCTGACAAACTCATTGGATTGGAGGGGCCCAAAATTCCATGAGAAACATCGTCTACCTCTAACCTATCCCAAACTTCTGTAGCATTCTAGCTTGATGATCAGTTTATTACAAGGATGGGCCATAAGTAATGTTTCCAGAACAGGGGTGTGTGTTTTGGGGGTAAATTAAGACGGTAGAAGGTACGGGTTTAACGTTAACCTAGAAGAGAAGAAATCTGCAATATATCCCAGCCTGGGAAGTGATAAATGGGAGAGCTCTTTAAAAGGGGCTCAAGTTGTTATGATGACAGTGTTTTGGGTGGCATGATGAAATAGCATACACAACAGTGTGCATCACTATAGCCCACAGCTAACCAACATCATAGAAATACTTGAGCCTGTTTAAGTGGGACACCAAGAAACCCCTGCACCGGCAGCGTTGGCAGCACTCACAAGCCCTGGTAATGCATTCTTATTTTTAAGCAGGTACTGTAGAGTGTTTGACAGGAAGAAATTCATGCACATACTTAGCTCCTATTAATCTGTGGGAATTGTTTTCATCTAGTGCACGATTCTGCTTTCTCCTTTGAACTCTCATGTACTCTAGCAGGGACAAGCCCCCAGAAATCAGAGAGAATAAGCATTGCTTCAACTAATGCTGTGTCTTATTTTCATTTTTAAAGTGGTATTTATGAAGGATGTTGCATTAACAGCGCTCGAGACTGAAGACCTCTCTCCATAGAACTGGTCCAGTGCTGGCACCAATAGTGCAGATTTTCTCGCAGCAATTAGCCAGATTATGATCACACAAACAACAGTGCAAATCTGGAGGGATTTTGTTGCCTTTAATAGTTTCTCTGGATTTATACCAGTATAAATTAGATCTGAAACTGGCGGTCTTAAACCTGTTCTGGATGGGAAAATCTAGAAGCAAGAGGGTAAACTAATTTACTCAATCCTTGGCCTTGTTGATGACTGCGTAAGGGTGCCCCTTGTGATGGTGGCTTTTGTGATTAGGTCTCCTGACTACTATGAACTCAAGAGTAACCACTTGGTCTGATGAACAATACTCTATGCTTGGTGTCAAAAGCAGTCTTTCGCACTGTAGTGTTTTGGTCCTCCGGGGATGGCTAACAGCAGGAATGGATGCTTTGTACTGGCAGAAATGCCATTTTATAGCCATTCTGAATAAAGAAGCAATCCACTGAAAAGTCTTTTTACGTATTCCTCTTTTTCCTTTAGGATTACTACTGTAAATCCCCACCAAGCTCACTTAGTGTGTGCAGCTGGGCTGCCATATGATCAGATGGCAATGATTTATGGTTACTTAATCATGGATCTGAATTTGAAGAGGTGACCTAATTTGAAAGGCTATCTGTCTTTTTTGAGCCTTCCAATCTCTTTTTTTTATTTAAAAAAACAAATAGGAATTGCATCAAATGCCAAGATAAAAGGATGAATGAAGCTGTGAAACAGCAAACTTATGTATTTCCTCTCTTCCTTACAAATATAATGGGGAGTTCTGCTGTGTCTTGTGTAGTGTGTGCTTTCCCAAGCCCAAATTGTGCAAGGATTTCTTTGGTTTCAGGTTTCAATGGCCACATCCTCAGATGATGTAAATTGGCTTTGCTTCACTGAAGTCAATTCCTGAGCATGGTTTGCCACATATACTGTTTCACATATACCTGGACACGTTGATATGGCTTGCTGTCAAGTCTTAAAATCAACACCATTCAGTTCCAGTTCTCACCTACTTTAAGAGTATTAAAAGGATGCTGCAATGGATATAAGAATTCTCAACTAAAGTGGGAGGTTTACATCTCCATTTTGTTATGAAATCCACACTAGCAGGCACATGTGTCTGTCCAGAAACCCACTAATTTCAGTGGGGCTCTCTTTGGTCACAGGGTTCTAATTGTGTGGAGATCACAGGATGGGGAACTTAGTTTGCTCATCTATATGTTAATATCAAGAATAGTCTTCCAGCTCCAAGCTATTTCATAGCAAAGTTGGGGTGTGATCTCTGGGAACACATTGGATGTGGTGTGTTGCTGTACAGAGCTTTCTGTCTGTTTTCTCTCAGTGTAATAAAGTAATTGTGTACAAGGGTTAAGTCAGGGTGTATAAGCAACATAAAGTATTGTCAAAAGGTTTTGCTAAAGAGGAGTTTTTGTTTTCAGAGTAATCTCCATTTTGTCAAACATTTTTCTTGGCTTCAGGACTTTGATATTTTTTCCCTTGGACACTAGAGTTCTTTATTCTGAGTTCTCTTCAGCCTTTCTGGTAAACTGACTGCTTATTCAGCTATGTGGATTTCATCTTAAAAGGACACCTTGAACCTGAAATTTTCAGTGAAGAAGAACCAGAACAATTTTGGGTAGTGCACATGCCAATTTTAGGGGCTTTATGATCAGAGTTCTTGATTTTTAAAAGTATTTTTTTTCTTCCCTGTTGCTGGGTTGAAAAATCCACACACAAAAAGGAAAATCCATTTTGTGGTATTGGCAAACTGTGAAAGTAAGTATACACGTTGTGACCCGTCCGTGCCCAGGGTAGCCCACTGATAATGCCAAGGTCAGGGCAGGCTGTAAAAGGAGAGCAAATTCTCCAAGCACTGGTGGGTAACACTCAAGTCAGACTTCCCAACCAGTCACAAACAGTGCTTCTGATTCTCCCACACTGGTTATCAAGAAGCCCCTGTGCAAATACACACAGCCCCCTTTACTGCATCTCAGTCTCTGGCTCCCAAACTGACACTAGGTCCAGTAAAGAGACCAGTTATTTAAACTCTGTGCTCTTTACTGAAAGATTCCCTCTGATCCCAAAGGACCAGCCACAGTACCAGTTCACTGTAAGTTTGGATCTTACCCAAAATACCATGCTGCCAGCCAATCCTTTAGTAACTAAAACTAAAGGTTTATTAATAAAAGAAAAACAAACAATAAGAGAAATGTTAAAGGTTTAAAGCAATCAGATACATACAAATGATTTGAAAGTCCATATACATCAGGTTTCTAGAACAATTGTGGAGTTGCAGGCTTGTATAGTCCTTCTGGTATACATCCAGTACCTGGATGGGTCTAAGTCAGGGGTTGGCAACCCGCGGCTCCGGAGTCGCATGAGGCTTTTTTGATAGTAAAGGTTGCCAACCCCTGGTCTAAGTCCTTCAGTTCAGTTGCAAAGTGTGTTGATACAGAGGTGTGTCCGCAGCTGTACAGGAACAAAGACAAAATGGTTTCTGTGGTTTGATCTTATATACACTCTGTCACCAGCCATGTGGCTTGTGGAACTTTACAGAAACCCAAATGAGTCCAGAGTCACATGGGCCAATCCTGGTAACTCTTCAGGTATGCCTTTAGTTTCTTCCTGGGCCTTCGGCTTCTGTAAAGGTCTTGATGGGCCATTAAACGGGCTATTGTCCTGCGGCCTCTCTGTCTGTGGTGTCTTTTACAGCACAGTTTGAAATATAGATATATCAAAGATCTCCATAACTTTCCTCACACATTACACATGAACACAAATATTATCTTCTTACTCAGCACATTATAACCTTTCTAACAGCACCTGACATGGTATGTCTCACATGAATCACTGATTTTGACATACTGATGTCAAATAACACAAATGCCCCCTCCCCCCCGCCCCAATCTAGTTCGCATGACACACGTGCAAAAAGTAAGCAAACTGCAAAAAATGGAGGAAATAATAGCTGTCAATAATAGAAATTTCTGGTGTTAGAATAGTAGTATGGACAGAAGTTTTCAGATACAAGTGACATGTTTAACTGATCGCCATTGAAACCTGAGGAAGTGGACTGACCACTATAATTCAGTAAAAAGGCTGAACGCTTCTTGAGATTTAAAAAATATCAACAAGGAATAGAAACATCACAGCCTTGGACCTAAGAAAAATTCTCAAAAACATACGATAGGCCAGATTTGTAGTAAGTTAATGGAGTTACACCAGTGATCAATTTGTCCAACTGTATTGACTTTTAGGGAGGTTATTAAAAGGGTGGTGTGTACATGGAAACTGTATAATGTGTATGACTATACAGTATGGGAGTGGTGGTGATTGTGTTTATATACATTCAACTGACCTAGAAATACACAAGATAGAAAATAAACATTGTTCTGCATACACCCATAAACACTTGCAATACACATGGATACATTCTCTGATTCTCAGTTGCCTCCTATTGTTTGTGTAGGTTGAATATGAAATATTAGATCTTTGTTTCTGAAACAAAATATAATTTACATTGTCATGTTATCTAAAATTTTTATATTTACAACACAGTCACTAAACTTCCCTAGAAAAACACTAGTACTGTTTTTCTGAGGGTTGGAATGATTAATTTTAATGTCTTGCTAAGAAGGAAGAAATCGTGTCAAATCAGCTGCAACATAGCTTTATAAATGAAAAGTGAAAGGTCAAAGGACCTGAGACATGAAGTACTACGAAAAGCAACAGGCAGCTTGACACCAAAAAATAATTTCCCTTTGTTTCTAATTTTATGCAGCCACTTGCGGTGCTGCTGCTTTTTCTGAGGGAGCTGAGATTACTTTAATTTTCATTTTTACTGAAAAAAGCAAAAATGGAGACACACAAACCTTTTAACTTTTCGTAATAAATGCCTGAAGCACAGCGGAATGCATTTAACTGTCTGGCACTTTGTATTTTCAGAGACAAAAACAACACCATTGACTTTCTAATAGCAAATAAGAAGCTAAACAAGGCAAGTGTGAAGGGACACATTTTCAGATCTTGAGTTGTTTTGTGTTTAGGGGAGGATGTAGATTTGGAGCTGGGGTATTCCTGCATTCCAAATTGGCTTTGATGCTCACGTCTTCCTCAGTTTAATATGGTACTTGTCTATTTTGAGCTATGGTGGTTCATCTTTAAAGCTCTTTGATGGAAAATGCTATAGATATGTTCAATGTTATTATGGCTATAATAAAGTATTTGATAGGCTGAAACGAAAAAGAAGATGCCTCTAGGTTTCTGGTTGGAAGGAGAAACTAGAGAAATTCAGACTAGTAATGCGGCACAATTTTGAAGAATTCTTAACCATTGGAACAACTTACATAGGGACGTGATGGATTCTCCATCGCAAAGTCTTTAAATCAGTATTGGCTATCTGACTAAAAGCTCCAAAATGCTATAGCTCAGAAGTTATTGGCCTGATGCAGATCTTACTGGGTGTGGTTCTCTGGCCTGTGTTACGCAGATCAGACTAGATGATCATAGTAGTCCCTTCTGGCTTTCCAAATATATGGATTTGTGTACACTTATATTCACTTCCTTCTTACCACCTCCGTTAAATGGGCAAGTGACAGCTATGAGAAAGGAAGCACGTACATTTTAAGCTAAAAGTACTCCTGGATGTTTAAAGATGGGGGAAGATATTTTTGCATTGTGACACACAAGTTCTTCCCATTAACATGACATGAATGTCTGGAGAATATTTTTTCCACATTTGGAGCAGAAGAGAGAAGTCAGCGTTACGTTTTCATACTGAACTTTTCTACCAGGAAGTTAGTGATGGGTTGAGAAGGCTTCTCAAAATTCTGCTATAATGTCACCATTATTCAAACTCTAATAAATGAACTTTGTACACATACTTCTACCATTCTGCTTAATTAAGTGCATCCTTATGTTCTCTTTCAGATGACTTTTACTTTGTAAGGATTATCTTCAAATCACTGTGCAGGGTTTTGTTGTGGATTTTCCATTGTGAACTGTTTTGACATTGCACGGGATGTTTATCATTCCCTGGATAATGTCACTGTATGGGCATTTAGATGAAGGACCTGATCTGTAAAGGTATTTAGGAACCTAAAGATGTAGATATGCCGTAGAGGGATTTTCAAAAGGACCTAAGCACCTTTTTTTTTTTTTTTTTTTTTTAAAAAGAGTCTGTCCTGTACTAATTTAACATCTCTTCCAGGGCTTATGTTGAGTCATGTGATTATTGCTAGAAATTGAATGTAAGTTAGTCATTGTTTGGTTGTAAATTCATTGAAGTATTAAACATATTTGCAGAAATGAGATTGCTTAGGTATCTCATGCAGAACCAGTTTAAATAAACCTATCAGATTAAAGGTCAGCTCAGAGTAAAGGATTTAGCAGACAAGGCTTGATGCTTTTTTAAAAAGAAAATATCCTATAGATACTAAAGCAGATAGTGCCCTCTAGAATTTAGGGCACATTTTCAAGCTTGGGTGCATGAATTTAGGCACCTAGGTTCAGGTTGCTGTGGCAGAGCAGGTTTTTCTGGAGGGCCAGGACCAGGAATTTGTCAATTACTGTCTTCTCTGTTTACATTCCAAGATCATTGGAGCAGGGACCATTTCTTATAGTGGCTCTAGTTCTGATGGGTCATTTGGATATGACTGGAATACAAATGTTAAATAATATGATCTCAAATGGATAATCTGGGTAATTGAAATAGGAAGTACAGCATGTATGAGATATTGCTTAAATAATTTAAATCAGTGACCTCTGCTAAGTTTCTCATTGTTCTTTGGATCTTTTTAGCTGAAGTAAAGTATAGGCAGGATGATAATAATAATAATTATTTTTATTGGACAAAATAGCTTTTAAAGCAACAAAATCTTACCTAAAACAAAATAAGGGTGGTTAGATAATAGTTTAGTGCCAAAAATAGAACTCAGCATGGGATGTTATATCTTTTCAGAGATGGTAAAGCCGTTCAATTCATTCAAGGTCTTATTGCAATCTTGTTACAAAGGCAAACTTCTGTGCAGTCTGGGCAGTGATTTTTGGTACTAACATGGAACGACGGACCCTTTCTTAATTCCAGTCAAGCTTATGTGCCAATGGCACGGCTATTGTCAGTTCAACCAAATGGTTCTACAGTAGAATTTAGACATTTAAACAAGCTACTTACTTATCAAAGACTGTTAATTCTGTTCAGAATTACCTCGCCAAGCGGGTGCTCATAGCCCAGCTTTGCCAATTGTACATGTGCAAGGCTATCATACATTATAGCACTTCACCCTAAAGGTTCAAATACTGATAAATATCTAGCTTGCAAACTAAAGCTCCTTTCACCTTTTTGTCTAAGACACTGTTAGTTCTTTGGACCAAAATCAGCCTCAAAAGTGCACACAGTTCTGAAAGACTCAGGGTTTCCTGCAGTAACTTTTGCTCCAGGGAAGCACAACTTTCTCTTATAAATATTATTAGGTTTAATTAGAGTAATGAGTTTCTCCAGCTTCAATGCTCAGTGACTTTTAATTTAGCATGACTTCTAGACAATGAGAAGACTAGTTATTAATAGAAGGGGGCACTCTCACTGGACAGACAATGACAGATCTGTTCAGTCTCTCTCTTTCAGATGTTTTGGCTTCAGGGTGCAACATATTGAACAACATTGGGTACTTTGTACATTTTTCTGCTGGGTAGCATAGCCTTGCTCCTCTTTTTGGCAAAGCTGATGTGGACCAGTCAGAAGCTGATCCATGGTTCTGATAAAGATTTGAAATGTTCAAGCAGAATCTGAG
Source organism: Mesoclemmys tuberculata (assembly GCA_007922155.1). NCBI lineage: Eukaryota > Metazoa > Chordata > Testudines > Chelidae > Mesoclemmys > Mesoclemmys tuberculata. Next base: position 23,777,219 of record ML675649.1, on the reverse strand, counting down.
GTGTCCTTTCAAATCATCCAGTGAGAAAATGTGTCCTTTATAGCATCGTGCAACTTTGCCTGGAAAATTCCAGTGTCTTCATGAAAAACATCTCATGCCATAGCAGTTTTTATAAGACCTGTTGAACTAAATGCTGAATACCTGTTAGTTTAGCTCCAGTCAGTAACTCTCTTCCACAAGTTACTTTCTCTGAGCCCATTTGCAGTGTGAGCCTTTGGCCAAATTTGCATGACTCCATTCTCTTTCCATCATCACTTTTGAAGTTTGACCAGAATCTTATGTAAAGTCTCCTCATGCTCCTAGATGGATTTTGTCCTTGTTTGGTAGTTCATCCGGCAGCAGTATAAATCATTTGACTCATTATTTGTTATTTGTACTACTGTACTGTATGTAGTGCTAACAGCCCTAATTATAGCCCCATCACGTGCTTGGTAAAGCATCAAAAGGAAATAACAAAGAAACCGTACGAAATAGCTGCACACACCTCTACACCACTACTCAATTAGTCCTTGCTCTTCGGTGGCAATGTTAGGAAGTCCTGCCCATAAAAGAATACTACTCTGCGTATGTGCCAAACGTATGTTTGGGCTTATAGCACTCTGGCTGATTCAAAGATTTACACCTCACATTGGCTTCTCAGACATGCCATTGGAACGTATCAATTGCTTTAATGCAAAATAAAAACCTCCGTTAAATATTATCATTAAATATTTCTTTTTATATGGGTATTTATTGATTCCAGTTCTATTTAACACTGACAGCATGGTCCAAACTGCTTGCAGTATTTCGACGGCTGAGCAGGCCACAAATTGAAAGGAAGCTTCCTCAGATTGAAGAGGTCTATCAAGAATACTCTGATCGCTTTAATCTTCTGATAGTTCGTTAAATCTTAATCGGTATCTTTCAGGGTTTATTTTATCCAGTAACATTCTACCTTGTGGTTCTGCAACAAATATAATATGATCTATTCTGTTACTAATTTACAGGCATAAAGTATACAAAATAGAAGAAACAGTAATAGAAGTTACCTCATAATTTAGCAAGAGATTGTGGTTAACTATCTAATTAGCTTATGTAGTTACTAAATCTCCTGGGTGAGAAAAACAGAAGCAGCATCTGCTGTTTGATAAAGCTGACATCTAAGTTATTCCAATGATTCTGGACTATGCATGAATTTATATAACATTTTCGTTGTTAATAAGCTCTGTGTTTTTTGTATTGCTACTGCAAAAGTATAGCCAAGTTTGGTTTTTAACTGCACCAGTGGTATCGGGACCTATATGTTGATGCTGTGGCAAATGCTGTGCTGTCATCATCGCTTTCAGATGTAGCTTTTATTGCAACAACATTCAACTGCAAATCTCAATAAATTTAAGAAATTACACTTTAGACAGCTTTTGGCCCTGGGCAGGGGGGTTAAAACCTGAGTCCCAGGCAGTGGGGCTCAGGCTTCAACTTTAGCCACAGGCCCCCAGCAAGTCTCACATCAGCCCTGGTGACCCCATTAAAGTGGGGTCATGACCCACTTTGGGGTCCTGACTGACAATTTGAGAACCGCTGACATAGAATGTGCATTTGGCAAATTAAAAGCATGCTGGCACTGTCTTTAAGGCAAGTTAGACCTTGTGAAGCTAAGGGTGAAAAGTTTCCCTAGGGGTGGAACACAGAGGTGGATCCACCTGATGGCTGATTTAGGGCAACCAGATACCAGAGCTATTAGAGGGACACAACAGGGGGCTATTTGAATCAAGGAGTCCTTGAGGCTGTATTTTGACAATAAGCACCACTAATGTGTCTTTCTATACAGCATTCTGCCATCTTTGTTAACTTGGTGCCTTGCATGAAAATTTTGATGATTCCTGATTGTGATTTATAGTCTGATGATCCAGTTGCCTCTGTGTATTAATTGCAGCAGCAACCACTGTGTAGGGGACAAAGATTGATTATCTCTCAGACTGTGTATTTTATTAAATACCAAATAACACACACAAAACTCTTGGTGGGAATGGAGATTACAGTGAACGGTAGTGTAGGCTCTCATAGCTGTGTGTGGGTTCCAGCTATTGTTTTGGAAGCTGTCCGAAGGGGTGAAATGAACAGGATATTGAGATGGGCTGGGAAGTTGCAAGGAATGCGTGGGATGAGTTTAGGAACGGCATGGCAAGCAGGTCAGTATCAGCTGCAGAGGGGAGGTGTGTTGATACTAGACAATTAGTGATCAGTGTGAATACCAATGAGACATGGTAGGCTCGATTTGCAGATCAATAAGGTTTAATGCATAAGGTTTTCTATAGATATACTAGTTAAATACAAAGCCTAAAATTAACTACAATATATCATACTCATTAAGTCTGGAGAGCTAAGCAGTCACTCAGAAGGCTATATACAGGAACGGCTTGCTTCAGGGGCCCTGCCAAGGAGTCAGTGGATCCTCTGGTCTGACAGGTAGCACCTCCTATGGAGTCAGATGTTGATGGAGTGCATCCCTTTGTCTAAATAGTGACTTCTTCTACCCTTCCATAAACAACTTTCACCTAATTACCTCTCTACTCATTATCATAAATACTAATTACCTATATTGGGTTTTTACTCTTAACTACATTTCATTCTCACCATGTAAGTAGGGTTGTCAAAATGACATCTGGTGATAGGAGAGGTGGTGTAAAAATATGCCCCGTGGTAATAAAACAGTGTACCCCCAGATGTTCAAGGATAACTTGTTCCCATCACCGTTATCTATGTGCAACTGCAAGCATACATGTTGTGTGTTTTGTCTTATGTGCCATGGTATGCAGAAACTGAGACATCTGCCAGGTTACTCAGTAGTCCTATTCATCTCTGCCAACTAGAAGATGTCCTGCTACAGAGGTCAGAATAACCAGTCAAGCAACTGGAAGCTATGCTAGGCCTGTAAGACAATGGTCAAGCAACTCAAATTGTACTGGGCCTCCAACATTCCCCTCCTTGGTGGCCACCATAGCTTGATAGGCCACCATGATGTCTTCTTGATACACACCTCCGACTATGGCCCAAGGCACCCCAGCTGGGGTCTGAATGATTAGCGTCTTCTCGTCGGCAGGGTATATCACAGAGTGCTGCCTCTTTCATCTACGGAGGTCTTTTAGTCCCTTGAGTTGCTTTAGGAATCTTCTAGTCCACCAAAAGAGTTCCATTCCAGCCATTATAGAAACTATCTGCAACATACATATGAGCACAATGGGATGCAATACTAGATTTAAAATACCAGTGGCAGTGGGGGACCATCCCAGTAGAGTTTCCCACCAACTGTGCTTTGTGGCAGCTTTTGCAGCATCTAGGACTTTGATTACTTTAGTCCCATCATGTTTGACTATCAAATTTAGCGTCTTCAGTTGTTTTTGAATGTGTGTAAGCAGGGTTATCCTGTTTGAATGTGTTAGCATGCATTACACCAAATCAGTACTGACTCCCAATATCACAGGTTAAACATACTCTACAACATTAATATCTACTACTAATAATTGAAATATATTCTTTGCTATTTCATAAACTACATCACACAATTCCAGTACAGCAACATTGCAATAACATTTGTTTTGGGCAGAATTAACATCTTTCTTATAAATTCCATTAATCACAACATGGATACATTGCGTGCATACACAAATGCAACCTTGCCTAATGTATACAGTGGTACAATCAATGCTATTATTGGGTAACGAAACATTGACAATTCCATACATCCAATTAATTTTTCTTATGAGGGTATTTAAACTGTGTAAGTGGTTCTTCACAAATATAGCCCAATTCTGATCGCAACATGGCTTCACGTGCAGTTTTGTAAATTAAACAATCGAGTTTCATTTCCTTCTTTCAATCCACATGTCAGGATAGCCCTCCAATTTTTACATGGAAGTTTAGGGAGACTACTCTGTGTATGTCTAAGATGTGAGCAGCACATATTGTCATTAAGGTCCTTTCTTGTGTGGTAGCTGTCATGCAGACTGGATGGGGAAGGGGGAGGGGCATTTGTGTTATTTGACATCAGTATGTCAACATCATAGTGATTCAGGTAAGACATACCATGTCAGGTACTGTTAGAAAGGTTATGATATGCTGAATAAGATGATAATATTTGTGTTCATTTGTAATATGTGTAAGAAAAGTTATGGAGATCTTTGATATACCTGTATTTCAAACTGTGCTGTAGAAGACACACCCCAGACAGAGAGGCCGCAGGACAATAGCCCGCTTAATGGCCCATCAAGACCTTTTCAGAAGCCAAAGGCCCAGGAAGAAACTAAAGGCATACCTGAAGAGTTACCAGGATTGGCCCATGTGACTCTGGACTCCATTTTGGTTCCTGTAAAGTTCCACAAGCCACATAGCCAGTAACAGAGGGTATATAAGATCAAACCACAGCAACCATTTTGTCTTTGTCTTGTTCTTTGTTCCTGTCCAGCTGCGGACATACCTCTGGATCAATACACTTTGCAACTGAACTGAAGGACTTAGACCCATCCAGGAACTGGATGTATACCAGAGGGACTATACAAACATGCAACTCCACAATTGTTCTAGAAACCTGATGTATATGGACTTTAAAATCGTTTGTATGTATCTGATTGCTTTAAGCCTTTAACACTTCTCTTATTGTTTGTTTTTTCTTTTATTAATAAACCTTTAGTTTTAGTTACTAAAGGATTGGCTGGCAGCGTGGTATTTTGGGTAAGATCCAAACTTATAGTGAACTGGTACTGTGGCTGATCCTTTGGGATCAGAGGGAATCTTTAGAGTAAAGAGCATAGAGTTTAAATGACTGGTCTCTTTACTGGACCTAGTGTCAGTTTGGGAGCCAGAGACTGAAATGCAGTAAAGGGGGCTGTGCACAGTGGCTTCTTGATAACCAGTGTGGGGGAATCAGAAGCACTGTTTGTGGCTGGTTGGGAAGTCTGACTGCAGTGTCACCCACCAGTGCTGGGAGAATCTGCTCTCCTTTTACAGCCTGCCCTGACCTTGGCATTATCAGTGGGCTACCCTGGGCATAGACGGGTTACAGTGGCATCATCCCAAATAAATTTCTTTATTTCATCAGGTAGGACTCCTCTAAGTCCTTGTTGGATGATACCTTGGCCTGTTCCTTGAGCCCAAAACTGTGCTCCGTATCCCAAAGATGACTGTATGTGTGGTATGGGATCTGATAGGGCTCCAAGGCTTCTGTCTAGGATGCTTAACTTTTTTGTCAAAACTTCTTCATTAATTGCATTCAGCACTCCTGCTGATGCTCCTATACCTCCCAAAATATCTCCTCCAATGTATCGCTTGGGACATGCATGTGTGTTAGCATTGTGTGTTACCCAGGTGTCCATCCAGTGCAGCCATTCTTGTACTAGGGGCATTACAAATGGTGCACAATGGGGATGTAGGTGGGATATGTTCATATTTTGAATGCCTGCATGTACTTTCACAAGGTGTACCTTTTGGGGTCTCCAGTACTTGGCTTTTATCATTTTCTTTTAACACCAAGTCCCCAACATTGTATTCTGCGGGCTTGGGAGCACAATGTACAACAGACAGGTGTTTATGTACATCACTATACTTGCAGAGGAATTCACTAAAACCCATTGTGGATAATCAACCTTTAGTTCAGTAACAGGTGTCTTTCCCTTTATCAGGTGGAATATCCCCATCTAGTAATAGATAAAATCAGCTTTGTTATAAAGTACTTCAGACCAATTTTGACCCATAACAGTGTGTTGCTCTGTTACTCTCTAGTCCAATTCATTCTGTGTAAATAAATCAAATCATCTGGGCCCGCATCTTCTTGAGGGGGTATTCATTTTGGTGACACTAATTATGAGTTACCCCTCAAAATTACAGCAAGTCATTATCTTAAGATCGAAAGCATCTTCCTCCAGCCACACGGTAGTGAGTCGGGGTACGATCCCACAACATATGTCTGAGATTGCACCATCTATCCCGTTCACACCAGCATAGCACAGCAAACACACACAGTAAAACAACAGCAAGAACACCATACAACTGCAACATACAATTGAATATCTTGATCTTGTGCTTCTGTGAACTGTCGTGGAGCTGTGTGATAACTATCTACAAACAATGAAAGCGGGATCTATAGACCCCATTAGTATCAATTACTTACAACATGTATTTATGGGAAATCTGATCCAGATTACATAGACTAAATGATATAAGGTATGCGGTGCTACCTTGCACAAAAGAATAGTCAGTTGTTAATATATGTCCAATAAAGGGGAAGAGAAGAAAGTGAATAAGGAGAAGTATCTGCAAACTGCACTTCTGTTTCCTCAACTGCACGGCCACCCATGGGTCAGTGAAAACAAGATGAAGGAAGGGGACCAATATATAATTATTCATGTGAGTTCTGTTTTCCAGGTCATATATTAAACTTTCACAATCAACTGCAAATTCTGCTACTGGCATGTGCCCGGCCATGATTATGGGTGAGACTCTATTTACCAAAGTTTAGTAATGAAGAAGATAGTTAATGCTCAATAAAATTATTTTTATTGTGTCAGTGGCAATTAGAACTACAATGTAAAGCTTCTGAATCATGAGGGTCCAGACTATATTCAAGTCCTTCAGCTGAAAGAAAATATCAATAACTCATTGCAAAATGTGCTACAGAGACAGCATAATAATCACTTCACATAAGTGAGATCAGAATCTGGCCCAATGTGTCCCTCTTTGCCCCCTCCAGAATCACTTGTGATAAGCCTTGTATAATAACCTTTAGGTGGTGAATAATTCTAAAAGAGTCTGAGTTTAATTTCAGACACTGAATCCATTATTTGCTTGACAACCTCTGTGGCGTTGCTCTGTTGTTCCATTGCTCATGTATAATATTCTCATCATGTTCTTGCTGATCATTTTTAAGGCGACATAAGAACTGTTTCAATATTTTTAAAACTCAGGGTTCCGCTGGAAGGGGGTGGGGTAGTGAGGAAAAGCAAATGGAAGAAGAAACATGCCAGAGTAAACACATGCTTAAAAAAGCATCAGTCTTTTATCCTCTCTGTTTACACTGATGCATTCAGAAAGAGCACTGAAGAAACTTCACATCTACTTTATCTGAACACATGATTTTTGGAGAGGTTATTTCTAGGATGTGTGTCTCAAACACAATGAAAAGGAAATAGGAATGCTATTGCTGTGACTGACATAAATACTTTGAAGATGATTATTTGTGAAAACCCTGGTTTCTGAACTGAGATGTTAGGCTGGTGGCGAGCAACATATTTTAAATCCGTTACCAAAGAATGTGAAATATCCTGTGCTTACCGCTGACCATTTCAGCTGACGAAAACTGTTTTGTTTTTCAAAAGATGTTTAACATAACTGAGCTACTTCAGACAATTAAGCATGTTTACATTTATATTCATGTGGTATGGAAGAGAAAGGGAAACCCCAGGACCATGACCTTTCCCCAGCTGTGCAGTGGTAGGGCATGTTCCACTCTTCTCAGTCTCAAGCCTCCAATGAGCTGGTACATCTCATTCCCTCTGTGGATCTGTGATGGCAGTGCAGCTGCCACTTTTCAGAAGCATCCGGAATAATTCTGGTGTCTAGATATCTCTACCAAAACCCACTGAACTGCCTGATACAAATGGAAAGTAAATTATCTTAACCTTCTGAGGCATGGAATAGAATACTAAGTAGCTGATGCAGTCATTATCCCAGACAGAATGGGAAAAGCAACAGAATAATGAGGAAAGGGCACACAGGGACACTAATGTTATATTAGAGATGTCTCAGATCTGATAACTTGTGCCCTGTGGTGGGCAGGCTGCTTAAATCAAACAAAGTGCATTATGCTATACGCAACACTGACACCACAGAATTCAGTCAGTGATTCTCTGCAGGACTGAGGAGAAAAATGAATGTGTGAGACACGTGACTGGTGAGGCAGAAGTAGAGTCCTGAAACCAAAGCTTGTGACAGATTGGCTGTACCCTGGCATATAGTCTCTTTGTTCTCTGGACTCCGTACAGATGACAGTTGTGTTTAATGCTCAGTTCAGGCAACCAAAACAGAGAAGAGTAGCTGCCTTATTCAAAGTTTTATAAAAAATCAATTGGTTGCAACAGAATTGGAGTGAAACACCTGTCCTTTTCTCTTTTGCTTGTACAGTCCGCTCCATGCACAATGTGAGGGTAACTGGAGCTGTGAAAGACTGTTGATGCTGATGGAAAGAGGAAGTGGAAGGTAACATAGCTTTCCCTCAGGGGGAAAGAGTAAGAAGCCAGGGAAGTCTATTTTTGTAAGCAATGTTGATACAGGTAGAAATAACAACCATCCTTATCACTGTGCACAGCAAAAAGAAGAAAAAAGTTGGTCCAAACTTCTGTACATGATTCCAAAGGAGACAGTGGGCCACCTTTAGTAGGGGGTCAATGGAGTTACACCAGAGTTTTTAATCCAATACCTACAAAAGTAAAGAGTTCTATAAAAATAAATCTATAAATCAATAGTGCAGTGTCATCCAGAATAGGGATACAGTATACTGGTCACCCATCTCAGATAGGAGGCTGCAGACTAGCTGAGGTTCAGAAAAGGGCAACAAAAATTATTATGGGCATGGGAAAAACTCTCCCATGTTCAGAATTGGAAAAGATTGGGATTGTTTAATTTAGAAATGAAGAAAAAAAAAAACCCAAGAAGGAATATCATAAAAGTATCTCAGATAACAAATGGTCTTGAGAAGATATACCGGGAGCTTCTGTTCTCCCTCCCTCAACATAAAAACAAGGTGAAATTCAAAAAAGCTAAAGGGGGAATTAAAAGCCAATATCTTTTTTCACACTATATGTAATTAGACTGTGGAATCCATTGCCACCAGATGTCACTGAGGCCAAAACCTCAGCAAAGTTCAAGGAGAGATTGTATGTGTATACCTATAACAAACATCCCGTGTTATAATAGTTAATGCTAAATTAATGAGAGCCTAAATTTTGGGTTTAAAACCGTTTCTAACTGTAAGGGATTAAGAGGACTGCAATATGGACTCAGATTATCCCACCTCTGCCTAATGGGAGGGTTTTTTTGTACCTTCCTCTGAAGCATCTGAGTGCTGGGTATGGTCAGGGCAGGGGCGTAGCCAGAAGTGATTTTTTTTGGCAGGGCCTATGGCTGACAAGGGTGGGTCTGCCGAAAAACAAGGGCTTCCCAAACTTCCTGCTTCTGGCCACGTGACTGGAAGCAGGAAGTTTGGGAAGCCACCGGCCAAGAAAGCTCCAGTTGCCAAGGTAGTTTAAGCAAAGCTTGGATGGGCCTGCTTTCAAAGTGGGTGGGCTATGGCCCAGCCAGGCCCACCCATAGCTACATAGCTGGATCAGAGATAGGATATTGGACTAGACAGACCTTGGGTCTGTTCCAATATTGCAATTCCTATGTTCTTAGTTCTTTTGTTATCTTGATTTTGAAGATAATGATACTAAATCACCAAATACTAAATGAGTCATGTCACTATTTAGGGGCAGTTGTCTCTGAAGTTTGTCTCTGAAATCAGGGATTATTTGGAAAATGTTAATGTTTTTCATACTACTGCTTGGAACATCTAATTGTCACAGATAGGTACTGAAAAGCAGGCCCTTCAAAACCCTAGACTGAAAAAGCTTATGAGATTGTTTGATCTCTCCATGTGCAGACCAGCGGGTTCATTTAAAAAATGTCTTTGACTAACAAGGCCATTCTGTCATATCCAAATACATTGAGACCTTTTGATATGGAGATCAGTTTTTGCCACCCCCGAACAATTTCAGTGAACAAAATAAAGATATTTCAGAAAATATCAATACTGTTTATGTCTATATCATTACTCTGCTATTTTATGGCTTGCCTAAGGTTGGCTGGTTAACATGCAATTGAAGTTATACAGGAATACACAAGCAGGTGAGCCTGGGCGCTGATTTGGGCTATTTAGAGTTTTAAAAGGCAGGTTTTAAAAAGTAGTAATGCTTAATACTGGTGTAGGTGGAACACTGTGTAGAACTGAAATATGTTGATGGCTACTATACAAGCGTTACATATGGAAACATAGTGAAGAATCATATAACTCTTTGTACGACTAACAAAACATATATTTCTAAAATCAACTTCTTGAGGCTTTTCAAATGTTCTAGAAACTTTACTAGATACGTACTTTTAACTCTTCGAGCTAGCAGGAAGAATGCTGTGACCTAAATTTGTATTTCATAGCTGGATTCAACCACCTCTTTCAGAAGGTTAGATATAACATCTAAAGAACAGTAAGGGCATGCATAATATTGTGTATGTTTTTTTTAAAAGTGCACACAGTGAGAATTTTAGGGTTGTTCTCTCTGAAAGGCTCGCTCTCCAAAATCCTCCTGGATTTTGAAGCCATTTAACTGAACATGGCAGAAATAATTTATTGTCAAAGATTGAGAGAGGACGTACATGGATCCCATAACTAGATACCCACAGACCTTCAAGGCAATTAGAAAGGTAGCACATGCTGAAAAGGCTGTAGTGAATAGTTCACCTACTGGGTTTTTTAGCTATCCTTGAAAAAAGAGTTTTCAGATGAAACAGTTTATCGACAAATGCCAATTTGTCAAAGCCAAAACTTGTGAAAAGAGATTGGGGGGGGAAAAAAGTTTGGGAAGGTTTCTCAGATCCAGGATGAAATTTCTTGTCAAAACAGGAAGGAGGGAGAGTGATCCCTAAATACCCCAATAGCCCAGAGGTTTGGATGTTCACATTAGATGTGGGAGACATGGGGTCAAGTTTCCATTCTGCCTGATTTGGAGCAGGTACTTGAAGGTGTGTGTGTCTCACGTAGACAGACATTTGAAATATTGAAGTTTTGTTCTGCACAAGAACAAAAACAAAAGTTGAAATTTCACAATTTTTCATGCAATGGAATCCTTGTTTCCCTAATTAGGAGTAAGCCATAGTCCATCATATCTGCATTTCCAAGACCAGGAGGAATAGATCTCTATATTCACAATAGATCTCTGCCAACTGGAAAGCCACCTGAACTCAGAAGAAGTACACTGTGAAGGCAGATTGCTCCTCAGCACCTCTCTGTCCCACATGGACTGTGCTATGGACATCTTGTAGGAACACTCCCAGGGGGTGAACTACATCAGGAACATGGAAATTATCCTGACTTTCCCTTCAATTGGTGGCAGAATTTTAACAAGACATTCCTACAAGACCCCAAGTGTCTCTTCTAGCTTGTTGCTGCTCTCCCAACCTCCACCTGTGTAAGAGAACATCTACACAGAGAAACTTTAATGGTGTCTGGTAAAAAGGGGAGTATACTTGTATGGCTCCCAATACTGCAGTATCTGAACTCCTCACAGTCTTTAATCTATTTATCCTCAAAACACCCCAGTGAGGTAGGGAACTACTTTATTTCCTATTTTCACACAGGGAACCTGAGGCACAGTGATGCTGAGCATCACAAGACTGTGGAGGAGCAAGTTGAGCTTGGGACTCCAGAGTCCTAGGGTAGTGCCCTAAGCACTGGACATTCTGCTCCCAGTCACAAACAATATGCCCTCCTTCCCAATGGGCACATTTTGATACCCACCAAACTGGAGGCATATCCACCACCATGAAACTCTTCATTCTTAATTTCCTGCCATCGTAGGAAACAGGGAGACTATTTCAAACATTTGGCAGCTATTGATAGGTTTTTAACCAATTAACTGAAAAGCTTCATAGGTTTTAAAACAATTGTGATCATCCAGTTTAGTACTGTGATATATCCAATTCCCTTACCGGCATTTGTCATGGAACCTCATGGAGCAGCGAGTACTCCCATCACTCCTGAAGACACAGATCCCCTTAATCAGCAGTTTGACTTTAAGCAAGGTAGATATGATTTCTAATTATTAGGTCCATATCATCAGCAGAGGACTAAGTCAATTGCTGGCCACTGTCAGCTGTACCATTAAAAAAATAAGACCATAATAGCATACCACATGTTGTCTGCTCTTAGATATCAGGAAGCTATGGATATTTTTATGTCCCATGCCAGCTTTGTTTTCTCTGTATGGTTTGCATTATTCAGTTAGTCTGGTGTTGTGTCATTGCCTACAAAGTTTTTGTCTTTGTATGTAATAAAAAAGTGCTGGTCCTGGGCAGTTAAGAAAGTCAGAGAAATTTATGGTGCGGAATTTCATTTTAAACACTCCTGAGGCTTGAAACTGTCCTAACAGATAAGCTCCCTGAGAGCTAATTAAAATCTATTTACAGAATGTTTTGAGGGAGAAAGAATGTGGGTTGATATGTTTCAGGCATTCTGGGATGTTGGTAAAAGGTTATCTATTGTGCTATCTTCTGTATTTGTTCATCTGCATTCCTAATAACAACAGTAGCACTCCCCTTTTCCTAGTATGAATCTACAAAGCATGGAATGCTCCCACACAGGAAAGAGCCAATGTCTATGCAGCAGCTCCTTTCCGACCATTCCTGCAAAATTCAACATTTATTAATAAGGAAGGGCTAATTTTGGTGGACACAGGGAGTGAACTATCCTCATTGTCTCTCCAACCCAGAGTGGATTTCTTCTCCTCTCAGGGAAGATATGGCTTCATTTGAAATTCCTATTCCTTTCAGGTCTGGAGAAGTGAGCCACCAAAAGTATCCTTGTAAAATTCCTGCTGCTACCTCAGCTGTGGCTTCTATTGGCCACATCTTCCCTTTTATCCTGTTGGCATATAAGGCCCATCTCACTTGTAATTTGCTTGTTTTTGTATTGATTCTTTCCTGTGGTATTTTTGTGTTTGTTTCTATGAAATGCTACAGAAATGAAGGTATAAAGACATGCAATAGATGCAGATAAAATAAATATACAAGACCATATTTTACCATCAGTTTTTAAGCACTACTACAGTGAAATCAGTGGTGAGCTCTCCTTAATAACTGATGGTGTAGAATGTCCCATGCTAATTAAGACCCAGATGAGAGGTTGAGTTCAGGTTATTGTACATCACTTTTGCTATCACAGGACACAACCATGAAAAGACAAACCATTAAAATCAATATCCATATTTAAAAACTGCTTTGGTAGGTGTGGTTTTTAGATGATCTAATTCAGTGATTTCCAACCAGTGCCTACCAGTACTGGTTCTTCCATGTTTTGTGATTAGGTGTCTGACCCAGGAGGGGGCTATCAGAAGGGCACAAATGAATTTCAGACATAGTCTAGTCCCAAGATCAACTTAAACCATTGCTTAGTTTGGGGGGCTGCAAGTGCTCCAAACAGGCTGTTCCAGTAGCCCAGGATGCAAGGAGCAAATCAACATTCTCGCCACACCACCTACACCTTGAATTCCAGCTCCTGCTCTCTATCTTAATGATAATATGCCTCTGCATTGGGTGCTGGAGTTCTCCTTCTGCCCACCTTCCATTCAGTTATGAGGCTGGGTTTTAGAAAAGCCTAGTTCCATTACAGGTGAGAGCACACAAAAGCGATGGGGAAATAGTGCGCAGTGGGTGGTGCAGTTTGGGTCCTAGAATGGCAAACTGATAGTTGCCCAGAAAATTTGGCAACCACTTGTTTAGAAAATGAGTCCCATGGATTAATGGCAAAACTCCCATTGACTTAAATAAAGCAAAGGAGGGCCCTTATTTTACATAGTATGTAATGGACAGGTATGATTCAGTCTATACTTAATGTACTGATGTTAAGAATTTGTTTTTATTTCTGTCGACCTTAGGCCGAGTTGGCTGAGTGGCTGGGTCTGATGCACTACATGGAAGTTCTAATGATGATCACAAGTATTGAGTACACTGCACCAATATCGGATGAAAATGTGACCGTGACTGACACCGAATTTGACAACGTTCCAGCTCGTTTGTATGTACCCAGGAAGCAATTTGGTGGGCTGAAAAGGGCAGTTATTTACATTCATGGTGGAGGCTGGTGTGTAGGAGGCTCAGGTAAGTACAAGGATCGCTTCTTTTCACTAGCAAGAGTCTTGAAAGAGAAGTCTCACCCAGCTCGTGTAAGGAGTTAGCTTTTTGTGTTTGATATTGCCTTCTAGTCACTGGCCCACAAAAATGTGCATGGATTTGTCACACTAACAAAAACAGAAGAAGGGAACAAGAAAGGGAATGACCTGGCCCCTCGCAAGGGAGAAGAGCATCTAAATGGAGAGGCGGGTGTTTCTCAGAGGAGGGAAGTCTCACGAAAGGCTGACTCACAGATAGGACAGTGCTCACAGTGGAGCTGTGTGGGAAGGGAGAAGCATCCATCACAAGGGAGTGACTACATTTCTCTTGTGTTGTGTGTGAATGATCGGTGAGCGTTCATGAGAACGGGCTGAGCACAGGGGAGAGGAGCCTACCGGAGTAATCAGCACTTCTGTCTCTCTTGTGTTTTCACTGGCAGGGAAAATGTGTTACAAAAAAGAGAGAAAAAGTTGATATTTCTCCATGTCTTTCATGGTTTCCATGGGGTGCTATGTTACATTAATAAATAAATAAATCCAAAGCACCTATGTAATTTAGGGAAATCTTTTCCTGTCATCTCTGCATTTCTCCTGGAAAAAGGGAAAGTATATCTTTTTTGTTTCAGTTAAATTTGTGCTATCACACACTATCTCTGTTTAATTTTGCTTAGTCTTCTTCCACATTATTTCCAACAATGCATTTTAAAATGTTTTAATATTTTGTGCTGTGCTTTTGCTAGTCTTATTTAATTGGAATGATTTCTCTTGTCTCTCACATTCACACCCAGTCATGTTCCCCCTCAGTGTGCACACACTGCTTTTTCTTACTGCACTTTAATGACTGTAATGAATTATTATAAATTAGCATTTTAGGATGAACAGCCAGACTGGCATCACAAACATGGCATCCATGCCTTAAATTCCTAATGATCACTAAGTAGCTCACATTGCATTGCTCCTATACACTGGGGAAGGTGGTTGCTAGTCTGCCAGAGACTGAGATAAATTCTCTTCTCAGTAACACATGTGCAATCCCTTTAATTCCAGGATGGTTGCACACGTGACTGAGAGATGAATCTGCTCCCTGTGGTAGTTTTCATTCCATTTTGTCTTCACTAAGACTTCACTAGTTTGAATAATACTTTGCTCTTTCATGAATGTCTTTCATGAATGGATAGCAAGCAACAGTTGAATTATTTGTTTATTTTGTGCTTCTTGATAAAGCTGCATACACACTGCTGCACACGCACTGAATTGTGAAAGTTTTGGAAAAGGACCAGAAGTCTCCTACCAAGAGAAACGTAGATCTGTTTACATATTTGTTTTTAAGTGCAATCAAATATGTTTTTGAGTGACTTATTTCATTTCAGCCATGAAGCCCTATGACCTCCTGTCAAGATGGACTGCAAACAAGCTAAATGCTGTTGTCGTATCAGTCGAGTAAGCGAGATTCTATTTCTAGACTGAATTAGGGTTTGGGATAAATTACTGTATGGTTGCTATATATTTGTGTTGGGAAGTGTGTTTTATGTGGTTAACAATAATTACTTGCAAACCAAAACTGCAAAGACTTTAATAGTGAACACTGTTCAGTAGTGGTGTCTGGGTGTTCTTTTGTGAGCTAAACTTCTGCTCTGCATCCTGGACAGGGATAATCCCTGCTTCTCCCATTCGTATTCATAAGCACTTGCTAACTAGGATAAATGTCAGCACTCCCCTTTGTCATATTTTTCACATGCTACAAAATGGGCCCCATAGTTTCCTGCAGAAAAGTGAACACACAAGAGCCAGGCCCGCAGATCCCTTCCCAGGGAATGGGTTAAGAAGGAAAAGAGCAGCATCCTTCCTGAATGCTTTCCCTCCTCCTTCCAGAGGGCCTGATCCAAAGCAGCTCATTCCAATAGCTGGAAAGACTTGCGCTGAATCCACGTTTTATAGTGCCATTACAAAGTGAAATTAAATTCTGTTGGTATGTGCCTGGGGAAGGGGGGGAAACAAGCTGATTTTCATGTATTAGCTCAGGATTGCATTTAGTTGTGTATTTGTCTATTAAAAAGTTCCATGTTCAACAGGCATATGCAACATGGAGAAAAAAGTCAGCTAAAGATTGGAAGCCATTTTTACACCTGTTTAAAAGGCACACGAAGCTGCTCTGTTTCTTCTTTCCCGTGTCTCAGTTTTTACATTTTTGTAGCTTTGAAATATACAGTTTGATTTTATTTAGAAGATTAGGATTCTTCATTTTAACCAAGTTCACAGCAGAATAGATTTTTATAATTGAATTATACATCCTTGAAGCAAGAGATTTATCACACGCGCTCCATTACAAGGATGTTGGGCACAGTAGAAAAGCCTAGACTCAGATCATTCCTTCCTGCAGAAGAGTCCATGGGACAGGTTGCAGAGGAAGGAAGTTTCCATGATCTCCTTACAAAGACCCTCTCCACCATATTGGCCAGACTGTTAGGGGTTGGGAGTGGAACATGGAGTTTCCTTCACCTCAGAAAAGACTGTAGTGGCCACCCCCAAACTTGACAGATCCCCATATATTCATGTGGATCCCTAAAAATCTGGAAGAGGCCAGTGCCATCTGTGGGGAGATCCTGTGCCTCTGTAATAGCTCTGGCAGTACCCAACCCCTGCTCTCTAGCAGTGCAGCTTCATTATATTTAATGGTCTCAGTAAAGCATAAGAATGGACATACCAGATTGGATCAATGGTCCATCTAGCCCATTGTCTTATCTTCAGACAATGGCCAGTGCCAGATGTTTCAGAGGGTATGAACAGAACAGGCAATCATCGAGTGATTCATCCCGTCTTTGCTCCCAGCTTCTGGCAGTCAGAGGTGTAGGAACACATAGAGCATGGGGTTGCATCCCTGACCATCTTGGCTAATAGCCATTGAGTGACCTATCCTCCATGACTTTAACTTGTGTTATCTGAAGGGGTAAATAACACTTCCATATTTATTTCCTTCACATCATTCATGACTTTACAGTCCTCTATCATATCTCTCCTTGGTCCTCTTTTTCAAGCTGAAAAGTCTCAGTCTTTTAAATCTCTCCTCATACAGAAGCTGTTTCATACCCCTAATCATTTTTGTTGCCCCTCTCTGTACTTTTTCCAGTTCTAATACACCTTTGTTGAGCTGGGGTGACCCGAACAGCAAGCAGTATTCAATGTGTGAGTGTACCATGGCTTTCTATATTGGTATTATGATATTTTCTATCTTATTATCTATGCCTTTCCTAATGGTTCCAAACGTGCTGTTAGCTTTTTTCACTGCTGCTGCACATTGAGCAGATGTTTTCAGAAATCTTTCCACAATGACTCCAAGATCTCTTTCTTGAGTGGTAACAGCTAATTCAGTCTCCATCATTTTGTATGTGTAGTTGGAATTATATTTTCCAATGTGCATTACTTTGCATTTATCAACATTACATTTTACTCTTTTGTTTATCTTTCTAATTTTTTTCCCAGTTGCCCAGTTTTGTGCGATCTCTTTTTAACTCTTCACTATTTGCTTTGGACTTAGGCTGTCACATGTAATTACTCAAGATGGTTATGTGGCTATACAGTATAAATGCATCCACAGAACCCAAGGCCTGTGTATCTTTTTTAAAAGGATTGCCTACAGGGAGTTCATTATTAAATGTCAAACATGGATTTTATTTTCAGATCACCATCCAAAGATTAATATCAAAGAGCCATTTGCAATGCTGAACAAATCACTGGTAAGCAGCGGTGGCTTAATTACAGAAAAACTGCAACAGTGTGTACTAAAAACACAATAATGCAATCAATTAAAGACTACTCCTAGGATTGCCATTGTTCTCATATCCTCTTCTTTGCAATAGGAAATTGTCTTGGCACACCAAACTCCACTGTAATAATTATATTGTCTTGTAAGACTAACATTAAGTTAACAGGCATTCCATTAGATTGTTAAAACTCAAGTTAATCACTGTATACCATGGGTTCTCAAACTTTTTTTGCTGGGACCCCCTTTGCAAAGGCTGTGATGACCCCCCCCCAAAAGTCATGACCCTCCCCTATTCCATGCCACCCTTACTGGCATGCTTGAGGCTGACAGCTCATGACTCGGTATTTCAGGTGGAAATGGTGACATTTTGCTACTGGAATAATGTGTGAATTTTCATGCAAACAATCAACTTTGAAATAAACATTTGTTTTGCCAAGCAGTTCCAGTAGTAAATACCACATTTGTTTTTCTTCCCCAAAGGTACAGATTAGCACCTATATATCATTTTCCAGTTCAGTTTGAAGATGTGTACACTGTAGTGAAGTTCTTCCTACAAAACAGCGTTCTTGAGCAATACGGGGTGGACCCAAATCGGATCTGTATTTCGGGAGATAGTGCAGGAGGCAACTTAGCTGCAGCCGTGGCGCAGCAGGTATGTTTTTGTTCAGTTCATTTTTCTTAGCAGGGTAATTTAACAACACCGCGTGTAAACATCTCTGCTCATTAAAGAAAAATATGCCTCCCCGTTATTTTTCATCTATATTTATCCTGGTGTCCTGAATCAGGCTGTAAGTGGGTAAATAGAAAACATCAATTCTCAGATCGGTGAACATGGTTTTTGAATCTCAGCACAATTTACTTTAGTTGCTATTACTAATGCTACTGCTTAACACTGTTGCAGTTACAGATAAACCGTGTAGCTGATGCCACAGCATGCTTAGAGGGCACCTCCCTAATCTGCATGCCCTTCAGAAAAAAGCTCCTTTTCATCATATAATTAGTATCAACTTGTGCAGCCCTTATCCAGGTGAAACCCCTATAATGGGGACTTTTAACAGAAAAAAAAATAGCTGAATTTGGTCCATTTTGATTAAAGTGCTACTGCAAAAGGTGACTAAATGTTCGCAACTGATCAGTGTTGTACAGTCTTGTAAGGGGGTTGCTCTGTTTAGTTAAGATATTCTGTACTGAAGTGAAGATGTTACTGCTCTGAGAAGAAGTGATTTGCATTGTGTACTGTTGCAGCTTTGAAAATGTTTCAGGTTCATGGGGGTCAGTACAGACAGGAGAAGGTGAGGATGACATTTAAGCAACCACGGTGTTGAAGTCATCTCATAATACTCTCGTTTTGTTTTCCATGTGTTAAGGATGCATGAAAGTTTAATTATTAGAGCCCTAAATCTCTCCTCCGATTTAATAAAACAGAGTGGATAAAGCTTATGTAGTGCAAAATAATTAATGAAGTCTCCAAAGGCTGTGCTTCATAAATCATGGATATTTCAAAATAGCATTTTTTACGAGTTAGAAATGCACTAATGACTTCTAATTAATGCCCTCTAAAGAAGAACATTTTCAGATGTATTATTTTCAATCAGCCTAAGAAATAATATGGAACTATTTCTTTAATTAGCACTTTACATGGGAACACAGTTAATAACATTCAAGATATGCTCAGAGCTTTTATACAACGTTGTCTTGGGTGACCTTTCTATGAACTTCTGGTTTTTATTCATCTGTTTTGTTTTGTTTTATTTTGCTTATACTGTAAAATAAACATATTAATCCATTTCTTGTAGGATCTTCACTCACTGTCAGGGAACTAAAAAACTTTAATTGATTGTATAAATATTTCAATTTTTACAGCTGCTAGATGACCTTCAAGTCAAAGTTAACCTTAAGATCCAAGCTTTACTTTACCCTGCTCTTCAGACTCTTGATCTGGATTTGCCATCCTATAAAGATAATGAAAACAAGCCGATTCTACCCAAGTCATTGATGGTCAGATTCTGGAGTGAATACTTTACTACTGACATCTCTCTTAATGAAGCTATGGCCTCCAACAGACATGTGCCTGCAGAATCAAGCAATTTGTTTAGGTTTGTAAATTGGAGTAATTTGCTTCCTGAAGAGTTTAAAAAGGATCATGTTTATACCAGCCCAATTTATGGAAGTTCTAGGCTTGGAAAAAAATATCCAGGATTTCTGGATCCAAGAGCAGCACCACTCTTGGTTGATGATACTAAGTTACTTGGCTTACCTATGACATATGTCCTCACCTGTCAACATGATGTCCTGAGGGATGATGGAATCATGTATGTGTCACGACTTAGGGAAGCAGGAATCGAAGTAATACATGACCACATTGAGGATGCAATTCATGGGGCTGCAATGTTTATTACAAGCCCAACCAATCTAGCACTAGGACATAGAGTAGTGAATAAATATATTGAGTGGTTAAATATGAACTTATAAAGTAAAAATGCATATTTAATGTATTTGGCTCTTATTCACTGGGTCTGGGTGAAATACTGTATTTGGGGAGAAAACGAGGCTCACTGAACATTGTGGATGTGAAATTGCCATACTGAAACTGTACATTGCTCTACAGTGTTTGGGTTCAGGTTGGCT
This sequence comes from Mesoclemmys tuberculata, assembly GCA_007922155.1. Classification (NCBI taxonomy): domain Eukaryota; kingdom Metazoa; phylum Chordata; order Testudines; family Chelidae; genus Mesoclemmys; species Mesoclemmys tuberculata. The sequence continues at coordinate 23,756,882 of ML675649.1, read as the reverse complement.
TCTTGCCTACTCTGGCAGGTGATTTAGGCTATCTCTAATCTAAGTGCTCTTTCATCATTGGGATACAAAATCCAAGTTCAATCATCCTTACTGCCGTCAATTACTAGCCTTGAATTTCTCTACACAGGAGTACAACCTCACCTGCACCTGATGCTTTCCCACCTAACTGTCCCTACCAGCTCTGAGTAGTTCTCTTTCTTCCTCTTTTCATTCCATGGGTTTTGCTGCAAAACCCACAGCAAATCACACTCTCCAAAGTCTGTCTTTATCTTTCAGTACTTCTCTGTTACAATCAATACTCCATGCCCTATAAACCTATATGTGTGCTGATCCACCTTGTGTCCTTCCCCCTTATCCTTGCATGGATATCAGTGGGATCACTTAACAATAAAATGTTCAGTGTAGTCCATATAATGTCATCAATGATGGTCAGTTCCCATAGACATCAGTGAGAAAGGAGTCTGGAATACAGGGGGGAAGGTGGAGATGAATGGCAATTCAGAGACCAAATTCCCTGGCTGAGATAAAAATAAAACAATTTTGTCTAAGCCTGAGAAGCCTTTGTGGCTGGCACTGGTGTGGGTATGTTTCTCTTCTTGGCAGAGTTCAAGGAAGCAGTTGAAAACGTAACTGAATTTGAATGGCTGTAAATACAATGACTGTTGTTTAAAATATGTAATTAGGTTTTTGTGCCATTATTAGACTTTTCCTAATCACATTCGTTAACTTTTTCTGTTTACTGGAAGAAATAAAGTGTAATTTAACAGCACTGGATACTGGATCTTCAAAACAAATAAAACTGAAGATTACAACCTTGCAATAACACCATTTTGTGGCTTCTCTTTCTCTTATTACTCACTAAATGGTAAGCCTTATGATTTTGTTAGCTGAATTTATTCCATTAGTATAATATTTGCATACAGCACATTTTTAAATCTAAGCTTAGAGATGAAATGGACTCAAACGACACCAATCTCAGTCGGTCAGTATTGCATGAATATGGTTTAACACAAATATCAATGTTTTACACATTAAAAATGTATCCTAAAGGTATTGGAATCATGAAAGGTTACATGCATGAGTTTTTATTTGTTGTTTGTTTGTACTATTTATTTGAATATTTGAATATTTATTGATTTTCTATTGAATATTTTTTGATTTTCATGCGCTTGTAACATGCTGTTCTTTCCCCCCAAGAAAAACACAATCTTCAAGAAGTCAACATTTTTTTTCCTGGCTGTTTATAAAAACAGAATGGGTATAATGATTATCATATGTTTCCTTATATTTTCATCATTATTATCAAAATTAAGCTTGCCTTTGATTCTACCGCAATGTACGGAACATCTTTCAAACTTTGTATTTACAGGAGGGGATAAAGAAGCTCACTTTGCATATATAAAAATAATCAATATAAACAGTTTGGGCCAAATCCTCTGAGATGATGGACCTCCTGCACTGATTTCAATGGAGCTGTGCGTGCTCAGCATCTGCTAACCAGCGTGACTCTTGAGGACTCCTGTCTCGTCTGAAAGGAAAGGGGTTGAAAAGATTTTTTTTTATCAGTGGAAAAAAAAGTGCTGGGAGCCTTGGATTATATATGAATCACACTAGGGTCAGAGCTGGAACCCTCCGTCTATTGGGACAAATATTCCTTACAAAGCTTTGTACAATGTTGACAACTGCATAGCCGCCAGCACAAGAAGCAGGGTTCCTCTTCTCCAACAGCAGGAGGCTGGATGGAGCTGAACTCTCCCTCATTTGAAATTAGTTCATTAAGTTGGGGTGTTTTTCCAAAGAATTATCTTGCTAATGATTGAAGATGTTTAGAGAAGGTCACTCCTCATTCCCTCTGTTAGAAGAACTAAACAAACAGAAGAATGGCTGTTCCCCACAGGGACTGAGATTTGGGTACATACTGATTAATAGGGTGCTAATGTCTTGAAGCACAGCTGGTTTTGCACATGTGATCAGCTCTGACCTAGATAGAAAATGACTGCATTGTCTCAGCTTTTTGATTCTTGAGAGTCTGGAAAATATAGAATGTGGCTTCAGCTGGAAAACAAACAATTCATTTTAAACCTGAAATATTTTGTTGGATTTGGAGAAGGAAAAAAAACAAACTTCCCAACAGGACACTGATTTAGGGCATTGCTATGCGAACTCATTTGTCCCTTCATTGTGTAAAGGTATCTCGTGTTAGGCCTTCAGTATGAAGGCAACAAAGATGGAAAGATTGGAGTTAGGCAGGGGGTGGCCAGACAGACATTTCTAATCTATGGCTTTTTGTCACTGAATACTGGCTTAAAACTTGTTTAACCTTAGAAGGTGACTTCCATAGTTTTTAATTGACATCTTATATATTATGTTTGATTAGGAACTGCATACCTAACTACAACATAGCAGGGCTTGTGTGGCTTTTTCTTAGCTATTAAAAAAAATGCATGGAAGGTAGCATGAAGTGTTGTGTAGGTGGGCAATGGGTTGGCGATGGGGGATGGTAATTTGGTGGGGGAACAGTGGCGTGATGAAGGTGCATAGGCAAGTGGTAAGGGCAGAGTGATTGAAGGATGGCTTGAGTAGGTGGTTAAGGAATTGTGGCCAGAGGGCCTGAGAGAAGTGATAGGGCAAATGCATATGTTGGCTAGGGAGCTGAGCAAAGTGGCTAAGGGCATGAGGGGAGATCCTCTCTCCCCCCCTCCCCAGGAAAAAGGGACTTTGTGTAGCTTTGTGTTAAGTCAGTCATTTAGAAAGAAAAGGCTGTAGATAGATGGGCTTGTTTGCTGTGGTGCTGAAGTTCATTCATCCCTGAGGAGAGAGGATGGAGGACTGTGCTCAGGACTCAAAGTCTAAGACTCCTGTTGTCACTGTTCTCTCCTTTCCCCCTCCCTGATTCTTTCTGTAAAAGAAGCTCTGAATATTTTTATTCCACCCTGATCAGAAGGATGCTTCTTATTCTTGTTTCCCCTACCAAAAAGGAAGATCAGAACTATATTGTTTTTTTTAAAGACCCTGCTAAAAGAGAACCTACCATTACAAGGGAAAATCTAGCATTGTTTCTATGGACCTTGCTGAAGAGAGAACTGTGGACCTGCCAGTTTCCCTGCTAAGCAAGGCAGCTATTATGAACTGTTCCCTGCCCTATGGAAAGAAAAGACTTTGCATATATTAAGACACTTTTTTATGTGTCCCCTTTAATTGTGAGTGACACTCTTGCTCTAGGATGTGTGGTGATAACTTTTATGAACAACAGTGTGACCTGAAGATGGTCAGGTTTGACTCTTTCTTATAAGTATGTTGTTGTTTGTATTGTTGCAGGAGGTTCAGCTATGAGGTGGGGCAAAGCAGGAAGGAGTCTCTGAGGGAGTGGGCTGAGTTGCAAAGGTTGGAGCAGCTCCAGGTGTGGCATTTATGTAAATTACAAAATGAGCTGATTTGCATAACCACAACTAATTTACATATAACCATAAACTTCATCCTATACAACCTTGTGCAGCGTCAGGGCTGGTGACTGGAGCCTGCTGTGCATCTGCAGGGCAAGCTTCCGCCCCACACCCTACTCTGTGACAGGAGTTCAATCTGCATGGCTCATGCTGTTCTTGGCCGCTCTAAGCAACTGTCTGGCAATTGGTGCCAAGCTTGAAGGTAAATTGTGATGTAGGAGCTGACACTGAGATCTAACAAACTCATCTCACAAAAAGCCCCCAAGCATCCTTTGGATGGGAACAACCATCCCTCTAGTGAGCTGGATTCAGACTGATAAATAGGTGAAAGGATTTGTAGCTTACTAAGAAATGCAGTGATGCCTCCAAGCCCCCAGTAAGTGCTAAGTCAGAAGCTGACACCCCAAGGCATTCTTATATTACATTTAAAAACAAAAATTGCAACCTGAATGTTCTAAGTCAATCACTCAAAACTTAGAAAATGCAGTGTTAATGTTGACCATGGAACCTTAATTCTACCTGATTGTATACATTAGGACACAGGCTTCAATTACATCTTGTTAGCAGGATCCGAATCTGGAACGTTCCTCTCTACCACTGAAAGTCAAGGAGACTTGTGCTGCTAAGGTACTTGGGTGTTTTTGAAAATCCTACACAAAAAACGGAGGCCTCTATTATGGCCTAGTAGCTTAGCTGGCTAAAGGAATCATTCCCGTATGTATCATAAATTAATATCTGACACAGTCAAGCTACCTGAGACAATGGTACCTTCTCATTTAACTGTATGTGCCATCTCCAACAAAAGGCTCATTTGTCTGAGGCGAAAACTACTATTACGTTTACATAACGAAAAAGTGAAATTCTAATTAGCAATTGGCATGGATAACCAGAGTCAAAAAGAATGTTCTGTGACCTTCCAACCCTCGACCTTCCAGGGCATCTTGAGTTTCCTTTTAAGAAGGTGTTTTAAAAACAGAAGGCAGATTTTCTTATCTAGTCTGTCAGATACGTTTTAATGATACAACAATCAGCTCAGAACTGACCTTGCCTCAAGTGGAAATTACTGAGCATAGTGCTATATTTAATGTCCAATCCTTTCAGGTCATATGCGGAGGAAAGTAAACTAGTTTATACTTGCAAAGAGGGAGGGACTAAAATATCCCCTCAAATTGTTTTTTTTTCATTATAAAACTGCTTTATACTACTTAATGTACTGCCTAAGCATTCCCCATACAGTAAAAATAGCACTAAAACCCATTGACAGCGTATTCATCTGTGAAAGCAATTTTTCACATGTACAAGGAGATGTCCAGTCAAATGAACTATGCATACCATAAAGACTTCACAAAAATGTTCATTAGTGTACATCAAATTTAAGCATAAGCACTGAAGCTTGCCTGGCTCAGGAAATTAGAACTTTTAACTTGAAAAACCACACAGTTACTGCATTTAATAATGGAGGAAGGAGTGAGGCCTCACTGACATGAAAATGGAACGGCCATAGTCCCTGTAAGTTTGTATATGGATTAAAAAATGTCCATGGCAAATTTTTGTTTGTTTATTCTTGGAATTGTTAATGCAGCTGTTAATATCCAGTTATTAGAAGTTACTCAAAAGATTAGGCAGTAAAATGTATCAGCATAGTAACCACACAGTGGTGAGGAACATTATCTTTCCAGTTTGATTTGGCATGACTTCTACGTTCCCTATTGCATGCTATTTGCATGGCAGTGTTTAGCTCATTCTTTTTTACCCAATGTTAGGTAAGATTCTCAGGTGGTGTAAATCAGCATAGCTTGATTGAAATCACTGATTTACTGATGTTATTTATTATCTCTATTCTTGTAGTATCTAAAGGTCCCGTCAGTACCATTGTTCTAGGCATTGAACAGACATATTGTGGAACGATTGTTCCTGCACAGTTTACTGAAGTGCATATAAGACGTATGTGTCAGTTTCAATAAGCATGCTTTCATCAAGTTTTCTGTAGTCAGGTATATGCAAAATTTGGAAAATGAAAACTTTACAGCCTTGCAATGTCTGTATACTAACACTTATTACCAGATGTAGTGTTTACTGCACATTGAGTTCACGGGGACTACTTACAGCCATAAACACTATTTCAATATTAATACTTACAGGATTGGGTTTTTTTATAAAGACAAAATTTCATTCAAAGTGAGAACTGACCATTCAAGTTGTATTTTCAGTAACTTTAGACATAAACCTAGTGTTGAAAGAACAGCCAGTAGAAGACACATACCACAAAAGTATATGACAAATTAACAGTATTGCTGTGATATGTTAAATTGTGTAGCTGCTATAATACATGAATTATTGAACACATTAAATGTTTTCCTGAAAAGGAGAGTAAATTAATATATGGGCAGCCTGGAGAAAATTGAAGATTCTATCTTAGCCTAAAAACAAGCCCAAGTTTTGCACCAATCTTAGCAATAACTACAAAAAAGCTATACATGTTCACAGGAAAATAGGCCACTGTAGCCATAGACAGTTTGGGGAAATTTCCATGTATTTAACACCAAAATTACAAATCATGAAGAAGCTGTGGGTAAACATGCATAATGTACAAGTAATGAGAGCAAAATGTCTCAGAATGCTTTACACATAGGATGAACTCTAAAGTGTGTGACCAAGTATTTTAGGAATCATCATCTAAGAACACACTGTAAGCCCATCAGGTCTAGTTTATCTGCTTGTAGCAGCGGCTTTCATATGTTTCAGAGGAAGGCTATGTGCACCTGGCTAAACTTCCTTCTAGATCCCAGCTGGCAACGTTTCATACCTTGAAACATAAGGACTGTTATTCTTTGTGACTTTAAAATCTACAGAAGCTAATGTTACAGATATTATTTCTTTTATATAAATACCGTATATCTACACTATTTTTTAACACAGATTTGCTATATAATTTGCCTCCCAATAATTAGGGTAGGGGAAACATCTGTTCAGCTGTTATGTATTTGTAGCACTGTAGTGCCTAGAAGCCTTAGTCATGCCCCAGCACCTCACTGTGCTTGGTGTGTAGAACTGACATAATCTTCACACACAATTTGAGGTCAGCCTCGTCATTTTTTGATGTTTGATTAACTTGCTTTTTTTCCTTAAAATTTGTATGCATCTGTGCACACAAGCTCTTTATCTGCTGTAATGAGAAATGAAGTCCTACAAGACTAGCAGCTGTTCCTTTCCTGCAACATTTCTTATCAAACTGAAACAAGGAATGCTTAGGAATCTTCCTAGGCAGCCCTGTTTTCACAAGAATTCCAGATCAGTTTTTAGACCAATTCTAGAGACTTTTGGAAGAGTTCAGATAAGCCTCAGTGGTTATTACCATCATAGTTATTTGTTTTATGATAGCACTTGCACACACCCAAGTTGCTATGCTGTACAAACACTAACTCTTACAAACTTGTAAGAAACAGTAGTTGCCCTACGGAATTTACAGTCCCAGGGCTCAATCCTGTAAGGTGACTGGTTCCTACTTGAGAGATCCTTACAGGATCAATCCCTAACTGCACAAGACAGGCAAAAGGTGGGAGGGGGAAAAGGCACAGAGAAGGGCAGTGACTTGCTTAAGGATTTTAGAAAGATTTCCAAATTACAAACTAAAAGTAACCCATGATGTTCTGGAGTCTCATGGGATTGTACAAACAATTCTTGATTTGGAGGCTGTTTATAAAAGGTTACTAATAGCTGAAATTTAAGCTCTGGTTAGTTTTCACAGAGCAACACGATATATTACGGTTCCCTGACTGGATGAGAGCAGCTCCTTAGGCTTAGGTAAACTGAAGCAGCTTGTGTGGGTTCAACCAGCTGGTACCTTTCTTTGGTAGTTGAATTTTGTGCTCTGGAGCCTAAGATTTCCTTTTTAACACAAAATGTTTTTAGTACTTTTTGACTACAAAAATAAATGTCTGCCAGCAGTTGGAAACAATAGGTCTAGGGCATATTTACATGGGAATACTCAGGAAAGGTAAGACCAATGACTAAAGGTGTGAAGTTAAATCTCATTAAACCTCAGTGTGGGTGCTCTTATTGAGAAGCAAAGTGGCTTTAGTTTGCTTTAGATTAATCCTAGTGGATTACGGAGATTAAACCCTTAAAGTAATGTGAACTCTGCTCCTTTTTATGGTAGGCTTCAGCATAAACACTCATCTAACATTGGCTGTCAAAAATGTCAACATTTCACTGCTGATCAAAGCACACAAAGGAAAGGTATTGTGATGTTATGAAGTTCTGCACAATTGAGTGCTATCTTATTTTGGTCTCATGAGTCTGGGTTGTGGTTGGAGTTTGGGAGAATGTCAGCAATTATTTTGTTCCAATCTGACGTTTTTCACAAATATTCTCCAATATTTGCTGAAAACACACTGAGCAGGGGAAAATGTTTCAAGTAATTTAACTGCTAGAATATCTGTAGAAAGGGAATGCAAAGGAACACACATATGAAAGGAATTCATTTAAAAACTCAAATATTTGTAGGGTGGTTGTTTTTGTTTTGTACTGTTTAGTTTTACTGTATTTGCCTATCTGCAGTCATAAATAAATTTACAGCCACCAGCATCATTGGTTCACAAGTACTTCTGGTAATCAAAAGTTCTTTTGTACCTAACCATAAACCTCAAGCCCATCAACCTACTGTCTTTGTAAATAGGGCTTAGTCTTTCAAAGATGAAAATCATATGTCGCAAGTACTTTGAATACTCGCTGGTCATTTATGAATGCTGAAATACAAATGAATCCCAGAGGAAAAAGGTTTGACTTAGAAAAATATTTTTGTGACTGTCATGAGGATAATACCATTTTGGATTACAGATTCACTCTGAACAGTTTGTTTGCATCATCTGGATAGTGCTACTGATCTTGGTACTACTAAGGCTGTTCGATTGAATTTGCCTTGCAATAGAGCAGTGCCCAGGGCAGAGCTAGCACATTCTAATGGACACTTTTGTTGCCCATTGCCTTGAGTATCACATCAAAGCAACTCTTATGAAGCATTCTTAAGGCACATGATTACCACAATGACGGGTGAGCTATAAAATCCCACTTGGCTTAAAAACTGTCCCCTCAACACATTTAAATTTAAACTCTGTGAGACCAGATCTGCTGGGTGGCTTCAGCCTGCCAGGAAACACCATCCATGAGCATCAAATGCATCTCTTTCTTCCTGATTTGGAGGTAGTGGTTCCATTGAAAATCACATCATGGTTCTTGGAAAGGGCCCTTACTTTTCTTCCTGAAAGGGCTAACATTTAGGACTTAATGTGGTTGGGGAGCTGTTTTGAAGGCTGGCTGACCAGCCAAACAGAAAGCTGTTTTTGCTGCAGGAAGAAATGTGAAAGGCAGGCATTTGTGTGTTGCATAAGGAGTGCAAGGGAGGTCCCCAGAATCTACCATGAGAGATGTGTAGGTAACTTTTGAGGAGCAATATGCTTTTAAATATTAGCTGAGCTAATGAGCTTGTCCTTTCCAGAGAAAAGATAAAATACACTTTTATACCTCACACAGCTAACCTATCTGCCAATAACATAAATGCATAAAAGCACTTAAAAGGAGATATGACTTGAAAGCAAAATTAAAAAGCCACTTTTGATCCTGTTTGTGCTAATTGACAGCAATAGTCACAATCTAGAAATTGGGAGTAATAAAATACATTTTATTTTTTAAAAGTTTAATTACTCTCATTCATGCCATGGTGATATTCAGACACTGCTTCTCTCTGTGTAATTCTCTCTCTATATATATCTATATCATCTATATATCTTTCTTTTAACAACCTCTCTAAGTGTTCCTGCTTTATGTTTCTTCTATTCTCAAGGCCCCATGTTTCATTCACCATCCTTTCTATTAAGACGTATTGCTGCTCTGTGGGACCAGTCACTGTCATGCTTTATTCATGCTGTTGAATGACACAAGGTGCTACATTAAGAGATCCCCATGATGCAGATAGCAAGCGCCTGGGACCAAAGATGAATGCAAATCAACAGTGTGGTAAGAGAAAGCACAGCACTGTCACTAGGCTTGGTGTTTTTATTTCTATTTTAAATAGGAGATAGACTGGGCATGGAGACTGATCAAGCTGATAAAATGTTGGCTCTTTGCATACTTTGTATAGTATCTTCCTGGCTTTTGGGTTTAATTTACAAAATGCATCACTATATAGCTGTTTTATTGTCTGCAATTTATGTAAGAAAATAAGTAGTCAAAATGAGTTTTAACAGATTCTGCGTAGTGTCCCCTACCCAGTTTGGTTGAAAATTAATATCTCACTGTTATACTCCATTTGGATGTAATTTTGATTGATAATATGCAGTTTCTTTCTTTACAGAGGGATCCCAAAGGCATTTACAAACTACCTATGTAGAGCCACTTCTTATATGGATGCTGGCAACCAAAAAGCCGCATAGAACAATTCCTACTTTCAAAAAGTTTCCTGGGCTCTTTTAAGTTCACACAGAACATTGTATTTTAAAATATTGTTTGAAATAGTCACTAAATAACCTGGACTCGCTTTAGCTCCCTATGAAGGACTGAGTCAACCGCGGCTGGATTTGAATGAGTCAGTTCTGGGGGGAAATAGTTCTATCAAACAGGAGGTTTAGATGTTTGTTTCTCCTCCTCCTCTGTTTTTTCCAGCCTCAGTTAAATCCGATTTAGAAACAGTCTTTCCTACTACTTCCCAAGTCAATGCACTGCTCCTTCATCCTGAATTTCATGTCTTGTCATAGAGCATGGTAAATGTTCAGGTGTTCTGTTAGGAGAATTCAAGGCCCTGCCATACGCTTAAGAAAGTCACTTAAACTGAGTCCAGAGGAGCACGAGGAGTCAGACATCACAATGAGACAAGTAAATCCATGTTCATAAATTTAAACAGCTCACTCCAGCTTTAATTACTGTAGTCACAAGCAAACGTTTCATTCAATGGCATCTGATGATGAAGGAAGAGCTCATTGTTAGGGCTACTCATTTCATATTTGGAGTTGTATGTTGTTCCTGCCACCTAGTGGATGCTGGGGCACTAGCAACTCTTGTAACCTCTTGAGCCAGGGGCCTCAGGAGAGACATGAATCCTCCTAGGAAGAACCTTCTCTGGTAATGAGGGAGACATCCAGTTCAGTTTAGAACCCAGAGAAGACAGTCTAATTCCTGCCATCAAGACACACCTTATAGATGAAAAAGGAGACTGCTAGATCCCAAACGTTTTTAAAGTGCATTTCATTATTAGCTACACTGTATAATTCAGTTACTGTTAAATGTTAATTAAAATGGTCTAATATAAAATAAAATGAAATGTTAACTATTACATTTACAGAGATGTTGCTGGAAGGCCCAAGTTGGACTTACTTTCTCCTTATAGTTGTTTGAAAAGTCCATTAATTATTTTCAAATGTTCAGTACTCTTTATTCCACATACACAGAAAAGGGGCTGTAGCTGAGGTGTTTGGCAATAGGGTATGGTACCTGTAGATCAGCGCCCATAGTCAGGTGCTCAATAGCAGCCCCACAGTAACAGATCATTATGCTCACATAGAACAGGAGAAAGGAAATCTAAATGTTAAACTACTAAGTTATTGTTGTAAGAGTGACAGAGGGGAGAAAAATGATCCTAGCAATGATAAATTATGTGTGAGTCTTTTAACAAATGTTTTAGCAGCACTGTACCTATGTCTCAATCTTGAACAAGTGAGCAAAACCTGGCAAAAATGTCTTCCTTGTAAGGAACTGGGAGTGATCTGAGGGGAGGAGACATCACAAAACGGAAGGCTCATGAAAATCTGTGTAGCCAAATTGTGTCTGGCTAACTATGTATGTGTGGGAGAGGTGGGTCTGGCCTTCTGTTCTGTTCTGCTATTCTGTCTCTGTTAATTCTAATTAACATATCCACTGGCTGTGCCTGTAGTACACCCACTTTGACATCTTGTGTACTGTCTGTTACGGTCTTAGCCACAGAAATCTCATCCCTATTATGCATGAAATACAGGATCCACATTGCAACATATCTGGCATTCAGGGGTGAGCATAAACATATATCAAGAGGCAATCAAGAGGTTTCCCATGGGAGATTTGATGGCTTAGGTGACTGATAACAGGAGATAAAGCATTTAATCTCTACTACTTCAAAGTCAATCTTTGTCACTAGTGACCAACATTGGTTAAGATTGTGTATGTGTTTGCTAACCTTTTAAAAATATGTGTGGTCACAGTCTAGTTCCTAGTGCACAAGTGCCACATCATTAAAAAACACCACCTCAACCGGCAACCTTAGAGAGGACATATCCTGAAAGGACAGGGAAGGTTGTTTACTTGTATTCTCTGGCCCCAGCATATAGGCTCCCCTTCACAGAAGTGCTATGGGAAAACTATCCTTTGCACTATCTATGCTACACCTGTTTTGCAGATAAAGGGGATCTCAGGGCTTTCAAGCCAGCACTTTTTGTGAGCACTAAAACATAAATGTTCAAAGGGGTGGTGTAGCAAGGCACTGTGGCCTTCCTCGTAGCTTGAGCCCGAGGAAGGGCCGTGACATCCCTGCTGGGTGGATCAAGGAACTGCAGGCCTCAGACCCCCGGAGCAGAGGGGCGGGGCCAGGGCAGTCAGGGGAAGTAGAAAAGGCTGGCCTCGCAGCTCAGTCAGGGGGAAGCTGCTGCCAGAGAAGGACGCTCCTTCCCCGAGCTGCAGTCGGAGCCCGACCCAGGCCCTGCGTCTGGGCAGCGTGAGCCCTCCGCTGGCCGGAGCCTCCAGGGCCTGCCGTGGCCACCGGGCCCTAGTGACTGGGAAGGGCTACCGGAGACCACTGACTGGGAGGGACCCCCGAGGCCAGCCATGACCTAGAGGAGCTGCCCGTTGCCGGGGACCCGCCGGAGCTGGAGGACCCACCAGGACCCTGCGACCTGCAGGAGCTGCCATCCGCTGACGGCCCAAGAAGTTCCTGGGCCGACCGCCGGTGAGGGCCTGGTGGGACTCCCTCCAGCCATCTACCCCAGGGAAGTCGAGGAAGACCCCTGGTTCCAGGCACCCGGGTTCAGGGTGGGAGGAAGTATCCCAGAGGCAGCCGACCACAGTCTGGCTGAGCTGGCGCTCACACCAGTGTCAGTGCGTTGCGGCTGGAGCCCCACGGACCCAGTGGCAGATCCCCTTGCCACTGGCAGGGCCCTGGGCTGGGACGCCGTGGGGTTGGGAGGTCCTGCGTCCACCTTCCCTAGCCTGCCCAGGAGTACTTGTCTCCTCTGATCCTGCAGCCACAGAGGATGCCAAGTGTTGTGTCTACACACTCCTTGCCAGCTCCGCCCTGCCTGGGGGCCGGGGGCTACGGACTCTTGCAAACCCGCTAACTTTCCCCCTTTAGCAAGAGGCCGTGGCCTTCCTCAGAGCCTGGGCCCGTGGAAGGGCTGCGATGCCCCTGGAAGGGCTGTGATGCTCCTGCTGGATGGAATCACAAGCTTACAGATGGAAAATGTTCAGTCTTTTTGGTTCTTGTCATTCTGGTTCTTGCTTGATGTAACTATGACAATACAGAATTTATTTATATCACCACCACAAGCCATGAGTCGGGTATTGCATTTTCTATGCCGTAATTGAGGTATCACAGTCACAGGCCTTGATTAATGACTAGGATTTCTCTCTGTTCCTTAAGAATAGGCCTCCAAGGTATGAGAAGTTCCTTTGATTTAGTCACTTCCTCTTTGTCTTCTCCAATATGTGTAACTGGCCACTCAGTCTATGCAAATATTACGATTTGAGCTAATTAGTTTTAAAGTGAGTTTAGTGCTTAGGAGAGATTCACTGCACTTCAGCCTGAAATACTTTATTTGTCCATAGAAATATGATGATAACCATACACACGTTCCTCTCTGTCTCCATATGTGCCTTAGCCCTGACAGACAGAGACCATCTCCAGAAGTGAAAGTAATTCAGACACCATGCCCACTCCCTCCCTTGCATCTCTGCTGAGGCTGCCAGGCATGCCAGTAATAGTAAGTTTTGGTGTGGAAGAGGACTGAGATCACTTTTGGTCACTAGCAATTTGAACGGAGTTGGAATGTGTGGTCTGAATTGTATCTTGTTCCTAAAGCCCTTCAGCCATACTTGAGGCCCTCTTTTTCATATGCACATGAAAAATATTATGAAATATCACCTCTTAAAACCATTTAAACATAGGGAAATGTTCATAGACCTATTCATGCTACAATATGAGATCTGCATACTACTTACCAGCATTTCTTAGCCTTTATATAGGACTTTTCAGGAGTCAATCAGAAAGCATTTTACAGAGGTTAGTAAATGTTATTAGTCTCATTCTAAGAAAGGAAAACTGAGGAACAGAGAGCAGGTCAACAGTAAAGCCAGGAATAGAAGATACAGGTCTTCTGCCTCTCAGTCCAACATCCTATTTACAGATTTACTATAGTAACATTTGCAGGGCTAACATTTGGTTGGAGTCCAGCCCAATTATGATATAAACATGGGCTTTCAATGTTGTGCTGGCATATGAAACCCTTCTCCCCCGAGACCAGGGATGACTTGTACCATATTTATCAAAAGTTAAATTGTCTCAAAGGACGCACATGTAGTTGCTCAGTTGGGACTATAATGAGCTATAGTGATGTCTCAGCCTTTCTCTACAAACCTCACTCTAGCTATTTTTTTTTACCTTGCATTAGAGAGAATGTTAAACAATCAAAAATGATTTGATCACTATAATCCTGCCAGAACAATAGTTATTTACTGAATGGAAGATTGATTTCTTGTTGTTTAGTTTTTAAATGTTCAGGTTTTTAAAAGAAACTTGGTAGACAATTTACAGCTCCTGAATTACTTAAAAAGAATTACTCAGCAATGGCTCATGTGCATAATGGAAGCAGCTATTGTGCAACCTTCCCTCACGCAGATCTGCCAGTGCATCAGCTTCCTGGATTTGTGCACTATGCATGCTATTATCTCCAATTGAAATATCAGTGTTGGGCAATATTCTTCACTTCCTGACTTAAACGATTCCGTAGTATTTCAATTTACTCAGAAATGGTTGCAGGTTTCCATCCCAGACGTGACAGTAGTGGACAAAGTGATACACTTGGTGTATGTCTTTAAGATTTGCATAGTGTTGAAGGATAGCATGTATGAACATTGTAAAGCCTGCAGCAAGATGAGAGACTTGAAAGAATTTCTCCAAGAGTTGGGCTGTTGTGGAGACATTTTAGCTACTTTACATGCTTATGCCATTCTGATAATCTGGTTCTTGCTGGGCAGCAACGAAGTGTTTACATTTAATCTTCATGAGTCTATGTTCTTTGTGCATTCATGCTGGTTGCTCATGATGCAAGCATGACATCACAGCCTCTACCCCCTTTTTGGTCTGCAAACCCCATGATGATGTACCAGACAAGTTTCCCATTGTTGGCTAAGTGTTTGGTACATGCAGATTCCCTGTAAAATTATGCAAGAGAGGCATAATCTTTCCATGTAATTGAATGGAATGCCCAGTGTAAATGAGGGATATGGTGGGGATGAAGGGACATTTCATCTAGATTTCATCACTCTGCATCGATATCAATTGAGTTATGTCAATCTGTTTAAAGCAACAAAGTTTTATTAGAGTTTAAGAATGTTTTCACATTCCAAGCAGTGAAATTGATGTTGATATAGCTGTTCTTTGTTTGAAAGCTTTCTCTAGCACTAGAAAAAGAGGTTTGCTGTAGATCATATCAGCATGGCTAAAGGAACTATAAAAAATAAACCAATTCACTATTCAAACAGCATGAGAGAGGGATTTTTTTCCCCTTTGCACCATACAGGCAGGGCTATTTGAGTGTTAATTTCCCTGATTAATAAAAACATGTCACCAATAAAATTCACAACCTCCTTTTATTTTTTCCACTCTCTCCCTCTTGGAAATGATTAACACTTTTACTCCTGCTGCCTCCAGTTTTCTAACAAAGGAAATTAATAGCAGAAAAGCTTGGTGGTGATTTAAATACCAGGTGCTTAAGTTGCACACACAAGCAGGTAGCTGTGCCAGCAACTAGTGTCTTTCTTCCAAAGGGTAGTTGAATCCCCTTTTCCCCCACCCTTGTGTATTATATGTGCAGACACTATGACTGTTCATGTGCACACCAATTTTTGCTGACACAAAGAAGGCATTGAAAACATAGGATCCATTCTCACTTCTGTCTGAAATGAGTTCAGCACAGCTCAGAAAGGGCAAAGGTGGTTTTCCACCTATTCAAGTTGAGAGGTCTTGACCTGTGTGGAGCACAGTCTGAGAACATTAGTGTGAGAGGGCCACAGTGCCATATTCTTCAGATAGAAGAGAGGGAGTATACAAAAAGGACAGAAACGTGGCAGCTTTTCATTAAAGGTCTGAAAATAAAAACATGGGGGCTGATATTTATTGCACCAGTGTAAATCAGGAATAACTCCACTGAAGCCAATGGAGTGACTCCAGTGTAAAGCCATTGTAAGTTTGACCAGAATGAGGTCTCTATTCTCAACCATCACATGTCCCCCAAACCCTGTATTCTTTTGTGGATTGGCCAGTCTTGGTCTGCTGGGAAGTGCCCAGGCTAGACAGAGGGGAGTTAGCCAAACCACAACAATGAAATATCTAACCAGCCTATAGGCCTCCTTCCATTTTACTCATCAATTTACTCATCCTTCCATTAATCAAACACTGCAGCTCTCATCTACTATCTGTGAAATCCTGTTCTAGGCACAGTTACTAAATCTGGACTCTGCTTTCAAAAATGTCACTGTCATTACCACAGAAGCTTTTCAGAGTATACTGTAAGTTATGAAATTGTAGCCAAATAATCATGAGATTGGATGAGTCAGCACAGAAGAAGCGTTACTAATATACAAATCAACAAATATCCTATTTACGGAAAAACAAGTTGTTTCTTGGGGCCAGTGAAATGCAAGGGATAGTTTCCTAAAGGTGGTGTCCTTAGTTATTTTTCTTTTTGTCTCTCTGTGAGCCTGCCATAAGGCTCCCCTCAGTATTTGTCCAGCATTCCCTTCCCTACCTCATCCCCATCTCCCATTAGTAGCTCACAGAGCATCACTGGCGATACTGGGGTGACTGGTGTGTCCTCTGGCCAGTGGTCACAGGGTCAGATAGCAAAGGTTGTTTCCTGATGCAGTGTTGTGTTTTTAAGAAAAAGAAAGGCACTCCCATTTGGTCAACGAATGCTGCATGAGCTCTTTGTCTGACAGGCATTCCTTTTCTGCCACATCGCTCTTACAGTTAACACAAGGAGACACACTCATGAGCATCTTGCCCTTTGTGATAACTTGTGTGGTTCCTGGGTGTCCAAAGGGCCCTTCTCTTTTGACCTGTCCTACAAACTCATAGTGGCTTTCTGTTGAATGTTGGGGGCTCAGAACCATGTAGAGAACCTAATCTGTTTAGGCTTTGACACCAGGTCCATCACTGTGGTACCTGGGCATCTCTAGCAACAAACAGGTACGGCAGCAGTTGGATACCATGGCCTCTGAAAATCTTACCAGTGCCTCTGCTGTCTGAAAATCCAAAGAGCTGAGCATGCAACTGGAGGCACAGGGCCTTAAGATAGGCTGGGCAGCTGGAGAGAAGGCTGAATTTTAAAAACCATTTCCTCCCCCATATTTAGCTTTGCAAATGTCCCAGATTTTCTCAACCTGATTAGTATATATTAGTCAGAAGTTGATGGAGTTTCCCATTTGACTCAGAGACAACTAGCCCTAGGTACATTTCTTTGCAAGATTAGTAGCCCAGCAAAAGCCAATAACAGTCTATTATGTTAACTCTATTATGTTAACCATTAACAGTCTATTATGCTAACTCTATTATGTTAACCATTACTTAGAAGGAGTAAAAAAACTGGAAACTCAAGGGGAAAAACATTACTGGTCATAAAATAGAAAATAAATAAATAAAAATAATTTATAATTTGCCCAGCTTTAGGTAATATCCCTTAAACTTCTGTTTCTTCAAGAAAGAATATTCTGCTTTGTGAATCCAAAGTATCTGTAAAAATAGAGGTGGAATGCTCTGGTTCCTTCCTATCTACAGTAGAAGAATGACTAGAATAAACCTTCTGGGTAAAGTCACATATCCGGCAAGTGAGAATGGTTTATAAGTGGTGGATCTACACAAGCAGACTAGTCAGAGTGGAGAAAATAACTCGCTCTTCACATCAGGGGCTTGTGGCTCAAGCTCCTTGAAAGTATCCACGGTGGGTGGTGGTGTAGTCTCCGCCAAATCGCGCGTGCAGCTTTTTGTAAAAGCAGCAGGTCTGTGGCTCAACACCAGATTGACCGTTCACCTCCCTGGCCATCTGTTATGGCTGCTACAGTTCCTGTGCTTTCATGCAGTCCTGCTGCTGATCCCTGTCATATCCCTTCTCCTGTATTCCCTGTGCAATCTGCTTGTAGATGTCCATGTTTCTACAGCTGCTCCACAGCTGTACCTGCACAGCCTCTTCTCCCCACAGACCCAGGAGAGCCAATATTTCCTGTCTACTCTGAGCCGGAGCATGTCTGGAGCATGGAGCTGGCATGGTTAACTGAACAGCTGCACACAAGAATGGTAAGCTAGAATAGTGTGCTATCCAAGCTGAACAATCAGAAAAAGGCATTTCAAACATTTGCAGGGCTTTAAAGGGAAGGGAGGGCCTTCCGGTCTCCATGACCTCTGGACAGTGGAATTCACAATTGTGACCAGAACAGTCTGTGTCAGGTATTGTTGGACAGCTGCTGGAGGACTGTAGGATCAACATAAGTAACACAGTGTCTACACTCGCACTGTGTCAACCTCAGTATATCGACCATGGCTCGATGCCGCTTGGGTGTGGCATTACTGAATCACTGCAACAGGGCACTTACATTAGTGGGAGACAGATTTAAGTGTAGACACATACACAAGTTGACTTATGTCCACCTAACTTTGTAGTGTAGCCCAGGCCTGGGAGTGGTTTGTGGCACTACCTGGTACATCGTACAGGCATGAGATTCTTTTTGTCACTATAGTCTTTGATAGTGTACTAGTTCCCGTCTTAAATTCTTTTTCATATGCCACTGTGGTCAGGGAAACTAAGGGAACAGCAATGCCATTCTGCAGTCATTTTTAATAGTATTCTGTATTTTTAGAAAGTATGATTAAATCCTACTCAGAATACCATACTTTAAGTTACTTAAGTCAGTGTATTTCAGAATCCACAGAATAAGAGAGGAGCTATGTATATTTATTGTTACAGAACAAATCTTATGCCACATAAACTTCCTTTGCATTTTTGGTAAATTACCATATATTAGCACGAGGCGCATACATCAGATGAGGCAGAAAATGCAATAGGATGTAAGTGCAAATTATCCTTATAAACTCTTCCTTATTCTTTTAAAGTACTAGCTGATCCTAATCCTCAGTCTTTGAAATGTTCTAGAAAGAGAAGATTAGCAAAGTCTAACATAATGTTTTCACCTTTGTGTCTAGTACATCTTAGAGAGAGCATAACAAGCACTTAAAGAGAAACCTTATCTTCAGTGTACCTTTTACCTTGGAAGGAATATTTTTAAAAATTTACCTTCCTTTTATTTGATGATCTACAATTATTATAATGTGATGTGGAAGTATCTTTCTGAAACTGCCAGAAGCCACGTTTGCATAAATTATGGTCAGTCTTCATTTGCCGTGAATCTCTGGCCATTAAATTTGCCTGAGATACCGCAGCCTCCATTGCTGTAAGACCCGAGCACTTCCCAAATCTTAATGAAATAAACCTCACAATATCCCTCTGAAGTGAAGAAGCAGTATTATTAACATTTTGCACCTGGGGAATTGAAGCACAAAGATACGTCATGCCTTGCCCAAGTTTGCCCAGGAATCTTCAGCAAATCTTGCAAACTGCAAAATATGAGCTCAAATTAGTTTCCGGTACTATGCCTACGCATGAGCCATTTTTTTTTTGGCTTTTATAGCCACATCGTTTTATTTTTAAAAATATTTTTTCTCAGGGGAGTGAGAGACTGACAGAAACAGGAGGTGAGACTGAGAAATTACCTATACCCAAAGCACAGTGAAATACAAAGTAAGCAAACAAAAAAATATTTTCCTTCTTATCTCTTTTAACGTTTGTAATGCTCTGGTGCAGCAGACTAAGTCCAGCTCGACACAAAAGCCATGTACTGAGAGCCTGATCTGACAAGGTAATGTTTCTGACTTGATGTTGCAGTTACTTATTATCTATTCTAGATGAAGCTTTTGGGGGGTGCAGTTGTGTGGAGTAGCAGAGAACTTTCCCTGGCCTAAGCACAACATAATACCATATTACTATCCACAAAACTGATAGGAAAACACACAGTAAGCTAAACTCTTCCTCCATCTTATACACAGCAGAGAGTCTAACACTTTGAAAGAAGAGATTTTAAAGAAAATACATATAAGATGCTAGGAGCATACGGAAGATCCTTGTGTCTAAGTATCAAAAACCTATCCAGGGTCATGACTGAAGAATTAGTTTAGGAAAATCCAGCATTCACATTTGGCTCTAAACAAAGGATAAACTGTTCAAGTTAGCTAGTCAAACATCAGGCTAACGATACTTACAAAATTTCCTGTCACCTTACATCAGGCAACTATAATCATTGAATGTTTTTTTTCATTGAGATACGGGATATAGATGGCATTATGGGATGGAGACAGTTGCTCTCTGGCAGGTTGACCCCTTGCTCCCAGTCAGCTGCGTCACCAGTTTCTGCCCCACCATTCGTTGCCAAAATAACCCAAATGACAGTGTGCTGGACAGTGGCAGGTACTGGGCTACCTACCCATTGTGTACTGCACTGTGCATTGATGCAAGCACATAGCCACTCACAGGGCTATTGAAGTCCATAAAGAACCATGAGTCACTTGCAAACAGCAATTTATACAGTACTGTAGCTACACATTGTGCTGGAAGAGATCTCAGGAGGTCATCTAGTCCATCCCCCGGCTGCCCTCCCCTACCCCCCCCAACACACACACACACACACACTCAAGCTGAACCAAATATACCTAGGCCATCCCTGACTGAAGTTTGTCTAACCACGTCTTAAAAACCTCACATGAGGGAACTCCACAACCTCTTAGAAAACCTATTCCAGTAGTCTTCTGTGCTTATAATTAAAAAGTTTTATAGGTTCTTGTCCCAAGAAGCTTGTGACTTCAAAAGAGGCCCCTCTCAGCCCACTTTCCAAATCTCTTAGTGACAAAGGCCTTACAGTACTCAAGGCTTGAAACTGGCCTCCTTCTACTCGTTCATTCTCTTATAAGATATAAACTCTTACTGCACCTCCCTGATCACACTGGGCTTTAATAGCTTGTGCCTAATGTAGAACAGACCTAGGGTAGCCTAACCTAGCCCTAGTCCCACCCGCTAATTAGGTTTAGAAGGAGTCACCTGGGGAATTGTCTTCTCATAGGAAGCCAAAGAGCACTCGACAGAACGTTCAGCTCACAGCACTCTCAGCACCGAGCCTGTCTATACCAAGGAGGAATATAGAAGGAACACGCCATAAGCTCCACTGTATGAAGCCAACAAATCTGGTATACAAGTGGTTACTTAGCCCTAATGTGTATTATAGGAGCAGCTGGTAGGTAGGTTTATGTTGCCTAACACTTTCTGTTATGAAATATTCTTCAACCTATTCTTTGAGAAGCTCTCACATCTCAAAACACCCTATAGCCCAGAGATTAGGGCACTCATCAGGGAGACCTGGATTCACGTCCACTCACTGCACATCAGGCACCTGGATAATCCATGTTCTGGGTGAGCGTGCTGAACACTAGGCTATAGGGTATAAGTCCACCAGAGCACGTAATTGGTCTCTGAGTGTGCCTTCCAGATCGGGCCCCACAGGTAAAATAGACAGGGGAATGCCTAGTTTGAGATTCCTATCCAGGGTTAGCTGTGAGCCAGGTGTCCGGACTCTGGCAGCTGTATACATGCCCACCAGCAGAAATGTGGGTGTCTAGGGTGTCTGGGTGCAGGGTAAGGCTGCAGCTGAGCTGACATTTTCAGGATTTAAATTTTGGGTTTATGTGCCTAAAGTGGCAGTTAAGAGCCTAACTGCTGATGTGGATCTGTCCCTAAGTGCCTATGACCGTTTTGGTAATGGAAACTAAGCTCCAAAGTGTTTTTTTAAATTTTACCTCACACCTTTAGACTATTTGGTCCTTAAGGACATTCTTTTCTCTATGAAAGGAGGCCAGACCTAGGCAAGGGAAGTGGGGAGTCGTGTAGAAAATAAGATGATAGCACTGCCGATTAATACAATTCCTGAAATAATAATTCTCCGTAAATGTTGTGATTTTGAATGTAATGTGCTTCGCAGATAAAGATTTTCAAGTTTTCAGGGAAACAGTTGCCTGAATCTTACATGAATAGAAGCCTCTGCCAACATTCTACATGATTAAAGCCACTTTATTACCTACATCAAAACCTTTTTTCAGACAAACATGTATCTGTCTATTATGAGTGTATGCAACAGCTCGTAGGTTATCGCAACATGACAATTGCATTTTTAGGCTGCATGTGTCTGTTTGTTAATCTGTTTTTGGGTCAGTTACAGTTACAGGCAGTTTTCCACAGCTATAGGCAATCTGACAGTGTCTTGGTGTCATATATGATATGGATGGCAAAAATGAAACAAATATTCCAAAAATACATTCATTTCACTGATGAGCCTTGTAGAAATTGGCCTTTTCAGATGTTTCTGACCATAGAGTTACTAAATCCAAACTTCAAACAATCATTCATCATAGATTTTCTCTAATTATAGTTAAACAACTACTTCAGGAATTTAATTTGGTATACTGTATATGATAAGGTATATGGATTAAAAGCAAGGTTACAGGTTTTAACCACACTGAGCACAGTTTTTGATGCTTGGGGAAAAGGAGGGCTGTAAAGTAGGATTTTGGGTGGAGGGGAAGGACATAATTCTTTGTATAAGTACAAGAGAAATCTGCCCATGTCGTTCTATGGTACAAGATGCAGCAATAGAACCGAAAGGGGAAAGGTATATATAAAAGTTAGTTCTGTGTTCACAAACATTCCATGGGAATATCAGACACTAGATAATTTTTGATTTGTAAGAGAGAAGGAAACTGCCTTTAATTCTCGACTAAATTCTACAATAAATTCCTTGAGAGATTTACAGCATGATGCATAGCGATCTAGCCACTGTCCCCTCACCGATCACTTTGGAGGCTGCGAACTTGCTCTACACATTCATGTGACCAGATGTTTAGAGAGTTTCGGTAGTTTAAGGGTTAAGATTTAACCAACTGCACAGGGAGAACATAGACCATTACTCAGAAAATGTGCTTCATGGTTGAGAAGTGAGGAGAGGGAAGTAGGATCAGTATTAATGAGGCGTGAACCTCAAAAGGCTCTTTTCATATCAACACGCCAAAATTTGTATCCTTATTTGAAAGTCTCAAGCCTTCTGGGCATACAAAATGCTACTGAAATCACCACCTTTCTTCTCACTGAGAACTTGGAAGCAAAGAGGCACATAAAAATACAAGATTTTAAAAGTTTTCCAAAATCTTTTTAAATTTTTCACAATACAACATGAAGTTTCAGGATGACCTTTTATTGTTTTCAATGAAAATAGTATCAGTTACACTATTAGGTGAAGATGGTGTATTTTAATGCTTTTAAATTACATTTAGCTGATGCATGCAATCAGTATAATGCTAAAACAGAATAGCCATCCTTAGTAAAGAACATCAGGCAATAGCTTTAAGTATATAGATGCCATATAGCACCTACACAGTATAAATTAGTGAATTATCTATGTCTTATATTATGCACCTTGATCTTCTCTTCCTGTTATTCTGATATGTAAAGAATAGATTGTTTCGGTTTTTGGATAATAGAGGATTAATTTTAATTTTTTTTATGCTGTCTTTTCTGCCATTGTAAGATAATTTACAGATAAAGAAAATGAGTCTTCTGTATGTTGATTTCCCCATTTTGCTAATTTCAAGTATAAAATATGGATGGCTAGCAATTTGTAGTTATTTTTTGACACAGGAAGTTTATTAAGTGTGCTCTGGTGATTATTCTTGTTTTTTTAACAGCTAAAAAGCCAATAAAATATATATTTTTAAAAAAATTACAGTTCTAGGTGCAAAACTTTGAGTTTAAAACCTTTGAGTTAGTTATAAAAATGCTCTTTTTCTATTTCTCCTGTTAAGACACATTTTTTCCAATACTCCAGCTTATTAAAGCTAATTTAATTCAGTTGAGGGCTATATAATGTTCTCGCCCTGTGTGCAGAACTCTCCTTGACTAAGTTCCTGCCATGGTCCAAGGGCAGTATATGCCCCTTAGGCTTGAGCCAGGCTTCTCCCAATATGTCAATAGCAATTGATTCCAGAGGGTAACAGGTGAAATCATTACAGTAGAAAATAACTGGAAATGAGCCAGTATTGAATTATTCAACTCACTTGAGCGCCTGCGGATATCCCTTGATTTCTGTCTTTACTTAAAGCACTGGCAAACACATTTCTAAATTACTGCTGGCCATTGCTATTATACCGTTCCAAGAAATATCACTTTGGGGCCTGATCCTCTAACAAATTATGGGCTGGATCCTGGGATGTGGTAAGCTGCACAGAGTGGAAGGATTTTGCTGGCAAGGGATGTAAACAAAAGTTGCCTGAATTTCACCCTTAAGAACTGTGATGGGGTGTCCATCTCACATAGGGCCTGAAGTGATTAAAGTGTCTAGGAAGGCCAATTAAATGCCAAGGCTGCATCTGGAGGAGGAGCCAGGGAGCAGTGATTAATTAGATGAGGCTCTCAGCTGGACAGGAACAGGCAGAGCCTGTATAAAGCCCAAGAGCTGTTAGCAGTTGGGAGCCTGTAGGAAAGTAGTACACAGTCACTCCCTGGAAGAAGAATGTTTGGGGCTATGGAAGTAGATAATGTACAGTTACTGCCTCAGAGGAGGAAGTTTTGGGTAGGCAAACCCTGAGAAGGGGGAAAGGTAGGAAAGGCTTCCGAGAAAGGAAGCAAGGTGTGGGGTAGGGCAGACTTTGGCTGCTGATGAGAGGGGCCCCTAAACTGGAACCTGGAGTAGAAGGTGGGCCTGGCTTCCCCTACCAGTCACCAGGGAAGTGTTGCAGACCAGTGGACTGCCTGGCACAGTTTGCCTTGAAAAACTTTGATATCCTGGGAGCGGGAAACACATATAGTGACCTGGCTGGAGGACCAAGTCATGAAGAAGGAGCACCTGGAGTTGTAGAGACAGGTGAAGAGACTGCCAGAGGAGGGCGCAGCACCTGGAAACGCCTAATCCCCAGAGTAGCCAACAGGAGGTACCCTGGTGGTAAGGGCACCCCATGACAAGAATATTTAAAACTTTTCTTAAACTAAATAACCTACCTTCAACATAGTTAGAGGGTATAGAACAAATACTCAGATAATATTATCTAACAAAAATCGGGAAGTTCTTAACAGTAACTGTTGTATGACCTCCAATCAAATATAGGCACAAAGAAACATACAAATATTTTTGTCTTCCTGTGGGCCACTACACATACTTCAAAGTGCCATCGTTTCTCCAGCATTTGAATGGTGTGCAAAATGGTAGGCTAAAGAGATGCTTTTGTATCTACAATAACTCCTGGCTTTAGACTCATTTCATGATTTAGTCAGGAATATTTAGAACATTCGTGTACATCTGGTGTGTTGACATATTACAGCTCACAGCTAGCATCTCCTACAACTACAATGTCAGTTAATCAGTTCATGAATAAAGTTATGCTATTAATACATAGCATCTGTTTTTACAAGCTACAGTATATCTGTTCACTGGGGAAAAGTATTTAGCATGTGTCTCCTAAAAGCTTTGGTTGTTTTAAACACCATTGTTGATGTCATTCTTATAATAATGTATTATTATTATTCCTTGTTCTGTTCTAATAGGAATGAAACCAAATTGAACTAAATAGGAATTCTTGTGGGAAAGACATTGGAAGTCAGTATTAACTTTGAGTCCATTTGAAGACAGCTGACAACCATTGACTTTAAGTGGGATGGGGATTTGCCCTACCTCTCCCTTTGCTCTTTCAAGGCCTTTTGCACCATGGAGATGTTAAGCTTTATTAAATTAACATGATAAATGGTATTAACCTATTTCCTAGAAACCTTTTGTGCTAGTAGCTCTTCTGCTGCAAGGTGTGGAGGGGAGCCAACAGTTAACCACAGTGGAATGTGATGAGGGGGTACAGAGGACAGGAAACAGAGATGTCACATTCAGTGGCAAGCTCTAGCTCTACTCCTGTCTAGTTAGCCCCATTCCCTATATATATGTACCATACCCTGTGTATGGCAACAATACATGTATTGCAATACATACATGAGGGAAGTGGGCAATCACATATGCATGCCCCCAGGAGAATTGTGGCAAATTGTCCTATAACTTCCTCTCATTTGACTTTCACCACCATTTATAAGTATCATGCTGCCATAGATGTTGCTTTTGATGTTCACAGAAATATACATGGCAGAGATATTTGCTGCTGTTTTCTCATGCAAACATATATCTACTTTCATGCCAGTTCTCTTGGTACAAAAGCCAGCTACATTGAAATGAGTGATTGTAAATACTACCTGTGGCTGAGCATAAAACTCAGGGCAACTACAGCCCAGGTCTACAAAGCCTAGGACAGTGGACATTCCCACATCACGAGTGGGAGGCCATGCAGTGCTATATCCAAGGAGCAGTGTAGATATTAGGCACCACAGGAAGTACTGTCCAAAGTGACAGCACCCTGTGGCCTTTGGATTGGCCCAAGATCACTATTTAACCCTGGATGATGCCCCAGGTAGTTGTCTGGGCAACTGTACAGACTTCTAGCCTCTTGTGACTCTAAACTACCCCTTTCTTTTTGATCTCCAGCTTTGTCTTCAGCCTGACTCTGATACTTGCCTATTGATCCCAGCTCTAGAGACTACTTCAATTCCTGCTCACTGACTATTGCCTTATGGCTGTCCTTGACTCATTGACAACTGTGGCTACTGGGACAGACTGTCTATGCCCTGGTCACTTACACTGAGGCCCTGAAAGGAGATATCTATGTCTTTGTCTTCTGTTGGAGTCTCTGTGCATATTGCCAGCTTTGGTATCTCCCATGATTAACTGCAATGGACAGGGGTCACAATGTGAATGACGTGACCCCCGAAGAGTAGTAGCTTTGCCTCTGAAAAGCTCTTTCCCCAAAATATCACTGTGGAAGGCTACAAAGTAACAAAATGGTGGGAAATACCAATAATCTTGGAGCAACTGGTTCCTTCAGAACAACACTGTCAGGCATGACAGTGAATGCATGAATGAATAAATGAATGAAAACACTAGTATATGCTAATTTGAGCTGGAGCTGAGGTAGCAAAGATTGGTGACAGTGTGACCAAATAGAATCTGAGAAATGACCCTCAAATGCAAATGTGGAGAGCCTAGACAAACACTTTAATTCTGCCAACATCAACATCTTGTACTCCCAAAAAAATTAAATTTGTTAGTCTTTAAAGTGCTACAGGACTCTCGTTGTTTTTGTTAGTTTTTCCCCAAGAAACTGTTTGACATGAGTGACAATACCAGGTCTTGACGGCTGCTTTGGAGCTGCAAGCTTTGACTGCAATTTCTGGGGGAGGAATTGCGCATGCAGACTGCCAGAACAAGTCCATGTTGCTTTGTTAGTAAAACACCCCTTTTTGAAACCAAACACACAAGATGACAAAAGGGTGAGGGGTGCATAACTTCACAGATCCCATTATGAGCAGATAAATCATAACATTATCAGTCCAGTGAAATTTTGGCTGTCATCTGGATATGGATTGTGTATGAAGCATTAATGTGAATCCATCAGGATTGGCGCACTGTCTTGCATGATCCATGAATACAGCCTATGTTGAGTTTTACATTTGTACCAAAGATGTATAGACATGAGATTAGTTCATTTACTCCTTATGAAGTTGAGAATACATAACATCTAACATCAACGTTCTGAAATTAACTGAAGTAGCTGTGTAAAATTATTAGGTAAAATATTGTCTTTTTATGTTGTAGCTAGATTTGTTCTAAGGAAAATATATTTTAATCCTTTTGCTTGTCTAACCTCTATGAATCAAAACTAGTTCACACATTGAATAATGACAATTCAATCCAAGAAGCCTAGTGCATGTGAGGTGCCATGCAATAGCATTTAATCCTCATGTGCAGTAGGCTTGCTTGTAAATACTACTGCTTCAGTCATTAACTCATTTTACAATGAATTAGTGGAGTTCAAGTAATATTTTCCTAATTCATTTGCTTTTGACATATTTGCTTTGTTGTCATGGTTCCATTGCTAGTTTTGTATTGCACAAGTCATGACATCCGGTACTTTGGAGAGATTGTCTATGTTTAATTTTACCAGATACTATTTCCATACTTATGTGTGTACATATTGCCGTTTCCTAGTTGTGTAAGCCTGGTCCATTACATTCTTCTTAGTTACCCGGTGAAATCAGCATAGCTTTTTTGAAGAAATTGCATGATATTATACACAGTGATGTGGATCATTCTGTTATTAGTCATCCTTGTATTTTTCTTGGTCATGGGCTTGTGTTTAAAAACTCCCCTGGTATTAAAGGTTTAAAAGGCTATATAATAGTTCAAGAGACAGACATAGCTTTCACATTTATTTTCAGCATGGTATCGGTCTTTGCTGGTTTATAATTTCACTTCATATGTATTCATATTCAGCTATGTTTTCATAGGGCAAGTGCTGCAGTTCATACAGCAAAGAAAACAAACCTTGAGAAAGCTGAAACCACTTATGCTGCCTTAGTTCTGTTTGTCCTGGTTCTGTTTTCCATTCCTTCCTGTCCTTACTATGCTAGGAGAAATGTAAGATTAGTTTCTAGATTCTCTGGTTGAATAAATAAATGAAGACAGCTGTTCTATATAAATCATCAGACCAATAAGCAGTTATAACAGTTGTTTGTATCCTGATCTTTTTCCTTTTTAACTTCCTTATAGCAGATAAGTTTTTAGAGACTCTTTTTGTTTGCATAATTCATCAAGGCAATGTAACACTGAATACATTTGTGCACTGATTATTTTCAAAACTTCAAAAGTGTTGGAAACTAATGTGGCACTTAATTCTGTTGATTGGTTTGTCTTAGCTTTATTCATGCTAAATATTTTACCGCTATCTATATAACAGTAATTTCATTATATGACTTCATTCTCTTTAGACTCATGTTTTAAAGATGAAGCATGGAAATACTGGCTTAAATTCAAGAATGCAGCTGTATAGTAGGAATAATTAGTTTGCTGAACATGCAGATGTCAATAATTTTTCTTCTATGCATGCTTTCTCCTCCTCACTCCTATAATTTGCATTTGTAATAAAAATGCTTCTAAACAAAGTTTATGAATAGCAATGTGAGCTACTAAAATCTCCAAACTGACATAAATTTGCTGTGGTGAAACTGATGCAAATTTACACAAATAGCTCAGTTTTCTCTTGGTGATTCCCAGAATGATGGATCATATGTTAAGTTTTGTTTTATATTATGTGTTCCTGCCAGGTAACTTGTTTACACTGTTGATCCCTTTTATTTGGATTATAAGCTACTGAAAGTAGGGGCTGACAACTTTGAACAGCACTGAGTGCATTGTTGACTCATGTAAGCCAGAGACAGATTCTCCAGCTGGAGAAGGTAAAATGAAGACCCCAAATACAGTTCAAAAGTGCCGTTTTTCTGATTTGGCTTAACACAAAGATGTTTCAAAAACAAGAATGCAACCCAGAACACTGGGTCAGATGCACAGTCGTATTAGGCACCTAACTTCCATTGATTTCACTGGGATTCAGCTGCCTAAATACCTGTAAGGACTTCGCTAACAAATACCAGAGGCCTTTCCATCTGTCATCATGCTGGGAGGGTAGAGGACACAGCCTTCCTTCTAAGTAGCCTCCACTTCAGCAGTTTCCCCTTTCCTTTTTATAGTAGCCCTGAGATTCCCCTTGTGATAGGCAGAGAACCTGGACTCTCCTTGAAAGCTCTTACACACTGGGAGCTAAGAATCATCTTTATATCTGAATATTGAATATATATTCAATCTCCGCCCACCCCCCCAAAAACAAAACAAAACAAAACAACAGTATTTATGGGACTTGTTAATTTCCATTAACTTTAAATCTGTTTCTATTTCCTTAACTGCCAACAGGTATGTCTAACTTAGAGTGCCTTTCATTGTGCGAGTCCTGGTTCCATAGCCCTTTCATCAGTGGAACAATTTGTATGAATAAAAGTTGCATAAATAAAAGTACCCTTAAACACAGCACAAAAAGGCCCTGCTCCAACAAACAGTTCTGCATGTATGATTGTTTCCTGTTCTAAGCATCGGGGGAAACTGAGTAATTGCTGATAAGTGACTTTTTTATGGTGACCTCTGTAAATATAGACCCAAGTATGGTGGAACTCATACATATTTAGGAAGAAAGGCATTATTTCATCTTTTTCCCCCCCTCAGTGGGAAGAACTAGAATGAAACAGATTGCAGATTTTTTTAGGTGTACATTCAAGACTTTTCATGATAGGAGAAAGAAGAGAAGTTTTACTTAGTGCTAGTTTGGTCCTGACTGACTGACAGGATGCAAGGCCCACCTCTGCATGGCATTTGGGCCTTTCTGATAAGAGATTTCACTTCAGGGTTTTCAAGGAAGGTTGCACTCTGCACGGTTGAGACCTATTTCCAATTCCAGGCAATGCCCTATGGTTTCTCTTCTGTTCCTTACTTTCTTACCAGTCTCTTGGTATCTGTGATGGCCACTTCATGTCAAGAAGCTTATAGGAGACTCGTTTTTAGTCTAGCCACACGAGATAGTATCTCTACTTATTGACTAGGTGTTTCAACTGCTTGAGTCCCTCAACTTCAGTTATTTCCAGAGGAGCTCTTCCTGCTCTTCATAGGCTGTCCCAGCTCTTGGCAATCTGTCAAACACTTCGGTTCTAGCTAATTGTCTAAGGAAAGAGTTGATAATTTGTATTTCTGATGGGGATTCCTCAAAAGTTTGCTCTGTAGGGCTCCAGTTAATCTGTATGAAAGTGACCAGGTGTGGAAAGTACTTCCATGGGGGTGCTGTACTTCAACCATTTTCCTCATTGTCAGTGGAATTTCCAGAACCAGGAACCAGATTGTCTTCTGTACCATTGAGAGAACATGGGTAGGCCTTATTCAATTCAAGGCAAATGGCTGTCCAGGAAAGCTAATGAAGTTGTTAACTACGAGTAGTTAAGAAGATAGCTTCCTCTCTGGTCTCAAGATTCCCTCTGCATTTAGTTGTCATTCAGGTGAAAAGCAACAAAAGGACTTTTGTGGCATATTGGCATTTTTAGGCAAGAACAAGAAAAGGGCGTACAAGTTGAAAATCCTGAATGAAGCAAGGGAAATTCCTGGAGCAAGAGAAGTTTGATTTATTATTTATTACTCATATTGTTTGTTTACAGTATGCCCACTGTGCACTGGGTGCTTTCCAAGGCCTCATTAAAAACAGTCTCTACTCTAAGGAACTCACACCATAAGGCATTTAAATGATTAAAACCACCTACATTTGAGCAAAAATGCAGCCTAAATAATATGTGATTTTCATAACTAAACAATATGCAATATTCATAACAAAATCTGAAAACATTAACAAGCATTTTCATTGAAAAGACTTAAATGGAGGAAAATGTAGAATGAGTGATGTGATCTTAGACTAAAGAAGAGCAGTGAGAAACTGATGTCCTTCTTTCTTCCCAGGTACCATCAGATCTGCATTCCTTGTAAATAATGGTGTCCCAAAACAGCAGTTTTCTCTTTTCCCTTGCTGTTTCTTTCCCCTCTATTTCCCTCCAACCCCAACCCCCTACAGTCCATCACTTTTCATTATCGTTTGTCTGCTTCAGATTGCAAACTCCTCAGTGTAGGAACCTTTATCTTTCTGTTCATCTGTAAAGAGTGATGAAATCAATGTCATTATGTCACTATTAAATCACAGATATCTCCGGAGAGTTTAAATCTCTACCACCTGTGTTTCTCTGAAATAGGAACAAAAATGGTTCAAGGCCACAAAGGACTACCTGTTAATTACCATAATGACATCCTAATAAAGGATTGCTTATGTCAAAAGATTAATTTGTCTCAGTCATTTCTATTTGTAATGGGCTCCATTTATTTTTCATAGAAGAAATAGACTCTCAGGGGAAGGTGGCTTTGAACCATTAAGTACAAAAGTTTTCAGATATTTTTAGAAGGAAAGTTACCTTAGCTCAGTTCCATGCTTTAGGGGTATTTATTGCCATCTCTCAATCTGTATGTACTGAATGTATTTTATTAGTAATGAACATAAGCCTTTATTTTCCATTCAAAATTGTCCTTGTGTTGTATTTGTTATGTAAATACAGCACCCATCTATTTACATATTATTGCTTTATGACATTCAGGCTGTCTACACTTGATGTAGCTCCCAAAATTGCTACTCCTACTCATGCAGACCTCTTACTGATGTCAGTGGGAGGCCTGCCTAAGTAATAGCTCTGTATCTGGTCTTACCTATAGATGTATTTGGAACAGACTGTTACCTTTATCGGAAAGCAGCCTTAGAGTGAATATTCTTTCTGAGGGACTCATGACAGCTGAAAAATATTGACTAAAATAATTGTTGGAGCTACATCAGTGCCTCCTGAAGTCTGGGATGGCATTTCTTCCACACGTCTGCACTCCTACCCTTATTTCTCTGAAGATATTATTTTATTTGTCTCAATATCTGCTTTAAACTTAACTCACCCATCACAGCCTGACTATAGTTTTCATACCCACCTGTGGCCCCTAATTTCCTTTACCCTGGGTGTTTGCTCAAATCTCTCACATTTAAGGCTGTACCTAATATTTTCTCGAATATTAAAAACAGGATACAGAGATATGGTAGGACCACATGTAGGACCACATCCTTTCCTTAGTTACCATATACTTTTAGTATTGCATGTGTATACATGAAGGAAGGATAAGGCCAGTAATATTCTGATACCTTATGAGACTCTGACTAACCTTTCTTGATTGTGGATGCGATCCTGTCCAATGAATGCACAGTGTCATCATCATCATTCACTTGAAAAAACTCTAATGTGAGAATTATTTATTCAGGCAAAGTATCAAAACTACAGCTTCTCTCCAAACTACCCAAAGTCAGCTCAGTAAATAGATGTCGTAATAACCAGGCAAAATGTGCAGTGATAAAGCAGAGGCAAAAGTCTTGAAGCCCAGTCCTATCATCCTTGAATTTTACTTTGAATTGACTGCAGGGTGGGATGAAGAGCACTTCATACCAAAAAGTAAATTTAGAAAAATGTAAAAGACTTTATTAAAAAAAAACAAAAACGGCAAGAACTCTTCCACTGAACTGAAATTATGAGTGAGTTTGGATTCACCCAGGCGCAGGTTGTTTTGTGATGATGCAAGTGTCTGGCGGTTCCTGAACACTTGGTGTCCTCTCTGTACTATGCTCTCTGTTAGCACCGTTCACGTAAGGACACTTTCTCTGGAGTTCAGTCTTTAGTCCTTTTCTCTCAGTAATTTATGGTGGGATTTCCAATGCACTCGTTGGTGTAATCCTGTCAATAAAATTCCTGTTGACTTTACTAGGAGCATAAAACTTGAAAAATTTCAGCCTGGGTTTCTAATATGGTTTTGTCTTTGTTAAAGACTGAACCATGGGTTTTAACCACTGTTAAAACTACTTCTAACTCCCTCCCTCCCTCCCCACCCCAAGTCTTTAGTACTGTATCTTGATGAAGAGAGGAAACCACACTGTGCTTTATGTGAGTGATCACCTTCTGGTATTTGTGACTTTCCTTTTGTTTTGTCTTCTCAATCACCATCATGACAGCTTCATAATGCTTAGTATTGTCACTAAATGCGGCAGGAACATGACTGCTCTTTTGTTTGCTTCATTGGCACTAGCCACAAGAAATGTTATAGATACAATGCAGATAAAAAGCCATGACTTGCCCTGTTTCCAGGATGAGTGCATGGCATAGAAAGGAACTACTGCAACTTCTCTGGGATCTGTCCATATTGCTTCTCTTTAGGGTCGTGTGGTTCAGGGGGATGGGAAGAAAAACGTTAAATCACTTTTCATACTTCATTGTGGTGGGGTTTCCCTCCAA
This sequence comes from Mesoclemmys tuberculata, assembly GCA_007922155.1. Classification (NCBI taxonomy): domain Eukaryota; kingdom Metazoa; phylum Chordata; order Testudines; family Chelidae; genus Mesoclemmys; species Mesoclemmys tuberculata. The sequence continues at coordinate 23,723,185 of ML675649.1, read as the reverse complement.
AAATTCTCATCTTCAGTCATTAGCCTGCTAGTTTTTGGGACAGAGAATCTACAGCTTCTGCTTGAGGTTTTAAATACATGGTTGGATCCTGAAGTCCTTACTTTTCAGGAAATCTAGAAACCAGTGAAATGAATCCAGAAATACTTACACCAGTGCAATGATAGTTTTACCTAGTAGGAACTCCAGGATTTGGCTATGTAGTGTGGAACACATGGACAGCCATTGTTGGAGACAAAAGAGCTTAGTCTTCTGGCTTGCTCACTATTGTTTGTGTGTCCCGGAATAGTAAAGAATCAATGACCACAAGACTGCAGTCTCTTACCACTTGGGGCAGGAGTCCTGATGGTGGATGTGGTTGTAGCTTTCCCATTTCTTCATAACATTTTCCTCTTTGTAACAACATACCTTTAATCTTTCCTGGGTTTAAGCTTGCTTTCCTTTCAGTTTTCATCAGCTTTCTGTATTCGAAAGAGAAAGGGATATGGAGCTAGAATCCTTGTACTGCTCATGACATGGTACAACAGCCTTACATGAATAGGATGTGTGAGTGAATTGAACTCCATGGAGCTCTACAGGTGAGACCCTTCACATGAGAGGAAGACCTTTTCCCTACTGTTTTCAGAGACTCATCTGAAGTTACATGGACAAACTGTAAAGAAGAAAGGTGTGATGCATTTTCTTTAGAGCCAGATAGGGCTGTATTTATACCTTACATGCCCCTAGGCACAGCATCTTCAGCACTTCTCCCCACCTACAGCTGACCTTCATGTTTTCTGTGCAGGGGGGAAGGGTATGGGTGGGCAACGGGGGAAGAGGGCTGGCTGGCCCAGCTCTGCATGGGAGAAGGGGGAAAAAGGGGCTGGGCTGACTGGCTCAGCCAGCTCTGGGTGGGGGAATATGCTTATCCCAGGGCTCCAGCCTCTGGTCTGGCCAGGAGGTGGGGTCTTGGGGAAGAGGAGGAGAAGGACAGCATGGCCACGAGAGGAGGAGGAACAGGGACCGGGGCTAGAGTTCCAGTTCTTGTGTAGGGCCCCCAAATTGGGTGGGGACCCTGGGCACGGGCCTGATTGGACCCTGCAGTAATCTGCCACTCTTTAGGTGCCCCTAGAATGCCAGCACCCCATGGCACATGCCTATTGTGCCTAATTGGAAATCCGGCCCTGGAGCCAGTGTCACAAACTCAGTTGATTTTTTTTTCTCTGCAGAGAAGGATGAGAGAATGTGCCCAGGCCAGTGGTGGGGATACCACACACGACTCTTCCCCTCTCTCTCTCGTTAGAATGTATTCTCTTTGAGTCATGGACCTATCTGTTTTGGCACAGTACAAGTACTGCAATGTCATGTACACTAATAGTGCTATCTAAATATTATGGCATTGTGGAGAATTATTGATTTTAAGGCCTGTCAGTAATTCTCAGGGGGCTGCCATTAGCTGGGCAAAAAAAGTAATTCTTATTTGTTTACATGAAATTCAGATCTACAAAGTTTCTTCACAAAAATGCCCTGTTTAAAAATAAATAAATGTAAGCCTAAAAACTGTGATCCTGGTTCTGCAACCTTCATATACACCATAGTCTGAAATGAATGGTACTTTTTGGTGTGAGAAAGGTCTGAAGGATAGGGCCCTCTGTCTATACCTCTTGGTATAGCTCACTAAGCATCAACCTCTTATACAACAGCAGTTTTGGCTTCTTAACAACTCTCACGAGTGCTCTCAAAAACTTTACATGCACATAGTCAAGCGTAATAGTCAAGACGTTTTAAAAAATGTTGAACTATATATAAGCTCTCATGCTTCACAGCATAGCCAACTTCTCCCCACGTAGTGTAGAAAATCAGTTTACAAATTAATTTAATGTAACCAATCCTTTTGTAGACAAATTTGTCAACTGAAAATATGTTTTGTTGATTTACCTTGCAGCTGTAAATTTACTGATGCAAGGTGAACCAGAATAAAGCAGATTTAAAGCCTTTTTTTCCTAGCACTTCTAAACTATTTGGTATTGGCCATGATCAGTGACAGGATGCTGGGCTAGATGGAGTGCAGGTCTGACTTGTTAAGACCATTACTGTGGGTGGGATCCACAAAAGGCCTGAGGCGTTACAACACTGAGCATCTCAACACCTAACTTGTAGGCACCTAGAAACTCACAGGAACAACAGTGAGAGCCACACGGCCTAAGTTAAGTGCCTAGGCTCCCTATGCAATGAATGGGGGGAGATAGATGCCCTAAAAGGCAATCCACAAAAGCCAGCACATTAAGCATGGAGCTGCCTAAGTTAACCAGTGTGAGATGCAGATGAGAGGTGATATGTAATAAGCCTGTCCCCTCTCAAAGAGAGAGGCACCGATCTTGCCTTGTGATCTACAAATGGAACTTGCCACCTGGAGTCAGGCAGTTAAGGCTCTTCAGTAGCCTCTTGTGGGAATTTATTTAGGCCCCTACCTCACTCCACACAAATGGCTGGAGGAGATGGTGCTGCCCATATTATGACTTTTAGCCCAGTGCACTCACCTAGGATGTAGGAGACCCAGGTTCAATTCCCCCAACTCTGCCAGAGGGGAAGACAGGATTTGAATAGGGGAGTCTCCCACCTCAAAATAGGGTGCTCTAACCACTAATGTCTCAGGTATTCTCATGTGAGGCTTCCCCAGTCCCTCCAGTTGAAGTTGTTCTGTGGGTAAATAATGAAAGAGTGACTGGAGCAAGGGGGAGGACCCTGGGTTTCCCACCTCACAGGTAGGCTACATAACCACTGAACTACAGAGTCACTTCCACTCGTTGTCTGTGGCCCAGTGATTGTTCCACTGTGGATAAATACAAGAGAGAATGACTCCCTAGTCCAGCACTTATGGCAACAATGTGAGAGACCCAGGTTATATCTACACTGTAATAAAACACCTGCGGCTATTGCTTGTCACCTGCCTTGGGCTCAGGCTGTGGAGCTATAAAACTGAAGTGTAAATATTCCTGCTGGAGCCTGGATTCTCAGACCCACACCTTTGCTGGGTTTTAGAGACAGAGTCAGTTGACCTGGGCTCTGGCACTCACTGGCATCTGGGTTTTTCTGTTTTTGTTTGCAGCATAGGTGTGTCCTGAGTGGCTTTATGGATCTCACACTAGGTTACTAGTGTTTGCTGGGTTTGGGAGGGCTAAAAATGTCTTTCTTCAGGAATTGTGCTGTTCCCAGTCTCCCCCTGAAAGTGCTCAAGTGCTTTTACATTTTGAAAAACGATCGTCAACTAAACTTCTTTTTGGTATGTTTACAAATAGTTTGTGTTAGTTTTCAGTGAAAGCTGGTCTTTATCTAACCACTGATTCCCTATACAGGGCCAAAGAGTGTGTGGTGTTAACCGGACCTGTGAAATTATCAGTATATTTTTATCTGCTTTGGTTTTTGTGCAAGCTATTTATCATGACTTAATTTGTGCACATTCAAAAACATTCAAATTTTTGCTGGCAAACTGAATTTGTGTGAAAATAAAATTAATTAACTGAATGCAACAATCCAGTATGCATATGAAAATCAAGCTTGTTGAAAAAATCTGAGTTTTTTTCATGCAAAACAGTTAGTCATGTAAATCTGCATGTGCAGACACCTTGGAGTGAAAAAAGAGCCTGCATATTTTGAAACTGAGGGATAAATTATAAACTGAATTGAGGGATAAATTAGCTCAGGTATCTTAGCTTCAATGGTGCTGTGCCCGCCTACAACAGCAGAGTATTTGTTCCTGATTTGGAAAATACACTGAGCTGTGTTCCACAGCACTGAAGTGCAAAACCAAAAGCTTTGAAAGTATTAAAATGCTTTTTCTGCTCTAATGGTGTAAATTGTAATAAGTAAAACAAATATTTAATATGGGGGGGCTAGTTGGTCATTAACTACTGGATTACATTAGTCTGTTAAATTTGTTACATTTATTTTTGACGGTCAACATGCTGAATGTTTCCTTGGTCTTTAGAAAACTGGAAATTAATCTGACAATAAAACATACCATGGTTTATGCTTTCCTTCCATCTGAGGATTTCAAAGCACATTATGAACACTAGTGAATTAATTCTCAGAACACCGTCTAGAGGTAGGAAAGAGTCCTTCTGCTTATCTTGATGGGGAAACTGAGGCACAGAGGCTGATCGAGTTACCCAATGTCAGTGAATGAATGGGAGAAATGGCAATAGAACTCAGATCTCCTGACTCCCTCTCCTGTTATGAATATTTCATTGGCATTAGGAAATAGTTTTAAACATTACTGAATTCAAAATCCTTTTTTAAAGATGCTTTCAGCATTGTCCAGCATTTAAAAGTAAATATGATTAATAAGCACTACAGAGAATTTGACTACTTACTGCAGCACACGCAGTTAGATTTGAATAGGTCTCTTCAAAGAAGAATTCTGTCATTATTTTTCTTGTTGACTCAGAGTAAGTTTTGCAATACTTTCCACTTCAGTGGAACTCCACACACATCAAGTTCAGACAATTTGCCCTGTACTCTTGAATAATTAACCACCTTTGAATGATATGCAAAATAAGCGGAGACAGCTGTGTTCAATTGCACTCTAGTAAGCCAGAAGCTTTCTTCGGGTCATGGTTTAAGGACTGTCTACTAAGAGACAATACTCATTTCGCAAAATGGTAAGTTGTAATTTTTAGCGAGTTAGTCTCTCATGTCATATTAAACTGTTTGTGTTATACTCTTTTTAAAACTTATAACAAAATGTTAAAATTAATATATTGTCCCTTCATGAACAACATTTAAAGATGTGGCTACCAAATAAAAACAACCAAATGAAAAGAGTGCACTTCATTTTGCCTTGAGTTACCAGCAACCTGAACATGACTCTGAAGGTGATCAGTAAATCTATTTACAGGACGTACATAGACCAATGGACTCTTCAACATTTTAACATTTTTTCCATTCAAAATGTGAATGTTTATACAGTGCGCAGTGATCTCATTGTTTAAACTCTTATTTTTAAACAAAATGTTTGAGTTTGTTCCTAATTGTTTGTTTGACTGCATTGCAAGGGTTAAGCTAAAAGCAGTGTATCAAAGTCAATAACTTGTGGCAATAACTACTGACATTTTTACAAGTATCTATTAGTACACAATATCTTCTGTGTATACAGGTTTGTTTCATATAACTATTTTATATTATCTCATAGCTTTAAAAAGTTTTCTTGCTACAATAGAGTATCTTGCTATCAGCTACCCAGATAAAGCAAAGATATATTTTAGACAATATAAACAACAGATATACAAACATTTAAAATAGTTACGTGCTGACATTACTGTCTTAAGGGCCTTGTGTGTAGCAGAAATTTGCCTTCTTAGGAAGTGTTAATTGAGACTTCATAGGACTTAATTTGTAATCCAATTTCTGTTTTTCTTATGTTTCATTTTCCCATCATATGTTATCAGTAATTTGCTGCCAATAATTTAACAATGGGTTCCTACAAAAATTTCCTGTAATAAATTAACCTATACTAAAAATTAACAAAAATTAGCCTAAAAATAAACCCTACAAGCCAGGTTTGTATTTGTTGACATGCAAAAAGGGAAGGGTGAAGAACTGGAGAATCTATTATTATAATGTGCTTCCCCATTTAAATGGAAGGAAGTTTTTCATAACTGTAACACAGGAAGAAGGCAAAATTGCTTGGCAAACAAACTTTCACTAAGTTTGCTCTGATAGAAATATTTATACTTGTTCTTGAAAAATAAACCGAGTACATTGAGGATACAGTAAAGAGATCCACTTGTATTATTTGGGGAAACTTCTCCAGGACTTCTTGTTTGGAATTTTTTTCCCCAAAAAAGTTTGATACTGGGTACAATCTATTGCATTTAAAGGCAAAGCAATATTTTTGAGCCCAAGGGATAATTTACACAGTGTTGAACTGCCTCAGAGGCAGAAAATATCCCAGTCCTCTCTGGAATTTTAACAAGGGGCTCTCAAGAGCCCTCTTTAACCCATCATGATATATTTTATTCTGAAATAAAAAAGCAGAATATTAAACAGTTGTTTTAAATAACCAAGTATAAGGTGCAATAAACTGTGGACATTATTCTCTTAATTCTCTAATAAGGCAAATTACCCAGGATAATTATTTATATAATCATGGAACTAAAATTGTAAAATCTAATTATTTTTAGATAGGCCTACACTAAAAAGAGAGCTGAACAATGTATTTTTACAGCTTTGCAAAGTGAGTGAATAAGCAAAATTAAATGTGCTTGTATTCCCTTAATATAGCATTTCCCTTAAGTATGCAGCAATCAAACAATTACATGTTAGCTAAAATACAGAAAACAATCTACGGTGAAAGGTTCTTCAGGGCAGGGACTGCCTTTCTCAAATTCACAGCACCCAGCAGAATGGAGCCCTGGGCACTCTGTTATACAAATAGTTAATCATAATTATAATACACCATACAGAGAGCTGAATAGAACTCTGGGTTTTGCTTTGTAAGACATTTACCACAAAAACTGGTGAAATTTGTAAACTTTATCAACTCAATGGAATTTCACTGTTAATTTTATTCTGAACTTGAATTTAGCTAATGTCTTTTCACTGACTTCAGTGGGATTTGGATCTGGCTTTGTCTTGACTGTCATTTGTGAATTTTGGATGTACTATGTTTAGTATTGGCTTGTATTGTGGACAACAGATAAATAATATGGTCTATGAAACTGCAAGTACTGAGATGTCCATTTCTTCAATAGTGCTTGAGGCACAGTGTAAACTGCAGAGCATACTGTACCTGCAATCTCTTTTATAAGATTGTTTCTGTGTAATTCTGATAAAGATGATTGTTAGTTTATTACTATGAATACATAAATAACAAATATTCCTACTGATTTAACAAACCAGTTTTTCTTTTTAACCACCATGACTAATAGAACGCTCTTCAAAGTGTAGTCATACCAGTGGCTCAATCCTGTACTTATTCATTCCTTACTTGGGTAAAGGTCCTATTGGAAATGATGGGATTTCTGCCTTAGTGAGCAGTGAGTAAGATGTGGGAGTAAAACTCCATAGATACAAAGGCATATGATTTCCAAAAAATGCTATCATGAGACTGTTTTTCTTGTTTTTTTTAACTCTTTCTCATCCAGTCAGACTCTTTCTAGCCCAGTGCTGTGTTAATATAGCATAATGTTTTTGGTTTACGCATGTAGCATAATGGACACAAAGAATCAAAATCACTTTGTGCTCTGCCTTATGGGGAGACACTCAGGAAAATAAAAAATGTCATGCAAAATCCCAAAGTCCTTACTCAATTTCTTACTGAGGCAGAATTCTCACTGGATTTCATCTGTATTGTTATCATTGGGTTTTTACATCTTTGATGCCAAGACATTGAAACAGAAAGTTTAAATGTTTTTAAGACATATTTTTTTGCAGGGCTGGAAATATCTGTGTTTGCTTTTCATCTAGCGTGAAAGGAAAATGACGTTGCAGTGATCACATTTATCATAGTTGTGACATCAAAAATAGAATAGCTCTGTAACGATTGTTTTATTCTTATGACTGATTTTACTTTTTCAACTTCCCAGGATGTGAATAAGACCGGCGACTGCCTGGAGATGGATAACAACCTACAAAAGTATTACCTTTCTACCATGTATACCATTGAGTTCGTTTTTGGCATAATTGGAAATAGCATTGTTGTCTTTGGCTACATCTTCTGCCTGAAAACTTGGAAAAGTTGCAACATCTACCTGTTTAACTTATCACTATCAGACTTTGTATTTCTATGCACACTGCCTATGTTGGTGACAAGCTACTCCAAAGGAGAGTGGGCATACGGGAACGTTTTGTGCCAAAGCAACAGGTTCCTGCTGCATGCAAACCTATACACAAGCATCCTGTTCCTTACCTTTATCAGCATTGATCGTTATATACTGATGCTACATCCTTTCAGAGAACATTTTCTACAGAAGAGAAAAGTAGCTATTGTTGTCTCTGTTGCCATATGGATCCTAGTTATACTTGAACTATTGCCAATAAACACCTTCATAGGACCTATAAATAATGCCAGTAATAACCACTGCATAGATTATGCAAGTTCTGGAGATCCAAAGAAAAACTTGGTTTATAGCATGTGCCTGACTCTTCTGGGGTTTGTAATCCCTCTTTGTGTTATGTGCTGCTTTTACATGAAGATGCTTATCTTTCTTAAGAACCGTAATGAGCAGCTCACGGCTGCTTTGCCACTTGAGAAACCTCTTTCTTTAGTCATCATAGCACTGGTTATCTTTTCATTACTCTTTACTCCATATCACATAATGCGCAATGTCAGGATTGCCTCCCGAATGGAAACCTGGAAGCTATCCAAGTGCACACAGAACACCATCAACATCATTTATATTATCACAAGGCCTATTGCATTTTTAAATAGCGTTATTAACCCTGTCTTTTATTTCCTGATGGGTGATCACTTCAGGGAGATGCTGATGACTAGAGTAAGACAACTCTTTAGAAGGATTACACCCACAGCAAATGAGGTGACGACAGAGCACCAGACTGAGGAATAAAGCACCATGGTTTATGGGACAACTTTTATTGCTGTACTGTGATGCTTTATGTAGCTAGCTTAATTTTAGGTTGGTAAGTACATGCAAAATGAAGCCATTACTTAGCAACTGCAGAATAGGCCTGATCCTACTATCTTTATTCAGGCAAAACTTTCATTGGCTTCAATAGCTGTTTGCATTAATGGTCACAGGTCTGGACTAAGTATTTCCATACGACAGGAGAATATAATACTTCATGGAAATCTAATATTTCAATAGTGGGTGTCAGAGGGCAGAGAACATATGCAGTGGTGGTAACTGTCAGTCCCAGGATATTAAAGGAAAGGTGAGTGAGGGCAGAGAGGTTCCTTGCAGACACATTCCACATATTGATGGAGGTCTGACCGTAGGCAGGCATAACGTGCAGCAGCACTGGGCTGCACATTCAGCATTCACCCAATGGCCCTCTTTGTTTTTGTTCCACACTGCCTCTGTGTGACTGGTGACCACTCCCCTTTTACATTCAGTGGCTGAGCCACTTTAAATTCTTACTTGAACTGGTGGGGGAGTTGGTGGCAGCAGAGGTGTCTGGGCAAAAAGCTCCATGCTTTAATCACTCACATTTATTAAATGGTGTTCTTATGCAACCATTTTGCAGAAAAGTTATAAAGGAAATTTTATCTAATAATTTCTTCTTATTTAGAAGCATGAATTAAACCTTGCCACATGCCTGTGAGGCAGATCATCATTCCTGTTTATAGACAGGGAACACTGAAAAGCTGAGCAGCCTAAAGCCAAGGTCACACGACATATAAATGGAGCAGTTGGGAATAGGATTTCAAACTTCTTAGAGCCAGCTCTATCTTCTCCAGCATTAAACTATACTGCTTCCTAGTTAAATGAATGAGTGCAGTAGGGAAGTGGGTTCCCTTACAGAGTCAATATTTTATTGCAACTGTCTTCTATTTTGCTAACCCACTTTACCAGATGCCACAAAAACCACACTCTCAGACCTGCAGTAGACCGATAAAGAGAAGAGGAAAGTCTGATAAGAAGGAAATTCTTTCACAATGGTTCTCTGTAAGCAAACGGTGAAAAATAACTTGAGGCTGGGTCCTGCATGGCCCTCACTCAGCCCAAACACCAGCTGAAGTTGATAGGCTAACGTGGAAGAGAGATTACTGCTAATGTAGCAGCTTTTTTTGTATAATCCAAAGAAAACTGGCTTCTACAGCCGAAATGAGACCAATCACAAGGCACATAGATATTAGAGATGAAATCTAGTCCAGCCTCAGCCAGGATGGGAGTTTTCTTCCCCCCGTCATAAGTTTTTTCTAGGGTTTATCACCAATACTTCCTTCCCATTCTATGTATGATGTTTTTATAGGTGACAGGTGTTAGCCATATTTCAAAGAGTTAAAACAGAAAAACAAACACAAAATACAAAAGACAAGGGGTTTATATGCAACATATCTAATAATCACTTGTTTCAATATAACTTTCCATTGTTATTAGCAGAGACATTTTCGTTTAAATAAAGGTTTTTGCACTTCTCCTCCTGACTAGTTCAGCAATAAAGCTTAATAATACTGAAAATCTAAGCACATCACCTATACAATGTCTTATGAGACTAATTTTGTCTGGGCTTCCACATGTCTTGCAAAAGATGGGTTTGTTCTATGAGATGCTGAGTGCTCTCAACTCTTTTCCTTTGACTTTCTCAAAAATCATCTTTCAGTGGGAGTTGAATGAACTTTGCTGTTGCAAAGGCAATATGTAAACCGCAGGGCTAACATTTTGTTCACACACAAAATTGCCCTGTTTTAGTTAAACCAATGCATACCCTTGCAAGGACACTTTTAATTCAGTTCATCATAAAGTGATTCCTAATTGACAATTGACAGGCTGAATTAGCCTGGTTTAAACTGAAATAAGGGTGCCCACACAGGCTTTAAACTGGTTGAAAATCATACCTTAAGTTAAACCAGCAGAACTCTGCCTGTAGACAAGGCCTAACTTTGCGACTTGTTTTACGTGTCTCATAAAAAATAAATCCAGGAACAGGTTTAATACTGCTTTATTAGTAGAGTTGCAGCAGGTAACAGCTTGTTGGTAGACTGACTACTAGCACTGATGGGATTCTCAGGCTACAACCCTAAATGATCAGTATTAGACAGGTAATTAATCAGAGGCTGCAGAGCTCCTCTACTGACCCTCCCTAACCTGAGCTGCTCAAATTCCGCATCAAGAGATGGAGTAATTGCTGCTAACTCACATGGGGAGTTAGGTTTTGTGAGCTCCAGTCAAGCTATACTTAAAAGTGGGCTTTTCCTTCGGACATGGGATATTGGAGGCTGGGTCAGAGGGGTCCTGCAGAGACATCCTAGGAATGTCCAAGCTTTGCCAGAAGGCGTAGGTGAGATTTCAGTTTTTTTGCTGCTGGTATGAATTACCATTACAACGAAAGCCCAGGACATGTCCCCAAGTTTGAACAGTAGCTGTTGTATGCAGATTGGTTTTAAAGCAGATTGTGGACGTTAGTTGATTATGTCAGTGGTTCTCAACAGGGGTATACACCTGAGTATGTAGCGGTCTTCTATGCGGTACATCAGCTCATCTAGATCTTTGCCTACTTTTGTAACGTGTACAGAAAAAGCACTAGCAAACTCGGTACAAACTAAAATTTCAGGACTTGGTTATCATGCTCTATATATTGTACACTGAATTGTAGGTACAATATTTATATTGCAATTGATTTATAATTATATGGTAAAAATGAGAGTGAAAGCAATTTTTCAGTAATAGTGTGCCCTGACACTTTTGTATGTCTGATTTTGTAAGCAAGTAGTTCTTAAGTGAGGTGACACTTGGGGATATGCAAGACAAATCAGACACCTGAAAGGGGTACCATAGTCTGGAAAGGTTGGGAGTCACTGGTTTATATATTAAGGGACACACCATTCAACAGCTGTAAATGTAGTCTGAATTATTTACACAGCTCACATAACATTGCCTTTCACCTGTTGATGCAGGGTCATAAAACAAAGTTGAAGTTGTTAAGATTTTATTTCTACCCCTCTCCATCCCAGGACTAAACCATTCGCACGTGAAGATTGCGCATGCCACAATCAACGTTTTTTCCAAGGTTTTTTAAAATGTAATCCTGACTCGGGTTTTGCTGATTCAATCTCACCTAAATTCAATGGAATGAAACAAATATAAATAATTGAATGATTACTTTGTCACTACGTTATTGTGAAAGTCAGGCAGTTGGACTGTTTTTACCAATAGTTCAAAAAATAAACCTAAGTAGCATCCTGGAAATAGTCGATTCCAATAGCAACCTCAACACTGACTGTTTAACTTCACTACTCCACATAAAATTACACTACAGTGCTAGTCACGTGAAAGGAACATAAGTCTTTCCTGTTGTATATATGAACTATCACAGTATGATGACAGAACCTGTATCTGCCTATTATTAATTTTTCCAATCGTGCTTAGAGGGCCCCATTGTGCTAGACTTTCTACAAATACCTAGTAAGAAACAATCCCTGCACCCAAAAGCTTTTAATTTAAATAGACAAACAAAGCGTGGATGTATGACCTCATCATGCATTAAGTGGCAGGGAGGAGGCATTGTCTGGCTTGTTGGAAAAGGTGTGTGCCCTGTTAAGAGCCAGAGCATGACTTGCTGTGGCAACTTCATACCAAGTCAGCCTGGGCATGCTGCCCTGCCGTCTATCTCCCCTCTACCCCAGATGACCATAAAAAGAGGGACTATTTGTGTCCAGGCCAGTGCAGAAAAAGCCCTCTCTTACCTGGACCAAATGAAGCAGCATCCATGTTCCCAGCCAGGGAAAAAGTTAAATAGCAAGTTTTATCATGCATCAAGTTTTATAATGGCAAGTTTTATCATGCTCAATTTTGGGCATAATGTAGGTCACTCCTTTTTAGGAAGTTTGGAAAGGAAATTTTCCCTTACCACTAGATTGGCCAAGTGAGGTGGGTTGGTTTTGGGTTTTTTTGTTTTTTGTTTGGCTTTCCCCATAGCAGGCTGGGGGCTTAGGTGTTGCAAAAAGGAAATGGGGGTTAGGTTATGATGTCCCAACTCATTATGTAATTGTGTGACAGATATCCAAGTACTTTGTAGGGAAGGGATACGGTGATCAGATAAAATGGATTGTTGAAGGATTCAAAGGAGGTATTCTTTAATGGAGTGGAAGGTGAGGGTGGGGGGAAGGTGAGAGGGAGAAAGAACTTGGGGCTTCTCTGACTGGTACATCAGGGAGCCAACCCCCTGGTCCTTTATAGACACCCCCTGTTCCCCCGTGAAGAAGAGTCAATTTTTGTAGCTGAAGGCAATTCCTACTTAATCACAGGTCTCTTTCATTCATGCCTTTTTATTTAAAAAATAAGCAAACAAAGACCCCCTCACCCCATTCGTATAGTGAAGTCAAGGAGGATCCCAGTAGGTTTATCTTGAAATATCAGGTTTTTTCTGATTTCTTAACTGCTCTAGTTACAGATTTTAGACAGCATGAATTGTTACTCAAATGCATATTTCCATTAATGTTTGAGATTTTTGCATTCTGCTGGTATTCACAGTTTTGTAACAAAAAAAGTTAAGTGCATATCTGAATGTGCAGAGCAAAAAAAAAAGGAATACTGAAACAAGTATATGGGTTTTTCATTCAAACAAATATGCACAAACTTTTTTGTAATAGTCTTCCTCATGTAGGAAATAACTACATAGACCTTTGTATTGTTCTGGGACAAAATACTACACTCCAGCTTTTTATGTTTATGGAAAGATTTTGTGTGTGTGTGTGTGAGTGGAATGAAGTAACTTTTTTCCCTTCCCAGTTAAGAACCTAGTTAGTTGAGACTTTCATCTGGGGAGTGTATTCACTTCTGTTAACCTCATTCATGTGGCTTCAGCTGCAGAAGGTGTCCTAGAACTCAAAAACCAAAACAATGAACTTGTCCAAACTGAAATCTTACCTCGCCTAATTTGACCTATTGGATGACTGATTATGCTGAAAGCTAATAAATCAAAGAAAGGTAGGACTCACACCCAGCATACTTCATTAAAACGCTTAGTCATCAATTCAAATCCAGCACAGTTGCTCACGACTACAGTTGTTACTATATGATGACAAATTGATCCCTATTTGACACGAGCATAGTATCATTCAGCTCCCACTGGGCAGCTGTCCATAACACCATAATCACCTCTGACAGCTGGCAGTATCTTTAAGGCTCATTAAAAGTATAACTGGGTTAAAAAAAGAATTAGAAAAGTTGATGGAGAATAGGTCCATCGATGACTGTTAGCCAAGATGGTCAGGGACACAGCCCCATTCTCTGGGTTCTCCAAACCGCTGACTAGTGGAACTGGACGACAGAGGATGGATCATTCGATAAATTGCCTTGTTCTGTTCATTTCCTCTGAAGCATCTGGCACCAGGCACCATCAGAAGACAGGGTCCTGGGCTAGATGGACTCACTATGGCCATTCTTAGAACACAGTAATCCATACGAATAGTTTTGTTTAATATATGCTTTTTCCAAATCAGTGACGAAAAAGTGATCAGATCCCATTGTTATGGTCACCCTCATAGATTCAGAAATAGTTTTTGTTTCTTAATAATGTTATTCTTCTTTTGGAAGCCTGGCTGTGGTGTTCAGTTTCATTTTTAAAACAGGTGGTGAGACATTTTCTGTTATAGCAAGTAGAGTTACTGTATGTTTCCTCCTCCATGTTCACACACTTCATTTGCATAATTGAGAGGTTAGTATTTTTAGCACAATGAGTTTGTTAAGTATCTATATCTAAATGAGTGAAAACTGTCTGGGTGCAGTGATGCACTTGTTTACATTTGCTACTAAGGACTCCCTACTGTGAGGAGAAAACAAACAAAACCTTCACACGCCAGTCAATCTCTAGAAACCAGCTCATCCAACATTCAGGTCACGCAGCTCATGCAGCATCTCAAACCAGGGTGTGTGCACGCAGAAGAAAAGTAGATTAAAGCATCCACAACAAAAATTTGAACGTGCCTCTTTCATTAAGGTATATTAATCTCACATTTTAAGTTGCAACATACTTTTAATGAAATTAATCAAAATTCCCTGTTCTGCTGTCTGGTCTTAACCTACTGAAAATACACAAGTTGAGACTTGCCCTTGGATAGCGTAGCTATATATAGTTGATCCTAATGGCCTATTTAAATTTGTTCCAGCCTACCGTTTGAACATGAGAATCTCTACAGAGTAAACTCTTCCAGACCACAATAGCGTGTTTTAAGATACTACAGTTCCTCTGCATGTACAGGAATATGGAGAAGTTTAACAAATAGGACTTGATTCTCACACCAGTATAAATTTGGGTTAGAAGATAAGAATGGGTCAGACCAATGGTTCATCAATGAGACCAGTGGTTCCCAATCCTTTTGGCTCAAGGACCACAGACACAATTTTTACAACCCTGAAGGGCCACCAGTCTCTTCCAGTAGCCACCCCCTCCCCCCACCCACTACAGCCAGACAGAAGTCAGAGGGAGGGGAGCACTGATATCTCATGCGCTTGGCTGCAGCAAGAAGCCTGCACCTATATTGTAGCCCTGTGGCAACTCGCTCCGCCTGGGTCCTTATGCAGCAGTTCCCTTCTGCAGCCAGCAGAAGGGGAGCAGCGGGACACTTTGAAAGACCCCACAGGCCAAAAGTGTTGGGAACCACTGAGCTGGACTGTGGCTGGCGCCAGATGCTTCAGAGGGAGTGAACAGGATAATTTATCAAATAATCCATCCCCTATCATGCAATCCCAGCTGGCTTCTAACAATCAGAGGTTTAGGGACACCTGGGGCATGGGGTGGCCTTCCTGGCCATCTTGGCTAACAGCCACTGATGGACATATCCTTCATGAACTCATCCAATTCTTTTTTTAAAACACCTATACCTTTTGGACTTGACAAGATCCCCCGGCGACTCATTCCACAGGTTGACTGTGTCTTGTATGACGTACGTCCTTATGAAGACAATGGAGGGGACCAGAGACAAACCAAGTTGCAGTACAGCTGGGAAAAATAAAATCTTGTCTTCAAAACATTTTGGATTTTTCCACAGAAGCATACATCTAACCACCACAGACACATTTTAGCTTGAACAAACAGAAGTTGATGCTTGTTGGAGTGTCTCAACTTAATAGAACTCTCTGTAACGTATTAACTAACGTGAAATCCAACTTCCAGCACTCAGCACCGGTAATTTGGCTGGGCTCTGAAAAAGTCCACAGGAGCAAGGAATGAAGAAATCCTCAACCTCAGGTTGCAGAGCCACTCTGTGACTGCTAATTCAGCTTAATGTCAGGAAAAGTCTCATCAGCTTTTGCTCATCCTTGTGAGGGAGGAGAATAGCTATAGAGTTGTGGGTCAAATCTTCAGCCAACACCAATGGAGCTATCTCAGCTTCCCCTCTGTCTCCAAAGAGCATCTGCAACCATTGGTAGCCCCAGAAAAGCTATGCTCTGCACAATGTATGAACATCCTTCCCAATGTCCAAATCCACCCACACATCTCTGCAGAAAAACAGGTAGTTCCACCTGGTCAGCGGTGTCCTGCACATGATCAGTAAAGGAAAATGAAATTAGTCCAAAATATTATTGGTTCAGTTTATGATTAAATAATGCTTGTTTTGCTTTTATTGTAGAGAAAATGTATTTTGTGTTTCTATCTAGTTCTTCCCATCTTTTGCTCTCTCCCACACACACTTTTAAATATATTTCAGAGGGACTAATGCTTCAAAAATAATTATGAAGGTTTTAAAATTCATCAAGATTTTTAATTATCATTTGAGCTTTAAATATAACTATATTGCCTTTTCTGAAGGAATAACTGAAACGGAATGTTGGTTTGTGGCTTTAATACCTGCATGTGGATTTCAATCAGTAATATACGAAAAGTATATCCAAGTCTGGTGTTTTCAAAGGTGCCATCTGATTATAACTTGATTCTGTGCTGGGATGCAGCTTTATTTGTTGTTGCTGGAAAAGCGATGACGCTGTAATAATGGCACCCTCTCACTTTACAGAGCTATTTTCTATGTAAAATGAATATACAGTTCTCTCTGCTAGCTCTGATTAAATGCAGTGTTTAGTACCCGTTAGTCCTGTTAGCATTGCAAAGCCAATACAGATATGGGGGAGTGAGTTGGTTTCTGTTTTGACTTCTACATTTTTAGCAGAACTGTTATTTGTGTTCCAACTGCAAATTGCTGAAGATTACCGAAGATGTGCAATTCCTTAAGATGTGCAAGCCAAGAACACAGCTTGATTTTTAGAGGCCAGACTGTTTGCAGTGTTCAGATTTAAAAAAAACAATACACTCTTGTCTTGTAAACTGAAAATATTTTGCTATAAAAGTGAATGAGACAATAAATATGAAAGCTATTTTTACAGAATCACTTATCAGAAAGCAATAGCGCTTTACAGATGGACAAGGCAGAAGCAGATTGAGTTAATCTGATATAAAGATGCTGATAACAAATAATGGTGCGACGTAACACATATTGTAACACTATTATTTTGCTTAAAGGGAAAAAAAAAGCTCATTGTTTCCTAAAGTAAATCTGATCATACAATGAGATCTGCTAGTGTGGACACCAGGATCTACATTATCAAATATTTAAGGTATGTCTACCACTTATGTCAGAAAAATTTAGGTCACTCAGGGGTATGAATATTCCACTCTCCTAAGCGACACAAATTACATGGATATAGGCACTGATGTGGACAGCGCTATGTCGGGGGGGGGGGCGGTTTCTCCTGCCAACATAGCTCCAGATGCTTGCTGGGGGTGGATTAATTATGTCAATGGGTGAGATCTCTCCTGTTGTCTTAAAGTGGCTACACAAGCTCTCTAATGTAGCCTTAGACTGTAAATTCTTCAGGGCTGGAACCATATCTTTCTTTTTGTTTGTAAAATTATTGGCACATATATAGGCACTGCAAAAATAATAAATAGTTATTACTATTTGTGAAAGGAACAAGTAAAATGTGAGTGCATAAAAAGTGTACATTTTATAAAACTAACTTGCAGGCATGAGCTTAAATTCCAGCATGTATGAAGATAGTTAGCTTCACATCTAAATTGAAGAATAGAATCGTAGGACCGAAAGGTCTTTTAGTCCAGTCCCCTGCATTCAAGGAAGGAACAAGCGTTATTTACACCATCTCTGACAGGTATCTTTCCAATCTAATCTTAAAAATTTCCAATGATGGTGATTCCACAACCTTTCTAGGCAATTTATTCCAGTGCTTACCTACCCTAACAATTAGGAATTTTTCCCTAATGTCCAGCCTAAAACCTCCCTTGCTACAATTTAAGCCCATTACCTCTTGTCCTGTCCTCAGAGGTTAACAAGAACAAATTTTCTCCCTCCTCCTTCTAATAACCTTTTATGTACTTGAAAACTATTATCATGTGTCCCCTCAGTCTTCTCTTCACCAGACTAGATAAACCACATTTTTTCTATTTCCCCTTATAGGTCACGTTTTCTAGACCTTTAATTGTTTTTGTTGCTCTTTGTTTTCCCACATCCTTCCTGAAATGTGGCACCCAAAATGGGACACATTACTCCAGTTGAGGCCTAGTCAGTGCAGAGTAGAGTGGAAGAATTACTTCTCATGTCTTGCTTACAATACTCCTGCTAATACCTCCCAGAATGATCCATGCTGACTGTTACTTATCACTTTATTATCTTCTAGGTGTTTGCAAAGTGGTTGCTTAACTACTTGCTCCGTTAACTTTCCAGGTACTGAAGTTAAGCTGCCTGGTTAGTAATTCCCCAGTTGTCCTTATTCCCCATTTTTTCAGTAGCACCAAAACACTCAAGTTTACAAGTTCATAAGGCTGTATTTAGCATTACTTCATCAACATATTCAGTCATTCTCAGTGTGACAGCAATGACTTTTGCAGGCATATTCACTGTAGGTTATATTTAGTTACAAGATAGACCTCCCACTCCTTCAGCATAAGAAAAACAAGAGCTGGTTTCAGCCAAAAAGTGTTGTGCGCTGCATTTGCACGGACCATTAATTTACTCACCCACGTACCAGTATCCTGCCCTTAATCATTTTCCCCTTCTTGTGTCACCTCAAGGAAGGAATATTTTTGTCTCTCTAAATATTTTTGTTTATTCAAAAATGGGGACCAGAAAATGTTATTTTAAAAGGACATTTTTCTATCAAAGTTTGTGAATCCCAAATTTATTCCTTCTTGGCCCTTAAAATCAAATAAACAAACAAAATCCTTGATTAACATACCTTACATAGTGGAAAAAACTGTGATCAAGTCAGTCTTTAACCTTCTCTTTGTTAAGCTTAATAGATTGAGTTCCTTGAGTCTGTCACTGTAAGGCACATTTCCCAATTCTTTAATCATTCTTGTGGCTCTTCTCTGAACTCTCTCCAATTTATCAACATCCTTCTTGAATTGTGGACACCAGACACAAAATTCCAATAGTGGTCTCACCAGTGTGAAATACAGAGATAAAATAATCTCCCTATTCCTTCCTCATATTCCTTTGTTTATGTATCCAGCAATTACACTAAATCCATACAGAGCCCTCTGCACCACTTAAATTATAGAAGTGAGGCCATAACGATGGAGAGGGTCCCATATATATCCTCTACACTAGGGTAACAGCACTTGGAATTGATCTGCTTAATCACAAGTAATGCTCTGTGATAACCTTAAAATCTTGGCATTTGACGAGAAATTGCTTATAACCTAAAAACTGACATTCCAGTGGAGAATTTCATGGTCAATATTAGTTGTTATGAATACTTTTATATTATATTGCCTTAATATGTTTCAATATATTTTTATAGGCTACATTTTCAAAATTTAGCTTCTATTCATGCAAAAATTACTTGCACGTGTGATTTTTTTTCATGTTATCACTATTATATCCAAGTGATAGAATTACAGATACAAAGCACAATTTATTCAAACAGTGAACCTATTGAGGGCAAATGGGATTTGCCTCTGCAAACAACGTTCACTGCAGTGTAGGCCTGGTCTACACTAGAAACTTAGGTTGGTTTAACTACGTCTGTCAGGAACATGAAAAATCCACACCCTTGAGTGGCAATGCTAAGTAAACCTAAGTCCCTGTGTAGATAGCGCTAGGTTGATGGAAGCATTCTTCCATTAACCTAGCTACCATCTCTCAGGGAGGCGGATTACCTATGCTGAAGGGAGAATCCCTTCCATCCGTTTTAAGTGTAGACATACCCCTTAGACTCCTAAGTGCCTATGTCAGTTTTGATAATGGGACACAGGCTCCTAAGTCACCTACGTGCTTCTGAAAATTTTACCCCACTGTGCTACTAGTGTCAAGCTTACTATTTCATTAAACCATTTTGGAGTACTTTGAAATGAAAGCACAATGTACAAGCAAATTTGAATCTGTTTTTCAAGTTATATTTCTCCATATCAAATACTTCTGCTGAAATTCTATATCTACCTGCCTATTGATTTGATGTTACGGCTTTTATGAAATTCATCCTAGGTACTATACTCCAGCAGTTGTATTTTTGGCTTACCTGAAAGGTGCAGTAATTTAACAACACTTTTATCCTGGAGTTGACTCATATTTAATCCCATAAAATGTTAATTGTGTTTAATATTATATTAACATTTAATTTCAGTGGGAACAGTTTTAATGATAAAGCACGTCTCAGTTTGCCTCTGCCAGTATGTGCATTCTATGAAAAAATTTATTTTGGCCTCTATCCCACAATCTGCATAGAGATTTTTTTGAGATTTTTGTTAATATTAGCTTTTATTAATAATAATAAAAAACATTAATATGAATAATTCAAACTTGAATTGAATAATTCAAATAATTCAAAGTCTCAGATTACAAAATAAATTCCTCCCAATGCATTTACACTTAAACCTGATTTTCCATTAGTCAAGAAACATGATCGCACTGGGCAGAAAGAATTAGCCATAAATACACAAGCCCCATAAATTAGGAAAATCCCTGTTAATAACACAATTGATTTTAGAACCAACCCACGCACAAATACAAGGTGACAATGAAGTGTAAATATGAGGGACTGGCTATCTCTTTATATGAGGAAATTTTAAGGGAGAGCTTTTGCAATGCAAATGACTTTGCATCTTCTGACCTTATGGCCAAAAAAAAGGGGGGGGGGGAAATCAAAGAGACTAAGCCAATCTGAATATATAGAAAAACACCCAGAGTAACATAGCAAGAACCCTCTCAGTGATCAGCAGGGTACAGAGCTTTGCACTGGTTTTTAAAAGGTTGCAGACTGCACTCTGTCCTAGTGACTGCAGTTTATCTTGTAAAATCTCACATCCAAGAAAAGTGATCTTTATGCTCTCACGTGGTTAAAAAGCAGCACTGCAGCATGTTTGTTTGGAATATAGTTTTGTAACCAAAGCAAATGAAACAGGAAGAGTTTAGTAATATAAATATTTGTTGAAATCTAAGTAATTAAACAGTTTTACTGGCAAAATACAGTTTGGTGGCACAAATTCTGTCTCTTTCACAGTGCCAGTGCTAGCCCATGGGGACTCTAAACAGGAATATTCTCCCCCCTACCCAACATACAACTCATATTAATCATTAGGAGGAGAACCTCTTGAGCTGCTTGGGGCCCTAAGCAATTTAGTCCGTTTATGCCTCACTCTGGCTCTGCCTCTGCTCACAAACAAACATATACTCCCTTTCTCTCTAAATATAGTGTGTGTATGAAATAAATAATTTTTGCCTCCAAACTGTACTGCATATTTGTTTGTGTGTATATATTTGTTTGTGTGTGTTGTGGTAAAGTCAGGCCAGATAGCTACAAAAGAGTATACCTGGGCCAGTATGAGGACCTGAAAGGATTAAAAACCCTTCGGCTGGCAGGCAGAGGGAAGAGCAGAGCAGGGCAATTAATGGCACCTGGACCCAATGAAGGGCCAGGCCAGGCCAGGGGTATTCAAACCCTGCTTTCCCTAAAGGAAGGGGAGGGACACAAGTAGGAAAAGCTGTCATAAGATGAGGGGCAGCTGTAGGAGAAGGTTCTCTCCCAGGCCAGAAGACAGCTCTGCTACAGTCAGGGGAGATGAGGCAGTTGGGGGTGTCCTGACCACAAGTGACAGGAGGTAAAGCATGAGACCCACCAGGGGGAAGCTGGCAGTTTGCCATAGTGTCTGTATCTTTAATATTGTTGTAGCTGTCCATTTCTGGATCATCTCTAACCAGGAAAAATCTTTATTAAGTTAGAAAAATTGTATTTCTTCTTTACCAGCTGTATAATATTTTCATCATATGAGCAATGCTAAGTCTCAGATCCCTGGTGGCATTTCAAATGATTATTTTAGACATTGCTTTCATATTTAAGACCCTCTTCAAGGGACTAGTGATTCCAGGTGCCTCTATTTTGTGTGTCCATGTTCAGATGCTTTAAAGGAGTCTGGTTTTCACAGATACTGTCTGAAAATCAGTCCCCTTTTTAGATGTACCACACTTGAAACTCCAAAGTACTAGTTGCTTTTGAAAATCTGCACTACATTTTTGGTGCATTTAATGAACTACCAGCTCCACAACCTTTTAATGAAATTTGGTATTGTTTATTCACCATGTAATGAGAAACCCATCTGTTATGCTGTGGAAGATGGGGTTGGAAAGAGCACTAAAGTCCCCAAAAATGACCACTCACAAAGCAAACTAGAGGCTTATCACAATAAATTCTGTCCCGATTTTGTTAGGTGCTGAATGCTCATGCTCAACTCCAAATGATACCACGGAGTTTGGGGGCTTAGCGTTGGGCAAGTGTGGAGCTACTTGAGCGTTTTGTCACTGACTTCAGAAACCTAGTTTATTGTGAGTACATTCATATATATCCTTTAACTAGCAAGTGTCAGGACAAATGAGGCTGCCTCCGAAGGAGTACTGGCCTTTAGTGAGCATCTTGAAACATGTAAGAAACAAAAATAAACAGCAACTTCTTAAAAATCTGCTTGAAAGATGCCAGTCCCATTATTACTATATTTAGCTGGTAGAAATAGTCAGGGTTTTTGTAGTGAAAAACAGTTTTTGGCCAATTTCCCTGCCCCCCCACCGTTTTTCCTCCTCGTTTCCTCCCTACTTCCAAGGGGTAGGCATATCCTCCAGTGCTGGAGTTCCATTGCCACAGTACCCTGTCACAGGCCTTTAAATTGTTCTCAGGACCTGCTCTGCCCTGCTAAGGGTTTCTGCCAAGAACAGAGGCCTTGTGGGGTTGGTAGTTCCTAAGGAGCATGTAAACAATGGCGAGAGAGGCATGCTGGGAAAGAAGGCAGGGATATAAATAACTTTCCTTTCAGCAGCAGTAGAGACAGAAGAGTTGAACTGGCTTTGTGCTGGGATGCCCTGTGAGATGAGCTTGTAGAAAGAAGCTTGTGAAAGAGCCAGAGTGGGAAGCAGGCAGGAGATTAAGGAGCTCTGTGAAAGAGGAGGCTGATGGGGGGTGTTTTTAAAGATTGCTCAGGAGGCTAGAGCAGGTTGGTAACAAAAGAGCTTCTTGGACTACCTAGAGGAAGGACAGAGTGCAGGAAGTAGCCTTGGAGGAAAGAGGAGTGAGGGTAGTTTGAAGTCAGACCTGATGTCTGTGTCCTGAGCTGCAGATGCCAGACGAGGCACAGTAGAAGATGCTGAGGTGATCTGCTGTGCTCCAATTCCAGTAGGGAGGGGGTGGCTTCTTTTCCTGAATCCTGGGGAAAGGGAGCTATTGAGGAGATAGTTTGCTCCTCTGATTTTTTTCAAAGACTTCTTGGTGATGGGAGTGAGGTTTGCTGTCGGAATGGGAGGAAATTCGGGGGTGGGGGAGCAAGCTATTGGTTCATGATTGCTCCACCCAGAAATATGTTCTGGATTCCACATGTGGAGAGGAGTCTCCGGCCTGGTCTACATCGTGAAGGTAAGTCGATGGAATGCAGTTTTAGTTGACCACATAATGTGTGCATTCTCACTGGCTGGTCAGTTCCGTCCTTAAATCACAAGAAAATTTGACGTAATAAAGCCACCTCCGCAAGTAGTGTAGCACTGAAATCGAATTGTTTGGGTCGAATGTAGGCAGAACACAGTGTAATTTAATGTAATTGGCCTCCGTGAGCTATTCCACAATGCTCTGCTGTGACTGCTCTGGACATTCGCACTCTGTTGCACTGCAGCCATGTATGCAGGAAAGAGCCCCTCACCTCAAGCCCTGGGAAATTTTGAATTCCCATTTCCTGTTTTGTCAGTGTGGAGAGAGCTTGCCAGCAGATGACTGTATGGTGACTGCACTCCCCAAACATGCTCCAGCCTGGAGTCAACCTGAGATCTTGGATCTCTTCAGTTTGTAGGGCAGAGAGTCTATTCTGGCTCAGCTCCAAGCCAACAAAAGGAATTTGTATATTTACAAAAGATACCACAATCCATGTTGGAAAAAGGGCACAGGAGGGATGTGCAGCAGTGCCGCATTAAAATCAAAGAGCTGAGGCAGGTGTATCAGAAAACTCGGGAGATGAACAGTCATTTTGGCTCACCACCAAAGACATGCCACTCTTATGAGAAGCTACATGCAATTCTCGATGGTGACCCCACCACTGTACTGCCACGCAGCACAGATACCTCAGGGGAATCCAGGATGAATGAGGAATCCTCTGTGGATGAGGAGGAAAACTGGGACCAGGTGACTGGGGAATCCATTCTCCCTGAAAGCCAGGAGCTGTTTGTAACCCCAGAACAGCTCAGCTAGACGCAGAACAATGTGAGCGACTGAGATGCTGGGAAGGGCACATCTGGTGAGTAAGTACTGCAAATCTCATTTCTGTGGTTATCTCTCCAGTCCAGCTTCTTGTCAGGGGGGAAGAAGGGGATGGCTTCCTCATTGTTAGTTTACCTAACAAGGGGTTCCCCTCAAAAGACTTTGTGCCATGGATATCTGCAGGAAACCTTCATTTAGATACTCTATGATCCTTTGCAGAATGTTTCTGGGGAGAGCAGCCTTATTTCTTCCACCGTGATAGGACACTTTCCCTGCCACTCTCTTAAATTATGCAGGCATCATTGCAGAACATAGCATAGCAGCATAAGGGCCAGGCCTGTGCCCAGATGCTTGCAGTAAATCCTCCCTTTCCACTTACCTGCAGGAGACTGATACCACTAGGGAAGATGGTGCAAATTTGCCGTACACACTCCATACAATCGTTCCTTTTTCCCTCTGCAATGGGAGGTTTTTTGGGGTACGTAAACCGCAAAGTACAAGACAGCACTTGACTGTGATGAGTCTTAGGGGTCGCAAGACGGGTATGCACATATGGTTTCTCCTGGGGGAATTTCACCCCCTATATGCACCCTCTATATCACCTTTTCAAAAACCAATTTTTTTGGGGGGGGGGTTAACAATCCTGCTGGTTGGGGAACTATGGATTTATATAGCATTCACTACAGGGATTTCCCTGAAATGGATGCACGAGCCCCTTACTTACCATGGCTGGAATGGCACTATGACCCCTGCAATAGGTAGAGATTGATATGCGGGTCTGACATTCCTGTGGGAATATAAAGGGGTGGTGTTTTTACATTGCTTTTCACCAATGGGGCCAGCTAACAATGGATACCTTATGCTTTGCTTGCCTTTCAGTGGACAGCGCGGCCGTTAGCTCGGCATCTAATACTCCCACTAACCGCCTGTCACAGATTAGAAGGTGGGGAAAAAAAAGACTTGGAATGACATCTTCATCAAGATAATGAACACTTCCATGGCTGCTGACAAAGAGCTAAGAGCCTGGAGGATTTCACTATCGGAGAAAACGAACATGGATGTGGAGAACAGGAAGGTAGCCCAAGAATGTGAGCATACAATACAGAAGGAGATGCTGTACATGAGGGATCAGTGGGACATGCTGGAGTTCGGTTGAGCTTCAAGAAGAGCAGCAGCAGGACAGATTTTCTCTGCACCCCTTGCAAAACTCTCAACTCACGCACTCTTTCCTAGCCTGCACCCCCAAGTGATCTTGGAGGTCGAGCAGGGTGCAATATGTGCTCCACTTCTCACTGGGTGAGGGGAGCAGAAAGAAATGGGAATGTGGTGTTTGCTGTTGGCACATTGAAATTTTGCTGTGTCTCCTCACAGCCCCGTTACAATGCATGCACAGTGTCGAAATAACTTCCTTTCCCTCCACTGTAAATGACCAGCAATAAACATTTACTGCTTTAAAGATCATTACATTCTCTTTATTGAGACAGAGGGGACTAGTGTTGGGGGGGACAGAGAGGGGAGCACAGTGCTGTAGTGCTGGGGAATGGATGGGGATGGGAAGGGAGGATAGAACAGATTTTTCAGATATATTAGGTCTCACTGCAAAACCAATTTTTCAAGGCTTCCCTGAGGCACAGCGCTCTGTGGTTGGCTCTCAGGCTGGCTGCCTGTTTTGAGCAACCAGACAGCAGTGCAATGCTATCTGCCTCCATGCTCCAACCAGACAAGAACTCCTCCCCCTTTGTCTCACAGGCATTATGGAGCACACAGTATGCAGAGATAACTGCTGGGATGGTTTTTTTTCACAGAGGTTGTGCCTTTAAACAGCCCACTGCACATTCCATGACCATTCTGCACTTGCTATTATTGAACCTCTTTCTCGCTGTCCAGGTGCCCAGTGTACAGCTTCATCAGCCCAGGGAGCAATGGTTTTCAGGGTCTCCAAGGATCACTGTGGGCATTCAACATTGCCAATATTTATTTTTTGGTCAAAAGAAAGTCCCTGCTTGCATCATTTGGAACAAACCTGAGTTCCTAAATATGTGCGTGTCATGCACCTTTCCAGACTACCCCATGTTGAGGTCGAGGAAACATCCCATATGAGCCACAAGGGCCTGCAGTACTATTGAGAAGTATCCCTTTTGATTAATGTACTCTGTGCTAGGTGGTCCAGTGCTAATATAGGGATACGCCTACCATCCATCACCCCCTCTTCTCATTGCGGAAAACCCGTCCACTATGTCCTGCACATTTCCCAAGTCACTACCCTTCTTTGCAGAAGTCTGTTAATGGCCCGGCAAACTTGTATGACAGTAGCTCCCAGGGTGGATTTACCAATGCCAAATTGATTCCCAGCTGACTGCTGGGAGTCTGGTGTTGCTAGCTTCCACAGAGTGATGGCCACCCACTTCTCTGCTGTCAGAGCTCGTCTCAAGTGAGTGTTCATGTGTTTCAGGGCTGGGGACAGCTCCTGCGCAGAGTTGTAAAAAAGTAGCTTTTTCACGTATGAAAGTTCTACTCATCATCCCACACCTTCACAAGGATGCAATTCCACCAGTCACTGCTTGCTTCCCGGGACCAGAAGTGGCGCTCCACTGACTGCAGATGCTGCATGACAGCCTGCAGCACACGGGAATTGTTTCATTTCTATGGCTTGTAGCAGGGCGTCTTGAGCAAAATCGCTATTTTCAGTGCTGCGCTCCCTGTCTTGCCCTTGAAAATACTGCAGGATAAGACGTGAAGTGTTTCTGATGCTCACAATGTTAGTGCACAGCTGAGCGGGCGCCACGCCGCTCCACCAATGGCATGCGTGAAGCAGGGAGAGGGTTTACAAAAATGGCACAAAAAAACGTTCTGTTTGTTTGGGACAAGAAAGGAGGGGGAGAGAGGCTGTTGTATCATGGGAGGATGACCACCGTCCCAAAAGCCTCTGTGCTAGTTGTACTGGGGGATAGCTACCCATGGTCACTCCTTTGATTGTCAGCCCAAGCACAGCTCGTGGGGACGCAATCCCCCCATGCAGTGTGTGGTGTGATCACGGACCTGTGACTTCTAAAATTTGGCCGGTGAAAGTTGATTTTAAATAAACTGACTTCACTCTGCAGTGTAAACACATCCTCGGTGTCTGCTCCTGTCATCAGCACTGGGATTGGCTCTGCATTGCCACCTGCTGGGGCAGCTCTGCCTGTGCTGAAGAGCTGCCGGGGAGTTGGGTTAGCAGCTGGACTCCTCAAGCAATCTTGAGGAGGCAACTACCTCCTTCGCTCCCCCTCCTCCAGCCATGTTGCAGTCTGGAGGGTATAAGAAATTGGGGGGTGACGAGGAAGAACATGTTTCTGAGGCTGCCTAAAGAGACCAGATGTCCTGAGTCCTCAAACTGCTTCCTCTGCCCTGAGTCACCTGAGCACGTCTGGCTTCCAACTGGCAGTATGAGGAACACCCCAGAGTTCCCTAGGCTGGCTGAACCTTTTCATAAAGCTTTACCAATCCCTTGGCATGAAGGGGATTTTGGGGGGCCAGAGTCATTCTGGCATTTTGGGAGGGCTTTGCAGCAGTGTCTGGAACTGAAAATGAGTCATGTCTACTAATTCACCAGTTACTATTGATGTTGTTGTTTTTTATGTCAATGAACTTTGAGTTAAGCTCCTGAAATGTCAAAAGCTGTGTGCCCTGTGGCTTTCTGATAGAATGCAGAAAATCTTAGCTCTGTCAGCGGGCTTGTCTTGTGGAAAAGCCTTCCAAAGAAAGGTGAAACTCACATCTCGGAAAGTGTCCCCTGCCTGTTGCTTTAACCTAACTTCACCAAATCATTTTGAGAAATTCACTTTCTAGGAAACCAAGTCTGCATGTGTACTAGGGTAGCTTTAAAGTCTTGTGACTATCATCTGGTGAGTACGGTCTCTCTGGTTCTTGAAAAGCTCCTGAATGCTATGGAGAATGCTCCTGTAGAGACAGAAAATGTGCACGCGCCCACACACACGAAAATCCCTGGAACAGCAAACACAAGCATCATGTGGGAGATCCTTGAGATCAGAAAGCTGTTGGGGTTCAGAGACTATCCAATAAGAGGCAGAACAATTTTCTCATCAGTCAGGAGATTGAGATCGTCCTCACTAACCTCCCTCCTATTTATCTTAATTTTTGTGTATTACCTGGTTGTAATAGAGAGGAACTCTGGCCTCGGGGATAGATCACTGGACTGATGCAGGCTATCTGGATTCTATTTCTGGCTCTGCCTCGGGCCAGATGGGTGACTTTGAGCTAATCTCTCACCCTCTTTGTGCTTCAGTTTTCCCTTCTATAAAATGGGGGCGATGATACTTTTATCCTTTTGTAAAGTGCTTTGAGATCCACTGATGTAGCTGTTAGTTCGTAGCTGTAGGGTTTGTTGTACCGTCTTATTTGCATTGTATGCAAAACAAAATAAGGGTGTCACTGGACAGGGCATGAAATAACGATGTCTCTTGCCAGCACTCCTGGTTATCCATAACCTTATTACAGGATGGTGTATGTAAACTGCTGTTGCCAGCTAATTGCTTCCATTTTACAATTCGTGAATGGACATTTATGTGCACTGCACTCACAAAAAGTTGTATTTCTTCCATTGAAAATAAGATTTATAATGTGGTGCAGTTTTATTGGAAAATATGAAAACTAACTTACAATGGGCTTGGTTTACAGAACATCATGTTGCCAAATGTGTTTATAACCAGTCCAGTCTGCATCCTAGAGGTGCCAGTCATACACCGAATAACAATCAGCAGTTCATTCTGGATGTGGTCAGAGGGCTGCAATCTTTCATCAACACAATCACACAGCAGAATTTCCTAATTGGACTCTTCTGTCACTGGTTCCTCTTTTTTGTTTTTTGCAGTTTCTCCTTTCTGCAGATATTCTGACAGTACTTCAGGGAATGCAAAACTAGGCTTAGTAACCTAAACTTAAGCTAGCCAGCAGCAGTATACGTCCCATCATTGTCATGATTCAGAGAGGGGAGGGAGGTGTAGTGATCATCTCTGGGTGAAACTTTTCAGATAAACATAAACATGCCAAAATTCTGATTCTTTGCTAAGTCTGTCCTCTAAAAAGGGAACAGAGATTTTTCTTGAATTCTAATCATTCTTGGTTTCACTTGAGTTTCCTTAGAATAGCCTGTTTCATAGTAGTCAGATGCTTCTGCTTTGTGTGGCTGAAACTGGGCAGTGCAGATGGTGATGCACACTTAAAAAATAATAACTTAAATCTTTAGTTTGAGCTTTTGGTGAGTAGCTCAAACTGATCTTCCTGAACCTATTCATGCATCCATAGTAGTCATAAACATTTAATAAGGATTAACACTGCTAATGGAATTTAACCAAGAGTTCAAACTTGTATACCCACAGCTATAGCTCAGTCTTGTTAATTTCTTTTCCCTTTGCCTCCCTTTTTGTGATCTCTTTGTATCTCCATTGAATTTCAAATCGATGAAACTTAAACATTCACATTTTGCCCAATTTACACTTTATGTGCAACTTAGTCCAGTGTTTACCTAATTTGGTTTGCACAGGCAGCTTTGGATTCATTATCAGCTTGAATAAAAACTCCAGAGATCATGTACCAGCCATCTCCAATCAAGGACTATGCTGAGCCTGCTGTTGCTATTGAAGGCATCCAACCTAGAGCAGTCAACCAATTCTGTTATCTTGGAAGTCTACTTTCTGACACTGCCAATGTTGACGCTGAAGTCATTCATCACTTTGCCAAGGCAAGTTCCTCCTTCGGGAGACTTCATCATCGGCTGTGGAATGAGAAGGGGGTCAGACTGCTCACAAATATCAAGATGTATCAGGCAGTTGTGCTGTCCACACTGCTGTATGGATATGAATCCTAGATGCTTTACCATAGACACTTCAAGCAATTCCACCAGCGCTTCCTGAGATCCATTTGTAACATTCAATGGCATGACACAATCACCAATACAGAGGTCACTGAAAGGTGCCAAGTTTGGAATATGGAAGGCATGGTGCTGAGAGCCCAATTTCGGTGGGCTGGACATGTTAGGAGGATGGAGGACACCAGAATCCTTAAAGCTGTGCTTTACAGACAATTGAAAAATGGACAAAGATCACAGGGAAGGCCACATCTGAGATATAAGGACACCCTGAAACAAAATCTTAAGGTCTGTAATATTGATACCAACAATTGGGAGGATTTGTCCCTGGACAGGGCCAGCTGGAGGCAGTACTGTCATTTAGCTACTAAAAACTTGGGAATCAAACAAACAAGTATAAGGGAGGAAGAGAGAAAAAGAAGAAAGGCCATCTCAGTAACTCCATCAATTGCAGGTTTTACCTGCAGCATCTGTGATTGCATCTGTGGATTGGATCAAGGATTGGCCTTATTTCACACAAACACACACATAAATAAACTTAGTCACGAAGAGTCGCTGATATAACTCATTCATTGACGTCAACAGCAGACTTCAATCAATCACCCCAGTGTTTCTATTATCCCTGAACTTGGTGTAGAAAGTCATGTCATTATGTGTCTTTATGGCTTTTAAAAGTCGGTTCTCTTTAGCTTTGGAGCTATTGGGTAAAATCCAGGGCATCAGCACTATTTTATGGCCAGGTGGGCACTGTTTCCCATAACTTTTTTGTGGTAATCATAGAGCACAAATTTGGCTTACCAGCAATTTCTAGAGGACCCACATCCTTTGGCATTTTTGCTATTTTGTGTTTCTAAAACCTTACTGACAAAGTCTGTGAACATCCAGCATCACTATAGTGGGAATACCAGAAGGCTAGTACCAAATAACACATCTTCAAGAAGAGGAAAATAGAAGATGGGACAGCCTAATGGAAGTTATCTTGGAAAGGAAGAAGTAGGTCCATAGTATTATAATGGAGGAGTAGATCAGTTGCTTTCTGAAGGAAACTAGTATTTAAGAACTACCAATTCTCAAATTGCTTTAGCATTTTGCTTTCCATTGAGATTACTTTGATTAGACTGCTCTAACTTTGTTTTCCAGTGTAGTGTAAAGCTTATTGACATCTGATTTATCTGTAGATTAACTAGATACATTCCATGCCCATTTAGACACTGGATCCATATTGCTCTAAGGAAGCATGTGGATAACAACAGTATTGGGACATGCAACTAGTAGCCTTACTGTCTAGTATCAGCACACCTCTGGTACTGAACATAAGAACAATCATACTGGGTCAGATCAATGATCCATCTAGCCCAGTATCCTCTCTTCCAACAGTAGCCACTGCCAGGTGCTTCAGAGGGAATGAGCAGAACAGGTAATCATCAAGTGATCCCTCCCATATTGGAAGATGTGGGTTTTGTTTCTGAAAATGCACCCTATTATATTAGAAATATTACCACACCCTGCCATTACTTTGTTTTATATTATTAAAGTTAAGTCATCCCAATTCTTACTTTACATGAACAATAGTACAGTGTGGTATTGTAATTTAAGTATTTCGTACATAAACTATCCCCTCATAGGCTGCCAAATGCCAAACAAACTGCTTAGTATTGGTCTTTGTACTGATGCTGGACATGATTTCAGACATAAAGAAGGTCACACACTGTGAGAGTGCATCACTTCTTACTTCATAGCAAACCAAATCTGACCCTTCCCCTTCATGGATATGTTATATTGCATTAGGAGGAGGCAAGAATGATTTTGTTTTGCTTTTCCAGTTCAGGAGAGGCTGTGGCATACATGTCACATTAAATAAGGTTCTGAACCCTTAAAGGGGAAAATGTAATGGATTGCATTATTATGACAGCTGCAATACTCTGAGATATGTAGCAGCTTTTGAACTTGATTGATCATGAGGCAGTGGAATGGCAACACTTCAATTTGTCTGTCTTTTCTGTGTATACATTATCCTGTGATAACTGTATACTGCAAAAATGCGGGGGAGGAGGGAAGTTTTCCTACAGATAACTTTATCTTGTTAGTAGGTTGGGCAGCGGAACCTGGATCAGTGAGGATTGCAGCTGGTCAAACAGCTGGAAGCAAAAATGTATTTGAATTTTGGCCTTTTCTATAAACGAACTACCTGCAAACAGGCTTTGAATGTTTGAGATCGCTTGCTTGAAATTCTTCACATTGAATTAATCACAGTCCAAAAGGCATGTGTTTGGGGCTTAAACAGGCTGAATTATGAATAACTGGCCAGAAAGGAACATGACCAAAGTTACTGCGTTTTTACTCAGCTGACTGTTACTGCGACAGCTCCTGCCATATCAACTTTTACTCATGACTTACCTAACCCCTACCACGTCTACGTTTTCCTTTTTGGCTTACAGGAGCACATCATGAGATGTTTAACTTAGACACGCTAGCACAAACACTGATTATCTGGAAGTATATTTACAGAGCTTTGCTTCCAATACAGCCTTTGTTACATTTTGGTGTTGGCTATGGACAAAGTACTTGGAACAGGAATAGATACATTTCTGAGTCAGCCAGGAAGAGGAGCCAACTATGTTTTAATGATAGCAAGTGTTCTAAAAATAAACGCTGGTTTGAGTTAGTAAGGCTGCTGACTTCTCCTTGCTCTAAAGCTGTCTGTTTTCTTCCTTATGTCTGATAAGTTGTGTGTTTATCTATGATTTTGGATGAATTAATTTTTTGGGTGCCCAACTTAAAATACTGATGTGTGTATTTTTATTTTTGTTTGTTCCCCCTTCTGAAGAGCTGAGGAACCACAGCACTCTTTAAAATAAGGTCCAGGGGTGTTAATTTGGGCACCGAGAATTAGTAGCCATTATCATTGTAAGTTTGCGAGCATTTTTTGTTGTTGTTCTTGGTTTTTATTAAATGGTCGTTTTATATAGCTAACTTTTGGAAAAAATGTAATTTATTTCCAATTTTGGTTATTAAAAACATTGCCAAAAATTTGAACACATTTATTTTATCTAAACCTGGTTTGGGGGTAAACTGAAATCACTGGTTTTCAGTAAACAAACAAAGAAAAATCAGTGTTTGATAATGTTTTCAGTAAAAACACCTAAACACTGTATGAAATTTAGATTCCATTTAGAATCATTTGAAATGAAAACAAGTTTGTGACTTGTCACAAAAAGACTTTTGGATTGTCTTTCCACCAGGTCTAGAAATCACAGTTAGAATAGTCAGGTTTCCACACACACAAAAAAGAAAGAGTGTACCATTTACCTTAACAGATAAAAGAACAGAAACACCAATTCTATAGTAAAAGAGGGACTCTAGAGAGTGGATTTCAGGCACTGTGAAGACATTATTAGCAAAGGTTGTGGTGTAATGATTCGGGTTAAAACTAAGGATAATGATAAAGGAAGAATTATATCATGCCCACTGTACCCCTGGTAGGACCCCTGGAGGTGAAATGTCCATTTGGAAAGGGATGCACTAATCTGGGAGGAAGTGTGGCCAAGGGATTCACTGAGAACATCCTCAGGAGCCCTGAGCACGGTCTAGCAGAACATGAGTTCCACAGTGTTGAATACCATAAAACATTCTATACAGGAAAGCCTAGGGGTGAGTTAACTGCAACTGACATTCTTGTTAACTCAGCAGAGACCAAGGATTGAATTAGCATGGAAAATGAATGGAGCTGCTGCTCTCTCTTCTAAGAGTTGTCCACCCACTGCAACATTGAGGTACATTGGCAGTGGGCAGGCTAACACAGGCACTACATGTGCTTCACCTGTTTTGCAGAAATACAGAGGGCTTCTTTTTCCAGGCTTATTATTCTGGCATTAAATTACCAGCATTAAATTAAATTATATATTTTTTTAAATATTCACTGGTCATCAAAGCAAAAAACACAATCTGTTTAATATGATTAATGTAGATATTCAAATCAGACTATAGTGCCCACTGGTGTATTTAAACCCTAGTATTTTGAACAGCTATTTGATAAATTCTTCAAGACTCTACAATAACAAGAATTAATCCACTAGCTAGGACATGAGGAAAATGATTCACAGATGAAACCAGATACCCAACAAATGAGCAGACTAAACAGTTTTCTTAAAAGCGGGCACAATCTCAGGCTTAACAAGAAGCTTCCTGTTATCCCCTTTAATCGAGTGTTTTATTGGGAACTTACAAGGTTTATGCATAGCTTGGGTTAAGGATTATGATTAAATTAATAAACTCCTTTTTAAAAGGAACATCAAACATTGCAAGTTATATTCTGTTGCATTGCCATGTGGGCCATGCTCCAGGCCCTTTTGTATTATTCTGCTGACATTGTCATACAAAAAGCAATAGACATACAGGCTTTCTTTAAATAGCAGACAACACATCATGTCCAGCAACTTCTAAGAAGACAGCAGGAAGCATTAGGACAAGGAGGTGAAATTCCAAGTTTAGCCTATAGTCCTAACAATCTTAGAAGAGGGGCAAGGATAACAAACCTGTTCAAAGTGTTTATATTGTGCTTATTGTGAAGTGCAGTAGTAGTGATGGGTCTTTCAGCAGATCAGATTTCTGGACCTGTTTTTTAACTCCCACTGGTTGTATATCAGTGGAACTCCAGTGGCTTCAATGACGTTACTCTTGGTTTATAATGGTTTAAGTAAAATCAGAATCTGGCCTCATAAGTGGATAGATGCACTTGAATCAAAACCCATCAAACAAACACTCACACAAGATGAGAAGATTTAGCTCCAGATCGAAGAAGTTTAGGGCTCAGGCACATGTCTACACAGAAAGCACACTTGCTGTTTATCTCTTGTTAGAATCATAGAATATTAGCATTGGAAGGACCCTCAGGAGGTCATCTAGTCCAACCCCCTGCTCAAAGCAAGACTAACCTCATCTAAATCATCCCGGCAAGGGTTTTGTCAAGCTGCAGCTTAAAAACCTCTAAAGATGGAGATGCCACCACCTCCCTAGGTAACCCATTCCAGTGCTTCACCACCCTCCTAGTGAAAAACTTTTTCCTAATGTCCAACCTAGACCTCCCCCACTGCAACCTGAGACCATTGCTCCTTGTTCTATCATCTGCCACCACTGAAAACAGCCTAGCTCCATCCTCCCTGGAACCCCCTTTCAGGTAGTTAAAGGTTGCTATCAAATCCCCCCTCATTCTTCTCTTCTGCAGACTAAACAGGCCTAGTTCTTTCCGCCTCTCTTCATAAGTCTTGTGCTCCAGTCCCCTAATCATTTTTGTTGCCCTCCGCTGGACTGTCTCCAACTTGTCCACATCCTTTTTGTAGTGGGGGAGCCCAAAACTGGACACAATACTCCAAATGCAGCCTCACCAATGCCGAATAGAGGGGAATAATCACTTCCTGCGATCTGCTGGCAATGCTCTTACTAATGCAATATGCCATTAGCCTTCTTGGCAACCAGGGCACACTGTTGACTCATATCCAGCTTCTTATCCACTGTAACGCCCAGATCCTTTTCTGCAGAACTGCTGCCTAGCTTGTCGGTCCCCAGTCTGTAGCTGTGCATGGGATTCTTCAGTCCTAAGTGCAGGACTCTGCACTTGTCCTTGTTGTTTATGTTCAAACTTAGTAAACCTACATTTTAGTTTGAAACAACTATCAGTATTCCCATATATGTATAAATTAGGTATAATCTGTTTTTCAATATTCCCTTAATGTTTAGATATGGACCACTACTGATGAAAACTCAAACACTCCACTTTCTCCTCCCCCCGTCAGTGCTAGGCTCTGAGTAATAATGTAGATTACTCACTAATGTCCTAGGAGCATGACATTAATTGCAATATAAAAGCTGCAATGAAAAGCTTACTTTACCACTCAGACTCTCAATAGGAATAACCAGGAAGATGTCTGCTGAGGTGTTAGTATTAAAGCTGTCCAATAGTTACACAACAAGTCCAGGGGATTTAGTCTTGAGAGAGAAACTAGATGAAGATTACCCCTCTTTTTTCTGTTTTAGCAATGTAGCCTTTTGCTAAAAACAAAAAAATGGAGGGGAACAAGGTGGGCTTTTTAGACATTAAAAATGGGAGATCCAGGTAACAGAGTAATTTTATTGGCCAACTGTACCCATATCTTTCTCTTCACCATTATCATTATTGTTTTGATACGTAACCATCTCCACCTAAGTTGCTTGGCTGTCAGAAGAGCAACTGGAAAAATTTCTGGCTGTGAGGCAGCGCAACTGTTTAGTTTGTCTCTGTGGGATTTTTTTCTTTTTTAAGATGACAGGGCTGAAACATGCTTTCCTCTTTCAGTGCTCCAAAGCCTCATTCAAGTATTTAGAAGTACAAATTTTGGAGATGAGTTATAAAATATTTTTTTGCCTGTAAGACCATAAAAAACCAAACAAAACCAACTCCTTGGGCAAATATGGAAGCCAGTTACCGAATCTTGGTATGCCGAATGCAGTGTGAATGAGCCACTGCTAAATTGTTTTTTTTTTCCAAAGGGAAAGCTAGAATATGATGTATGGTTTAAATCTTGCCCACTGGGGGGAGCTGTTTATTGTAATCTCTAATCAAGGAGACCAGCAGTTCCACTCTGGGAACTATTGGACAGTCAGAGAAGTTTCAGGACAAATTAATATTCAAAAGTGCACTGTACAGAAAGGAAAGACTGTCTCATGGAAATTAAGGAAGCATCAGGAGAAGATACTGTAAGTCAGTATTTATCAATGACCATTTGATGGACTGAAGTCAGCCCCTGAGATCTCCTGGACACAGTTTAGGATGACAGCAAGCTGGTACCTGGTATCAAAAAGGTTGAGAAACACTGCTGTAAGTGACTGTTTCAGTCTTACTGCACTAAATGCCTGTTCTGTTTCCCAAGTGACTTTCTTCACCTGTATATTCCTCCTTTCTGTTCAAAGTGCATTGTATCAATTTATATTGTTTTAGTGATTCTAGGCGGGCCAGAATCCTGGAAAACATTAGTGGCTAGACTGTAGCATTTAACCATAGCACTGAGTAGGGGAAGATGGGTGTTGTGGAGCTTGACCTTAAGCATGTATTTAACCTTAAGCACATAATGCTTTGCTGTATCAGAGCCTAAATCGTTCTTCCAACTGCCACTTGTGATGGAAGTCTAAACAGCATGGTTCAGCTTTGAGGTAGCATGGAAATAGAGTAGTTTATCTTCAAGGCAGAGAGGCTTCTTCAGGTCAGAGTTGAGACACTATGACTCTGTAGTCTGTAGTGGCTTGCATACCTGTAGCACCTGTTTTCTAAATAAATAGAAGGCTTATTTTCTGAAGATGTCATTCCCAGAGCCTTTCACCAGCACTAAACGCAATTCCTCTTTTTTCAATTAACTTTTTATCATTTTTTAAACATGGAGTTAGGTTCACAAATCCTTTTAAATGTTTGACTGAAGTAAATGTCTACAATTAGGCTTCAAGAGGAGCCCATCTGCCCATTTAACCACTTTGAACAACTGTGAAGAACTTTTCAGTCTTGTCTGCTCCATTGTAATCTCTTCAAGATTGTGCCTTTGTAAACTCTTTAGAAAAGGGATGTTTGGAAACTGCCTAGCACACTGTAGATGCTACCAAAAAAACCAGTACTTTGGAAGTTTTCCATTTTTGCCCTGTAAAGTTCAAGCTCAAAATACACGAAATGTTGAAGGAAAACCACTAAAATGCTAATGCACATTCTGTCTCCCTCTCCATTGCTATGTGTTTGTTTTATACAAACTCCCAGAACAAGAGTTTATGATAGTTTGGTATCACTACTTTTCATTATCTTATACTAAGAGCAGGTCTACACTACAGCTTAAGTTGATGTAATTTATGTCACTCAGGTGTGAAAAAGACCCCACCCCCTCCCAAGTGATGCAAGTTACAGCAACGTAAGCTGCTGTGTTGGCACTGACATAGTTTCCATCTTTTGTGATGGTGGAGTAATTATGCCAACAGGGGAGTGCTCTCCGGTCCACGTACGGCATCTTCACCAGACATGCTACAGTGGTGCAGTTCCATCAGTGTGCATCTAGGGTAGTGAATTGTTGCTTAAGAAGCACAAAAGCTGTGTGACTTGCCTCTCTGCACAAGTACATCCTTGTAACATTCTGTTCACCATTATGCATAATACAAATATTAAGAATCCTGATAACATAATGAAAGTAAATTTGAACACGAAGAATAAGGGCTGTAATTGGAATTCTAAATTGGAAACTGGATGACTAGGAACTAGCATGACAATTTGAACAATTGGGGCAGGATTTCCCAATTCTTATACCTCAAAAATTTTGGAATGGAGTGTGGAAACTAATCTCTACTAAACTAACATTGGCGAAACTCCATTCAGTGGGAGAGACTGTGGCAGTGCAAGATACCTGCCAGAGCTCCAACTCTGCCAGAGGCCTTCAGTCATAAAATGGGCAGGACAAGCAGAGAAAGGGGAATGGCCAGTACAGTGATGGTCTTTGATTAATCTTTGATGGGGACTCCAGGACAATTCTAGAGGTTTGGCAACCCTACTTTTGCCGGGCAGAATCCCCAAGAGGATGGCAGTAGTACAAAGCCTGTACTAGCCTTCCCATTATTTGTGATTTGTATATGGCAGAATTCCAGTTAGAACTAAATGAAGAGAGACTCCCTCAAAAAAAATGCCTCCTTCAGTACTCTTGTAAGAATTCCAGACCCGTTTGCAAATGCAAGTGGTATAAACTTGCAGTATAAAACGTTCAGCTAAGCATTAGAACTTCTGGGCCTGAAAGCTATTGAGCTTTTTGAAATTTACCCATCATTTAAAGCACTGGATTTTCCTTGGAAAGGCCACAACTAGTACACTTTCTCAATGGAATATAGATGGAAAAGGAGAAAATGTGCCTGAAGTCAAAGAAAAGCCTATCTATGCGCAAGACATTTGAGTCATTATTCACAAGCAGTTCATCTTTCTGAAAAATATGTCCTGTCCTGCTGCCAAAGCTAGTGTAAGTTTGGGTGATGTGGCACGCAAGGGCTGTCTGCCTAGAATGTTAGAAAAAAGTCCTGAAAACTCATTCAAATTAAATCTTCTCCTAGTTACAGCATGTCTATATATTTTTTGTGTTTAAGCACTTTCACAGTGTGCTCATTGATGCAAGTTTCACTCTTCTGAGCACTTTGTTTTTCTTGTGTACTAATATAATCATAAATAGTGTAGTTAGTACAGTTGCACAATACCACGTTTTTTCTGGGAATATTCACTCAGATTTAAAGATGAATTCACTTGAAACATGCTCCTATTCCTTTTTTATTCACTTTCTGACTGTTTGAACAACTGAGTTTACTTGACAAATGTTCTCTGAGAGCTTGATTCTTTAAGCTACTGAGCACTCTAGGCCTTAATCCAGCAAAAGCATTGAAGCGTATGCTTAAATTTAAACATGTTAATTGTCCCAAAGTTGGAGAAAACTCACAAGCATAAAGTTAAGCATGAGCTTGAGGCAGCAATGCTTAGCATCTTGCAGACTGAGTAAAGGGAGGGGCGAGGAAAGATATAAAAGGGGAAAAGTCCAACTCAGTGGTGGCTATGCTGAGAGAAGATAACCCTGTGAAAGAAGTCCTGGCTGAACCTAGAGACTAACCAAAGACTTACCTGGAAGAAAAGATCAGCTGAGTGGACCCCAACTACAGACTCCAAGGTGTCAGAATTTCCTTGAAATAGGTGCAGAACCTTTTTGTTTCCCATACCTAGTTTGGACCCCCTTTTTTCTGAGATGTGCACAAGAGTCAGCCTGGGAAGAGGCTGTGAGAAAGGCCTAGCTGCAGGCCATGGTAGGAAGCAGCCCAGAGATACGGCAGAACAAACATCTCCTCTGCTTCATACATGGTCCCTGTGCTGGAATTCAAAGTAGAAGGTAGGCGCATGAAGACCCTAGAGACAAGAACTAGCAGGCCCAAACTGAACAACCAGTGCGATGCTGCGCCACCAACACAGATTTGGGTTTCTCTAAAACGCCCTGCACTAAAAGCGACCTGGCCAGAAGGCCACGTCACAGGAAGGAAGAGGCAGACTGCTGCAGGGCCAGAGCAGCTGTCAGCAGGTGTCCTCACAGGAGGCGAGCCACTACACTATGCCCAGCCACAAGGGGGCACCTGTGGTGAGTAGACTTCCACAAGGAGAGAAACCAGTTGTTAAAACCAGTTTAGACCCCTCACGTTAGCCTCATCCTCTCAGTTCTAAGGTTAAGATGGCAAAAAAAACCCAAACTTGGCCACCACTCCTAGAAACAGTATTGAACAGAAGCTGAGCATTGCTCCACCATTTGACTTTCAGTGTTCTTACATAAATCAAAATCCTAAATTTACTCTTCATGGGTCGTGGCTAGTGCAGGGAAGTTAAAATAGCACTTTATTGTCCCAGCAAGGCCAGATTTGCACCAATGGTGATATATTTTCAGGGGGCAATCAGGCACTATTCCCATTGTTCTCCTTCAGGGTTCCCCCAAGTGTGAGGGACAGCTCTGGCTTCCACGGAGGGATCCATAGTAGCACCACCAGCACAGGCTCTTGCAGAGAAAGGTTGAATCTGAAGATAGCCTTGTCACGTAACTTCCTTCCAGCACTGGTCTGCAGTAGACTCTTGAGAGTCTGTGCATGTTTTCTGCCACTCCAGTCTCTCCTCTGGTAGACTTTGTGCTGCTGGAGGCCGTAATGTCTCATTCAAGTTGGCAAAAGTCAGTGTGTAAACCAAGGTGGATTTCTAAGTGTTTCCTTGTGCAGTATCCTATGAGATTCTGTTGCTGTTTTTGCTATGGTTAGAGAGTCATTCATCTCAGCATATCATGCACTGCGTGGATTATTTTCTCTTCTCGAGCGTGTGCCTTTACAATCTTTTACTGTGTATGTTGTGAAATACTACATCATGGTCAATGTACATGAATTGACTTTGTGCTGGAAGCAGAAAGTACATCTTTGCAGATAGTTTATGGCTTCTGTTTGGAATGGATCATGAAGATATGGCGGGGCATGAAAGTTGGGTAGAAGAATGTTGGAGTCGTGGTGGCTTAATTGCCTATGAATTCCATATAAATAAAAGTGGGTGACAAGGGGATAAGGAGCAATGGAGACATACTGTACACAAAGGCCATTACTCAAAGGAAGCTAGTAATGATAAAGCAGAAGTAGAGTTCAGCTTTCTGTTGAAAGGTCCTTTATTACAAAAAACAGTCCAGCTGTAGGATTGTCCAAGAAAAGCTAGAATTGCTAGAAAAGAAATTGCTTGCGATACTAGGGAAGGCTTGCGCCTGCTACGGTTCTTTATGGTGAAAGACTTACAGAAAGTACATAAAACAGATTGTCAGTTACGTCCAGATGCAAAAATTGCTTTTCAGGTTCTGGTATTGTCATCTGGTATTATATTAGGTGATATCATGTACCAAGAAAGCTTGTTTGAAAAATTAATTCAATTTGATTTGGGCAGAAACATGCTGGGGACTGAGAACTGGCAGAGGCCTGTAAACTAAGGGTAATGATAAGGCAATAATGCTGGTAAGGTATCCAGAGTAAGGCAAAGAGTTTAAATGAAATCAGGACAAAGTCCCCCTAAAAGTCATGAGACTTCAAAAAAATGGATTATTTTTTCTGTGCCTTCTGGTTTCTGATCAGCTTTTGCAGAGAAGTGTTTTTAATGATAACTGAGATTCTTATGTAATCACATGGCTGCAGGAAAACACTGAGAATTGGCAACAATCTATCTGTCATGGTACCAGACATCAAACTTTCTGACTCATCTCCCTTAACCAACTCCTGCTACCAGCTGTATGTACGTTTGTGAAAACCAGTCTCCCTAAACTGACTCTTAGTTGGCTTCTCTTATGACCGGAGTGGCCTAACCTCCTTCCCAACCACATCCTCTCAGTTCTGTGTATGTGCTCAAGGGATGTCACTCTTTCGCTCTAGCTTGTTCTAGTAAACACTGTATAAGAAGTCCTGGTATTGTATTTATTTTTAGACATTAGGGTCTTTACACAAGGAGAACAAAACTGCAAGAAAGAAAATTAAACAGCACAATGACATTTTTTAAAAGAACAAATACATTCTCTCAAGTGCCTCTTCCTAATGAATTAATAAACTAATATGAACTGCAGCAACAAAGTTTACTGCTGTACATGAAATTAATTTAAAAGGCACTATTACAAAGTGATCTAAAAGAACAGAGTGAGACGGAGGTATTTTAAGTCATTATGCAGCCGGGCAACCAATCAGAGTTAAAATGTGATGTCCATTCCAGAGAAACAAAATGACTCAATCAAGTTTACCTGGAGCGCATAATAGTAATACGCATCCAATTTCAAGTCGTGAGAGAGAATTACTGTATGATGAGATAAAAGAGCCTTTGTCATGTAAACTGGGAAGTCTTTGAGATGTAGTACAATGGAGGTAGAAATTACAAAGGTAATAAATTACTTCCTGAGTAGATTGTTACGAATTGTATCAGAAACAGCACATTTTCATATCAGGTTGAACTCTTAATATGATGTTAAAGCTTTAAGCAAGGGACCCAGATAGTACATGAAAATAGATTATTTGAAATAAACTAAGAATAAGAAAACTCATCTTATAAAATGCTTTGGTCTGATGAGTAAAAGTGGACTGCATTTATTAGTGGAATCAGGGTATGGAACTCACTTAATTTCAAGTGGCAGATGTGCATTGCTGTGCAATCACAGATTTTGCTGCATCTATGTTATATATAAACTAGGTTGGTATTTCTTTAAAAGGTGTGCTCTACTCCAACTCTTAACAAGATGAGGTTGTCAGAAGTCCCTAGTATTCCATCTGTGAATGGAAACACATAGGAGGCCAACTTTACATAAAATGGACCTGCGATGAAAGAACCAAAAACTCTTAGTAACCCCAGGAAAAGAAATCCGTGGATGCTAGCAATTAAAAATCAGTAGTAAAGAGTATCTGAAATGAAGGAGTGATAAATATATTCTGTCTATGAATCCCTGATCACTTCCTTTTTATGGGAAATGGGAACAGAAACATTTACAGGGATCCCCAGTGCCTAGGCTAAATGAAGGCATTGTCCTCACCCTTCCATGCCAATTCCCCAGGCAAGGGAAATGTTCTATATTCCATGGTGCTGACTGATATTGTATACCTACAACATTTCAGAGATCCTGAATACCAGTTCATTTTATCCTGTTTGTGTATACCTGTGCGCGAGAGCTGACGTGCATGCATGCTGTCTGCTAAAATGCACATTTTAGAATATTTAATTCCATGATTAAGATGGAGATAGATGTGGGGAGGAAGAGAAGTTCTTATCTCTTTGGTGCAGTGTCCCAGCTAGGACACTGTGTCTGCTGTACAGTGCCTCTTCTGCCTGCATCATCACCACACCCAGCCTCTAGAAATCTTGTCTTTATAGTAATTTATGGAATTAAATCATAGGATATAATTCTTGGTAGCTGGCTTCCAAATTGCCTAGAAAAGTTTGGATTCTTGGCATGGTTAATATCTTTGTTGGGGGAGAGAGAAGTAAATGCAGACACTTGACAATAATTTGCAGTAGGATGTACTCCCTTGAATAAGGTTTTGGTACCCAAATCAAACTGTAGCTAATATTTCACAAAAGTGTCTTCTCTTTGAAAATTCCAGCTAACTAGTAGTATTTGAGGATTCTGCTTCTCCTCCAGACCATGCTTCCATCTGCCTACATCTCTGTGTAAAGTTTTTAAAATACCCCTGTGTATCACACAATCTGCTTTTATCTTAATCCAGATTATGCTTTAGCCATATGGTTCTGGGTGTTGAGCAAG
This sequence comes from Mesoclemmys tuberculata, assembly GCA_007922155.1. NCBI lineage: Eukaryota > Metazoa > Chordata > Testudines > Chelidae > Mesoclemmys > Mesoclemmys tuberculata. The sequence continues at coordinate 23,679,155 of ML675649.1, read as the reverse complement.
TGAATCTTCCTACCTTTGTTCAACTGTTCTGCAGCACAAAGAAAACCCGCTATGATTTAAGGTGCCTGCCTCAAGCATTTGCTGTCAGTTGCCTTTTTCAGCAGTTGTTGCCTGGAGTTCACTTAAATTGCTTTGAATACGAGCTACTTTTTTGTTAGTTAGATTTATCGGCAGTATATCTAACCTTTGGGTTCCCATTTCATCTGTATCATGTTTGCCACAAAACTGATATACTACAGCTCACTGGTGCACAACAGATAATCAATCTTGATGAAGCACTATTTGCACAATAATAGTGTTTAGTTCTGCAGAAAAGGACCTGGGGGTTACAGTGGATAAGAAGCTGTGTAGGAGTCAGCAGTGTGCCCTGGTTGCCAAGAAGGCTAATAGCATATTGAGCTGCATTAGTAGGCGCATTGCCAGCAGATTGAGGGAAGTGATTATTCCCCTCTATTTGGCATTGGTGAAGCCACATTTGGAGTATTGTGTCCAGTTTTGGGCCCCCCACTACAAAAAGGATGTGGACAAGTTGGAGAGAGTCCAGCGGAGGGCAACAAAAATGATTAGGGAGCTGGAGCACAAGATTTATGAGCAGAGGCTGAGGCAACTAGGCTTGTTTAGTCTGCAGAAGAGAATGAGGGGGGATTTGATAGCAGCCTTTAACTACCTGAAAGGGGGTTCCAAGGAAGATGGGTTACCTAGGGAGGTGATGGAATCTCCATCTTTAGAGGTTTTTAAGCTGTGGCTTGACAAAACCCTCGCTGGGATGATTTAGCTGAGGTTAGTCTTGCTTTGAGCAGGGGGTTGGACTAGATGACCTCCTGAGGTCCCTTCCAACTCTAATATTCTATGATACTCTTTGCTACTTTGGAAAAATTGATTTTGTTGACTTGGATTTCCAACCACTTCTTGGCATTTATTGTATTTTGGGAAAGAGACAACAGATCAAGTGTTGAAATACAACAGTGGCAGAGTCATAGACCAAGCAAACCTTACATGTACCTATGAAGCTTGATTAGTGCTGATTAGGTCCATCTAGGAGGAGGTTTAAAGGAGAAGTGCTTTTGCTATAAGTGCTGCACAGAAATTGATTTAAATTATGGACTGATAAAAACATTACACTTGGTACCAAAGTGGAAATTTATCATACCAGCATGCTAACAGTGTTATTCTATGATCTGGAAGCAATGGCATTGAATGAAACTGTTGCCAGAAGGCTGTTCTTCAGAAGGGAGCTCTTCGGAAGATGGCAGGTGTAAAGTGGAAAGGTTTTAAGACGTGAAATTAGAGAAGGATGTGAAATCAGCGTACAGGATTGGCTGCAATCAAAAAGATTATGATGATGGGGACACTATAGAAAACAAAGAGATGATAGGATGCCAACAAAAATAATGCAAATACAACCAAGGTCAGGCAGACCTAAAGACTGACCACTGATTGGATGGTGGGACATTGTATGCAGGGACATGACCAAATTGAGTTTATGAAAGAACAAGCTATGGACGGGAAAAGAATGGTAATGCCGTACTGCACTTCCTCTGTTTGTAAAGATGCTTTGAGATTAGAAGAATTTCTGTTTTTCCTGATGTACAGTATTGTTGCTTGCAGTGTTGTTGTAGCCATATTGGTCCCAGGATCTTAGAGAGACCAGCTGGATGAGATAATATCTTTTATTGGACCAACTTCTGTTGCAAAGGAGTTAATGGGCCACTTCACCTTGAAAAGTTCCTTAGAATATGTTAACTTCTGAAGCTTGTATTTAACTGTGATATTGTGAGTGCCTTTCCCAGACCTGAAGAAGAGCTCTTGAAAGCATGACTCTTTCACCAACAGAAGTTGGCCCAGTAAAAGATATTACCTCACCCACCTTGTCTCTTTAGTATTAAATATGTCATTTTGACTTTTTTCCTGCTTCCTTTCCTGAGTCATCCAGTCTCCCCTGGGTTGTTTCATTTCTGGAGGAGTTAAACAAATATATATACTGTTTGGCATAGAGAACAGAAAGATGGTTGCTAGTCTCTGCCCCAGAACAGTATGCTGTATTCAGGCTTCCCATTAAGGTTAAAGGAAAACTGGGCATATTTTCTTACATTTTCTTTCTGCAGATTTGCCGTGCTTCTTGTTCAGTTCTATCTATAAGAATAGCTCTGCCACCTCACCGATTTGCTATGAAAATAGTTGTGAAATACCACAGAAATCTATTTTTGTGCCCTGAGTGTCTTCAAGTTTTAAGGTGCTTCCTGAAGGAGGAAGATAATGATTAGAGTAGTAGCTGTGGTTCCTGGAATACACCCAAAGGAAAATGAGTGTACAAGTTGCCTGAAAAGGGATTGCTATTTAACGCTGCAGAAAACCCTCCGGAGTTTTGTCACTAGGCCAATTGTGATTAAGCATGTGTGAATCACAGGCACAACCCTTCGGTATCCTTTAAGCCCTAAAATTTCTGGTTAAACCACTGAAGTTCATATTTTTATTAAAAAGAGTTCTGCATTCCACTAGGGTCAAAATCATTAAATGATCATGAGCTCTTCTTGTCTATGTATAGCAATTTGCACTGCATGTTAAGTCTTTCCTGCTCTGCAGAAACTTAATCTATCACCGGACTATGGCCTTGGTTTGGAAAACAGTACCACTGAAATACTTGCTGTGATAGATCACTACAGCAAGAACTGTGATCTGTTTCCATAGTTCCACTGGAAATAAATCATACACTGTCCTGGCTTGAAAAATAGCTTTATTTTATTAATTCAAATAAATGAATGTCAGTGCATTCCAGAAATAATACTGAACTGTGATTAACAATATTTTACCTTCTGTGGGCTCAGCTCTTGAAAGATGTATGACTTTTTAGTTGTGCTATTATTAAAATGTCTGCCTCATGTCAAAGGGCGAGGTAGAGGCATTGGTTTTTATTTACTTATTTCTTTATTTTGTTTAAGGTGGTTCTAGAAGGATGGTCCTGCAATTAAGGTACTGGACTGGAAGTAGACAAATCAGGGTCCAGTTCTCTGCTCTGCCATAGGCACAGAGATTGACAGGAAGTCTGTTACCCATCTTCTGCCTGTTTTATCTTAAATTAAAAGTTTTTGTGGGGATGGGCACTTTTTTTTTTTCTTAAATTGAGTGTGTAACTAGTGTACACTGGGACAAGGAGGGCCTGATCCTGATTGCAGCGTGGAGGCACTGCTGTAACACAAATAATGAAACTGTTATAAATTCTGGTAGTGTAGATGTCTAGTTTTATTATTAATCAAGAGCACGGAACCATGGCCTTTTAGATAGGGTATAAAGCGGCATGGTTTAAAAGTGGACTGCCCCATGTGTTCTATTGTTCTCTACTATAAAGGGTTCTGACCTTTTAAGGTGGTGTGAGAGGTCAGTTACCCCACTTCAGTTGTCCGGAGTAAGAGAAGCTTTCACTGGGAGAGAGGAAGATGGTCCTGAGGAGCACTCGTCTCTGGGCAAAGGAAGACATAGGGCCATCACAAGGGCCAGGAACCAGGCACCTTCTCACAGCCAGCATAGGCAGTTGTTTGACATTATTAGACCCACCTGGGAATGATTAAGAGCCTGATCAGATGACTAGGGAGCTGACTCAAAAGGAGGCTCAAGCCCAGCCAAGTTTGCTACTGAGGCAAAGTCAACCAGCACACGTTCCAGACAGGAGGGCTGTACAGCTCTGATATTTGAGGGGTGAGTCAGAGGCCTGGGAGTCCAGAAATTAAAGTCCCAGTTGCAGGAAGGAGGACTGCGTGGCCTTTAATTTGAGGGGATGAGCAGAAATGGACCTTTATGGGGAGCTGAATGATATTAAATAACCTAGCACCCAGGAGAGGGGGACTATTGTTTAAAAGACCTTAGCTGTGATTGGATTATTCTGGGGCAATATAGAGGGAAACTGAGGCAGAGTGCCTGCAGGGCCACTACAGGCTATGAGGGAGGCCCTCTGGGAGGGCACATACTAAAAGCAAATAATTTATGAAGGAATTATTTTATATTAAGAGAACAACAGTAATCTCTGAGGTGTATGGATGGAGGTGGTGGGTGTTTGGCCTCTGTAGCAGTCTATGTCTGCAAAACAAAATAGCAGCTATCCTGCAGCAGCTTGTCTGTAACACAGTGCTTCTCTGTACTCAGGGGTGCAGTATGTAGAAAATAACTTGGTAACTGTAGCATTGCATGCTTCCCAACATTGCAAGTGGCTAAAGTGGGTTGCATGGTCACCCACTTTAGGTTTGGCCTGTCCACCCCCCTCCCCGGGGGACCAAACCTGAGTTTGCTGTACCCCCCTTTGCTGGGTTGTAATGCCACTTGGTTTGAAGGCCTTCTCAAATGAGGGGCCTGGGAAAAAATGCCCTCCAGCTGAGATGGTGCATTGTGGGTCAAAAGGGGGGGTAGTCCTATGAAATGAGGGACTGGAGGGAGGTCTGGCATTGGAATGTGCTTTGCCTTTAGAAGGACCATTTGGATATTCATTAGAATAATTCTCTTTATGAGGCTGCCACAACCTATGCTTCTCTAAAATTCAGAAGCATTTTTTACTTGTGTAGCTCTGAAAAACTTGGGATCCTTATTACCTGGTGGTGAAGTAACAGCTCCTGGTGAAACACTCCATTATACAAGTAAAAACAGCGGTCTTAATTACATGTCTGCAGAAGCAGAGTTGTGGTAGGGGTCAGGAGAACTTGCACCACCCAGTGATGTTGCTTGAATATTTTTGTGGCCAGGTGTAGCTCAGTTGAAGCCACCAGGACTCATCTTATCTTGTGACTCCCTGCTGATGTGCGGGAGCTATGCCCTGGCTCAGGCCTCACCACACACAGACTGCTCTGATGCCGCTAATGTTGCTAGCAGCACTAGCTACCCAAATATCCATGTTCAACAAGTGACCGTATGGGGTACTAGAAGAAGGAAAAAGCTCCCTGTGCTGCTTTTTTTCCTCCCCTCCCATTTTCCCCAGCCTTGATACAGGAGAGGGGACCATTTTGGCCTGGAGAACTCAAACTGTTCAAAACACACAGAAGTCTTTTATATATACATCCCTTTTCAGCCTCCTGGTTTCACTTTACAGATCTCCCTCATGAAACAGTGCTTCTATCCCATAGAGATATCTCTGATAGAATATTTCATTGTGTGTGTGGATGTGGCAGACTACACCCCTGTATTCACACCCCACTCGCTGGTGTAATACCTTACAAAATGATACCTTTCCACAAAAGTTATCATTTGAAAACTCCTAATTTGCTGGTAAGGTTCCCCTGTATGATATTAACACATGTTGCAGACCCCACTGCCCTGCTCAAACAGAATTTGGCGAGCAAGTCCATCATAAACAAAGGAATGTCTGCTTGCCTTAATTTGCATTTAAAGAGCACACAGGGTCATCAAGCAAAAGAACCTCAAACAGGTGAACAAAAACCAGCAGAGAATATCCTTCCATGTAGACTCTTTGTCTCCTGATTCTCAGCTGGAAATGTTTTTCAAGAGGGAGACTGAAACTATAAAAATGCTCTGCTCTGTTTTTCTTCCCAGCCTACCTTATTCTCTGCACCTGAGGAGACCAGAAGGCAATAGCTGTTGGACTCTGGGGAGGCATCCTGACCTGAGAATTTGGTCAGTAATCTTCAGGATCATGTGGTGAGCCAGTTTAGCTTTGCAACTAAGAATTTCTCAAGTAGATGCTAGTTTTTTATTTTTCTGTGTCCATTTCTTACTTTCATGCCTCATTACTTGCACTCATTTAATCTCTCTCTTGTAGTTAATAAACTTGTTTTACTGTTTTATCTAACCCAGTGGACTTAAATTGAAGTGTTTGAGTAACTGTTTCAGGTAATCCCCTGGCATATTATTCTCTTAAAAGAATAATGGACTTAAATATATTTGTATGGCCCAGGAGAGGGCTGGGCAGTACAGGGCACACATTTCTGGGGGAAGATTTGGGACTGGGGTGGTGTTTGGGTATGACCAAGGCTGACGAGAGACAGGATGTAGCTGGTAGGCTTTAATTACAAACAGATACTAAGGGTGTAGCTTGCAGGCTGGATGGTTTGTTTGTGAGCAGCCCAGATGGGAGCTAATTCAGCAAGATGTTGTGAGGCATCTATGATGGCAGGGCCAGGTGACACAGCCCCCCATTAGTCTGGACTGTGCCTTGGAATGTCTCAGAGGATTGCAGCATTTGTTAAAATAAACTGACTACCTTGCTTGATAGATTTGAGCAAGGTAGTTGGTTTATTTCAACAAGTGATGCAGCACTCCCACAACATGAGAGCTGGAAAAATGTGGGGGAAGTGACATCCTTAAGGAGGCTAGGTATCACTTCATAAGCATGTAACTGTTCAGCTGTCCTCCTTAGAAAGGTCAACTCAGAGGAAAGCATTTGTGAATGTGTCTGTCTGGAGGGCAGGATATGAAAGCAGGTGGCTCCAGCCAGATAATTGTTCAGGTGTGTCTGCCAGACCAGCAAAATGTGTAGCAAACAAGTAATTCATGAGCAATGTCTTCTGAATGATTTCCTGTTCAGATCTGCCTGAAATTCTGATTATCTTTTGGATAGCTTTATAGGCAAGCAGCTCACTCATCTCTCTATGGAAGGCAGTTTAGGTTAGGTATTTAGAAATGGTAGGTAGCTATGAAGTATGCTGAATCTCTCATATGTCTATGTTGCAGATGGTGAAAGATACCATGTTCAGAGCTAAGCAAATTATTTTCCATGAGTAACTTGTGATGAAGTTGGTGGGGGTCTGTTTGTGACTTGTCTGCAAACTGATTTTTAACAATGTAAGTGTTCTAATAGTTTCTGCAAACATTTCACTCTATTTTTTAACTACTTGTAGCTAGCTGTTGGCTATTCCATTTTTTTATGGGATCTGATAGGTACCTAGGTCACATGGTACTGTTTCAGCTTCCTGCTTAGCGGACTGAGTTTCTTGGTTACTCTCATAATTTGGCTATACTTGATCATCTTTGGAATCAAAGTTTTAAAAAGCTTGATTTGTTTGGTTTCAAGGAAGTACTGTCAATCTAAAATAGAGCTGCCAGTTTTTTCTAAATTTCTTTTAACATATCTATTTTACTCAATATTACCTATGGACACTGTCTTGTCTGAACAGCTAAAATAATTTAACTATTGCTATCCTTCATGTAAACTTTGAAGAGGTAGACCTTTTTTCAAATGGACAAAGGGAAAATGTGTATTTATGGGATCACTTAAATGAAAGGCAGGCCAGGTATTTAGCAGTCTTTTTTATTTTGGTAAATGCAAGGGTTTCACTAATATTTTCATGTTATTTGTCTTAAGGCCATATTGTTCAATGTGAACAAATTTCACAGAGTCACTCCACAGAAACTCTACGTGAGTGGGGGGATTCTGCCCATAAGTGCCTCCAGCACTTGGCTCAGATATTTGGTGTGGGTACTGGGGTTTGTCTTTGCCCCATCAGGCAAAACTTGCTGCAAATTTATTGAAGTTTTACTCAACTGAGGACTCCATAGTTTTGGGCCCTGTGTTCAATAGTGTGTCTGATTGTATATGCAGTGCTCTATTCTAGTGTTCCAAACTGAGAGAAGGAAGAAAGAGAATGGAGACAGATTCTCAGTAGTTCACTACACTTACAAATATTCTAGAATACTTGAGATTGAATTGAAATGTTTAATTGATTCTTCCTTTTCTTACCTTTAAAAGACAGTGCTGACAATTTTCTATGCCTAGAGGAATGCTGCTAAATGAATTGCTAAAATCTATTTTATTTGCCACTTCCCTCTGTGAATAAATAACTTTTGTAAAGAGCATATTTATTATTTTCATCAACAAGGTTTTCTTTTGAGCAAGGAATCTTAAAATGAATTTAAATGGATAACAACCTCTTCTTCCTACCCATCACTCCTTCTTTCAGCTGGAGATGGAGACCAAGCAAAGTGTGACAAAGTGAGAGCAAGAACTGCATTACAAAACCAGGCTATCAGGAGCATTTCATGCAAATTAATGGTTATTCAATTCTTAACAAAGAAACTGTCTGGGTAGTATCGCAAAATGTCCAAGAACTAAGGGATGCTTAAGAAATTATTGCTGTCCTCTGGTATCACTTCCATTCCCAGTGGAGCCTCAGGAGTTTCAGTACTCTTCGCTTCTTAGTATTTGGGAAAGCACTGTTTTTATATGGATCTTGCATCTCAGCTTCCTAACAAGTATCTACTTCTGAGTCTTCTAATGGGCACTAAGTGGAAGACTTTGTTACAGGAAAGGATTTTAGAGAGGTTTTAAATTTTAATATGAGTAAATAATCTTTTAAGAGCATTTGGCCAAGATTTGCCTGTTCGTTTTGGATGGAATAGTTAACAATTTCTAAAGCATTTGAACTAGTTTATTTTAGTTCTTTGAATGGGAGTTACACTTTTTTATAGTATATTCCAACTTTAATTAAGCAGGCCTCTTTATATTGGATCGGATGTCTTGTAAGAAAAGAGATTTGAGTTTCTCCAACACTCAACATCTAATCAGAAGTAGAAGGAATAATTCTCACCCATACAATACTCCTTCATATCATGTTATATACCATGCAAATCATCTTTTTATAAATCTTTCTTTTAGTGGGAGTGGTCAAAAGATGAGGGGGTTTCCCTGCCCCATCTATGTTTTTGTTTTGTTTTTTGCTTTTTAAAGCAATTAAGAAAACTGCTCTCAAATGTTCTAAGAAACTGTAGAAAGACCTTCTAAACCTTAGACACAAGCCAATGAACGAGGTGCTTAGTTCCCTGCTCTTTTGTGACCATCTGTCCCCTGCAAGATAGGCAATATGCATGCCAGCTCTCTTGTCCCTCTAGTAGCAGGACCAGAATAGGAGAAAACAGCCCACTTCATCCACACCAGCAATGGGATCAGAGGATGAAGGAGTTAATGGGTTAATTCTCACTTTCTGCAACATTGGGCACCTCTCCTGCCTGAAGTTCCACAAGTTTTTATCCCTGCTTCTAATTCCACTCAAACTCAGTTTTACCGGTTGTCAGAGAGTGAGAATAGGGAACCAGGGCTCAGACATGACAGCAGAGTTTCAGGTTGTCTGAAGTGTAGTCAATAGTGCTAACTCCAAGCCAGGATTTAGGGAGACAAGACAGTACAGGCCGAGCTGGTCAGTTGAAAAGCCAGCAAACCGTGTGAAGTAACCTAAATACTCACATTTTAAATTCTTTAAAATTGAGTTGGGTCTCTTCTGTTTCACAAGGCGCACTACAAAAACCAAACCAAAATGAACAAACCCAGTGCCTCAGACTGAAACGTTTTGCAGTGGAAGAAAATAGAGTAGAAGGTCTAAACCAAAACTAATTAATCTCTGTATGGTCTCCAATCCCACACAATTGCTGTTCTCAGAAAATGATTACATGTAAGTTAAGATATTCACACATTTGAACTAAGTGGAAAATTCCTATTTTTGGGAGTAACTCACATTTGTTAACCACAAGAACAGTGAAAGCATAACTTGTTGTGTGTGTGTAAAATCTTCAGGACGGGTCATGATGGAACAAAGACCATTTATACCATCTGAAGATAAGCCACATAAATTCCTGCAAATTTGACTTGGATGCATATTTGCCGTCTTTCACAAAAATATCTCCTCCTTCATGCAGAACTAGTGCATTGTAATTACAGAAAACTCCAGTTATTTGTTACATAGGAAAAAAGTTCATTTTCTTATGAACGCTTTGGGGGGAAAAAAGCCTCGTTTTTTCTTACAAAAAGTTGGAATCTGATGTAGTGGTGGAAAGGAAGTCGATGAAAGAATTTGAAGAGGGAGTAAACTGGTTAGAGCAGCAGGATAAGAAGAGGATTCTAGCAGCAGCAGTTTGGATGGATTTGTGGTGGGCAAATGTAAAGCTCAGATAGGAGATGATTGCTGTAGTAAAAATGGGCGATAATGAAGGTTTGGACACAAATTTGGAGATGCTGCAGGGTGAAAGAGGCAAGATTTGGATGCAGCTGGGATATATGGGGCAAAAGAGGTTGAAGTCAGATGACACCACATTACAGTCTTGCCTGTCAGGGATTAAAATGCAGAGTGAAGTAAGAGTATCAGAATGGGTGAGCCGGAAAGGAGAGAGGAGACTTGGGAGGGAGGAGTAGTTCAGTTTCGGTCTCGTTACATTTGAGCTGACGGTAAGATATCCGGAAAGGTGCAGCACTTTCAAGCCTCCCGCTCTGTAGCTCCTTTATACATGGATTGCCTGCCCCAAACTTGTCTGTAAAGCCACTCCCTGTCCTCCTCCAGATCCCTCCCTGCGATGCACTTTTACCATGATACGTTGCCAGCAGGTAACAGCTAAGCAAGTAGGAATTATGCTATTCCTTCCAATCCCTTGTTGCAACTTGTTTTTGTGGCAGAGGTGCTTCCTGTCTGTTTGATGCAGCCATTAGCACAATGTAGCGCTGATACTAAGATGGCCTCTGGGTGCTACTGAGACACGATTAATAATTCTTATGCTTGTACGCAGCTTGAAATATCAGTCACGAAAACTGGGCTCAAACATTTCTAGTCACAGATGCTTTACATGGAATTTAAATGCCCAAATTGATTGATTTTTCAGCAATGACCTACTTAATTTAATAACGCTTTCAAGACTTATAATGCGTTTACTAAGGACGTCTTTGGATTGTTGACCCTCCTGATTTTTGTTTTTGTGATTTCAGCAGTTTTTTAAAAATATTGGCTTCTGGTGGTAATTGTTGAATGTCTCAATAAATACATTAAGCTAGGGAATGGAAAAATGAAATTTCTATTAAATGTATGTGGAATAATGCACCGCTTTTAAAGAAAATAAAAAAAGACTAACAAACTACATTAATCTAATTATTTAGTTTGATACTGGATTTTCTATCCATTAAAGATCTCCTGATGCCAGTTTCAGCTGGCCTAGTGACCATTCCTTTCCCACATGCTTTCGTGCCTCCTGTTTTGCAATCCTTTTATGTATGGCGTTTCTTCCCCAAACTAGTCTGTAAAGCCACTAGCCTGTTACTCCGTCAAGCGTCTCCTCAAGATGTACAGGTCTTTCCACAGATTTATGAGAATAACACTCATGTATTCTTCTTGAATCTGTTCAGGAATAAATTTTCAGGGATTCTGATAAAAGCAGCTGGAAAATAATCTTTATAACAGGTTGCTGTCAGCTAACATAGGCGTGATGGGAAGAATATAGCGTCGGGGGGGGAGAGAGGAAGAATGCTATTGTGTATACAGGAAAAAACAGTAAAACAAACATGCGATTACTGAGACTTTAATATGACCAAGTTAAATAATACAAAATAAACGTATCCAAACGTCCCCTCAATTCTTCAACCCGGGGTGCCTTTTCCATTGCTTCACAGTGAGAGCAATCACTCCTGGTCTGCTCACGCAATCTCCAGCATGAAATTACTCCCAGCTACACAGAATGAGTTCTATGGCCAGCCACTCTTGAATTACACAGCAGTCCAACACCAGGAAATTCCCAGTCCCAGCCTTTCCTCCAGAAATGTACCTCTTGTACTGCCCAGCCCTCTTGTGGACAAGACAAGCTCATATAAAATTAGTCATTTGTTAATAGAAAATGATATGCACAAATGGATTTCTCTCAAATGAAGTCTCCCACTTTAGTCCAAGCACGCTGGTTTGGATAAAACAAGTTTATTTACTACAGAAAAATAGATTTTAAGTGATTATAGGCAATAAGGCATAAAAGTCAGAATTGGTTGCAAAGAAATAAAAGGTAAAACCCAAATAAGTGAATTCAAAACAAAAGTCTCTCGCCACGTATTTTGGCTGTCTTTCTGGCTGAATTGCTTTCTGCCAGGATCCCTCCCCAGTCCAGTGATGCTGCTTTTATCCTTCAAGTGTTGTCTATGTCATGAGTAGAGATAAAGGCAGAGATGATTTGGGGTTTCTGTTCCCCATTCTTTATGCTTTTTCCTCTTCTTTGAGAATCGTCTCCATCTGAGGTTCAGGGGAAAGAGTTTGTGGGGACGAGGATGTCCAGCTGTTTCTTTGCCAAGATGTAAATTTCTCGCTCATGCTCTTTTTCCTGCCAAAGAATGGTTGCTTAAGAAGGGGATGGTCCGTTTGATTTCATTGACACCTGGCTGAGATGTCAGTTTGCCTTTTTTTCCTCTTAGGAACTGGTTGGTGGCTGCTTCCCCAGATTTGGAATATGTCTTGGTAACATCATACAGTAGACTCTTATAACTTTTTACATACAATGTTGCCACATGTATTTTATGAGGACAATAATGATCAGCTAATTATTAGCTTTCAGATAATATCTTACAAGGCATAGCTTGTACATCATTTATCATAGGCTAGGTGGACGTAGTGATATAGACTGTCACAAAAGTATATCACCTTAACTAGTTTAGCACTATGTGTGGTCAGGAAGTGGAAATAATTTTTCATGAACTACTGCAAACTGAATCTGCAGATGATTAAATTTCAAAACAAAAGTGAGGCATATGATAGGGTCAGAAGCTATTGATTGAAAATATACTCCAACTCCTTGAGCATCATTCCTGTTGGTATAACAAAAAAAGATGATTGAGCAAAATCACTATTTTTTTCTTAAAATAATGCTTTTTCTGCCTCTAGAATTGAATGTTCTGTGATGCTGCTTTTCATGATTTTTCCAAGATTATTATTATGACTTTGGGGACAAGACTTAGGTGAGTAACTCCTCAACAAAAAGGTTTTATTATTATATTGATATAGAGCAGATTCAGAGGTGGATGACAAAATGGTTAAAAATAGAAAATCTTCTGTGTGATGAAAGCTTGAAAAAACTGAAACTGTTTAGCTTAAAGAAGAGGTGAATTAAATGGCACATAATAGATAAAATAATGAATGATATAGAAAAGGTAAACTTGGCTTACCCTGTCTCTCAATACAAGAATGAAAGAATATTCAGGAAAACTTAATGGCAACATATTTAATATTGGATAAATGGGAATACTTCTGTCTAAGATCTGAGTAACTTATGAAACTCACTGCCTCTAAATATCTCTGAAATCAAGAACTTAAAAGAATGTCATGTACAGTTACATATATGAGAACATTCACATTTATATTACATAGTAATAAAAACATATTTAGAAGGATCCAAGACCCCATTTCACAGCATTAAACAGCCACCAGTTTCTAGGACCTAAGAATAAACTTCCCTATTGGAAAGTTGTTCTGCCAACTTTCATTATGGGATTTTCTGCTTTGTCCTCTGAAACATCTGGTAATGGCCACTGGCACTGAACTTGAAAAATCACTGGCCAGATTGGTATGGACAACTCTGTGTACTTAAGCATCAGTTAAAAATGGGAATGTTTGAGGAGTTGGTCTATATGGAGATGAGATTGGTTACACAGTGGAGGTAAATAACTTCTTATTTTCTGAGTTTTAACTGACTAAAATCCTTTTGTTGTAAAATACGTATTTTATGGCATTTGAAGGTTGGTTGTCTGTTTGAAATTTTACAAAATGATTCCTCTCCTTGAATAGGAATACTTGGTTTAATAAAGCTCTTTAAAGTAGTACACTAAAATTTAGAATGGACTTGAGCACCTTTATCAAATAGTGGAATCAAATATCCTCTAACATGCTGGGCTAGACAATGAAATGTGTAAATGTGAGGACTCTTGTACTTCAATATCACTGAAATAATTTGATAACATAACTTCTTGAAGTTGGTATGCACATAATGCTGTATTTTCAGTATTGCCATTAAAGCCCATTAATGGCTCTGAAGTAAATTGCAGAGACACACTGCTGTAAATTAAATAAATGATTGGTATATGAACATGATCCAGAAGAGGGCAGACCACAATGCATTATTATGAGTAAATGACTATAGTAATAAATGATTAAAAAGCTTTTGCTGCCAGTATGTTCTATAACATTGTTTATGGCATTACATAAGAGACGTCGGGGAAGGAAAAGGCCACTTAGCCCCAAACACTTGCTGGTCTTTGGTTTCATTGCTCTGTTTGCCTATTTATTATCCATTTCCATCTTCTGTGCTCAAAAATAATGCCTATTTCTTGAACTCCCAGTTGCTATTCACTTCAAATATCTACTATTTAATAATCCATTTCATTTGATTATTCTCCTTTTGGTGTTTTTAGTTTACATCTTGCTGTCTAATTGTTCTTTTGTACAAAGAGTGTCTGCTTGCCACAGGAGAGAAAATCCTATTTTCATTCCACATATAGAAAAAAACTGACCCCAAAATATTTATTTGTATGTTGTAATGTTACAGGAAAGAAGGTGGATTGTGTGAACAGTTTTAAAACTCCTATAATGTGCTATGTGTTGAAACTAACTGGTAATTCATGGTCCTAAAAATTAATCTGCTATCATAAACAGTTATTTAGCTGTTCACTCCTTTCAAGCAGGTCTGATTTTAGGACTATCGGGGAGAGAGCTTGTGAGGTTAGCCTAGGAGTTCACCTAACTTTGTTCCCCCAGTTGAACAAGTGCTCAACTTGTGAAATTAGAAAGCTTTCAAAGGTCCATTGTTGTTCAAAAGTCTTTTGAGCCACAAATATAAGTGTCTCATCGTTCTTGATGCAGAGATTGAGTGAACTCCATAAGAAAATCATCCTAATGCTCCCTTCAGTTAAATGGTCTGGTTTGAACAAAGAGCTCCTATATGCCCTTTCCAGTGTAGACATCATTGAGATCAGCAATAAACTGCTGGAGGATCACAGCTAAAGCATTCATGTGCACCATAGGCTGGTGGCAGTGCCACTTCTCGAAGGCAGGTATAATGCAAGTAATATGGCAAGTCTCTGCCACAGACTTAGTACACTGGCAATCAATAGCAGTGACTTCAATAGATACTTCCTTTTGTTTCTTCTCTGTGGATTGGTTTTGACTGCATGTATTAAAATGTAACGCGATTATAGCCAATTTATAAGATTGCTACTTATTCATCCAGAGTCTGATTAATAGGGATTTAGATAAATATTTTCAAAGGGATTTAACAGGATTGTATATTTCAAAAATATGCAGCCTCATGCTAAGCATTAGGAAGCTATTAAAGAGACTTTTATGGAGATGAAACTCTCATATCCAAATAGAAATGAATAGATCACTATTGGTTATGAATAATCCAAACCATTATGTCCTATAATGCATAGATATAGGTACGATACAAGCTAAATTCTGGATCAACACCATATCCCATCTTGTTCCCCTGACTTTACTACAGAAGTAGGCACTGGAGAGAGAGTGCTTTGATAAACAAATTGGTATTAAATTTGGGATGAAAGGAAGAGATAAGGTTACTCTGGTATGCATACTCTTACTTCATTCTGTTCCACTGACTGGTCCCTGATGCGTATTTTCAAATATTTATTCTAGTCAATAAGCTTTTGCAAGATATCACATGTCAAAATCACTTTTTTTAATAGGAAATTCAAATGGTAGCCTTCTGCTGCAGATGTAGCAGGTTAGTACATAACATGTGAAAGGGTTTTTTTAATAGAGCTGGTTGACAAGCTAAGGACAATTCACAAATATTTTTTGTGAATATAAGCAAGGGCTATTATTGCTTGGCAGTCTCAAATATTGAGACAACCACTAGTTATCCAGAAAAGTGTTCTGAGACCCTTAAAATGGAATTGTGTTGCAAGATATTATGCATCCAAAATGTCATACCAGAAATGGGATATTTAGTATTTGGAATTTCCTTCTTTAGAGGTTTTTAAGCTGTGGCTTGACACAACCCCGGCTGGGATGATTTAGCTAACGCTAGTCCTTCTTTGGGCAGGGGGGTGGACTAGATGACCTCCTGAGGTTCCTTCTATCTCTAATCTTCTATGATCCTAAATGTTTTAAACAGAAAAATAATGAACAGCAAGGAGCAAAACCATATAATGATGACTTATGCAATACGCTTGTGACTTGACTCTTCAGCATTCAATCTGTAGTCTGAAAGTTATTTGTCCAAACACTTTTGAATGCCACATTTATTTTATTCTGTTTTATTTATTTGCACACATGCGGGTGTGCACAGGCGCGCGCGCGTGCGCGCACACACAGGATATGTGTGTGAACCCATCCCTAGAGAGAACTTGAATTAGTAATTAATATTAACTACCATTATGTGAACAAATTCTCTGACTAACTCTACTTTTGAACTGCAATCCCAAAATTCTTTAAAGGATAAAATATATTGACAATTAATAGAAGCCACAAAACTTCGATCTGGGTTTTGAAAACTTTCCTCCCCATACTGGGGGGACAGGGGGGCTAGAATTAAGATTAAAATTTTGATAGTTGTAAATGTAGGCTGAAATCCTGTTCCTATGGAAATAAGTGGAACCAGGATTTCCCCTGTACAGGTCTGCTGTGAAACCCATCTGTCACGCTGTCTGGATTTGCTCATGACTTAGTGCCTGCCTCAGGGCAGACTATCAGAAAACAGGTTAGATACCCAAACTCTGTGTTCTATAATTAGATTTCACCAAGCCAGTAACCATATGAACCCTTGGATCACTGTACTAGTCTTACCATGGAGTCACAGACAGTGACCTCAAACTCTCCAGTCTATCTTGCCACTCAGACATACGGGACTTTGTGGTTAAAAAGTCTCTTAAACCAAAAATCACAACACATCAGGTTACTCCCAGTCCCAAGAGACCAGTCACACCCTACATCAACTGGTACTCTAGATTTTACACCAAAGACAATGCTGGGAGCCAATTCTATAATTAACTAAAGGTTTATTAGTTAAGAAAAAGAAATGAGAGTTGAGTTACAGCAGCTACAATATATGCCTAGGTGAGACAGTTTGTAATTCCAAATGGTGGCAGTGATGTAATAAACTGCCAGTTTCCCAAAAGTCTTTTCAGGGAACCCAGATTGTCTCTGGGATCTCTGCTTTGCAGCTGGTACATGTCCCTGTAAGAGTCCAAACAATCCAGAGATCCAAGACCTTTCCTTGAATCTATACTTGCAGCTCCTTCTTACAGAAAACAAGATGACACTGTCACTATCTATATGGGTTTTACTAAATTATAACATAACACAAATAAGTAAGAACAATGCAAGTAACAACTCACTAGTTTTCATGAAGTTTAAACACCAAATATACTCCTATGCATTTAATAATTACTTTGATCTGTACTAAAATACAAGTGAATTGGCCTGGGGCTCTGGAATCAGCTGGCAACTGGTCTGCCAGTATCACACCATCTCTGTAGCTCTGATCCTGCAATCAGACAACCCCGATCTAAGCTGACAGCTCAGATCTGCTGTAGTACTTTACCCACTGCAGTTGCTGCTGGATTCTATGCAGCTGCAGGGATCTCTGTTAGGCCGGGATCCTGCAATTGGGTCCACTATGTATATAGGTAAATAGTCTAATATTTGTCAATCATCCCAAAAGCTTGGATGTGACATGTTATCACATACTTTACATAGAGTACATTTTTGGTAACTAGTTCTTTCATCTAAATGAGGACTCCTTTAAAACATATTTCTATAACAAATCCATGAATAGTTTCAAATTAACATTGCTTGACAATGGATGAGCCCTGAGTGGCTTACTTCTTTTCTGTTGAATAGCTCATGCTCCTTTATGAGTTTATCATGTGCATTACCAAATAAAGTAATCAAAATGTGTGATTGTTTGGTTGGGTTTTTTTTTTTTTTTTTTTTTACTGGCAAGTTTAGAGAGGAAATCCTCCTTCTGAAAGAGCACAATGGCTGTTGATTTCTCCAGGGTAAGTAGCAGCCAGTGAAAACAAACATTATCCTGTTATACTACATTTCTACAAAGGCCTCAATGAGAAAGCTTATATGTATGAAGTTCGGAGAACAAGGAAAACTAAAATCCAGGGAGACTTTTTTGGGGGGAAAACATTATCCTCATAAAATTTTCTTCATTTGACGGGGTGGAGGGGAGGAACAAAGGAGATGCTGTGCTATATTTTTGATTTCATAATAGTATATGTCCAAAGTGTAGTTCAAACACTGGCTACTCATACTATATGCATATTCTGTTGGGATTTTCTGTTTGTGTAGTTCTGTTATGGTGAAATAATTTCTTTGTGATGTGAGGGGGAAATTTATTTCTAGTGCCTATTTTATTTTTCAGACTGTTTTGCTCTTATCTTTTTAATTATGCTGTTTTCTTATGACATCAGCAACTCATTACTGGCTCAGCTATAGAGTCAGTGTAAGATCACAAAGCTCTAGCCCTGATCTACACTTATCTGGAGATTCAGCAGCTGTTGACGGGATGCAGAGTCGCTTGCATAACTCCCGTCGACTGCTGTGCTTCCCTTCTGCACGCCGTCTGCACTGCACTGCGCTGACGGGAACTGCGTTCCTGTTGATGCAGCGCTACACCACTTGAGGGGTGGTTTACAAGCGTCAACTTCCTGATTTGATTTGAGCGGATCTACATTGACTGCTCAATCAATCCAGAAAGATCGATCTGATGGTGGTGACTGCTGCTGTCAATGTAGACATACCCTTAGTAAAATAATAGGTAACTGTCAATGGATTTCAGCTTCTCTCTCCCAGGTCCCAAATCAATTCTTATTCGTAGTTAATAGCAAACCCACCACTGAGTTCAATGGGTGCAGATTAGACCTCAAATGAACAGACCGTTCGTATGTCATCCATTGCTTCACTTAAACCCAGAGGCCACTAACCAGAAAACCTTTCCTGGAAGGTGTTGAAGTGACAGTGTGGAACAGCACTCAAGACGTTGCTGAGTACGTTATCCGGAAGAGATGTAACTATAGCGTAGATGCTGATTCGGGTCAGTTTTAAATAGTCCTCCTCACCAAAAGTGGGTGATGACCCCATCGTTCTCTCCTAGAGCTGAGAAGATCCTTTTGTTTCACTGCTAGAAACAGCAAAACTAGTCATAAATGTGAACTCTCGCCATTGTTTGGCTCATGTGATTTAACCACTGTTTGATGGGATCATTTGATAAAGGTCATTGGAATACTAATCCTGAAACATAAATATTAAAGCAAAAAGTAATCTTGTCACAGCAAGTGTAACTTCATGAGGGATATCAGAACGACAGCTGCATCGATAGTGGAGAAGTGAATGGTGGAAGCTTACAGTGCCAGATTGCTACCAGTCAATGGGAAATCGTTTTGAAAATCCATATTCATGGCTATTGTCATGCAAGTATGTAGGGCCACTAATAGTCTCCTGCAGTGCAGGACTGTGACTCTCGGACTGTGCAGAACCTAGTGGATGGCTTGTAGCAATGGGATACTTAAACTGGGCGTGGTGATAGATGGCATGCATATCCCTATATTGGCACCAGCCAAACTTGCCATAGAGAACATCAGCAAAAGGGCTATTTTTCTATGGTTTATGCAAACATGGGTGGATCACAGGGCGCTTCATTGATATCAGCGTGGGCTGGGCATAGAAAGTACATGATGAATATGGGACTCTTCAGAAATCTGCAGGCAGGGGCCCCCTTTTTCTTACCAGTGGATTACCACTGGCAATATTGAAATACTAGTAGTGATTGTAGGGGATACAACCTACCCTGTGTTCCCCTGATTCACGAAGCCAGACATTGGTCATCTCAACAGCACCAAGGAAAGATTAAACTAACAGCTGAGTAGATTCAGAATGACTGCTGAATGTGCTTTTGGTAGATTAAAGAGATGTGGGTGGTGTTTACTCACTAGATTGGATCTCAGTAAGAAAAATATCCCAATGGGATATGTGTCCCGCATAATATGTGGGTGGGGGTGGGGGAGAACGAGATGCTGCCAGGGTGGAGGGCAGAGGTGGGAGTAGCTCTCTTCTGACTTTGAACCTCAGTGTGGAGCTGTGCAGTTGAGGGAGGCTTTGAAAGAGCACTTTAATGGTCAATCATATTAATGTTCTCTGGGCTTCAACTTTGGGTGCTGCTAAGAATTATGTAGTGGTTGCTATAAATTTATAAAAAGGTGTGCTTTCCTGAAACTATGAATTGTGTGGTGTTTGCTGTACATTTACTAGTAAGATTTTCTTTGACTATCATTGGTCATCCTGTAACATTTGTTGTGAATTAATAAAGAAAATTTGATTCTTCAAAAAATCTCTACAGAGTAGGACTAACAGTGAAGAAAAAAGTTCAAAAAACTCATAGACAATGTAATACATGGTTTTTTATGTAAATTAATGGGGTGGAACTTAAAGATTGGGATGGCAGTAAATACTTCTGCCCATCTGAGTGCATAAATGTAGGGACTACCATGTGGAGAACTTTCTTTACGTGTATAGGAATGTCCCTTTCCTCCTCCTGAGAGATCTTGATGAAATGTTGATGAAGGTGCTCTGCAATCCACTCCTGAAGGTTTCTAGGGATGTCTACCTTATTTATTGCATTGTGGCTACACACATTAACCTGTGACATCCATGGCTGGTGTGTATGTGAAGCTGTGGTTTTCCTTGCTGTCCCCCAGCATGGAGTGGTATGGCTAAGGATATATTCCATGATGCCATGTGATATGTTGAGGACAGCATAGGGAGGAGTGACCATGGAGTTCTTCAAGGACTGCAAAGAGTGTTGATTCTGGGATTTTTGGAAATGTAGGTCAACCAGGATCGGCAGCATTTAGACAGCATTATCCCTGGTGCATTTCCCTCTCCTTGTCCTGCTGGGACTTCTGGGTCTTTTTCCTGTCCTCTCTTTGCATCTCCATGCTATTGGTCATATTAGCCCACAAATCCCTTTGTTTACAGTCTGAAGAAGCACTGGCTTCTAGGATCGTGCTTACTATGTCCTCCCTAGTCCTTTCTCCTCTTTACCAGAGTCAGATGTGGAGTAGGCACCTTCAAGACCGTCTCACAAGAAGCTGCTGATGTACCACCCAACACTGCCATTGCCATATGAATATCGCCTGCTAGGATGAGGGGAAGAAGGATCTTCCATTGCATGAAGCTATACCATTTCGGTCTCTATTCCATGGGTGTAGGCAATGGCACTGCATACTGGTGCTATTTTCCACAAGCTATAGTGATTTTAAATGATATCTCTCATCTGAGGGTTACAAAGTCACAGAGAACACAGCTGCTACTGGTGTCCTGAAGCCACTCAGGCCTGTATCCTGCTAGCCAGTATGTTGCACTGATGCCAGCTGAATTCATTGCAGAGTGACGTGGGAAAGTGTGGAACTGTGGTGGAAGAAATAAGGCAGCCATCCCTAAAAACCTTCAGGAGTGATTGCAGAACACCTTCATGAAAGTTTCATAAAGATCTCTCAGGAGGAGGAAAGGGACAACCCTATATACATAAACAAAGTTCTCTGCATGGCACTCCCTACCTAACCCAACAGAGGAATGAAAAGCAGATGCCAACTCTACCTCTGTTTTGTTGTACCTCTACCCCTTCTCGAATGAGTAAAACAATGAAAAGTTGATACCTTTTGGTCTCAACTTGGGGATGGGCCAGGCGCTCTTTACATTTAAACATTTGAAGGGAAAATTCATGCACTTACTTATGTAATTTCCCTTCCCCCTTCATGCACACCTGGTAAGCCTACCAATATCTTAAGGGCTGTTATTAAAGAGGATGCTAATTATAGTTCTCCTTATCCACGGAAGGCAGGACAAGATGTAATGGGCTTAATTTGCAGCTGGGGAGATTTAGGTTAGATATTAGGAAAAGCTTTCTAACTATAATGGTAGTTAAGCTACAGAATAGGCTTCCATGGGAGGTCATGGAGTCCCAATCACTGGAACTTTTTAAAAACTAGTAGGATGAACACCGGTCAGGGATGGTCTAGGTTTACTTGGTCCTGCCACAGTGTAGGGGGCTGGACTTGATGACTTCTTGAGGTCCCTTCCAGAGATTCATTTCTATGATTCTTTGACCTGCACTAGCATGGTGGGACTGGCTTGGGTATGGTGATGCCTCCAAATAGCTCATGACATGGCTTGAGTCCCCCACTGTAACTTCCTGCCCTTCTTCTTCCTTCATCCCTCCTCCCCTGCTCTTCATGGCAGGGGTCAGAGGTCTCCAGATTCTGGAGAGAAGTGTTCCCTAGTGATTACAGGACCTTCTGCCCACACTTCCTTGCATGGTTTCCTTCTGTGTCTATCCTATTCCCATAGCCTGCATCTCCCAACCTGCCCTTGACCCCCTCTGCTCTTCACCCCTCTGCATTTGAGTCTGGCTATCAGACTCTTCTTCCTACACCACCACTACTGCCTTATCGGTGCCAATCGAAGGGGCATTGAAAGTGCATGAAAAATAGTCTCCCTGCTCTCAGTTGGGGTGCCACTATGGCAGTTGGGAGAAACAATTTCAGGAAAAAAGTCCTGTTCAGACCAGGCTGGAGTACAATCACTGATCTCTGTGGGGGTAGAACATGCTCATTGAAGAATCGCAGAAGTTTTCTGGTATATAGTGGCAGAGCCATGGTCACAGCCCACTAGTACTCCTTTTCTGCTGCCAGAAATGTAGGCAGGCAGACAATGGCATTCTCTGTGCACTAGTATGAATGCTGGTTCCTTCTACCCACTTCTTCCATTCATCTCTCCCCATTCTCACCACTATAGACAGTCAAAATTTAGTCCATAATTTGCATGTGTAGCAAAAGAGCCTGTATGTGGAATATGTGATGGCTGCTGGCCTTTGTGGGATATGGTGACATTATTCGAATTGGTAGTTGGGAAAGGAAAGGATTTTTATATTGGATTGGATTTATCTACATATGTTGAATTGTGACTGAGATCTAGTGGTAGATTTTCTGAGGGACCTGCTTGTGAAAAGTTTTAGGACCCTGTGAGAATATGACTAAAGCTGCTGTCTGTGTAGGTGCAGTCTGTCCCTAACCCATCTCTATTTTTGCCTCTGTGACTAAGCCCTGAATAGTGAGAATCACTCACAGGTAGGGAGTGAGGGTTTTAGAGCCTGATAGCTTCAATCAAAATATATAGGAGCTGCAAGTGCTCAGTGCCCCTGAAACTCAGACCTTCGACTCTTAGTTTCTGATTCCATTCATATGCCTTTTATAGCTTTTGTTTACTGAAATTCCACTCTCAAATACAGTAGTTCAGTTTATTTCTCCCTCTTTAAAATTTTGCAATGATTCTTGCACTTTATGTGGAGCAGCTAAGGTGAATAATGGATCAAAGAGAGAGATTGTAGGTTTGGCTTGTGTTGAACAGTGCTCTGACAGATTTTTGTTGAGGACTGTGATGGGATACCAGCAGATTTGTTCTTGTCAAGTGCTGTCTAATGGGATTCTTTCCCCTGTATGTTAGCTTAAATACGCTGCTGTGCCTTACACTGGGTTCTTCTTTAAGCAAAGAATTTAGGATGTGTCAAAATTGAATTTGTAGTCTGAGCAACTATCCTCTGGAGAGAGATTACCATGGTAATCTTATTGGGAATTGCTGGCTGAACTGAAATCGGAAGGAGGGATCAAACACTGGCTCACTCGTCATTTAACCATTCAGTCCTGTTGTCTTTCACACAGGAGATTGGGAATCTAATGTGACATCTGGGCAGGGGGGATCTTTTTATGGAAACAAACAGGATTTATTTCTAAAAAATCAGTGTTCCTAAGATGAACAGTTTAAGAAAACAGAAACAAATAGCAGTTCAGAGTTTTCAAGAGAATAAAACAGAAAATGTGGTGGCAGCTCCATTTTTCTTAATTTCTTTTCCTACACTGGTAAATTTCACTATTGAAATATGATAATATCCTGTGAAATGTGATCATCTGGACATTTAGGAAGCTGGTGTGTAGTGAAAGTGTTGTGTGCCACAGACCATATCTGTTTCGTAGCAGCTGTCTGGAACAGCAGCCTTTGCCGTCTGAAGGCAGTCCTCATGGGAGTACAACCTGTTGTAGGGTCTGATACACACATCAATACATTCTAATTAATGATACTTTGGAATGGAAGGAGGCATTTTTATATTTTTCTGAAATTTCTTTTACTTGAGACTGAACTCACAATATCTTGTATGTTAATTATTTAAATATTGAAATGTAGTTTCTTTCAACCAAACAACATTGTATACCATAAAGTATAAACGTTAGACTTACGTTGCTGTCAAACATGTTAACAAGTCCATCTATTTCTTCTTCAAATTCTCCTTGTCTGGGCGATTATTTGAATGATTTGTGCTCTTTTCCATTTTGGTTCTGGTTCTTTATATAATGGGTGAGAGCTGGTTACATCCATGTTACCTTTCCTATATGTTTGTAATGTCCCAGGGCAGTCTGCAAATATGAATTTCTGGTCAAAGGCTTTACTAGTTTTGATACAGAAGGCATCATTTGAAATGCTCTGACTTATAGATGTTCAGTAATGTTTTTGTGGGCCATCTGGTGTTCTGTGACTGCTATAAAGAGCTTTGTCTGAGTGCCCCACCAATAACTCATTTGCTCATTTATCTAACTTCAACAAATAGGACTGCAGTATGAAAATATAGGGAGACAGCTGACTCTCACTGCCCAAACTCAGCAGTAATCTGAGCTGTTCTTAGAGGAGTAGCAGCAGAGGGGCAAGGAGTGAAGAGAAATGGGGGGGATGGGTAGAATGCTCTAGAACACCATTCACAAACATTGACATTCTGACTGGTTAGTTTGGTTTGACCCTGGTCATAAACATTTATGTGAACTGCTGTTATTCATGGGAATGTTTGGGGAATAGCTAGTTTCATACAATTTGCTATTAGTGTATCTACTATTCATCATGGTCATCTGCTAGTTGTCTTGCGATACTTCTGTTTGAAACTTTTATCATCCAACCAGTGAACAGAAATAGCACAATGTGATTTAGGTGACCAATCACAACAATGCAAGTCCAACCAGCCCAAAGGCTGTAGATTGTTTGCAGAAACTGCACAATGAACACTTGAGATAAACAAACAAATTCAAGGACTGTGGCTCTGGTCAAATATGACTTGCAAACAATAAAATTGGTCTAAAATTGTTGGAGGATGGTTTTTGTTTTGGGGATTTTGGGGAGGTTTTTTGGGGGGGTTATTGCAACGATACATTCAGACACTTTAGGAAACTATTACAGTAACATTTAGAGTAAGTGTTCATGTTATTGCTAAATTTACAAGTTATTCTGCTTTGATATATCTTTGATTCTTGTTTCCAAAGCAATGGTAAGAGTGTGATGTGATTCATGTTCTCTCCCTCTGAAAGTATTAAACCTGCTGGAGAGTAAATAAATGAATAAGGAAGAAGTGTAATGGTGTATTTCCTTATTTGCACTGGCAATGAAATGGGTTACACTGTTCAGAAAGGCAGGAGGTGAGATGTGTTCTGACACAGAGGGTTATTCCTGGAACAAAACGAGAAGGAAAGCATTAGTATCTTTATTTTAGAATAATAAAGATGAGGTACGTACTATATGATTATACAATAAATCAGAGTGCAACATTATATTCAGAGTCTAACTTGTGACCTTTAAAAGGAAATAAATACTTGTAGGACACATGCCTGCTGAGGGAAGAAATAGCTCATTGGCCCATACATAAACCTCTCACTTCCAGTGCCGTGGGTGAAACTAAATGCTGTGGTCCAAATCTATTCCCTCAAGAAGATTTTCCCACATTAGAAAGAACATCTTCCCAATTGGCAGCCTTGCTTAGGAGAGTCCCAGTCCTTGAAATAACAGGTGTATGTATAAACTGGGCAGGACTGAGATGACTAGGCAACACCGTTTCTATTTTTATAGTTAAGATTATTAGCACAGGGTTTCAATAGAACCAGGGGGGATTTAAGGAGATTTAAATCCCCTGTTCAGTAATTAATCTGCTTTATTTATGTATAATGCATATAGAATAGTCTTTTCCTCTCTGTAGTGCTATAGGAAAAATAGGCTAGCTGGTCATTTAATGCTACTAAAAGTAATGTCTTTTGTAACCTGAGCTTCAAGTTGATAGCATTTATCACGCCCTTTCCACGTTTGAAGCCATATTGGTCACTTCTTTATCAGACTTTTCTTGTATTCAGTTCTGAACAACTCACAAAAGTATGAGGCATGCAATATTAAGCTGATTTTTCTGTAGGCTTTACAATGCATAATGGTGGTCTTTTTAGGATTTGGAAATGCAGTGAGGTTATAAAGTCTTCTGGCAATTCTATTGTCTCAAACATCCTTTATTAACTCTGACAGGGCTTTCAAGCCTTCATAACCTATGCTTTTAAATAATTCAGCAGGTATTCCATCATAATCTAGTGCTTTTCCATTTGGAAGTTTTTTATTTCTGCCATGATTTCTTCATCCATTATTGGAAGGCTTACTTGATTCACCTCTAGCTGAGGTTTTTCAGGTTTATCACCATCATATAAGGCTTTGATATATGCTCACCATCTCTCTTTCTTGTCTTTAGGGTCTGTCAGATACTGCCAATTTTTGTCCATAAGGTTCATATTGATCACCTTTCTTCTGTAATTAAAGTCTCTTATCTTTTGGTACATTTCATTTGGTTTGTTCTTTTTATCCAGTGATCCAATTTTTTTGCATTTCATTCAGCCATTACCAATCTGCATTATAGTTTTTATTTTATTTAGTCTTTAGTATTCCTCTTTCTGTTATTGATCCTTGTGCTCTTTCCTTTTTTCTTATCCATCACAGCAATGATTTCATCTGTTACCCATTGGTTTTTCTTAGCTATTAATGCCTTCTCTACATGTTTATCTGCAACTGCTTTGATAGCATCTTTATACACCATTAATGACCTGTAACACATCTTCTTGGTAGTGACTTTGTTACCTCATGATTCCTCAGAGCTTTAAGGTTCTATCCTAGACTTCCTGTAACTTTCTCAGTTGGATGTTTAGTCTCATCGATACCAATCTGCGATCTGATCCACACTCTGTACTTGGCAAAACTTTAACCTTCCTAACAGCATTTCAATATATACAGCTGAATGTGATCAAATAAGTTTGGTTTATCTCATGATTCCCATGTAAGTCTTGTTCCCCCCCCCAAAAATAGTATTGCAGATAATGAGGTCATGTTTCTTGCTGAATTCTATGAAATTTTCTCTTCTGCTTTTCCACCAAAGCCGAATGGGCCAACTATCATACATATTCTTTCCCTTTCTACTTTTGTATTCCAGTCTCCCATAGGAATTACCACTCTGTTTTTCTTTCCACCACTGATTTTCCCTTGCTGCTTCAATGTTTCCATAGACTTTTTTGACATCCTCATCAGAACATGCAGTTGTCGGCACGTAATAATTAATAATCATACTCTTGGACATGCTTTTATCACTATTATCATTACACATTCAGATGATAGACACTTGTTTGACCCTTCCAGTTCCAGTTCTGTCTACTATAATTGCCATTTCTTTTGAGGGGTATGTGCAGGAATTTAAATTCTACCGCTTTTAGAGGGGCCCCTTCTGTGTCCCTACCACAGCCCCAGGCCAAAGGAGCTTGCTCTCCCTGCTGGGGCACCATGCCCCTGTTTCTTTTGTACATTGACATCCACCTGCACTGATACAAGCCTTCCAAGTGCCAAAGAACACAGAGGTAACAGTCATCTTGACCTCTCCAGAATGTCTCACTTAGTGCCATCATTGTAATTTCTCTGCATATATTGGCTAGCTTCCCAGGTCGATTCAGTCCTCTTACATTTCGATCCCTACAGTTGCCACTTTCACACACACACAGCCATGCAGGGCACTGGTTCATGCTGAGGACCAGTCAGATTACATGGCAGTTGAGGAATACTAGGTTGGACTATTGTGGAATAAATTTGGGGCCAGTACTACACAAGGGGCCCCAAGACTCAAGTGCAATTTTTTCAAGTTAGAACCTTTAGTCTTTAGCCAAATGGCTTAACCCACAAAGTAGAGAGATTTTGGCAGCAGGCTTTTTGAATGGTGGCCTGCACTTAGCTGTAACAATGCTATCTTTAAACATTTGAGTTGTTTAATAGGGGCAGAAGTGCCATCTGCTGCTCCACCACCCCTGGTTAGTACTTTCATCAAATTGAACACAAAGCTCATATTAGAAAGATCAATTGAACTGGGAAAAACAGTATACTTGTGGGTTTTTTTTATTGACTTCCAAAAAGCATTTAACAGAATGTACCACTGCAAATTGCTCTACATATTAGATTTGTAAGGATTGATAGTAACAAACTCCTGAGTAATAAAACAATTATACTGGAATCAGACGACGAAAATGAAAATGTAATAGCGGCTGAGGGGAGGGAGACTAGGGCCATGTCTACACTACCAACGTATGTTGACCTAAGTAATATCAGCATACAGCTGCTGCAAATAATACCTCACTTGTGCGTGTGTGTATTTGGTTCCTGATGTCAGTGGTGCTCATGCTCCTCAGGAGTGCTTGTGCTGATGCAGAATGCAGTATACCATGGGCAGGTATCCCAGAGTGCGACTCGTCACCATCTAGTGCAGTGTCTTTTGGGAAGTTTTTGCAATGCCTGAGGGGCTGAAACAAGTCATTCAGGGTTGATTGGGAGCATGGGGTCAACCCAACCAGCTGCAAATGGGTACCCTCATCCATGGGATAGGGGAGTGAAAGGTGGTTGGAGATGATGCTAGCCACATCACTCCCTTTTGTACAGTTGATTATGGAAACTGACATGCCTTAACCATGTCAGCCCAAGGAGCCAAATGTGGCTCAGGGCAGACTGTGACATGGCCTATATTAATATTAACATTAAAAAAAAAAAGTTGTCTTGAGCTATGCAGGTCTCTTCAAGGTCATATCTGCATCTGAATCTTTAAATGAGGAGAACTGATTGTTTAGGAGTTTTGGTAGTTGCATTTGGGGTAGGATTTCTACATGTTAATTCCTCCTTTAGTAGTATTACTCCCTTTTACTTCTAAAGTAATGTCACTAATTCAGTGTTTGCTTTTCTGAGAGTATCTCAAAGTTAGCATTGGAGGCTAATGCTGATTTGTTTTGTTTTCCCCGCTGAAGAGTTAAAGTGCCATTGGGCACGGTATTTAATATAAATTGACAGTGTCAGAAATAACATCAAAATTGACGTCAAGTGGTAATGATCCTGGACTTGTTAACAGTTCCTTAGCCTAGAATAAAATATGTGAAGTTCCAAGGAGTTTAGAATGGCATTGGTTATCATGTTTATGAAAATAGTTTTTCAAAAGCAAACTCGAGGGAGTAGGTTTTGCATAACTTAAAATAGCTTTCACATTGCTTAACACAACTTATGATCTGCATAGGAATCAAAATGAACAGTACCTTAAACATCTTATGTCAGATACTTGGGCCACCATCTTGGAAATAATCAAGGAAGAAACACCTGTTTAATTAAGTGGTTTACTGCATATTGCAGCATTATTTAAACCACATGGTTTGTCACCAATGTTACATTAGAAAGTACATTCTGGAGCAATAACTTGGTATAGCTCTTTGCATTTGACCCAATTCTGATCTTTATCTTTAATTTCGTGTTTCACTTCACACCCTTAAAGGGCCACATGCCATGTACTTTTCTTTTTGTTTTGCTAGATGTTGCCTCAATCTAGTGGGAAAGCTTTACATAATTTTGCTTCTGGAAAAATATGGTCAATGCTTAAGGGATAATTAAAGCATCACTATGTATAGAATTCTGGTTAAGAAGTTTAGGTTTAGTTTTTCTTATTCTGACTGTTCAGTTTAGGGTGGGCTTCCTTTTGCCTAGACTGAACAGTAATTGAGATAAGTGAATAAGGGATAAACATTTGTCTTAAAATAAAGGATCCAAAATCTTAACCATTATTCACTACTGTTGCAACACTTATATAAAGCCCGTTAACAATGTTGCAGTGAGTACACTGTACTAAAGCAATGTGTGTTTGCACATATTTTACAGTTAGGATTGTGGTATTTGGTGACCTAGGAAAGGTTCATTATTCCATAGCTGGCTTTTCAGCTTCATATTTCCTTGGCTGCATCATGCTTATTTCCTTTCTAAGAAACAGGGTACATGTCAAAAAGTGTTGTGGTTCCCTACCAAGTTTTGTAAATGCATTTTTAATTCAGTTGATATTCTTTTTTCCAGTGCATGCTATTCTGAAACAATTAGAATCATGAATATTTCTAATTTATATTATGCAATAGGTATTATATTTGGTAGTTATCTGTCACTGTCTTAAAAAAACAAAATAAACATGGCTGAGAGTGATGATCTTTATCTGATATTTCAACAATCTCTTAGAATATCACAAATCCACATGATATCCCAAGCACAGTATTTTGCATCTGAACTTCTGAGCTATACATTTGCAAAGGTAATTGTGCATTGTTTGTGTCAGCAAGCAAAATTGAATCCCTTGTTAGAGTTTAATATAAATCTATTAGTCAAAACTCAAAATCTGACCAAATTTTCATCACTTTTTAATTTCAATTAGAACATGAATCTTGGGGAGGATTTGGACTGGCCTGCAGACTCAACCCACACTTAGCACACTTGCTGTGGGCCTAGATCTTCTTCCACCTTGTAATCCAGGTATTTCTGGTGGACACTTTTCTCCCAAGAGATAATTGGATGAGGGTGTGGGGCCCACTATGCCCTCTGAAGATGTGTAATTGGCTAACAAGCCAGCTGTTATCTCAACTCTTGAAAACCTCTTGAGATTAAAGGTGGGAGTATCAGATTAAAGGCTTTTTTCACTCAGAAGATGGCACCAAGTAAGTGAAGGAACACCTGGCTAGATGTTCATTCAAATTGGGTAGAGCCCAAAGAAAATTAGATTATACAAACGCTTGTCTAGTTTGGGATTTCAGGTCTAGTGAAAAAACCCTGAAGCTGATTTAACTTTTCATTGAGTCCTTGCATACCTGTATTCAAATCTTGGCATTCCATTTGGTAACCTGAAACCAGAACAGTTTCACCTAGTGTGGGATTTTGTTATAAAAGATTGTCTCTGTTGTAATCAGGACACAGGCGTATCACACTTTTCAGTAGATACACACTCTTGCGGGTTGAAAAACATAGTCATTGGTGAATGGTCCATTAGCAAATGATATTACCTTTCTGTACAACATATTACTGTAATTGCCCTTCTTAGTAAGGAGTTCTCTTGCCTCCCATTAGTAGGTGAGGTTTTGTAGTAGTTATTAATATTTTTAAGGATGGAAAACAATAAATATATGCAAAATAAGCAGTAGAATTTTTCTTGACTTTTGAGGCATAAGAGCTCAGTCAATTAAATTGTACAAGGTGGAAGAGCGAGACAGACATAGATTAGATTATTTTTCTTTTATTATCTTAGTTAACAGGTGATAAAATATTGGCTCAGGAATGTCCTAAATTGTACACCATGTAACAGCCAGGTATAAGGGTTGTCTATGAGAGGGTTCAAGTAGCTTTCAACCTCACTGCATCCCACTGTGCAACCAACTCTTTAAGAGATGAGGAGGAAATGGAGCCAAAAGTCCCCCCGTCCCCTTCCCTTTCTGCACCACCCTGTGGAGCTGGATGGTTACAGAGAGGAATGTCTGCTGCATCTTCCTGAGTGGTGCTGCACCATGTGCTCTCCATATATGGCTGGGAGCTCCTGAAGAAATTGTGCCTCTAGAAGATTTTGTATTAGCCCCAAATTGGACCTGTAGGTGGGCATAAGTGAGGACAGAATATGCCTTATAGGGGTAAATTCTGTTTACTTAGGTCTTGTGAATGACTTAATTGATTTTAAGTGTCTTGTTGATCATTAACAAAATGCTAGAGAGGCTGTAGCGTTTTTTGGGTGGGCTTGCAACAAAGTGGCTTCCTCTCCACAAATATAACTGACTTTCAATTTCGTAGGGTTACTGAATAATCTTGATATTTGGGTAAAATCAGAAACAGACTTTCAACTCTTTTAGAGACTAGCTTCGTAAGGAAGAGAGCTAGATATTCACTGTTTACAAGAAATAAAACTGACTTTTGCTCTGAGATGTCTAGTTCTTGCAAATCGGGGGGGCTCTAGAATAGTGTGTTCTGCAGACTCCATAGGTCAACTCCATGGAACTTTAAAACTATGCCCAATAGTGTAGAAAACATGGAGGGAGTTGTTGTCTTTGTACTAAGGAGCTTGCAATCTAAATTAAACAGTCATTCAAAAAAAGAAATATTATACATACATGATGCAGTCACTGGTGGCTTTTGTTTTCTATTTCTCGGTGATTAGAGATTAATGCTGAAAGGGATTTTCTGTTGAGACCTATTTTGATGTGTTAGTTAATATCCTGAGTTCCTGCAGTAGGCATCTCCTTTGTGGTGAAGGAACACCATATATACAGATACGCTATTTGGGTTTGTTTAATTCAGTATGGTTCTACAGTGAGCTTATTTGCCTTACTCACACAGTGAAATTTAGACCTTCAGCCTTTTATCATGGGTGTTTTATGCATGTGTAATGTTGACTTTTCTTGATTCTGCATTAAATTTAATTTTAGACTTAAATTTGTTGGAGGGGGCACATTATGACTTGTACCCCACTGTGCACATTTTTGGCACACTATAATCCTAACCCTTGTTCTAGATGTGATTACTGCACTTACCCTGCAGCTAATATAATTCTCCTCCAAGAACGCAATGCTGTTTTGTGATTAAATAGGAAACCTTCTCTCTCTGTCCACAGAGCTGACCGTCAAGTTATTTCAAGGACAAGTGCTTACAAGGATGCTTCCAACTTTTTGTATTCCTTATGGATACATAAAGTAATGCCTAATGCTGTCCACTAGGTCATCAAGGTGACATGACTATTCTCATAGACTCATAGGTCAGAAGGGACCAATATGATCATCTAGTCTGACCTCCTGCACAAGGCAGGCCACAAAACCCTACCCATACACATTTATAACAACCCCGAACCCATGACTGAGTTATTGAAATCCTCAAAAGTGAGATTTGAAGACCTCAAGCTGCAGGGAATCCACCAGCAAGCGACCCAGGCCCCACGCTGCAGAGGAAGGCGAAAAACCTCCAGGGCCTCTGCCAATCCGCCCCGGAGGAAAATTCCTTCCCGACCCCAAATATGGCGATCAGCTAAACCCCGAGCATGTGGGCAAGACTCACCAGCCAGCACCCAAAAAAGAATGTTCTGCTCTTGGATGGTGAGATAGTTATTCATTTCACCAGAAGACCTGCTGAGCCTGTATCTTAATTTGTTACCCTGGTTTTATAACCTAATCTTAATGCTCTAAGCAGACAAATAATAAAATCACATAAATTAGAAGCAGAAAGGACTTACTAGATCATTATTATTTCCTTATTCAAATATCAATCTTTAAAAGATTTTAAATGTATTGCAGTTATTTTTCAACTGTTTTAGTAACACACTCTCTTCTCCATTTAGCTAAATAGCAATCCATTTGATATTTTGGATATTTGCATATTTAATTTTTAAATTGCTCATTGCATGCTCTTTTCAATTTTTTTTAACAACTTATGTTTCAGAGGCATCCATAAAAGATAATATAACAATGAAATAGAAACATCTTCTGGGATTAGAACAATAAAGTAATGTAAGGCCGCACCAATGAAGTCATTGAAGTTGTTCCACCAGAGAATTTGGC
The DNA here is from genome assembly GCA_007922155.1 of Mesoclemmys tuberculata. Classification (NCBI taxonomy): domain Eukaryota; kingdom Metazoa; phylum Chordata; order Testudines; family Chelidae; genus Mesoclemmys; species Mesoclemmys tuberculata. The sequence goes on along the minus strand of ML675649.1, from coordinate 23,645,653 downwards.
CTGCAGTCAATAATATAGCTCAATAACTTCTTAAAATCTGTTGAGGAGAAAATTTTCCCCTTATGGCATCAATAGAATAATATTATAATATTGTTTGCATAAACATAACACAAGTGGCTTAAAATTAGTCAGGAAAATGTTTTCATATTTTTGCCAGTGAATCTTTGTAAATTATTATTATACATTAGCCAAGACATAAGAATATTCCTGCTTTTGTAATGCCAACGTGTCTTAAAACTGACTTTGCAAGCTGCAAACAACTTCCTTTTCTTCTCCCACAAATATAAATGTTGAGAGTTCCTCTGCTATTGTACTCAGAACTTATTCAGTTATTTTATTCATAGCAAGAGAAAAAGATGGTTGGTAATGTAAACTTCCTGACAAAAAGACTTCTAATACCGTTAAATAGTATTCAAAGGGAAGTAGAATAAATCCATTCCTGGAAAATTTTTAAAACTAGATTGAACAAAAATTTACATAGAATCTGCACTGGCAAGTGTATTGATTGGGCAGCCTAAAAGGTCTCAGTGCCAGTCCAACAAGTTCTGACTATAATGAAGAAAAGTATCCCTACACATGTGATCTCTCTTAATGATACTCACCTCTAGCTTGCTCCTCTGTCCTGTTTTGTTAGTTAGCCCCCTCTTTTGTATCTTGAATCCCTCCAGGACTCATTTTCTGTAATTTCCTTCCTCTCCTTTTCCTGTAAGCCAGGCCTTTCATCTTCACCCTCCTTCTAGTATCCTGCTTTCTAGTTCTCTAAAACAAATTCCCTCCCCATTTCTTCCCCCTCCCCACTGCCAGCCCCTGTTCCCCAGGATGCACTCTTTTTCCCATTTTCCCCTGCAGCTGCCTTCCTTTGGAGGGTCTTCCACCTCCATCTCTCCTTTGGCCCCCAGCCAAGTCCTTCTTGCCCCTTCACTCCTGAGTCTCTGTGCCTTTCCTCGTTGATTCATCTCTAAAAATCCCTTCCCAGTAAACTTTCTTGATCTCAGGGAGATCTTACTGTGTAGCTTTAGGGTGGAATGACTCTCTGACTCCTAGGAAGTGGGAAGAGCACAAGGGGACCAATACTTCCAGAAATGCCCATAAGTGTTGCTTTGCTGAAATGTACAGCAGAATGGCGAGATGCATGAGGCCTTACATTGCAAATACAAGTGGAAGGTTTGCACACATGAAGTCCAATGAAATGTCCCATCAGAGAAATGGAAGAGAGGAAACACTAAGTTAGGAAACACTAAAGAAGGGCTTCAAAGCTACTAAGTGACTGATAGGTGTATTGTTACTTCTGTGCCTTGATCTTTTTTGAATGACTGCTTTGGTTCCCTCATTGAACCTGTGAAACAAAAGCCTAAAAACTGCTTAGTTGTATTTTTTACTTCAAGATGCATAGGCTTTACGTATGCATGCCTGGCAAATAGTGATTCAGAGCTAATGTGCTAATAATAATCCATAACTACACTATATTCCTTTACTTCTCCAGAATTTTAACTAAATTATATATAAAATATGCCCACAGAATGTTATGTCAACCTGTCATAGCAGCTTCTTGCAGCTCAAGGACTAGCTAAGGAGAGACTGCAAGTGATGTTTATGCAGAATTTCACTCATACAATAAGTTCCTTCTTAATTGGATAAGAGATTTGGGTTTCCATAATCCTACATTAATAAACAGAGCAACAGGAAGACTCAGTGCCCAGCGGAGCTCTTGTCACTCTGCAAGTGCCCCTGAGGTAAGTAGCATAAATGTGGATTTTGCAATTATAAAGTGAATGGGGAAACTCTTCAGGGACAGCTCATTGGAGTCTTGAAGGAGTTGCAGATTGACTGAACTCAATCTCTCTCATCTCCTGGACTTGGGTTTGCTGCCGATCTTAGTTCTGAGGGGGCTACCTAGGGAGGCTGAGCAGAGCCAGCTGTGAGCATCACATTACACTGCAACACAATTGTTCATCACATCCCATTGCGCCAACTTTGTCTCAGGGAGTGACATCTGAAAATTGGCAACGCTATTTGGCACTCAGCTGGCCGGGGAACATCACCCTGTGATACAGTAATGCTATCGATGCTTTCTGCGAGGCCTGATAGAACTATTTAATTGAAACTTAATTCCTCCCGTTGAACTGCATAGCAGAAATAAAATCCCATTTATACAGCGAGTGCCGATGTTTCCCTTTTGCAGCTTATTTCAGTATTAAACAATCAAATGTCAAATGACATTTCCAAAAATAGAGGCAAACAGAAGATTGATATTTTTCATCCTTTGTGTAGATATGCCGGATAATTGGATGGGGGAAATCCCAGTGCAGTCATTACTTTGTTACTTCACAATTTACATGAGTGGGAGTAATATAAGGAGACGGTAAAATAATACTTCATTGCTTTAAAGATTACTCTTTTTGACTTGTGGAAATTGAGAGAGAATTTAACTCTTGGCCTTTAACAGGAGGCAGAAGTGTAGACAGGACAAAGTAACTCAGAAGGAGTTTGGAAAGGCTGTTTCGGGCGGAGGTGGTTGGCTTCACATTCCCTTGTGAAAAGGGACCAACAATTCTCATCCCTCTCCCCAGTCCCAATCCTGCTGAAGCTGGTGAGGAAACTCCTTTTAACTTTAGAAGGATTGGGATTTCTTTAGTGCCAGCCAACATTTCTTGTTCCAAGACCAGAGTGCACTGAGAGGTATCCTGATTCCCCAAACTATATTGGCCAAAGCACTCTGACAGTATAACTGTGTCTACACTAGTAGACTTTTGATGGTATGGAACTCTCATTTAAAAGAAAATCACACCCCTAATCCAATTATACTGGTAAAAGTTTCTAGTATAGACCAAGCCTACAGCGCAGTAGCGTTCTTAAGCAGGGGCTCTTAGCACACTTTTAAGGGGCTATATCTTGTGAATGCCTTGCAAGTAGTGCAGAAGGTGCAGCCTTCCTGTGTAAATTCCATGGAAAGTGGGGAGTCAGGATGTCTGGTAATCCAAAAAGGGATTTGGGCAACTTCAGACAGCCCTCATCCCCTGATAAATGGAACAGGTTGGGTTTTTTTATATGGAAAAGTCTAAATAGTAACAATCCCTCTAAAACACAGCATGGGACAGGATACGGGACCTGTGGGAGAGGCTCTTAGGCCTGTGATTTACAAATTTAATGAAAATGCTTCCTTGCTCAATAGCTGAGCTGCGGGTTGGTGTAGTTTGAGAGGCTGGAGAAATGAAAAATGAAACAGGGTTCTTTTGGAGATGGAGCCACCTGTCTCCAGCTTTCAGAGGGGCTGGCACTGTTGCGTGGAGTCTATGGCTGCCTTCTCGATTTTTGACCATTTATTTTACCTCATTTATTGCAAATCCCCTCCTTCTGCCGATGTTACCCATCAAGGGTATCCGGTGGTATAAGACTGGCTTTGTCTAGTGTCAGATGTAATTGTTTTGGGAATGAGGCTTGATCTGGCTGTATTTTATAGCATGACTAGCACAGTGCAGTCCTGACTGATGGCTTTGGTTACCAGGGTAGGTTAAATAATGTTTTTATGGACTGTTCTAACAGTTCATCTTTTCACTAAGGACAATGACCGTTACCCTAGCAGTGGAATTGGTGAGGTTCTGCTGCACAGTGAAAGGCAGGATTTCAGAGCTCCACTGGGAGAAGGCATCTCTTTGCATGGTTTATTGCATCATGTACTTTGGGCTAGGCTCAGCAACTGATTGAGCTGCTTTTTGCAGTGTGGGGGTTTGTCCTCTTGTGCTGTGGAGGGGTGTGTTTGGGTCCTGAAGTTACTGCAGGTGCAAAGATTCTAGCCTGGAAAAGCAGGATTCTTTCCTCTCTCTCAGCCCATAAGGCATCTCCAATCTACCTGCTCAGGCTGTGCTCTGGTAGCTTATTTCCCTTATACTAAAATGAAAACATTACACTTTCTAATCACAGTCCACAAGCAGACATTTGTCTCCTCCCCAGTCACTGTAAAATAACCCAGTCTCTACTGCACAGTGCCCCTGTATGCAACTGGGGGACATGAGGACAAACTTCTATTGCTAACAGGTAAGGTTTTCCCCACTAAATATTTCCCTAGGTATATATACTGTGACATAACTATTTTTGCTTGTAGACCCTGATACTTTTATAAGAAAGTACTATCTGATCTTCAGTAACTACAGGGATTTGCAACAATACATAAAATCTGTTATGCTTGTCCTTTTTAAATAAACTCACTAAATCTACCCTGCTGACTAGTTAATGGAAACTATATAATTCTGGAGAATGTTTGTGTATCACAGTAGCAGAAAAAATATTAGCGCAATTTTTTTTTAAGAGAAATCTATTCAATTTGGGTGAGGAAGCCCTTTAAAACAGAGAGTGCTCTGGCATTTTTAAAAGTGATAAGTCAGAAGGCTCAATATATTTCACTGTAGGATAACCTCAAAAAAAGTTAACATTTGACTCTTGATTTTCAATACTAAACTTTACATGGCAGTTTTTCTACCACATAATGGTATGCATAATGGACTTTTTCTTGAAATGATTTTCAACTTGCTGCGACCATCCTTTCTTTGCATGAAGTGTTGATTTTAATTTTGCGGGAGAAATGTGGGATTAGGATCCCACAGTGAACTGTCACAGACCTCAGGACCATCATTATGAATGCTTAATATTTTGTAATGCCAGTGGAATGTCTGCAACAGTAACTATAGCTTCATGAATTTAAATCTCTCCTGAGAGTACAAATAACTTTTGGATTGGGTGAGCTTGCTTTGCATATTTTTTATTGCGCATTGCTCACAAGAGTGTACAGTGTCATTTTCACAAAAGTGTCTTCATTTTCTAAAATAATATTGTGCACACTGTAAAATGTTCAGTCTCCACCCACTATTGATGTTCTAAAACCTGTGAAAATTCAATTTTGAAGGATGCTGTGTTTCTCTTACACCAGTGTCAGCATCTTGTTCTTCAGTGCAGTTGGTGTGGGTTGGTATAAATATAGCCACATTTGCTTGAGTGTTCTCACTGGCTCAGTAATGGCTGCAGATACTATGACAATATCCATTTAAACTTAATTTTAGGGAGCAATTTTTTTTGTAGAATAACTGACTATTGTAACTGTGCTGTTCTTTGGATTCAGAGTAAAAACAATGATAGTCTCCCTGCTCTGTTCATTTTTGTCCCACTTCTGTTTCCATGACCTCTTCCATATTGAGCACTGCGCCTGAAACCTCTTCTGTATCCTAGTAGAGGTCTCTCTCCCTCTCCCTCTCCCTCTCCCTCTCCCTCTCCCTCTCCTCCACACAGGAAAGAATCAAACATTCCCACTCCTTAAAAGGGGCCATCGCCTCTTTCTGCTCCCCTCAACTGGTGATGAGTGGAGCACATACTGCATCCTGCTCAACCTCCATCTAGTGGTGGGGGCTCAGAAAGACTGTTAGCTCCAAGTTTTGCAGGGACTGTGGAGCTCAACCAGACACCTCAACATGTCTGACTGATGACGGTTTATATGCAGCATCTCATCCTTTGTTGAATGCTCATACTCCTGTGCTGCCTTCCTGTTGTCCATGTCCAGTTTGTCTGATGATGAAATCCTCCATGTTCTTAGCTCTGTGTCAGCAGCCGCAGAGGCATTCATTATCTCATTGAACATGCCATCCCGAGTTTTCACAAGGGAGGGCTAGAACTGCGTACCATTCTCTAACTATAGCAGAGGTCGGAGTGCCGTTCCAGCCATGGTAAGTAAGGGGCTAGTGCATCTATTTTAGCGAAATCCCCGCTGCCCATGCTGCACAAGCCCATGCTTCCCAGAGCACCATGGACGTTGGGCTCCCATTGTCCTCCGTAAATCAGGCTTTTAAGAGGTGGTGGAAAGGGTGTGGGGTGTGTAAGGGTTGACCATCTCTAGAAGGAAAAAATGGGTACCTGTTTGCAGATGCCCAAAGCCCATAGCAACAATGACCAAGAAAAAGCTTTGGGAAACTGCCCCAGAAGTGGAAGGAGGGAATAGAATTGGGCCAAATCCGCTAACTAAAGATAAGTGAAGGAGATGTGACTCTTTCTTTAACCTTGAATTAACATTTTTGTTGGTAGGGCACTTTTTGAAAAAGATCCTGACTTTTATGCAGCAAGACTTTTTTCATTTAGACTAGAATGGTAATGGATCTGGTGCAAAATTACCAGTCAGTATAATATAATAACCATCTTTTTATTTTGTCAAAATAGACAGGATTAACTGCTAGACACCTAATTAAATACGGCCAAAGTTTTTAAAAAAGGAAAGGTTTTGAAATTTGTTCATGCAACTTTTCTCCATGCAGTCATTTGTAATTAGATAAACCCTATTGGATTGATACGTACAAATGTAGCTCGAACACCTGATTTAAAATTTTTGCACCCTCAAATCTTTGGGATGCCAATTCAGATACAGCTTTTGAAAATTTTGGCCTACGTTTGTATTGATAATTAAATACACATACATAAAGTTCACTCTACTAAAATTTTTTGTTTAATGTGGTCAGAACTCCTGAAGAGGTGCACGAAAAATGGCTGAGAAATATTTAAAAGAAGATGTAGCTTTTGCCAGACTAAGCTGTGAATTATCAGTGGAGAGGTGATTATTTTTCAAAGCTTTGCACAAGTTTTGATCACTTCTGGAGTGATGCAGATAAAAACCTTTTGTACCCATAAGTGTATTTGCACTGTGTGCTATCTGTTGCCTCACACTCTCTTGTACATTGATTATTTTAGAATAAAGTGATTTTTATTCTTGAATAGAATACCCACATGGGGAGCTGTTCTGGAATAGCTGTTACAGAATGATGTATTCCACATGAATTGTTCTAGTCAATTTCGCCATGTAGACAAGTCTTTAGTATTGGAGCATTAATATTCTATCAATACTTCACTGTGAATTCCACTGAATAACATTGAGTTCTTGGGGCTTTTTTAAATCCTTCTTTTCTGCAAAATAGTAATAACTGCTCAGAAATGTATTCCTTCATCAGTAAAACTTTCAGCGACCCTGAATTCATGACCCATAGAAAATAAAGCCAAGCAGATTGGGTGTTTAAATACCATTTTTATTGTATAGCATACAACTTGTATAGTCAGATACAAGCTGCACAAAAAAGAACAAAGTTAAAGCAACTAACTATAAAATTTTCACTGTGCCTTTTGGATTAACATGACAGTTACAGTACTTGATTTTATGAATACTTTGTATAAAATGTAATTTCTCTTTGCAATGCTTCTTTCCTTTTTAAAGTCTCTCTATTGTGTAGTTTACTGTTGATATCAAACACGCACTGTTCTAATGATCTACCTTATATTGTAAAATGACAAAGGAACATAGAGCCAAAAATAACTAACTTTGGCTAATGGGAATTTAAATTCTACCTTTATTAGAAATTATATTCTAATTGCAAAGATAAAAAAGGCTTAATATCTTCGAATGCTTTGGCTTACTTTATGATTGTCAATGTTTTTACAGTAGCAAGTGACTCAGCTCTCATCTTGCTCATGAAAGTCACAAGTCAGAGATGAATTTGACATCCAAGGTAGGAAATTGTAGAGAAACAAGACATCAAGTCAAAATTCAAACCTCTCTTGTGATCCTTGCAAGAAAGTTATGAAAGTCACTTTAATAATGAAGTGACTTTTCTCAGAATAAGGAATTAGAATTTTAAGGACGCATATATCACAAATCAATATGACTTCAAAGATAAAAATTCATATCTTCTTGGAGAATAGGGCCCATTATTCTGAATAGGTGAATAAATGTTTATGAAGTACTGCATGAAGAACAAAGGGAGGGAGAAAACAACGAAATCCATTACTGGTAATAAACATAGTCCTAAAAAGATTGAATTTTCAGTATTTTCAATATCTTCTAGAGTAACTAAATTATAACTTGTTACAAGTTCCAAACCATTTAACAGAGTTTTTCTTTGATGTCTCATAGGACTAAACAAGGAACTTAGTCAATCTTAATTAAACCACTCCATCCATAATGTAAATAGAACAATAAATCTTTGCACATTGTGTACTAGTAAATTTTTTCTTCAATTTGTAATATGGGTGTCTCATCCCATAAAGGATGCCAACATTACAATATTTTTCATTCTTGAACAGAGCTGTAAAATGACTGAAGATACTTTTGTTTTCATTGTAGTCTTCACCTCGACCAACTTAGTGAGGGTAGCTGGACTCAGTTAAGGGAAAATGTAAATTAAAAATCAGGAAGCTTTACTGTTGCTAAAAAGCAACGGAGCTCACATACTTGTTTTTAAGTATTTGAAATGTTCCAGGGTACTTCCTTGTTTTTAACTATTGATCATTTGAGTCTAATCAAACTTTAACCCTTAGAAAGCTAGCAAAACTTCATGTTTTGGTCCCTTGAGTCGGACTTCCTAGGGCGTCTTTCAAACTCTTCCCTCCTGTGACCTATGTTCCTCCAAGTTTCATACAGGTTTCTAGCTGCTGGGACAAAGAACTGGTTTAGATTTTTGGAACAAAGCTAGTCTTGCTACCTTTCCCACTTCCCAGTGGGAGAGAACCTTTCTCTTTTCATGATGTGCTCTTACCATGACTGCCCCCTTTTTCCCTGCTCAAATCCCATTCCCCTGGTCAGGCCGGGGGCACAAAGTCCCTTCTACAAAGCTGATGAAGGTGGTTAGTACCACCACAGATCCGCTGGCCCAGGCAAGGTGTAGAGCTAAGATGTATAGTAGTAAGCTTGTTTCTAAAATAGAGGTGTTTGGGTTCTTTGAGACAGTTGTGGTGAGAGGCCCAGGTGTAGAAGGGGGTTCTAGGTTGATCATGTAAGGGAATGGGAGATAGCGGGAACAAGGAGGAAGGCACATTGCTTGCTAGGAGATAGAAGGGTTGAAGTACTGAAAACAAAGGGCGTACACATGTATTCCTCGCTGCAGTTCCTGTTCAGAGCATGGAGGATAAGTAATTAGAGGATGAATATATTTGAATTCAGCTATCTAAGGGTTAAAAACAAGAATTCTAAGTTTACTATGTAACTTCTGGATAAAATCAAGAATGAGAGTAAAAGAATAGTATTTTGCAAAATACCTTAATGGGTCACATGATCTTGGCTCTAGCCTTTAGGACTGCCAGAGTGCTAGTTTTCACAATGGTTGCTTATAGAAACTGTTCTTGCTGGACACTTTTAAAAAGTCTGTATCTTTACAAACACTTTGACATCTGAGTGTTTCTTACTGACATAACATGGTGACAGGTCAAAGTGTATCAAGTTTATGAGGCAAGCGAATTATATTTTTTCTGAGTAGTAATAAATGCCCTTAAAGAAAACATTTCTTACATTTGCAGATGTATATAGCAAAGGTGAACATGGCAAAGAAACTTAAACACGTCATTTCTCAATGTCTTACATTTCAGTTAGAGAATAGTACATTAGAGTCAGTCATTTAATTGAGCTCTTGAAAAGTCTGATGCATTGCAAATTATTTTGTTTGGCTTAAGATTTCCTAGCAGCAAAGCACAGGCAGCAGGGAAGAGAACGATACTTCTTGACCAATAATGAAGGTGGCATTTATTAGCAACCGCACACAAAAAAGGGTGGTGATTTTTATCTACACAGTAAATCAAATTTCATGAGCATTGCAACCATCTCTGATCTTGCTGTATCTGCAGCAGAAAACCAGTAACCTTGTCTGTTAAAACCCTGAGGACATGTGCAGCCTAAAAGTTCACTTGTTAATGGTCCATGTATTTTGAGCCGGGCATGGTAACTATCAGCAGGTATGATTAACCAAGTGTAAAATGCATGTGAAACCAGTAGTTCAGGGACTGTTTCTGCTAGAGTTACCTCCTGTTCTGTTATGTAAGAAGCCTAAGTCCACTGACAAAGGTATCCCTAGCAACATCTGAATAAGAACCAAATTATAAACAAACCCACTCCCAAGTATCTATTCTTAGAAGAAGCAGGGTTCAGAAAAAAGGTGTAAAGACAACCAAATGGACGAGAACAAAGTCAGTGCAGAACCATGAAAGTGTGAAAAGCGTAGTTGAGTCATGGCCCACTTTATTGCATGAGATGCACAATCCTGCTATGCAACTTGTGGCTGCACTTTTTATAGGAGTTCATTTTTTAGTTTCAAATGTGCATTCTGGTTACCACAGCTTGCAGTCTTTAGAACCGGATATGGGGGTGAATTGAAAATTGTAGCCATTAGATGAAGCTCATAAAAGACCTGTAAAAACTCCCAGTTTGGTCATATGAATTCAGAATAGAAGAAGTGCAAATGATGGCATTACTTACAAATCAAGTAAACTTGTGGAAGACACATGCATTTTTTTTTCAAAAGGCAGTATTTACCAGCAGTTGTCAGACAGTGGTATCTGAGAACATATTTCTCTTTTCAAGAGCAAGAAATAAGTATGGTAAATGAGTTATCTGTTCACAAATGTTGATTATTTATTGGTGACCACTCTGTCTTTATAGGTTTTAGGTAGGTCCTGCATAGTGTTTATTAAGCATCTTCTGAATTTTTCGGCAACTGAGAATAATAGTTCTTAGGTAGATCAGATTTGGACGCTCATGGTATGTCTGTGTTGCAATTAAACACCTGTGCTGACTTGTGTCTGCTGACTCAGGGTACGTATTCACTGACAGCAGCAAATTTGCCATTGTCAGATCAATGTAACTGGATCGATTGAGCGGTCAGCAAAGACCCGCTCAATCGATCCATAAGTCAACGCGTTAAAACCACCCCTTCAAATGGTGCAGCACAGTGAAGGCACCATGTAGGAAAGGAGTTACAAAGTCAATGAGTGTTACTCAAGCTACTCCACGTAGCTTGTGCAACTCCTATTGACTGCAGCTGAATTTGAAGGTAAGAGTAAATTAGGCCTCAGGCTTACTGGGCTCAGCTGTGGGGCTGTAAAACTGTGGTGTAGAAGGGAGAGGGTCCCAGAACCTGAGCTCCATCCCAAACCTGAACATCTACACTGCAATTTTACAGCCCAAGCTCCACAAGCCTGAGTCAGATGATGGGCTAGTCATGGGTGTTCAAGACATACCCTAAGCCCCATATTTTAAAAAGCACATGTATAAAGTCTGTGAGGACAGACACGCACCTGACTTGTGTGCACACAAGTTAGGGGTGTGCAATATAGTTGCGTGTATGCACCAAACCTCAACTTGTAGTTTGGGGTTGCCATTGTGCATGCACACTTCTGAATATCTGGGGCTAAAATTCTTGACCATGTTTATTATAACCATTGTTTTCAATTTAAAGGGAGAACTGTTAATTTATAGCAGAACACTTTTTATTAAAGTATATTTTGCAAACTATAACCGACCTCATGGGAATAGGGGCATATGGTCTCTTAAGCTCAGACTATTGTTATTTAAAATTAAGAAAATAAATACTTTCTTTCTTACACACACACAGCAAGAAATGCTGCTGACCGTAGTTTCTGTGGGAATATAGTGTTATCAAGAGATTTAATCTTTTTGCCATTATTGCACTTTAAATGCAGCCTTGTGTAAAGTTTAAACTATGATCACTTTCTTCCATGCAACAAAATCAAACACACATTTTGCTATTTTCTACAGTAGTTATTGGGTAAAATTTTCAGAACTGCTCAAGTCCTATTTTCAGAAGTGACTTGGGCACTTAAAATTCCAAGTCACTTCGGTGCTTTTGAAGATTTTATGCAGAGTTTTATACTTATGATATAAAGGGAGGTAAAATGGAAATATTTTTAGGACACAAAGTATGCCTTTACCTTTTCACACACCTTCCATCGGCATTTTCACTTGTAAGTTTTTATAACTCGTTAGCGGTGAAAGTGATCCACATTTTTGATAATGTTGAAACTGGTTCACTACAGATGCTGTGGATTGGAAAGCTCCGGAACTCCTGCATGTGATAATACTGGGTATTTATACAGGCCTCTCTGCCTTTCGTGTCAATTGTTTTGCATTTGCATGTTTCAAATGTTTGACCTCTTTTTATATTCTTTGTGTTAGACTATATACATCTCCATTGAAATGCACTCTTCAGTTAGCTGTACCTGTTAGCTCAGGTTCTTTAAGTTCTCTGTCTGATGACCATTATTTTTCATTATATTCTTTTCTCTTCTAATTAGGAATCATTTGCAAGCTAAGATTTTTCCTTCTCAATCAGTCATCCATTGTATTAATGATTAAAAAGCTAGGGATCCAGCACTCATCCCTGTGATGTTTCACCATTATCTTCTTCTCATGATAAATTCTGCTTATGAGTGTTCATGATGCTCTTGTCCTCGGACCAATTTTTTAATTCAGTTGGGTGAGACACCTTTTTATTGTCCTATGAATCTAGACTTAAAAAAATTAGGGATAAATTTAAAAATTCATCAGTCCATTCTGAATATCTATGTTGTATCTGATGACTCCACTATATCCCTTCTATCTACCCTCAGAGTTCACAGAATTCCTGAAGTGTAGTCAGGCATGACGTCTCTTTCCTGAAATGAAGTATTTTTAAAAGTGCTGCTTTAAGTGTTTTCCCCATGTGTTAAAATAAATATTATCCTCTTATCTCCTTTTTGTTGATGTTACCACACTTGTTTTTCCAGTCACACTTCAATAATTAATATCCCCCTTGTTCCATGTTTTAGCCTTGGTACAGACTTTTCTTGTGTACTGTCCCAGCATAGACCTTGGAAATATGTAATTGCTTCATATTGTTTTCCTCCACTTTGTCCTCTGCTGACTTCGCACAGAAAGTATATTTTTTTCAAGGTAACCTAGAGGGGGGGAAATATGTAACTGCTGTATAGGTGACTGACATTCTTGCTTAAGATCATAAAGAAAAGATGGAGATGCTTTAGCTTATTTTCTTCCATCACTGAGGACCAGAGTTTGCTTTACTTACTCAGGTTCAGTAGTGCTTTACTGTGTATGTAAAACCATTTTAAAGTCTGTCTAAATACTGACTTTTTAATAGCAACACTGTGTGTGTACTATTGTCCTATATTGGAGGCACTGTATATGCTCATCTGTCTTTCTCCATGGCTAGTTCACAGAGGCTATAAATTCTAATTACAAAACTTAACAGTTTTCTTTTAGTTTCCTTTAGTCAGTCATAGGGGGTCTGAGTAACTGTATGTGAAAAGACATGACTGTGAAGCTCATATGGGAGCAGTATACTGGCAGACCTTAAAATCTACATGGTAATAGAATCATTAGAAACTTGATGTCTGTTACAAGAAAGCAAGGCTATGTGAAACTGAGTTTTCCTTAGGTATCATGAAGGACAGCAATATGAAAGAAAATAATTGGAATCTGTTATCCTTATGTTGAGAGCCCCACTCAGCAAGTAATAATGCTGCCATTGTTAAGGTGGCATCCAGAATCTCAACAGTTGTCTGGAGTAAGTCCAGACCAAAACAGAGACAACCACATTGAAGCTTTACACTAGGATTTGTTGTGATTTTGGAAAATAGTATCTTGATCCTGGTAAAAAACTGATCAGTCTTGTCTATTGACTATCTAGCTTGCATCTGCTTCTAAGCATATATGTTTATGGTAGACTAAATAGTAGCACAAATCAGTTCTACTTCTGCTCTTTCTAGTTGGGAATTTCTACACTTCTTGGAGATAATAAAATAGATGCCAGAGTTGGGTCTGCTTTCACCTGTTTTCTTACAAATGAAAGGTTGTTAGGATAGTGCCAACTGAAAATGGAGACCTGAAAGCAATATTTCTCTAACACAACAGTGTCAGACCATCTCTATTCTAGTGGAAATTCCTCTCCAGACTTAGAAAGAGAAATCTTGCACAGATCTTCCAATACACTACACTCACTATCCTGAGAAGCTGTGGATTGATGGCTCACTCTGTGACCATGGACTAGAAAAGAGAGGAACTATTCTTAGGGCCTTTCTGGCCTTTGATAGGTAGAGACTCCACAACCCAGTTTTCATCTGGAAAATTCTACTGGTATGTCTTTTATCATGAAGTAAGGTGGGACTAGGAGCTGGACAGTAGTTCAGAAGCTTTCTGCTGTCCTAGACTGAATCTTGCCTAATGTCCTTAAGGCTGATTATGTGTGGGTTAGAGAGGGACCAGGGAAACAGGATTAGTTTCCAGAAGCTGTTGCCTGGAAGTGTTCTTTCAAAACATGAATATTCCAGCAGATCTTAAGTGCATGTACTATCTAGAGAATGAATCTGTTCACAGCAAGTACTTGCTCTAGTCCATGGCAAACTGTTGATGTTGATAGATCAGGATGGCAGCCTGTTGGTCTGAGGCTAAAGCCATTGAGAACAGCAAAACAGAGAGAGCCAAACAGAAGTGTGAGCAAAGAAAGCAGACTGGTAAATACATTGTGGCCATGTCTGCCCAGCATGCAGATGCATCTGTGGATCCCTCTTTGGTTTACATTCACACGAGAAGATGCACTGAAAAAGACTCTCTTACGTCAACTACAACAGGAGACTCTAACCAACTCTAGACTGAAAAGAAAGATTCTGTAGCAGTTTCAGAGAGATTTTGATCTATGAATTGGAGAAAAAAATCCACTTTACAGTTTCAAGTGCTAACATGTGATCCCTTCCCTGTCTCTGATCCGCAAAGTGCAACAGAAGGTAATTTTTTTCCTCCTACATCAAATAGTCTGGATAATGAATATAAAATGGAGTGCAACTGCTGTTGTTACTATATTCCTTTGAATACTGCAAAATACCATTTGCAACCATTAATTAGAATCTCAAACAGCTGTTTGATTCATGCCCTACTATTCTTTTTTCGTGATCATTGTATGAACAGATTTCGTTGGCTTGGATATTTTCAGAATGGCTCTTCTTCATGGGTATAGTCCTGGTCACAAAGAAATCAAGGGGAGTTTCCTAATTGATGTCAGAGGATAGGATTTCACCCCATATGAATACCTAAATTTGCATACAAGCAAAGATATTTATGTATGAACAAGAGTTTTCACTGTTTGTTTATTTGCTATTTATTTTTCTCCTTCTATAAAAAGTTTTCTAGTCAGGGAGCAGAAACAACTTTGTGACTTAAGCGACCCATTCTGCACAATGAATAGGAGCAGCAAATAGCTGAACTGAATAGTTCAGAAGCAACACATTTAAACTATCCAACCAATAGCTATGAACAACCAAAAAAAGTTGCAGCATTGGGATTAATTTGTGAACAACTTGAGAACTAAAAGTGCCAAAACAAAGCAACAAATATAATTCATAATGAAAAATTTGTTTAACTGGTTTGTTTAATTTGGTGTTAAACAGAGAGATAATTACACAAAACCGTGAGTCAGGTGGGTGTGCCATGATGCATTTATCAGGACTGTAGACAGTCTACTTTTTTGTGGGGGAGAGGGGATACTTTAGGAACATAGTGACATAAGAGATTAGAATGTGGGTCTATCTGGTCCATTTTCTGGCGTCCAATATTAGACGGTACCTGATACTTCAGAAAAGGATACCGCCTCCTGAAAACCCACTGCATGCCTAGACAATTGTGCAGTATTACGTAGGCTTGTGATGTTTTGATGGTTATTGGTTGTGGGGAAGAGAATACTTTCCCGAGCTCTGCAGGGGCTCACCTCTTCTTCCATGTATGTACTTGAGGTAGCAATAGCCTGTTTTAATCATCTGGAAACCACATTTGATCACTCTACATTCTTGGGGTATGATAATGATCAAATACTATGAAAAATGGGGGATAAGTCTCTCAGAAAAAATCACTGACAGAATATTAAAACAGTACCCAAAATTACACCTGCTAATTCACCTGAACACCATTCAGAAACGCGTAAACCCAGTTTACAATGCTGGCAATGGTACTAAAGATTTCTGCTTTGAGCAAAGACCATCACAAGCGGTTGGCAAAGCCAACCGATTAGTGCTCTGGAAGTGGTCGCTACTGCACGTTTTCCGTGTATGCAGTATGATAACAAATAGGCTGCAGATGCGAGACATAGAGCTGTTTGTATCAGGGATCAATTATTAATTCCCAGCATAGCATACTGCTATATTAATGCAGCTCCAGGGACAATGTTCTTGGATGCACTCTCTCTACTGTGGGCCAAACACTCATAATCTGGTATTCTAGCACCCCAACCAGCTGCTTCTTTGTGGCACTTATACCTGAAGGCAGTGTTACCATTACCATGGTTGCTGAAAGATAAACCTTAAGAACTCTGGGCCTTCCATTTCCATATCATCATCCTCCTCATAAATAATAACATGTTTACTTGTTAAAATCATCTGAGTGGTGAACCATGAAGTTTCAAAGGCCCATTTGAAAAGAAGGTCAAATTGTTAAATGGCAGGTAAATGATCTTTATCTATATAATATTTATAGCCTTGGACTGTGATTTCATCAGATCTCCTAGAAGGTTTGGGGCTGGTTGGCTCTTGGTTGGGAGACCTCAAAGAATAAGCCAAGGCACCAATTGGTATTACATCAACATCTTATTTGCTAGGAGGCACTGCGGTGTTAAAGATATCTTTTCAATAAGAAGCGTTAACCAATCCCGGTCTCATTAAACCTCTTTCAGAATTTGCATTTCTGAAGTATCTGTGCTGCAAAGAGCAGTACGAAAAGAAACATCTATGCATTACCCCCAAACACCATTCTTCAGATCATCCATCTAGAGAAAATTCAACTTTTTAATAGGAATTCTACAGAAAGTGCTTTTATCAAAGAATAAAAACTCAGTTTTTGGGATGCATGATTGGGGAGAAGTGTATGTGAGCTCTATTGTATCTTCATGTGGTCTGTATCACCTTAAGCTCTTTTTCCTTAGTATTCTGGATTTTGGAGTTTTCTAGTGTCCTTTTTTGAGTTTGTTTTCTGAATATGGAATTTCCTACAAGAAATCAGGCAATGACACAAAATGGTTTGAAATCAATGTTAAAGACATCAAAGAAGGCTTCTCTTGCTCAGTTTCCTCTATTTCAGATAGCACCAGAGAGGAGTTTTTATCTCAGTTCTTCAGGGACATATATATAGAGTTCTTGTGTATGGTCTAAGCGCCTCACGCTTTGTTTTAGACAGAGATAAGTGTGCTGATTACAGAATTGCTCAACTGTGTAAGTAACCTGAGAGGCAGCATGGAGAGCACTGAGCAAAGAATACCAGCATTTCTAGGGTTTCCTCCTGATCTTTCTAAGCACAAGGAGAGGGTTGAGGAGGAAGAGAGTATAGATAATTGGACAAATTCATTCCTGATTTACCACTGACGTCAGTGGAGTTACACCAGAGATGGATTTGGTTCATTGTAACAAATATTGCAACACTTAGTCAGGGCAATGCACCACAATTATTAGAATCGTAGGACTGGAAGGGACTTTGAGAGGTATACAACTGCTCCATATTATGTATGCCTGTATCCCTATTCAGTGATGAACCTCTTCCCTTGCTCTTTGGGACCACTGAGTGAAGGAGAAAATTACTGGTTAAAAGTTTAATTCAGCTATTACCAAAATGTTGTCACTTGTGCATCTTTAAAAAAATGGTATCTACTGTTCATCATAGAATCACAGTTCCTTCAAATCAGATGAAAAATTCATGCTGTGAAAATATAGCTTCTGCTCACAAGACACTGTTTTCCATAGCTATTAAAGATAATAAAATGCTGAGCAACAGGGTTGACATGTTAGAAAAACAGAGCCAGGATCACAAACCTCAGACAGATTGGCGTGCCAGAGGAATTGTAGGGAGAGATGGCTGTTTTAAAACTTGGACGAAGGAAATACTGGTACTGTTTGCTTTGGTAGATTTTATTTGGTAATTTAGCTAGGAGACAGGAAATAATTTCATTTACCCTCTTCCCAAATTTTTTTAATCATCTTGCAAAAATGTGACTGAGGAATTGAAACTGAAAACTCTCAAGAAGTAGGCAAACTGGAATTCAAAAGTAATAAGGTTGGGCTTTATCTAGGCTACACACCTTCAGAGTGGACACCAAGAGATGTCTTAATGGAAAGTGATCTCATGGCTCAGTTTTTCAAAAGTGGCTGATTTTGGGGTGTCTCACTTTCTGGGTGTTCAGTCTGAACCTCTTTAAAGGGGCATTTTTAATAGAAAGTTCTCTCAGGTCAGGCATCCAAAATCACAAACTGCTTTTGAAAATCTTGATCCATATTTTTGTCCCTTCAAAGGCCAACTCACTATTTCTGATTTTTTAGATCAGTAGGAGATGCCCATAATTATTTTTCCTTCATTTTCTGTAATCCATATGTTGTCTTCATACATTTTTTTTAAAAAAGAAAGAAATATACTCATAGCTGTTACTTAAAGTAGTCTTCCTCCATCCTATTACATGTGCCTATCAAGTCTTGCTTAATGTTGTGAGCTAATGGGTCCTTTTACGCAATGAATTTCCTGTGGTTAAATATAGGATATGAAATCAGCTTTAGTTCTTGGTGTTACACAAATTTTATGCAATATTCTATGTGGATATATTATGTGAATACTAATATTTATATGTAAAATATATAAATTACATATTAAAAATTCTTCCTTCTTAATATCTTGACCTCACTATAATGATGTTCACACATTCTATTATTCTCTCCTAAACTTTGAGACTCCAATAATGAGAGAATCAAGTAACTAGGCTTCCAAATTGGCTATGGTAAACCTCAAGTGGCTTCATCTTTTGGAATATTTTAAAAAAAGCTTCTGTACACAGAAACAGCAATGCCCTCTCGAACTCTACATTATACACCTTTATGCACCTTATTGCCTGTAGTTTTTCTTCAATGGATGTTTACTACTGTGGTCACTGGTAAGAAGTCAACAAGTACCACACAGTGCTATCTGAGAGATGGTATTGTGTTTCCCCCTATAATTAGGACAGAAGTTATATTTGTCAACCACAGAAAACATATATGACACAGATCTAGTCATATACTCCTTGGTCAGGAAAATCTATTGACTTTCATTGAGAGTTTTGCCTGAATTAGGAGCAAGTGAGGAGTACTAAACAAGACCCAGAATCTTCACAAGTGTCAGTCTATGATGGACTCTTTGTTAATTCTCCTGCTGTTATGTGTCCACCTGAAATAGATCTTGGATACATTTCAGTTCAGATCTTTAGTGGGGATTTTCCATCTGTATTGAATGGCAACAATGTGGATTTGTTTAAAAAATTCCACCTGTATTATTACTAAGGGATATTCTCATTGACTTTTTCTGTTACCCTCTTGGTTTGTACCTGTATTTCAACTGTTTTAATTGCTGCAAATCACAAACCAATATATAGAATGCACAAATTTAAGGAATGGAAGTCAAATTTAAGTATTCATATTTCTATAAGGCTCAAAATAAGATTGTGTAGATAATATATAGTACAAACTTCACAAACATATTTAAGTATTTTAGCCAGCAGGTATCAAATGACCTTTATGAAAACACTTTCTGTTGGTGATCACTCATAACTTGCCGCACAAAAGAAGATTTATGACAAGCATTAAATTGGAAAAGGTACAATTCATTAGGTAAAGGTACAATTTCAAGTTCTTCCTAATTTCCTTGGCATATAAATCAAATGATCTGGAAGCAAATATGAATGGGTCAAGTGCCCGTGATGGATGTGAGGCTTTGGAAACATGGAATATTCAAAATCCACTGTATTGAGATGTGACCCAATGCTATGGACACGTGAAAAATTCAGAGATGATTGTATCATCTTTATAAAGATTATATGTGTTTTATGGGATTTTTGGTGGTTGTATTACTAGCTCAATGGGTGAGCTCATGGGTGTGTCCTACAGGAATTCCAGTCAATGGGCGGTAATTAAGGCAAATTCCCAATGCTGAAACAATGCAGGTAACAAGTCTTTTGAAGTTGTGCCTCCTGTTTCAGGAAGCCTAAAGATACAAAGGACTTAGAACTGTATGAAATAAGAGCCTTGATCCGGTAGAGATGATCTCTCATTCGATCCAAGAACTGACATGAGTCTGTGTCCAGAGACAAGCCCAGTGAGAGTACGTGAAATACTTTAAAACCTGCCAGAGTCTCCATGCAGAAGATGTCTATAAGCTGTTTGTTGCTTTTAAGATATGTTTTCTCTGGTATGCTTTTATTCTGAATAGATAGTACTTTGCTTTATGAGAGCTGGCTGGTCATTGAATACCCTGCCATTGCCCTTGAGAGAACAAAACCACAGGTGCTGAACTGATGTCAGATCTGCTAAGGTGAATTGCAGTGGTACAGCCCAAGTCCTCAGTCAGGAGGGAGAGGCTTGGCCTGAGAAAGGTGATGGTTTAGAAACCTAAGTCCTTAGGGAGGCTACAAAGGTAGGTAACTCTGGGTGTGGGTGAGAGAGAGAGAGTTGTGTTGCCAGTGGTTTGGTCAATAGCCAAAGCAAGGATATGGTTCAGGCTCTGAGTGGAAATACATTATTTTAGCAAAATGCTGATAAAACATCAGAAATAATTGGGATATTGGAAAGACTGGTTGAAGTTTTCACCACCAGACTGAGACAGTGAATGTACATGGCCTTGGATAGGTTCAGTGAAGCTCTCTGCACAATACAGAAGGCTTGATTTGGTCATTAAGATTTTAATGTATTCTATCTTAAAAGACAAGACCCTGCTGGAAAATAGCTGGAATATATCTTTGTTTTTCTGCCCACATAAGCACAAGGAAGCATCAGTTTTCACCCTGATTTGTGTGATACTTCTGAAGTCCCAGCACACTATATGGGAATAGTAGATACAGTTCAGCCTTCTGTCAGGTTACATTAAGAGGAGGAGTCTATGCTATGTTCCTTCCTACACAGTAACTATGGTGTGAGAAGGTGCTTAAAGTTACAAATATCTGTATGAAGGAGGAGTGGGCATATTTTCAGAGCTGAGAGTGCTTATGTAAGTTCATGTATGAGCATGTACAATATGGTCAAAATCATCTTGGTGTGGCGATAGGCCAGTGTTTGGCTCCGACACCACTTAAACTCTGTGGTGGAATTGAGAGGGGGTAACGGGCTGCTGACTGAGCAGAAATGAAGTGGGATCTCTGTACTTCATGTGCAGTGTGACAGGGGTCTCCACAGTTCCTTCCAAATAGGCTAGTGATGCAGTTGGATAGAAAAAGGACCACAAAATCTATGTTCACATGGCTCCAGTGACCCTAACTTGCCTCACAAGTAGTGTAAAGGAGCCGAGGCTGCTATTTCAACCAATAGGCTGGAATAGTAGCCACAGCATGGTTGCTCTGCAGTCTTACACACTGACCTCTTGTTGATTATATTTGGAGAGGCTAAATCCATCCCATCACTAGCTTTCACCCATATAAATGTCTAAATAGGCAGGTTTTAGTCAGGTCCAGTGCATTTTGACCTCTGAGAAATGAATAATTATGATAAGCAAGCATTCTAGGTGCCTTTTTGTTTGGTAATGGTAAAAAGAGTGCTGCTTTTCAGTGACCACTTCTCTTCTAGAACCTATACCCATCTCATGTCTTTCCCCAGCTATTTTATTTTCAAAGGGGAGCTGTAAGTACTCAATGCTTCTGTAAACCGGCTGCTCTTACATGCCAAAATATAGATTTATAGGCATAACTTTAAGAACCCATATTAGAAATGTTGGCCTATATGTTTCAGAATAGCTAAATGAATTCTGTGTATTGGTCTCCTCTGCAGAGGATGTGAGGGAGATTCCCACACCTGTTGTTGTGCTTGGATTTTCAGAAACCCTTTGAAGGAGTCAACATGAGTGTTCTGTTTACTTCCCTCTTCAGCAGAAATATACACAGCTAAGGGAATGGTGTCAGCTTACACATTATATCATAGCAAAATGGGGGTTTCATTCTGTTTGCTTGTGCACCCAAAACTCCTGTTGATTTCTGTGGGGAATTTTGTTTGTTCAAGAAATGCAGGATTTTGATAGATGTTAGCTATTTAAGTTCTTGGAAACAGCAACATTGTTTGTTTTTTAAATGCATGTATTTGGAGGACATTTCACAACAGAATAACAATTTCAAGATAGGTCAGGATCTGGGTCTAAATGGATTAATGGTGTAATTTAAGCAATGAGATGTTAGGAACTGAGAAATTTACTTACAATACAGGCAGTCATTAGAGGGGCTAGACACCAGTAATCTGGGTTGGAAGAGGCAACACATTAGAAATGTGTAGCAAACACACTTGAATTTATGCTCATAAAAGATCAGAGACTTCCTGTACATGTTAGTTTGTAAAGTAACTTTATGCTTTGGGAGCAATTTGCATGGATGAGTCTAAAAATCACTGGCACTATGGATGTGTTTCGAGTCATAACATTACAAGACTTTATTTCAAACCTGTAATAGTAAGCTTAAGTAATGGCTAAATATTTGGTTTAAACCACAATATTCTATTTTCAGCTATGAACTATAAACTGTAATACACTGATTTCTCCTGCAATAGAATATTCAGTACTACTGCTCCGTACTGCTTTAAATTCTGCCAACTACAGCTAAGATTAAAACATAGCTAGCCAAAAGAAGTAGGTTTGAATTCCTGCTGCTGTATCAGGGGTATGCTCAGCAATTTAACACAGCAGTTCATCTGGCATCTCTAGTTTGAGTGCTGTGTGTATCAGCTGAAGTGTGCAATTATTTTCCCCCTGTAATGTTTGAAATGTTGTCTTTTAACTTTCGTGTAAAATTAAGTGGAAATTTGTTTAGTTATAAATACAAAATGGGCTCACAAAGGGTATTTGCATGCTGGTGAATTCTGTATGTGATGTCAGAACTCTGACAACCTGGTATTCAGTTTTTCATGTTGCTTTCCACTAGGCACATGTTACTTTTATGCAAAATATGCAGTTTTAAAAATGTGTCAAGTTAACATTTTTGTAATAGTTTACTTATTGATTTCACATGACTTGCATCCAGTTCTTAATCTGGAGACCTAAAGCTACCATTGTGCAGGGACACCGAATAGAGGAGCTTCTTTACAGTTTCTCTTCTTCCCTAGCCCCTTCTCATTCTTCAGTAAATGAAAATATCTTTTCATGGACAGAGACATCACTGTGCAAATATTCTTTGATTTTTAACATTCATGGAATTTGGCATGAGTTGTCTGATATCAAGTCTAATAGCAAAGAAACAAATGTTTCACCCATCCAATATACTGTATTGCAGGGCTGTCAAACTCATTTGCCATGGCGGGCCAGATTTGAATTAAATGTACTTCAAGTGGGTACATACCATAAATGGAAATACTAGGCACTTTTGGAGCACTGTCTCGTGCACACAGTGCTCCACGTGCTGCTGCCAGAGTACACAGATCTATGGGCAGCACACACAGCCATGAGATCTCGCAGCGTTGTACTCGACACCGCAAGATCTCGCGGCAGAGTACTTTCTGGCGGCAGCATGTGCTGCCACAAGATCTTGCAGCAGAGTGTGCTGCTGCCAGGGACCAGACCAAAAAGGCTGGTGGCATGGGCCAGATGTTTGACACCACTGCTGTATTAGGTCCATAAATCCACTACTAATCTTTTATTACACTACCACTGTTTCGCAGCTGTGATTTCCTCATTTGTTTTATAGATGTATATTTTTCCCAGGAACCTGATTGAACTGTAACTTTCTTTAGATGGTTACAAGGGAGAAATGCAATCTGTATTAGTTTTGTTTATAAGAACATTCTTCAGCTATGGTCCAGGAAAGTATGCAAAGCCTTCTACCATGTGTATAAATGACTGTTTTGGCACCGTGCCAGCAAAAGTTGTGCAAGTATAGAAATGCAGGTATGAAAAATATTCATTCCTAAATCAGGTGCCTTAAGAACCACCTATCCAAAAAGAAGAAAGCTGCTTACATACGTCCCCACAGCAGTTCTAGTACGTTTGCTAGAACTTACTCAGATAGACGGAATGTAGGAATCTTTAACAGAAATGTTACTGCTACTATCACTAAGACAAAGCTTCAAAGACTTTACATAGATTTGCTTGGTTTGAAAATTCCAAGATGTTTTGAACTAGTTGGGCCATTGGTTCTTGTTGTGCTCAGCTAGCTTTTCTTGAGGTAGCACTTCCTCTGAATAACTGACAAGAGTAACAGCCGTAGTCCTGGAAATCCTTTCAGTGCAGCAGGAACCTTGCAGCCAATGGGGTGAGTAAATTCAATGTTCTGGATTTTTAGAATTGGTGTCCATGTTATCTGTGGCTTTTACAATTTATACTTAAAGCCCAAAGGAGCCCTCTGATATTTTGTAACAGCTCAGCATGCAATCTCTGAAACATACAACCCTTTTCTGAAGTTATCCACTCAAATGCCTGTGTTGTTTTATGTTAAGAACACTTTTACACTAAGCATATTCTTTGTCAAATTAGTTGAAAGATTAGCATGTGATCATGTGATTAATCACTGTACCCTAACGCATATGCACTAGGAGGTGGAATTACGGTTCCTCTGACACTGGCTCCACCCACAGCCATCAGCATGTCAACTAAGGCCTGACAGCAAGGTTCTTGAGCATGTGCCTGACTTTAAGTAGGTTAATAGTCACAGAAGTCAATGGGACTACTCGCCTGCGTCAAGTTAAGCGCATGATTCTGTGCTTTTCCTGGATTGGTGCCAATTCTGCCGTCAGCATGCAGAGGAACCGTCAATTCGCTCTTAAAGAAAGGACAGAATCTGACTTTTCAGCCAAACTCCCCATCGGTAAAATGGGTACAGCTGGTTCAGTCATTATTTTATTAAATTAACCCAGTAAATTATGACAGGTTTACTGTGCCACAAGACATGCTGAGGGGCTGGAGTCAAGGTTCTGCTCCTTCCTGGCCATCTGCATGTGCAGAAAACATAGCAGTTCTGTTCAGGACACAGGAAATGGTGGGATGGCACATAGATACAAAGGAGTAAGAGGGTGTTTTGTATCCCCTCTATTTCCTTGCACTTGTGCAGGAGATGCCACAATCTGGTCTGACAGTTCTGTTTTGTGGTTGGTCGTCCAAGTTACATAAAATTGGTACTGCCTTTTAAAAAGACAAATACCAAACCACAAATAAAAAATAATGCACATATACCACTAAGTTTTAGACAAATTAAATGTATTGATTAATAATTTCATGGGTGCTCAGCAGCAGTGCAAATTGTCATGACTTCCTAATATGACTCCAACATCCATAACAACTGAACTTGAGGCTTTTATTTGCAAAAATACTTGTGAATCAGAGTTCAGCTATTTGACTAACTCTTGTAATGGGCTCAGAATACTTAAGTGTTTCAAGAGTTTTATGAGCTTTACTTACTTAATGGTTGTGAAGCACTTTGAAAATAAATGTCAGGTAAATCATGCTGAGGACCATATTGTGTCTCCTTCCTTGAGGCACTGTTCTGTGGTTTCCCATCCTTAGGCTGAGAGAGTGAGGGGGAAAAACATTTTCCTCGTGGACTTGTCAATTCTACTCCTTAATGTTTTAGAGTGTCAACCCAACACAGTATCCTACCTTCCACAGAGTAAGCATCTTGCATCTGCAGTTCTAGGGATTTTGAAAATCCATGCCTTGCTCTTTTTGCATCAGCATAGTACATTATAACCACACCATTACATTGGACTATTACTGAATTGTTGATGAGAAGTAATTTCTGTTCCTGTCCAATGGTCACTTTTATAACACATATTACATACATTTTAAAAGTACCCAAAGGTATTAATGTCTGAAACCGTAACACTGCCCTCTTTTCTGAGTTATTTAAATGTATTATTTCAACTGGAGCTAGTCTGACTCATCCAGAAACATTTGTGTGCTTGGTAAGAGACACGTATAAGTGAAGAAAACATTTATACAGTGGCCAGAACACTTCCAACTTTGGCAAGAAAGTGCTTACTGACTTTATGATTAAAACCAGACAAGTGAGTTCACAAGAATAAAAACTCATGGCGCTCTATTTAGGAAATAAAAAAAAGTGCAGTAAAAATAGAATAAAGTGCATCTGCCACAGTCCTAGCTGAACTCCCCTTGCTAGACATTGGCTGTATTTGGATCCCAGCACTGGATCCTGTGTGCGTAACATGCAGGTACTGCCTGTGTCCTCTCAGGCTCACTCCTGCATTGCAGACTTCCTGTCTGGTACCACTTCTAGGGGATGGGACTCTGTGAACTATCTGTCCTGGTCATGCAGCTTCTTCAAAGCACCAGGTACTCTGCAGGTACCCTGGATTGTAGTTTAATCCTTCAGGAACATGTGGTGATTGAAGCAAGTAACACACACAGACTTTGCAGAGGGATTTCTAATGCAAACACACTTTACACACAGACAAATCACAAGTGACTTATCCATGGAAAATAAAAACTGCACAAGAAACCCTGCTCGGTCTCCTCACCACTCTCAAGTGTTGTTTGGAATTTAATCCATGTCTTTTCTAGGACCCCCCCTTTTCATTCCTTCCTCATGCCCAGTTTTACCATCTTGTGCTGGTTGGTTAGCCTGCTACCAAGAGTGGGCCTTGTCATTTTTTGTATCTTGGGATCCTCCTGTTTGTGTAATGGCTGAGTATGAAATCTCTGAAGGCCTCTGAGCTTTTACCTGCTGATCAAGGTCCCACTTCAGGTGATCTGTTGCTTGGTTACTGTCCATCTGGAATCCAGGCTAGATAAACTCTTTAGCAAACCCATTATATTACCAAGGCAAAGTCATTCCATGGTAACAACCCTTCATAGCTCAGCATTGTTCAGCTTGTGTCAATACCCCTTGGAATTTCAGTCCAAGATGGAGGTAAAAAGACAACAGGGACGGTACGGGATAGTCTTACAAAAAAAAGTGCTCACTAAACAAAATGGAGTTTGTAGTTTGGTAAAGATGCCAACTAAATTGTCACAGCATAGCTTTTTATTAAATCGCATGTAGAAAGACCCTTGAGAGACTCTGTGAGAGAGGAATGCAGACATGTCTACTTAATGGTTCTCTGTGCAGCTAATGTGACCTTGAGAAAATCATTCTTTGTTAATAGAAAGTAATGAAAGGCATATGAGAATATCAGTTTTGCTGACTCATTATACAGGAAACCATTTTCTAATTTCTTTTTTAAAGCCTAGATTTGTGCAGGGAATGGGTGTCAAACACTGGGTGCAACTCCCAGTTTAGGTAACGAATTGCTATGTGAATTTGGGCAAGTGATTTAGCCTTTCTGTATCTGATTCATGCCCCACCTCCATAATAAGAGGAATTCACACCTGCCCCAATTATAAGGGAATAATGATACTTACCCACATTTGTAAAAAGCTTTGGAGCGCTTCAGGAGAAAAGGTCTATGCAAGAGCTATGTATTATTTTAATCTAACTGAACACATCTGATTTTTTTTCCAGTGTATATGGTGTGAATTGCCATAATGTCTAGGAGCCAATCACAATTGGCTCACTTGTGCCTGAAAAGTTCAGGCCTGCAATGGGGACAGTGCTGGGTTTGCACCACCTCAAGGGATTTTGAGGGATAATTGGTCCTTAGGAAGGCACAACCCCTCACTGAGCTTCTTAGTGTTTAGTAGGAGTGCACTGTACCAGCCTTAAGGGAAAACAAACAGGTTGGTATGCAGAATTTCTCCAATGAGGCGTGTGTGTGTGAGAGAGAGAGGTGAAAATTTGGCATAAGCTCTTCAAAGAATTAGCTGAGAGCTCATCCAAACCGATTTTGTCAAGCAAATTGAACGCTTAAAAGCGAAGTGATGTCTCACTGAACACAATATGCTGTATAACAAGATAACTGTCAGTAAGACCGTATACTGACTGTCACTACTGTGTATTCGCGATTGGCACCAAGTGTTAGGTCTAGTATATCTGAACAGTAAAAGACCCAAGTGCTCAGGCTTCATAATATGTGTTTAAAATCAATATTCAGTATAATGCAAACAAAATTTTTATCAGCTCAGTAAGGCTGAGTAGTAGTAACAACACAGTATCCAAGTTTGGTAAGGTACGGGGTACCAAAAATAACACTGTTTCTGGTTTCTTTAAGAAAGAAGGGCATCTGTCAAGTATCTTGGATAGTAGCAGACATGGCAAGGAAAGAGCACTTCAGAATGTTAAAATACCAAAGCTGCTTGGCTGAAAGCTAATCAATTATTAGTCTTCTTTCATAACTTCAACTTTGCATAATCCCATTTCTCTGATTTAAATGGTGCATTGCAGTTATTTTGGGTACTTCCACTGAAGAATGAGAAGAACTTCTACATGAGAATAAAATACAATTAAAAATTTTAAGAACTGCATTAAAATCAAGCTTAGCATCTGACTGAATTAAATGTGGGAAATTCAGAATATGGACTGTCAGTCAATGCTACCTCACCTTATAGCACTGAGGTATGACATCTTGTAGCATGTACTTTAATGTCACCGGTTACTTTGCGTCCCTAGTACTGCTATATTATCAAGGCACTTATGAGTCAGTTTCCAATTAAATTCTTCAAAATGTATATGTTAAATGCTCCAGATAAGTAGAATATAAAAGGACACTAAGATTATTTCTAAAGTTAATAATCTATTGCTGTTTTTTTTTTTTTTTCTGGGTGCTGTGTTGTGAACCTACCAAATGTTGCCAGCTCCATCCTACTAATGATTCACAGATTTTAAAGCGCGGAAGGGACCATTAAATCATCTAGTGTGACCGCCTGTCTCAAATAACCCATCAAATTCTCCCAGTTACTTTTCTATTGAGCTCTGCTTAATGTCACATCCACCATTGAACATGGAGACTGGAACCCAAGAAAGAAGAAAAGAAAAGGTAACTCCTATTTTGTTTTCAAAGTTGCATGTATTTTAACTTTTCTTCTTTGAATATCCTTCTCTAATGTCCTACAGGGCATAAACTGCAATGGGTCAAATCCTAAGGTCCTTATCCAGTTTTTGTTATATCCTGACTTGGGCAACACTCCCATTAGAGTCAATGAGAGTTTTGCCTGAGTAAGAAAAGAGTGAAATTTTACTTTAAAAATAAAGTTAGACCCAATAAAATCTCATTTTATGTAGTATCTTTCCTCACCTGGATGATCCGGAAGTCCAATATATGCCACAAATACATGTATAAAAGTTTTGCCCTCACTCCCTATGGGATGGAATGCAGTAGCTTTTAACCGTAGTGCTACATATGAAAAAAGAATTATCAGAGTACTAAAAACTCAAGAAATATATTGCAAAAAACAAGTGAGACCTAACTTGTTTATACAGATAGGCTGTGGGATGTTAAATGTGGAATATGTATGTGAGACACAATGAATGCCAATTCATTACACTAAACAGGAGCCTATGTCTTGAGTCAAAGCAAACTTTTTAAAACATCTTGTGTATTTTGTTTGAGGGTCCAAATTTATCATCATTGCACTGTTGATCAGCCATCCTCTTTGTATGGCTGATGTAAATGTAGAGCAACAACTATAATTTTACATTAAGATGGTTAAGCCAGTAGCAGAGTGCATTGCCGTGATGCCTCCTTCATATTTGAGGATTGGCCATTGGGTTGGTGTATGTTCCATGGTTTGTTCTGGGCAATCAGAGCTGCACACTGGAGAGCCTTTAACTTTCCATTTGTGCAGCAAGTATCCGCATCTGCTATGGTTTGTGCAGATGCGGTTTAGGGTTGCCCTGAGCTTCGTGGGAGATCGAAGCCAGGGATCTTCTGTGTCGGGTCTTTCACGGGGTTCATTTGTGACTTCTTGTGAACTTCATTCGGGTTTCCAAGTTTCATCACAGTTGAAATTGTTTTGTTGAAAGTTAAACTTGTGGGTCCAAAACGGCTCATGAGACTTTAAGCGGTGGTGAGGGATGTTGTTAAGGTCCTGGTAGATGAGCAGCTGTTCATTTTCCACGATCCTCTAGGACTCCTAAAGGGTTGCAGTATCGCGGTGAATGGATGGGGGAGGTACCGATGGCACTGGCCTCCAAGGTGTTGGGGTTGACTTGAGGATTCCAGTGATGCACCACACTGCGTTGTTCATCTGGACATCAACAAGGCGAGTAGGACTATTTGTGGTCCACACCGTGCAAGGTACTCGGCTACGGAGTACACAAGGGCCATCACTGATGTCCATAACACTGATGCTGATGCTTCCCCCCCCCTTCTGCTTGCCAGTTTCTGTACCAGGTTGACCCTTGTCTTCATCTTGACAGCTACCTTCTTCAGGTTAGCATGAGACCCATCTTAGATTATCAATAAACAATAGATACATTGTCCATAAAAGAAGGGGGGAAAGTATTTTGTGTGCAGAGAATTTTTAATGCTGAAATATGGAGAACAGAAAGAAAATTTAAAAAGTAGCCTCAATACATAGCAAGTAGTGATGTTTATTATTGGCGAAATAAATGTGTAGGAAGCAGGATGGTTCAGTATTTCAGCTTATGCATATATAGATCCATTTGAGGATTCCCAACGGGACATCATCAGGAATTAATATTATCCAGTGATTTGTTGTTTTGTAGACACATTTTTGTGAAAACGTTCTGCTTACCACATTTTTTTAAATTTATAGTTTATTTCTCTGGTAATAAATTGTGTTTACTAGTCAAATGAAACTCTAAAGACTATTTCCTTTTTATGGCAAGTAACTGTTGCCTTTACAGAAACAAAACAAAATAGTAAAACTACAGAGGTTTTTTTGGAGTAGGCATTTTGATCATTTTCCTGTTAAAGTGTTTACGTCTAGCCTCTGACATTAGAGCTCCCAAAATACCCAAATTTTGGCACAGAGCATGGATTGCATTTTGTTCTCTAAACTAGTGAGAACAAAAAAGGAAGAATATACCTAAACATTTAGTTGTAATCAGCTTTATAATATCCTTTTTTGATTTTTTTCAAACAAAAGGTCATCTTTTCCTCTTTGTGTAGAACTTCTGTTGAGCTCAGCAGGCATGCCGCAGATGGAATGACAGTAGAACTTGGCTATTTACAAAAATAGTTGTTAAATGACATCTACGGTAGCAAGCAACAGACTCTGAAGTATTTAACAGCATAAACCATTGTCCTAGAAATATTGTGTTACTTTTGCTGCCGCAGAGGGTACTGTACAGTGTGCAAAAGCATGTATTTTAGCCTGCTAAAACATTTGTAACAGAAACTTAGGCTGGTCAACATTTGCTTGCTAGAGATTCATGACAATCTACCAAAACTCTCCTGTTCAAGCCAGGACTGTGCAGAAAGCCATAAAAGGGAAGGAATATAATTTCATTTGCTGGCTCATACTGCTGAAATGCTAAAATGAGAGAGTAACAGAAATTGTTTCTGCCAGATCTAAGGGAAGGAGTGTGAAACAATATATACAAAACGTGTAAGTTAATGTAACATTTTCTTTAGCTGGAATGATAATGCTGCTATCATGGGACCTTCTGAACTTCCACATTAAAAGAAAAAACATATTCACTTGATTTCTTTTAGTTTAAAAAATTTGGGTTACTTTGAGGTACATTTATGTTCTATTCATTAAAATGAAATGATATTGTAATTTACTCCAGGCTTTTTCACTTTAAGATTACATTTTAATTCTGACATTAGTGTCACCATTTCTCATTGACAAGAATTATGCTTACTAGCATTTACTATTGTGTAAACTTTTAGCATTACTATCCATGAAATGCCATTATTTTATAGGAAATTAACTTACACTTAGTCGGCTGTTAGAAGGCAATAAAACTCTGTTAAAGTGATTCAACAAAATCAATACACAGACAAATTATTGTTGTGTTTTAGATTATGATAAAGATCCATTAGCAAACAACTTATTTCTTGCAAGTGCTGTATATAGAAATAGGTGCTGTGTACTTTCAGTGTGCAGCTGACAATTTTGCAACAACATACTTTGTAAAATGTGATTGCTTTGGATCACATTAAAAAAAAAATCTTCTGAATCAAGGGAAACACTTTGATAAAATGCCAAAATGCTAAGCTTTTTAACAGAATACAGCGTTTACTTAGTTTATTGTTAATATAGCAGCATGAATACTTTTAGTTAAATATTAAAAGTGACTAATAAGTGGCTGGGCATAATGTGATATCATGAAGTTTTTGTTAGTTTCTAAATGTGGCTATTAAACTTTTTGTCACTTAGCCTTTTACATCATAATTAGACTGGTATAGTTATTCTCCAAAGTATACAGCAGCATCATATTTTACTTGTAAAAATAAAAAGTCAGTTTGACCAAACATATTTGTATTTATTCTTTTTAATTTTGTATTTACTATAAAGGGGAATGGAGGGGTGAAGGAAATGCTGAAATTTACATCTCAGTACAGGAGTGAAATCCAAAGTACAGCAGAACCTCAGTTACGAACACCTCAGGAATGGGGGTTGTTTGTAACTCTAAAATGTTCGTAACTCTGAACAAAATTTTATGATTGTTCTTGCAAAAGTTTATAACTGAACTTTGACTAGGTACAGCTTTGAAACTTTACTATACAGAAGAAAGATGCTGTGTTTAACCATCTTAATTTAAATGAAACAAGCACAGAAACAGTTTCCTTACCTCTTCAAATCATTTTTTAAACAGTGCCTTTGTATTTTTAGTAGTTCACATTTAATGCATTGCTATACTGTACTATATTTGCCTTTTTTTGGTCTCTGCTGCTGCCTGATTATGTGCTTCCAGTTCCAAAGGAGGTGTGTGATTGATTGGTCAGTTTGTAACTCTAAGGTTTTACTGTATAGCTATTTACTCAGTGAGTCATGGCTTGCCTTGGGCTGTCTGGTTCAGAGGGACAGAGACTTTGGCCTGGTCTACACTTACCTTCTGGGTTCAGCAGCAGTCAACGGGAGATATGCAAGCAACGGGAGATATGCAAGTGACGTAAGAACTTGCATATCTCCCATCGACTTCGCTGCATCTGTTCCGTGTGCTGTCCGCACTGAGCTGTGCTGATGGGAACAGCATTCCCATCAGCGTAGTGCTACGCTGCTTACAGAAGTGGTTTTCCTCTGTCAATTTCTGGATCGACTGAATGGGTCTACACAGAGCTGCTCTGTCAATCCAGAGACGCTGATCTGACGGCAGTGAATTTGCCGCCGTTAGTATAGATGCAGCCTGAGTCTTTGTCTTCACGTTCCTTCCCTGCAAAATCAGAAGATATTTACTTCTGAATCTTCAGGAGATCACCAGGATGAGTGGAGCTCAGCTTCCATGATGGTTGATGCACAATGACTCTCAAGGGTTGTTGTCAGTCAGCTGGGGATGAGGCCAGGTCACCAGCCAACCCCACAGTGGAGTTGGGCAACTGAACACTAATCCTGTTGAAAGAAGAAATGAGGTACATGCAAAATGTCATTCCTACTCCCCTTGGACCACCCTACCCTGAGCCCATCCTGCCTTTTATTAAATATGCAGCTGGCAGTATTTTCTTTCCTACTGCTGCACTGTGCCCCTGTCTATCTACTGTTTAAGGACCTATTCTGACTGGTAGAGGAGGAAGCTGTCCCTTAACATGGGGCCAGATGACCCCCTCCTGTCATAAAATTCTTGAGGGATCTGGAGGAGTCTTCTTGAGGAGCCCCTTCTGGAGGTTCTGCCAGTTCATCCCATGATACTAGGGGGAGGGCAGTACTTGCCATCCTGTGACCTGGTGTGTCCTCAGGGATCTGCACAGATTCCAGGGCACTTACTGAAGCTCAGGGCAATCTGTATGCAGAGACTTGCACTCCCACACTGGCTCAGACCCAAAGGGCTTTCATGTTCATCCCCTCTTCGTTGGCTCTGGCAGCAAAACTACATTGATGCCACGCTACCAGAGATGATATGGCTGTACTTAGAACTTCCTGGGGAGACCTGAAGATGCAGGCTGTATTTCTGTGGGTACTTTCAGAACGGTAACCCATAATGTCCAAGAATTACCTCACAAGACTTTCACCTATTGAGTCACAGCAGTAAATTCTAAATACGTATATTGTCCTCCATTATAGATCTGCAGAATTATTCATGTACATTATTTAGATTTGACCAAGTATAACATTGCTTGCAGATTTAGGATCTCTTCCAGTTAAAAAAAGAAATCAACAGTTATTTTTACAGTTTAAGTGAAATGCTTTAAGTAAGACAACTAAGAAAATAACTCTTGATACATTAGAACTATTTTGGCTAAATAATAACTTTTAAAAAAACCTCTTGGATTTGAGGCACAAAAGCACCTTTATTTATCCAGTTTCAGAGAGAGTCTCTAAATGAAATGAAATTATTAGAGTATGAAGAATATCCCCAAATTAACCGATATGATTCGTCATACTCTGGCATATGTTTTAGCCTCTGGAAAGACTGTATAGTATTCTGTGTAGGGAACACATAAATCTCAAATGCAGTTGCGCAGGGAAAAACAGAAGACTTTTGTTTTCATCATTGATGGTTTTTTGGTATGATTGCTCAAGTGTTCTACTTATTTTTTTAAAAAGTAGTTATAGGAACATAATTGCATTTATTTTTCTTTCGCATAATTAATGGTACGATATTCCTGGCATGCAAATAGGTATTTAACTTCCTTTGGAAGGGGGAAAATTTGAATAAAATCTGACAACAGAAAATATTTCCATTATCTAATATCATTAATTTGTTGCCAGGTGAAAGGCCGTCTATTGAAATGAACTTTCTGCCCATCCTGTATCAAGGGCCTGATACTTGGAATTCCTTATTCATTGGTTTCTTAGAGCTTATTAAAAACTTTTTTTTTTTTTTAAATAAGAGTTCCAGGGTTTGGCTCATAGTAACCATTTTAGGTGCTTAGATGCTAGAGAGATGAGCTTGGTATAAATGGATGGGTAAATAGCTTGATATTTATTATAGTTTTGTCATATTTTTCCCTTATTTAGTAGCCATATGAAAGCTGTTCAGTAGTTGCAGAGTATATTGTTTATAATGGGGCTTTGGCTTAAATGTACTGGATGACTGAAGAAAGCTGTAAATTTAGATTAGTGGATATGAATATAAAAAGAGCAGCAAGCATGAGATACTTCTTTTTCTTGCTGATGATAGTTCCTTTTTAGAAGGAACCTAGTGAAACTTTTGTGATAGATTTGGTATATACCTGAAAAGATTGTTGCTATGCCAACCTAAAACAGTACTTGGGAGGAACCCAAAGTCTCTCTTAAGAATTAATCTGTCCACTATTAAATGTTAACTCTTCAGAGGATAAGTGAATATGTGTATGCATGAAGTTTTTCAAAGAATATATTCTCCGGCAACTAATGCTTGTGGAAAGTCTACTAGGCACTTTCTCCCTAAACTAGTTCTGCTGTATTGTAGCCAAAATTCTCATTGAGTCACTTATGAAATTGCAGTTGCAAAAACTAGGTTAAATGTGTGCAAATCAAAACTACATATTGTGGTATGCTTTGTGCAAGGGATGGTCTATGGATCCATCTTTGTTCACTTCTGTTGGAGAATTTAAGTTGCAATAAAGACAAGTATGCAGCCAGATATAGGAAATGCATCAGGTTGAGAAAACATCCTCTACAGCGCATAGAAGTCCCATAATACTGTAACCAAACTTTTAATTGCTAGCCTGGAATATCCATTTGGCAGAAAAAGCCATACCAGAGTTGTGGCAGCAACCACCAGGCAAGTTGTTAAGAATTAGACCTGTCCAAAAAATTTCAAACCATTAGAAAATGTGAAAAAATGGGAGATGGAGGATGTTTGGATTTTTTTTATTTTTTGTGGGGGAATTTTTCACTCCCTCCTCCCTTTGCACTCTGGATTCACTCTAGTGGAAATACATGCATATCAGAAACACGGTTTGATCATTTACGACCGTACTTTCACCGATCAGTAATTCTGGTTATTTTCACTGTGGTGATGGGGGGAGTCCTTCAGTGCCACACACAATATGCTAGTTTTGGATCAGTTTATTTTCATGGCTGCCCTGATTAGCATCGTGCTATCCCAAGTGTTTTTGGCACAACTCGCTTAACTGGACATTCTGTGTTTGGAATGAAACTGGCAATGGGGGAGCCCTTGTCATTGTGAACCATTATCCCCTGCAGTGTGGGCTTGGAAGGCAAGATTCCTTCCTATTTGGATGGTTTGGCCTGGGAGGTTGAAGAAATTCGGGAAATTCCAGATGGCTGTAAGGAAGGGTGCTGTTCAGTCTTCAGACCACCCTATCCATGGTTTAGTAGGACTGTATAATCAAATTTGGTACTCCATTGTTGAGATAGTGGTCCTAAATGCTCTCTCCACCCAACTTCAACATTAGAGATCACCATAGTTTACTTGATGACCTGTGATGGATGAAGCATGAAGGAAGACATTAAGGGTAGTAGAAATTTTAGGATTAATCTGATTAATGCTAATGAAATGGATTGAGGGAATAAAAAGATAAGGATATGAAATAAATGATGTCTCTCAAATCATTGAGATACTGAAGTTTTTTACAATCTGTCTTTAACAGGAAAAATAAGACTGGATAAATAGGATGTTATGAAGACCATCTAAAATAAGTTACTGATATTAGAGGCATGGAAGGAATATTTGGGAAATTCAGATCTATCAGAAACACATCAGAAGGGCTGAAAAATGTGCATTTCAGTCTAAGGAAATTAGCAAGTGAACTTGCTGTATCATTAACAATATTTTCTGATATTTTATGCATAACTGTGCAGATGCTTGACTGCAGAAAAGCAAATATAGTACCAATCTTTAATCTGAAAAAAAGAAAGGAAAAAATTATCCTGACCTCTAGTAAATTTAATTCCAGACCCTAGAAGAATAATGGAACCAAATATTAAGATCGGAAAAATACTAAAGTACTAGGGGAAAATGGACCCATAGCAATAACTGTTTATAATGAACAATTATATTTGCATTCTGGTCAGGCATTTGATACTGTCTCTTGAAATCCTACTTGCAAAATGCATTTAATTTGCTATGGCTATGAAAGCTTGCATGTAGATTAAAAAGGGAATGATGGACCATAAACCACGACTAATTATCAGTGGGTATTCAGTGCGGTGCCACAGTAGTGGTGGGTTAGATCCAGTCTTGTTTGACATCTTTATTAATGATCTGGAGGTGAAGGGTAATAAAATTGAGATGATGCTAACTGGGTAGATACTGCAAACACCATTGGGCCAGGAATATTTGAAACACAACAGGGCAGCAAATTAAGATTTGAGCTTGAAAAACAGAAACTAATATATCTAAGGGTAGATGATCATGGCAAAGAGAAACCTGCTGTGATGGAGTGTATAAATGCCACACTGGTTAACCATGGGTTAACAGGAGCCAGAGTCCAGTTAGGGCACTGGATGCCACCTGGAGGGGTGCTAGGCATAATTAATGAAGGAAGGAGGACAGAGTAGTGGAAATAAGGCCAGGGAGGAGAGACAGGAGATAGGGAGCTGGGAATTTCCTCTCTTGGGCTAAAAACTGAGAGAAGCCTGGGACGCTTGAAGCCTAGAGTTGAACTAGAGGGTCCTGAGGCAGGAGGCCATCAGGGTGGCCAGAGGCAGTGAAGCCTGGGCTAGGAGGAAGCTGGAGGCAGTAAAGCCCAGGAGACTGAAATAGTAAAGCCTAAGGGGTATTTGGAACTGAAATTTGTGGTCTTCAAAGAGACAGAGAAGAACTCTGTGGTCACTCTTGGGGGAGAAGGGGATTAGAGAGTGGAAAGACCTGTGGGGCACAGGAAGGGCTGCAGGATGAGGAGGAAGCCTGGGGAGGGAAGACACAGGGTTGGAGCAAGCTCCTGTGGCTGACCCTGAGACGAGGGCAGGAATGGGATCTGTGGGGAGAAGCACTGGGCAGTGTTGGCTGTTACAAAGAGCCCAGGAACGGGTGGAGAGTAAGACCTCAAGAAAGGCTAATGGTAGGATGGAGTCTGAGCAGGCAGCAGCAAAATGTCTAACAGCAGGCTTTGGCTGCTCATCCCAGGTTCTTGGACTGGAATCAAGTGCAGACAATGGGCCTGAGTTCCCCTACCTTCCACTGAGAAGGTTGCATGCAGATCCCTGATGGAAGGGGGAAAGGACAATTCAGAAGCTGGAGAGGAGGAAGTAAGGGTTACTTGGACCAAAGCAGCAGCCAAAGACCTGGCACAAGGTCTTAGAATTATTTGTTGGACTTCGTTACCCCAGAAGGGGTGGTTTCAACTTGACCTGGGCTGAGTCTTGAGAAGAGGCAGATTGGGCTATACTGTTGGCAGAAGTTCTAGACAAAAAACAGCTCCTATGCCATGCTTGGCCAGGAGGGGTCACAGCAGAGGTGAGTCAACTTTTTTACGCTGCTTTGGAAAGCAGCAATTCTGAAACAGATCTAGTTTTGATAGTAATCATCAAGTTAGATATTAATTTGCAGTGAAATAAAGCAGCCAAAAAGCCAACATGATTTTTGGCTGCATCCTCAGGGAATGGACTCATGCAGTAGGCAGATGAGTTTCTCCTCTGTACATTTATAGTTGGACGGCAGCTGGAATGTTGGGTTGAGTTCTGGATACAACAAAAGCAGAAAGATATTAACAAATTGGAGGGAGATCAGAGACGAGCAAAAGAAGATAAGGGTTAGCGGGAATGAGGAAAGTTTACAGGAGTTAAATATTTAATTTGGCTAAACAATCACTAAAGGGGAACATGATAGCTGTCGAAAAGTATATGAAAGATGTGAACATCAAGGATGGAGAAGATTTATGTAAGCTGTTGCTGGAGGGCAGGGAAGAGGAACTAGCATTACTAGGGTGAAACTAAAAAAGGAACTTCAGAGTGAATATCGGGAAATACTTCCTGAGTAAGATATATTGAAATGTAGAGTAATCTCCTCAAGGAAGTGATGAAAAACCCATCATTTGGCACATCTAAAACAAGACTGAACAAAGCAGTAGAAAGTGTACTGTAGGAAACAATTGTTCTTTGGCATGGGGGTGGATTACATTGCCAAATGTATTTTTGCATAGCATCTTTAATATCTATGATTCTAAGATTTATTAGGCTTCTAAATTCAGCAGTATGTAATTGCACTGCCAGAGCAGTGTAAAGGGGCCATGGTGTAAAGGAGAATGACAACTAAATGATCAAAGAGCTCTTCTTTGAGAAGTTTAGCAGTGACGGTGGTGTAATAACTATACACTATTCCTCAGGAAATAATAAATATGCTTTTGTCTGACAATCCATTTGCTTAAAGTCCTTGGGATTTCAGAGAAATGAAAAGAAATAAATCATGATTTCTCAGAAAGAATTAAAATTTCTAGGATTTATGGTGCACTCCAAAATGATTACTCTCAATATCCCAATGACAGAGAGAATTTTAGACAAATGTCAGATATACTGCAGTTTGAAAAGGATAACTCAATGGAAGCTAGCTGTTGTGGTAGTAGATGCTGTTGTTTGAGACAGATTGCCTAGTATCCTTACCAGCCTCTCTCACAGTAGCTTAATATTTACAGAGCCTTTCAACCTTTACTACTGAAACAGCAGTAATAAATACAAATTAGAAAAATTTAGTGGATCTGTATTCACAAGCCAATTTAGTTAGAATATCAGACCAAACACATTATCTTGATTTCACCTTCTACAGTATTAAGAAATAAATGTCCCCCCCCCCCCAAAAAAAGGCTGGGTTGCCTCTTTTAAACACTACACTTACACTGGCGTTTGTTCAAGGAGTAAAGTAGTTTTGAGTATAAATAGATCAGAAGTACTAGCTGTTAGGAGGGGTTTCAGTCAGTTCCTGCAAAACTCCCTCTAGATCAGAACCAGTGTGCCGAAAGACAACAGTAATCACTATTTAAATTGTACGTAGCCAGTCCCCTTGGCTCCAAATGCCATGCAGCTTGAGCTAAAAGGATCTCCAACAGGTATAAGTGGTAGGAAGTGATTTACCTTCTAAAATATAAATCGCAAGAGGGCAATGATGCTTATGATAATTGACTTTATATTTGTGCTTTCCATCTAAAAGATCTCAGTTACATATTCCTCTCATTTTGACAAATGCCATCCTTGATCATGTGGGGTTCAGAAGATTCAAATCCCACTGTTGAGACCAGGCTGTAATAAATTAGGTGCTGCATAGCCATGGTATAGCTCATGACTCTGTCTATACGGATATGTGGTACATGGAATTATGAGTGTGGACAGTTGAACAATTACACAAACAAGAAAAGGGTACAAGAAAGTTCATCTCCTCCCCCAATTAGAGTTGAAAATTCTGTATAAAAATCACTCGTTCCTGCTATCAGTTCACTTGCCAGGAAAGGAAAGCTTTGTTCCTCATTCTGGATCTGCTTGACATGTAATAGAGCAGGAAGACGAAAGCTGTTGTCTCGAAACATTGAGATGAAAATGATTAGAAAAGAGATGATTTATCTCTAGACTGGAGAGAAGAGAGATTATCCATATGTTTCCCACATTTCCTCTTACTCAGATAACTGTTTCCAAATTAGTCAAGGAGTCCCTTCTCTTTTTTACAAAAACCAAACCAAACAAGCCTCCCTAACTAATTATTGTTAATCATTGGTGCCTATGAGAAACAAAATACATGTAGACTGTTTTTTTAAAAAAAGCAGGATCAGCAATCTGACCAGCATATGCCACTCAACTTTTTAAAGAAAATACTCAGGGCACTGATCTATCTATTAAGAAGGGAGGTGGGAAATGAACAGTCCAGGATCAATTTCATACCAGTGATAACAGGCTGTTTTTTCCTCCATCATCGAGGGAAGAGAATTAGAAATAAAACAATTTATAGAAAATATTTTCGTAGTTCTTATGTTTTACTTCATTCGGAATCAAATTATATTATTACTAACTCTGAAACCATGCAACACTACTTTTTTCACTGTTTGAAGAAAAGCTCACAGAAAATTCAACATCCGAACTTGTAATTTGAACACATCAACGGTACTTCCCTTTTCCTACTGTCCGAATTATCTCTCTGATGCACATGTGCGCTTGTTGGCTCTCTCTTGTATGTGCACACATGCAATATTAAACTTCCCTATAAAATAGGTCATATCCTCTTCCTGTCTAAACTAAGAAGTTACTATGTTGTCAATCTGCACTTTCCAAAAGATTTCAGCTAATTTTTTTATCTGAAAAGATATAGAGCCGGTTTCTATATTTTACCCTGAACCTGGCCAGTAAAGTTGCTGCTTCCATTTAAGTCCAGAAATATCTTAAATATTCCAAGAAGGCCTTCTTTTATCACTTGGATAATTGGTCCTATATCTGGGAGGGAAATTAATCTGCTTCTTTTTATACTCTGTGGATTAGATTGTGCCTTTACAGCACTGACCTGGTGAGAATTTCATTTTGGGTCCAAGGCTGGTAGAATTCTTTTGTGAGAATTTGGGCCACGGTGGCCCATTTATCATGTTCTCCTCACACCTAAGACCAGCTTTACTGATGCTAAAGGGAGATAGGATCATATATCATCCAGCCCCTTGCTAACTGCTTTGTGGAAGCTAGCACCAATGTTGGCACAAGCCTAGAGCTATCTTTGCTCTCTGTGCCAAAGAGCTGGAACTGTCTAACCCCTGTGTAGGGATGCACAGGGATCTTTGTGCCATTATTCCCCAATGTGCATACTTGTGTAGGATCAAACTCAGACTGTTTGAGTCTTTCCTTACTTAAGGATTCTTGATTTATCGCAAAATTCTCACCCTAAGGATTGGTCCCAGGCTCAACATTATCAAAAGGGCCTTTCCCAGGAGCCTGTATATCTTCCTATGAGGTAATTAGGTAGTTTACTGAGATGGGTTGAGCAGTATATTAACCTGTTGCCTGTGAAATGTGTAGGCAGCAGGGGGTGCCAGAGAGATTCCTCTGCCTTAGTCACACATAGAAACAGGTGATAGATGTGCAGTCATGTTGCTTAATGCACTACTGGAAGGCGCTCAGATACTAAGGTGATGAGTGGTACAAAAACTCATAAAATAGTATAGAAAAGCATCAAATAGGGATTACATGGGACTGATTTTCCTCTTGCACCAGTGGAAATAGGGCTTCTCCAGTTTTCACCAAAATCAATAGGGCTCTGTACATTGACGCCTGGGTAGAGTCCCAGAAATTGAATTCAAATTGGAATGCAAAAGTTATCTCATAACAGTTAATGGCCATTGAGTTATGTGTAGGGTCTTGCTGCACTTGTCTAATTAAAGTCCCGATCCTGTAAGCTGCTGGAAACATCCTGAGGGTGCTCATTCCCTGCCAACTCCTAATGGCATCATCAGGCATTGGGGATGCTAAACACCTCAAGGGACTTGGACTTAAATATTTAAGAAACTTCTGGATGTGCTCTCTCCATACATTCAAGTGTGCTGGAAGTGGGGAAACTTTATTGTGTTTCCTTAATTTCTGGTCTGTGCCATTGTTATGACAAAGCCATGGCTGGGATGATTTAGTTGGGGTTCGTCCTGTTTTGAGCAGGGGGTTGGACTAGATGTCCCTGCTGCCCCTTCCAACCATCAACTTCTTTGATTCTATAATAACATATTCTGACAATATTTTAAGGAACAATATATTCTCAGCCATCTTAAACACTTTTGTCTGGGAATTTGTACGCTACTGTGGGCATGTTGTTTATATGTGGCTGCTGATTATACTCATAAAGTATGTTCCATAGAGCAAACGATTTAATAAGGCCATGCCATGGTACCAAAAGTAATGACAGTGGAGCATCAGGAAGTGGAAAGAGGCTCCAGGGTAGAGAAATTTGTAGTAGCAAAAATGTTAATTTAAAAGTGCTTTTTTGGCATGCCAAGACCCTTCCCTGTTAACACTGTCCAATGATAAACAGAGAAAGGAAAATGCATATTATTATTATAGTAGTTCATAAGCATTAAAATTTGCAGCACTAGAATTTGATTTATTTCAAAGAAAATATTAGCAAGAATATCCTGAAATCAACTTTGTGACATAATCTACCATATAGACATCATTCTATGGTACAACAGACATAGCAGACAACTGATTTTTAAGACATATGAGACATAAATAGGTAGGTTGGAAAATGCTATGATATATAGTCAATGACTTGATATTACCAGAGTAGTGGTGTTATAAATCAGCAGCCAGGAAAGGAAGAGAAATTACAGCAAATTTTGTTGCTCACAGAAACTGAATATGCAATACTTAAAGACAGATCATGAAATTACAGCTAGAGACTTATGGCAAGCAAAGAAATGTCTGAAGAATTCAAGCTCTTGATCAGTTTTCGTAATGTTGGACTATTGAAGTATAATTTTATGATGGTGTTTAGGAGGCACCCAGTAGAATTAGGGATGTTGTGGGTGACAGACACACACACACTAACACAGATGCGTTAGGCTTTCTAGCCCTCTTTGGCCAAGTAACCTTCAGAGATGTATTGGATTCAGAAGGGTCATCTATTTGGTTTTCTTCAGAGTCCAGCTGTGATGATAGTTGCAACTGCTGATTTGTGAGGCAACAGGAACAACCACCACAAAAAAGATAGAGGCGAATATAAGTCCCTTACAGAATGAATACAAATGAAAGCATATAATGTGACTTTGTATGTTTGTTGAGCAAGGGTAGATTTCCATTGCTGATTAGCACTTCTCTCTGGTTTTGATGTTGATCTTTTTCTGTTTAATTTAGACTTCTGAACTGGTACTTCTTGAACTGACTTAAATTTTAATTTGTTAATCTTTAAGGTGCTCCAGGACTCTCGTTGTTTTTCCTGTAAGGTAGATGATGATGATGCATTATATTTGTGTGGCTCAAATTTTCTTAACTCAACAAAAGCAATAATGAGTTGACCCAAACAATGAGATTGCAAATATCACATTTACTGCCTGTCTTTCGTAGTTCTTTTTCCAGCTATTGCTTATGATCTTGGAATTGTTCATTTTATGGAGAATATTTGAGTTCAGAATGACCATTTGCTTTATAGATGCATGATTACAATGTCTTACTATAACTCAAAGGTTCAGGCACTTAGAGCCATGTACAAAATTTTGTCTGAGCAATGGCGTATCTTGTTTCCAACTGCAGTCACTACAGTCACAATAACTGCGTGGGCAGACTGGGTAATTCAGTGCCTACTTGAACTTTTGCCTGCACAAATAAAAACATTTTTATGGGTATTTGTGCTTGGCTCTAGGATACCTGAGCTTTTGACAACTAGTCCAAAATATATTATAAACTTCTCTACTTCTTCTGTAAGCTTTTGGGTCACGGACTATTTTGTTTTGTGTGTTTCTTTTTGTTCTGTGTTTGGACAGTGTCTCGCACAATGGGATCCTGGTCAATGGCTAGGGCTCCTAGTTAATAAACAGAATAGTAATGTTTCTGCCAGGTGTCAGTGACAGTCTTTAGGGTTAGGCCCATGATTTCTATAGGGGAAACCTTGCTAAAATAAAGTAAATTGAGCCCCCATCTAAAAACTTTCTCCTAGTTTGAGGTACTTACAATTTAAATCCTTTGGTTACCTTGCCATGTGTTTCTTCTCCATTGGCAAACACTGAAGAATTCCTGAATATGAAACCACAATTACCTTTTATTTGGAAAAAACATCATAACCATATATTCACATAAAAATAAACATTAGCAAAACCCCAACAGTACGTTAGGGTATGGCCAACACCACGCTCCCAATTATTAACTGTCCAATCGTTGAAGCCCAGAATTCTTATTCAGAAGACAACCCCACCTAGCTGAAACTTTATTCATGAATTCAGATAGACTCAAAGGTGGTCAAGTAGGCATCCTGGGGTGGTTGCCCTTTGATGGTTGTCCAGAAAATCCTGTATCACCCACTCTGTTCTCAGAAAGTCAGCTCAACCAGCAACTGGGT
Organism: Mesoclemmys tuberculata; assembly: GCA_007922155.1. Taxonomy (NCBI): domain Eukaryota; kingdom Metazoa; phylum Chordata; order Testudines; family Chelidae; genus Mesoclemmys; species Mesoclemmys tuberculata. The sequence goes on along the minus strand of ML675649.1, from coordinate 23,600,987 downwards.
CCAGTCCTACAAAATCAGCTCTGCTGAAGCCAACCCAGTCACACTAGTCAACTATGCACAGAGATCAGACTCTCTAGGTTGGAAACACAGAGAAACTCAGGACCCCAGGGCAGACCCCTGCAGGTCTCATAATTGAATATGTATTCCTTTCCTAGCCAGAGTCCACTACCTATGCACTTAAGGTGACCAGTTGCTAATGACATTAGTGTGTGGGGGGGGGAAAGGATTTTTCTTGGTCAGGAGTTGGGATTTAGTCAGTCCTTTTTCAGGTGAATTTCCACTTAAGAAAATGTGAGTTTGCTTGGGTAAGTCCCATGGGTGGAAGAACTCCTAGTAACGAACTCAGAATGTATCCCAGTGGGACTTTTGTTTGATTAAGGCTGAATAATATCTGAGTAGGGCTTCTGGTTTTGAGTGATCCCAAAGTAATTAAAAAAAAAAAAAAAAAAGAGAGAGAGAGATACAGAAGACATGAGTATCTGACCGATCAGCAGAAATGTTCATAAGCAAACTATTTTTGTTGGGGTTTCAGCGTGGTTTTAATATAAGAATAGACATAGCAAAACTAAATGAAAATATGCTAACAAATACCTTATAAATCAATAAGTAGGTAATCAACCAAGTTGTATAACAAAGTATGAAAAGAATCCTGAGTATATCATGATTTGGGGGGAGTCTGGTTCTGCATTGGTAGTTTATGGGCCAAATCCTCCTCTATTTAATGCTAGTCTGCCAATTCTATTTATTGTATTGCAACTGCATTCTACAGTGGTGTAAAATTAAATAATTAATTGTCTCCATTTGCATGACTTTAAACTTGTATGCACTGCTCTAAATATTTCATAACTTTTATTCATTACAATTTGATATTATTGGAGATAGGAAGATATGAGGTAGAGTAGTGGTGTTACATAAAGCAGCATTAAACCTATGTTCAGAGGAACTAAAAACATCTGTCATTGCTTTTTGCTTTTCTGTGTAAATTGTACCTCCTCAGTGTGGCTCACTAGTGGTGGCTGTGTCAACTAAAAAGGGATGACTTGTACGGCTGGGCCTAAGGGAACTGGATTTTTAGTTCAAGCATAAGAAGCACATGTATTACCCTCCAAAAGTGGTATCTGGTTCAATCCCTGTTACTGCTGATCCACCCAGGAAAGTCAACATTACATCTGCATTTAAACATACATTAACTCACTGGGAGAAATAGCATTGCTGATGTTGTCGAGGTCAGTGTATAAATAACTGCATTAAGTCTAGGTACTGTCATCCATACAAACAATTAATCATGCTTCAGCTGCCATGGAGCACAGAAGGCGTATGAGCAGAGAGGCTAGCTATTCTTAAACACCCGTCCATTGATAGTGAGTGATTAATACACAGTGGGATAATATTACAATGGGATCCTGCTGATGTCGTCTACTTAGTTGAAAACTGTGTCCCCATATGTTCTATCTCCTGTGAGCAGTGTAACTTTGTTTAGAGCGCAAGAATGAAAGTCAGGATCAAGTTCAAATCCTGGGGAGGACTAACTTCTGTGACTTTGGGCAAGTCGCTAAATCTCTCTCTGCTTCCGTTTTCCCAACTGTAGAGCTACATTGTAAGGTTGAGTCAATTAAAGTTTATATGGTGTTTTGAGATCTGCAGATGTCTAGGCACTAGATAAATGTTTTTAAGAGTCGTTATCAAATGCTGTCAACGACATTGTTCAAATTTTGTGTAGATGTTTGCATACATGAATAAAGAAAACAGGAGTAAAGTAACTCCTTTGGGCAAGAATGGGCAAGAAGTACAGCTGTACTGTTTGTTTGTACAGCTGTAATCCTCACTGAGCCTCTGAGAGTTGCTGAAATATAAATGTAAAAACGTGTGAGAATATGTGAAGTATTAGACCTAGTCCATGCTGGATAGAATTATCATCAGCCTAGTGTCCTATAACCTGTTTCCACCGGTGCACATGTAATTTTTGGAGAATGATTTTTTGCCATTTCCATCAATTCTTACACATTTCTTCTGAGATTATTTTCACATCTGATTCTTTAATATTGTCATCTACAGTCAATCATATTGTAGAAAATGAATTAAATCCTGTAAAACCCAGTTAAATGTGATCTGCAGAACAGAACACTCCTGAAAAAATATTTAGTAAGGGCTAAATTGTGAAACCCTTACTCAGCACCTCATTGTTATCTCCCCATTTGTGTTTGGAGAGGAACCTCTGCTTGAGGAATATGAGAACCTATGCCTGGGCAACATGTTCCCCTTCCTCCATGTGCTATGGAAGCACATACCTAGGTGTTCAGCCTGACTTGAAGTCCAGAGCAGTAATATATACTTGGTTCTTTAAAGGGGCCAGTTTTACAAAGCTGAAAACAATTATGAGCCAAATAAGCTTGGGAGAAAGAATTTAAATAGAAAAATTTGAATGTTAATTGGAAATTGTTTAAAAATACTTTACTTAGATGCCCAAAAAGCCACAATCGAGAAAGGAGGCCATATTGGTTTTAAAAAATGAGCTGGTTTAGAGAGGAAGTGAAGGTAGCTATAAAATAAAATAAAAATGGAAAAGGGAAGTTGATAGTAATGAATATAAATTAGAAACTAGGAGTTGTGGAAAACTAAAAAGGGGTGGAAAAGGACACAAGGAGAAATCCATGGCTATCAGAGTTAAGGACAATGAGAGAATTTTCAAAGTATATTAGGAACAAAACAAATCCTAACAATTGTATTGGTCCATTACTTGATGGAAATGGTAGCATTTATCAGTAATAAAACAGAAAAGGCAGTAACATTCAATACATATTTCTGGTCTGTATTTAGGAAAAACACTTTATATAGTCATATCATATGATAACACTCTTCCCATTACACTAGTATCTCAGGAGGATGTTAAACAGCAGCTACTAAACATTTTTAAATAATCAGCTCTGGATAACTTACATCCAAGAGTTTTAAAAGAGCTGATGAAGCAGCTCTCTGGACCCTTACTGTTGATTTCCAACAAGACTTGGAGCACTGGGGCAGTTCCAGAAGCCTGGAAGAATGCTAATGTTGTGTCAATATTCCAAAAGGGTAAACAGGATGACCCAGGTAATTATACGCCTGTCAGTCTGACATCAACCCTGGGCAAGCTAATAGAGTGGCTGATATTGGACTTGATTAATAAAGAATAAAAGAAGGGTAATGTAATTAATACCAATCAGCATGGGTTTATGGAAAACAGATCCTGTCAAACAATCTGGATCTTTTAAAATTAAGTTACAAGTTTGGTGGATAAAGGTAATAGTGTTGATGACATTATGATTAAGAACTAGACTGATATAAATTAATATGGCACATGTTAAAGGGATTAAAAGGTGGTTCACTGATAGGTCTCAAATGTAATTTGTAAACGTGGAATCATCACCACCATCATCAGGTGTGAGTTTCTAGTAGAGTGCCACATGGTTCTTGTTCTTGACCCTACGCTATTTAGCATTTTTATCAATGATCTGGTAGACAGCATAAAATTGTTACTGATAAAGTTTGCAGATGACACACAAATTGGGGGAATGATGATTCATGGAAGGTCACTGATACAAAGCAACCTGGATCTCTTGATAACCTAGGGGCAAGTGAACAATATGTATTTTACTATGGCTATTCATCTAGGAGCAAAAATGTAGGCCACACTTACCCAAAGGGGAACTCTATTCTGGGAAGCAGTGGCTCTGAAAAAGATTTGTGGGTCATGGTGGATAAACAGCTGAACTTGAACGCCCAAAACCGTGCTATAGCCGAAAAAGCTAATGCAATCCTTGGATGTATAAATAGGGCAATCTCGACTAGTAGCAAAGTTATTTTACGTCTGTAATTGGTACTGGTGCAACTGTTGCTGTAATATTGTGTCCAATTCTTGTGCTCGCAATTCAAGAAGGCTGTTGGTAAGTTGGAAAGGGTTCAGATATGAGCGATGAGAATGATTAAAGAAGTAGAAAACATGCCTGGTCGTGATAGATTTAAGTAGCTCAATCTATTTAGCTTATCAAAGAGAAGGTTAAGGGGTGGCTCAATTACAGTCTGTAAGAGCTTCATTGGAAACAAATATTTGAGAATGAGCTCTTCTATCTAGCAAAGAAAGGTATAACACTACCCAAGGCTGGAAGTTGGACCAAGACAAAAATCAGATTGGAAAAAAGCTGTACATTTTATAGTGAGGGTGATAACCAGTGGGACAGTTTCCCAAAGGTTTTGGTGTGTTCTCTATTAATGGCAGTTTTAAAATTTTAAATGGGATATTTTTCTAAAAGAGATGCTCTACCATTATTTTGGGAAAGTTCTATGTCCTGTGTTATACAGGAGGTCAGACTAAATGATCACAGTGATCCTTTCTGGCCTTGGAATCTGTGAATCTATTCAGGGCCTGTGGAACTGTAAGATGCTAGCCACAGGTGGCAGTGCTATGTCCCAAGTGAGTTGGCTGGGCTCCTCAAGATTCCCCAGGTCCCCAAAACACAAACAAAAATTCCTAAGAAGGAATAGAGTGCATGTTAATAGAGCCTGAGGCTGTATTTTTAGTAGGCGAGAATGGGAGGTTCTGTTTTTGCTTTGTTGTGCAAATTCCCATTGTAGACATAATCATAATGGGAGCTGCATTGGATTTTCTTGAAACAACACTGTCAAAGAGTTTAGGCCCTACATCTATGGCTTGTAAATGTAGGGGCCTCCTAGCCTACTGCTATATTAATTTTTAAAATATTTATGGTATTTAAAAATAAAATGAATTGAAGTTTTTTGTGGAAAGCAGAAAGTCTGGCTGTAGCAATCCACCCCAGTGTCTGCAGCTGAAACATTGCAGCAATATAGTATTTACATAAAACCCTAAAAGTAAAACTGACCATAAATAGAATATTAACCAATATTACACAAACCCACTTATTAACATGTATTCTTTTACTTTTGCATTTCTGATTGTGTATGAACAATTTAAGATTGACTCAGGATTCAGGGATCCTGTCCACATTCTGGATCTTGCCATACACTTGCTATCTCATTGTATTCTACTTTTGGTAAACATCAGATGTTGCAAGTTACCAAAAGAAGAAAGACCATTCTTTATCAGAGTAGATGAATTTATATATTTCTTGACATTTAGTAAAAATTAATTATAACTAAAGTAATTAAAGGTAATATGCTAAAATCAGATTAATGGACTTTACTTTGGATAATAAGGGTAATTTTCTAATTAAAAGAAGACCAGAGGCACTTCTGTGGGGATAACACTTTAAAGCTTTTGGAGGCTTCCCAAAGCAATTTTATTCTAATCTTCCGTAGGAGAAACATTTAACAACAAACTAGTGTGTCTGCCTTATGTATAAATGATTTTAGTTAGTTGATTATATTTTGGTCTGCAAGCCTAAAATATAGAAATGTAATGTTTATTATTATTTACTAAATATTCAGAAGACTTGTTTTGGTGAAAAGTACTCCATGGTACTGAGTGAACAGGTACAGGATATCTATTAATTATATTCTTCTTAAGAATTAAGTTTAACATCTAAATAGGTGTGTGCGTGCATGCAGACATGCGGGAAGGGGGAGAGAGAGCGCCATGTGTTTTTTAAATAACGTTCTTCAGAATCCAGTCAGAAGATGTGAGTTAAACGGATTTATGAGCTGAAAGAAATGTAGTCCCTTATGGTAACTGCATGAAATAGCTAGGGTTGTGTCTCATTAAGACAGTAGGACGAGGAGTGATTTAAAAGGGCAGAACAGAAAGGAGTACTTTGTCACATCTTTTTAAAACAGAGATGCATGATTAGATTAGATTAGTGGGTCAGAATATAAAAGTTAGTTTACTTTGCTGGGACTGTGGTTTGTGGGACAGCTGGCATTGGTCTCTTCTTTCTTCCTCTCCCTCCTCCCACCAGCCTCATTCCCTCTATTTCTCTTTGCAGTCATTTCATGGGCTATCATTTGTGCAGCCCCACTTAAAAACATAAATACACATTTTATTTTAATTTTGCAGCTGACAATCTAATAGCAAAGAGCTTTAAAATCTTTGGGCCTAGGCCATGTCTACACACACAGGTTGTACTGGTTTAACAAAACTGGTTTAGAAACTCATCCCCCCTTCATTCCTGCCCCCCCACTCCATGGCATGTGAAACTGGTACAGCCCCCTCGACTGAATGCTCTTCTGTTGATTTGAATGCTTTGTATTGGTTTAGCTTAAGGCACTCAAACCAATTTAAGGGGGCTTTACCAGTTTAATTAAATCAGTTTCTATACTGGTATAATTATACTGCTATAGATACTGTGATATAACAGGGTACAATCCAGATCAGTGGGGGATGTCACCCCTGCCCTGTAACCTGGGATGTATTGCATCACAGTTATGCTGGTGTTACTTCCCATGAAGGTACTGTTATTCCAAAATAAGAATTTCAACAGGGCACATTACACTGGTATAATGTAGCTGTACTAGCAAATTTCCCTGTGTAGACCAGTCCTTTAGTTAAATCAGTGGCACTTTTGTGTGTAGTCAAGGTCTTACTCCTGCAAACTCTTTGCCTGCACATAATCTTTTCTCATGCAAGAAATTTTGTTGAAGTCAGTGGGACTATTTTCATTAGCAAGGTTTAATCTTATGACCAAGGTTTGCAGTCAGCATCTTTGTTTTCATCTTAAGTAATTAGCAGTCAATAACCCAATTAGTGTTCCTGAATTACTGTTTTTATTATTTTATGGGTACCCTTCTAGGACGCATAGCATAGCATAGTGGAGGTTGCAGAACTTAACTTTCAGCTCTAGAAACTCTGTAGGTTCAATGCTGAGTTTTGGCATGAACTGCTTTTGGAGAAAATACCAGGTATTAATGTGTCTTATTTGTAATTTGAATTTTTAACAGTGAAGGTGATTGAACAAGCTCTCAAGGGAAGTGGTGCATTCTCAATCTCTTGAAGTCTGCAGATCTAATTTAGATGCATTTCTGAAAAGATATGCTTTGGTCAAACACAAGTTATTGGGATCAATAAAGGAGTAAGGGGATAAAATTCTATGGCCTGTTTATATAGGAGGACAGACTAGATGAACTAGCTAGTCCCTTCTGGCCTTAAATCTGTTAATCTATGTAGACATCTAATTCTAGGAACTACTTTTCTCAAACTTCTACTTTCCAGAAAATTACTGACAAGAAAGCTAATTGGAGTAACTGGAATATAATTTGTACAGAGGTGAAAATCTAGAGGGGCTGACTCTTAAGTGTTTGCACACTTAATTTTACCATGTGTGTAAGTGGAGCTGGGTAAAAAATTTTCTGCAAAACTTTTTTTCCAAAAAATCTGGATTTGAGTTGACTGAAACAGTTTGTAATTTGGATTTCATTTGCCAAATTATTTTGATTAATAATAATAATAATTTAAAAAAGCACCAGAAAGGAAAACCATGTCATTTTTTTGTTTTGAATTTCATTGCAGTATTAGTTTTTTAAAAGGTTAAAAATGAAACAATCTTTTGTTTTGGGTTAAACAAAACATTTTGTTGACCTGAAACAAAAGGTTGTTTATCAGTTTGCCCCCAAAAAAGTAGAAAAAAATTGTTTTTGGTTGACCCAAATTAGATTTTTCAATTTGGCTATTGAATTGAAAAATAAGTTATTCACACAGCCCTATTTCTAGGCAAAATCCATCCTGAAAAGTGATGTATACAGTAAATTATGCTACTGCATGCCCCTAGAAAACCATGCGAATACCTGTGTGAGGAGTGGCTTTGAACCTCTGTGCTGGCATACCACATGTGTTAAGGCAATGTGTAGCACCATAATGACACAGGGGAAAGACAGAGTGTACTGAACCAGACAGCAGGGAGCAGGAGCGGGGGGGAAAAGATTTGGTGGCCTCCTTATCTTTCAGTGATTGTAAAGTAACAGATTAGACATTAACACGTCAGCTTTGGAGCTGTCCTTTGAGATAAGAGCAGCATCGCTGAGACGCCAGACATACATCAGCATCCCAGATCCACTTCGCAAGCAGCTCAGTAAACGACAAGGATTTTTTTTGTTCTTGCACATCAGTCCGAGTAGCCTCTGAAGCAGTTCAGGCTAGTGTACAGCCAAACTACAGAGCTCTCTAGGATTAGCATGCCCCAATGGGCTCCGTATATTTTCACTTTGATAGGGCCCTTTATTAGTAGTATTGAGAGAAATAAAAGGAGAGCTTAATTCAGAGAGAAAAAAAGAAAAGGCATCTCCCCATATTTAATTACAGAGTCAAACCTAAGAACATAGGAGGACTCTCTTCCAAGATTCTGTACTATAGGCCAGATCCTCAGCTGGTATAAATCAGCCTCATTACACCAGCTATGAATCTAGCTAAATAATTCTGAATGTTGCTATCTTTCATTAACTTCTTCTATACCTGGACTGTTAGAATACCCAGAGATTATTCTCTTTGAATCCAATCCCGAGCCCACTGAAGACTCCCATTGACATTAATGAGCTTTGGGTCAGGCCCTTAAAGCAAATTCAATATACCTAGTGGAGTGGGTAGGCAGAGGGTCATATTTTCTGCCCATATAACTCCATTGAAGTCAGTGGACTTATGCTAGGAAAAAATTTGGTCATGAGCATCTATCTAACTATTTAACTCTTCACAAGAGCACAGTGACAGAAATAGGAAGCACAGCCCAAAATACTTTAACAGTTAAATTAATCATGCTTTTAGGGATATAAATATAAAAAGATGCAGGGTATATAGTATTTTTCATACAAGTGACCACGTGTGTTCTCACTCAAATACCTCCCATTAGCCCACCCAAAAGTCTACATTATTTCCTCTTAGGACCTTCCAGTGAGTTCTGTCCTTTTTTTATGCTCGCTTTTGGACAGCTTTTATCTTTGTACTATGAGCCCATTCACCAAATCAATAATAATATAATAAGGGATCTCTAAGGGTTCCACTTAAATAATTGTCTCAACTCAAATAGAAAAGTTTTGATATAATCTGTTATAAAATCAGTAAACAGAGTCAGAGAGAAGTGCTTTTGACTTGCCCAAAGTCAGTGTGGTGAAGAAAGGAGCAAAAGCCAGGATGACACAGTCCCAAACTCTGACCATTAAACCACACCTTGTTATCAATCTTCTTTAAAAGATCTTAACATTGTCAGTGCAACTATATATAGCTTTAATAACAATTTTTGTTTGGCTATGTAACCTGGAGGGAGGCCAGTTTTGTAAAGCACCACCTGCTTTTCGAAAGTGAAATGGAAAAAGTGTGTAATACTAGATGCCAACAATCTAATACTTTGAACCTCCCACCTCCTAAAGAAATCATTGTCTTTGGCACCTAATCCCTTCAGAATTTACACTTAAATCCCTCTACCTGTGAAATAAGAGCAAGCATTTATTATAAATACATTGTGCAAAGAAGCCTATTTATTTCTACTGTACACAATATATGTAATTTCTTGATAATACGTACTTGAAGTAAGGCATTCCTAACACTCAAAATATTTTGCGAATGATTCAAACCACCTGCAAGGGGTTAAAATAAAGCTTATTGTCTTCAAGTAAATGGGACCTCATGGAGTTCTGCTGGAGGCTCTTCATCCCTGATTGTGATTTCTTCTCTCCTGTTCTGCTTTGGACTCTCTCTTTTGGAAACTTTCCCTTGAACATATCCTGATACCCACCCAGGCTGTTTCCACAGCATGGAAAGGATTTGCACAAAGAAGAATAACAGCAGCAGCAACACTGACGTGTTTCCTGACCTCTTTCCAATATGCAACCCCAAGGAGTTGCTTCTGTGAACTCTAGAGGAAGAGGGGCAATAGTCCAACAGAAGTGGCATGTCTTGTAGTCCAGGTTTTTGGCCCTCCGCCTACATCTTAGATCTCAGTCATGCTGGTATAAATGATTAAATCCGGAATCTGATATGAATGACTAAATGAAAAACTCTGCGGTAGTTATTAATTTGCACCCGTGTAACTGAACAGAATTTGCGATATCCACAGTGAAGAAACCTTGCAGGCTTTTCTTATCCTTTTCAGTAACTGGAATGTTTTATGCAATGCTACGTCAGTCTGGAACTCTGTAAATACACTTTGCTGTAGCCAAAACTGCAGAGTCCTGTGGCTAAATCCAGGATGAACTAACTTCAAATTACAGAGGCTGGATTTATTGATTCCTTGTAGTAATGTGATTATTGCAACAGAATCCAGTTATTTGAAAAGGAATAGATTTCAATCAGCACATTCTGCCAGGAGATTAGATTTTGGTACATGGGTGCATCTGCATGGCAGGAGGAATTTGAACTATGGTATGGATTTTCATTCTGAATGTTGCATTTATGGTATCTTTTATCCCCAATGGTTAACTGGGGAGCTCATGTACATGAGCCTTCATGCAACAAACCAGTTTTCTGCCTGACATGGGAGGGGTAGAGAGAGAGAGAGAGAGAGACACACACACATGAAGAAAGAACAGGTCCTTGCACTGCTACTAAAAAAAATATAAAACAAAACATCTTTGTGAACTGGAGAGCTTGATGGAGACAGCTAGGCATCCATTTCCTTCTCTTCCATCTCTATAATAGCCTCGCCTCCCTTTCTAAACTGTCTGTCTCTTAGACATTTACACTCTGCTCAACTCCATGTTATCTGGACGGTGAAGGAACTTGAGCCTGGTGTCCCATATGCCAGGTGATGTTTTGGAGTTATGTTCTGATGCACAGCCCCATATGTTCAGCCATGGGGACCAAGTATGTGCAAGTTCTTAGACATTGTCTTCAAGAACCTGTAGACAGAGGCTATGGTTTGGCAGCCACATAGTTGTTATGCAGTTGCCTATGATGATTGATTTATTTACATGATAGTAATTAAGGAGTCCCAGCCAAAGACAGTATTGTACTAGGCACTGTAAAACCCTTAGTAAGAGACAGTCTTATCATAAGTGTGTAATTAGGAGAGACTAGCAAAGTGAGTATTTATTATGCCCATTTACAGGGAACTTGGGCCCAGAGAGATTTGACCTGCCCAAGGTCACACTGGAAGTTTGTGGGAGAGGAAGGAACTGAACCAGATGCCTCAGTCTCAGTCCAGCACTTTAACCACAAGACCATTCTTCTGTGTTCAATCAATCTGGCTTGACTGAGCAGAAGTGAAGACTCGTTCAATCAATCTGGAAGTTGATCTAATAAAACTACCTCTTAAAAAAAAGAGTAGCACAGCGGCGACAGGTATGCATTTCCTGTTGGTGCAGCGTAGTGGGGACGGCATGCAGAAGAGAATTTAGGAAGTCAACGTAACTCCCGTTGACTGCCGCCTAATTTGCTGGTAAGTGTAGACCAGGTCTATGTTGTGGTAAGAGAGAGACTGAGGACATGTTGCCCAGCACAGCCTCTTATAAACTCGTATGGAGCACGTGGCAATGTACGGCAGCCATGGGGGTCAACGGACACTACTGCTGAAAAACTTCTGATTTCTGCATATGGTGAGCATGTGCACCTGCATTTGGAATACGAATAGGGACCATGCATCTTGAAGAACTTCCAGTTACAGGTAAGAAACCTCTTACTGTCAATAATATGATTAAAAAGAAAATAATGAATATAGGATGAAGCTATGCTTCTTATATCTGGGAGGAGGAGGGACAAAAAACAGGCACAACTGGAGTGGATTCTATGGCATGATTCACAGAAGCAACTGCAGGTATTTGGGTCTCCAGATGGGAGAAGGTAGGTGTGTGAAAGGAGATGGAGCTGTGAAACAGCAACTCTACATCATGCTCCTTTACTAACCTGGTAGATTTCAACAAAGAAATAATTTGCTCAGGAGTTAATGTTGCTATGAGCAATACTAACTCCTCTCATTGGCTTCTAGACTCCCTTTGAGAGTATGCAGCTATGGAAGAAGGGGAGATTCCATCCCTTGAAGCTTGACTATTGTAGGACCTAACCTGCAGGCACAGTTAGCATAGAGGATTCCAATATCTATATAGTGAGCCTTTGCTTTTACATGAATCCTTTGGATCACCCGTGTCCTAATGTGCAAGCCAATCACCCTCACTTTCACCTTACTCTACAAGGCCATAAATCCCTCCTACTGGATGGGAGAATGTTGAGGCAATTTAGCAAGGAGAACCACACAACTCCCAGTGGAGTTCTTCACTACCCTCGCCTCCAGATTTTTCCATGGGAGGCGAACATCTGGCTCTATCATTACTAATTGTTCACTGTAATTGTGTATTCTTGCTCTGGTGCTTAGTGTAACATCCTCGTTTTAGGTAACATCCCCATGTACTTGGAGTTTAAGTCTATATTAAAAAGTCTGTAGTTTTACAAACCTTCTTAGTGTCCAAGACATTAGATTGCCTGTACATATTATTTCCCCTTTATAAGTAAACAATAAATATTTGGACATATTCACAAAATATCAATAGTTTTCACATTGCTCCATATTTTTTAGACCGAACAGTTGAATTAATTTTGTCAACTCCAGTACTTCAGTAGGTTGCTGTCCATCCATATATGAAAGTCTTGTAGAACTCCAGAAGTGAATTCATAAAAATGGTTAGTTTATTCAGCTAATTCTCTAATGTCAAAAATGTGGTTGCTGTACACATGTTTTCTCTGGAAGTAAGCTGTCATTTGTGCTGAAAGCCCAAAGACTATTGTAGCTGTAATACAAATAAAAAAGGAGGTTTTAACATAACTTGCCTGCAAAAGTGTGTCATATTTAAGACTTTGCACCTGCCCTGTGATCTTGGTGGCTGAAGCTGGGTGAAATGATAGTTTGTAGATAGTAGCAGTTTGTTTTGCGAGGCTTTATCGGTTGCTAACAGACAGCTTTCAAGAGGAAGGAAGTACAAGACCTGAGGGCAAAAAACAAACAAAAAACCCCACCACTACCAATGCTACCCAGTTTCCAGGAACACTTGTTGAGCTTCTTGTCAGTCACAGCAAGTCTGTCTTTTAGACCAGATGTCAGTCGTCAGATTAGCAGTTAGGTCATACACTAAACGTTTTTAATTGGTAGATTTTAAAACACAAGACCAAGAGATCTTTCTTTTAGTGTGAACTGTACACATTGTTACAGTAGCAGCTTCAGTTAGGGATGTGGCTTTAAATACAACAGTACTTCCTCTAATACCATTTTTTTTAATAGCTGGAAGTAATTTTTGGTTCTTTAAAAAAAATACATATGCAAACCACATCTTGTTGCCATAGTTACTACTGTATGCTAATGTGAACAGCTTATTTCACATTCTTAAACCTATAGGGTTTGAAAGCATAATTATTCTGGTCTCTCACTATTTCCCCTTTAGCTAGGCCACCGTACTTCCACTGCAAAGAAAGAATGCTGTAGCCCAAAGTGCACAACAGAACAGAGCTCTTCGAAGTGGCGGTGGCGGCTGTGTCACTGTATTATTTAAGCAGCTTTGAGATCTAACCAACACTTGAGGCAAAACAGGTAAGAACTATGCTCTTCTTCTCCCCAACCCCATGATAAATCTAGTTTAATTGTGTAAATTGATAGTAGAATAATGTAAAACTGTCTACTAAGCTGTAGTAAGTAATTCTGGAAGCTGGACTGTTTGTATGGGATGGAACTTTGTCATTTGTATCTTGCTCGTTTATATTAAATGAATTAAAATTTTAATATTTTATTAGAGACAGGAAATCGCCACTATCTGTTTTGAAAGGAAACTTTTTTAAGTGAAAATTATAAATTAATAAAAACGTATTCATTTTTATTTCAGTACTGAAAAATTTTACTTGCAGATAATCTGGTTAAATTAGATATTCTAAGCAGTATTTGAAAATGAAGTCCTGCTCTTACCACTGGATTCCTGCAGGCAGACCTATACAGAGCACCCATGCAGAGTCCATTTTGGGTTCTGTCCAGGCAAAGGGACCACCTACATGATCTGATTGCAGGATCTTGGTTTAAAACAAAACAAGCAAGAAATCTTTCTGATAGCTTGTTTTATCGGGCATTATTTTTGTCTCCCTTGTCTCTTACTTCTCTGTAGATCTACAAACAAGTGTTCTGATGTGTTTAAACCAGTGTGCTTGACTGCTTTAGCATAGTTTCCACTTCTACTACTTAGTGATAGTATTTGGAATATAGTTTCATATTTAGGATGAGAACGTAGCTGCATTGTTGCATTATTATGGGATTATTTTATTTCTCCTTTTTCATAATGGGGCTAAATCTTTCTCACCATTCCTATTAACCCCAGTGTTTAAGTGGCAGGAATAAAGTGAGCAGGACTTGGTGTAAGATGTAGAAATTGTTCCAAATACATTTGTAAAATCTAATATAAATTAAAAAGACATTAATCGTTTGATACTTGAACTCCTGTTTCCTGGTATGAAATATTTCACTGCCAGTGAATGCCCCACCAATGTTTGGTGATTAAATACCATGTTGGAACAAAGCCAGAGTCCACCTGGGCTGAACTTCTCATGACAGGAAGTTGAACTAAATGGAAGTGGACCCCCTGTTTTCAGACAGCTGAATTCCAGCACTAATTAAAGAGCAATAAAGAAAAATATCTTCAGAGAACCCAGGGGACATAATGTATATCATAATTATGCACTGTAATATTGATAGGGTGCATTTTGCTCATTTATATGCTTGTAGGCTAGTGGACATTTACCTAAATATTTTATTACTTAAAAAAATTACTTTTTGCATAGGACTTTGAAAAAAGCACGCGAGTGTATAAGTGAAAAGTTTGAAAGACTCGTGTTTGCTTTCTTGAAATGCATATTGTGATAACACCACAACTAGAAACCTCATTTAATTCTGTCTTTCTACTTATATTTTGTCTTTGTTGCTAAAAACCAGGAGCAGAAGTTATTTTAGTAAAGAATTCACACTGTATTAGCAATATTTAAATACTTTAAGGGTTTCTGTAAATGCATCAGTGAAATGAACATAAAATTATTTTAGGTTAATTAAGATGGTCTATGAGAGTTGGACAAATAACAGCATTTGGAAATGAATTGCTTGGCAAGGATCATGAGATGTGAGTAAGGGTAGCAGAATTTGTCCGTGTGTGCGTGTGCGTTTAGGTATGTGCATACATGCAGGATTATAGATAGCAGGGATTTGAAGGGACGTTTTGCTACTAATTTCTGAATTTTTGCCGTATAGAAGGCCAGGTATTGTGAGTAAACAACCACAAGGCTACATAGATGGTCTGCTTGTATGGTACAGTAATTAAAAAAGGATTGTTGAGGCAGGTCTTAAAAAAAAAAAAAAAAAAAAAAAGGCAGGAGGATTGCTTCATGCATTATAGTTTACATTTTTCTGACACAGAAAGCATGCAGAATTTTGGAAGACATGAATTCCTGAGTTAAAATTGTAACTATTATAGTGTCTCTGCAATACACATCATCAGACTGTGCATCGAGTTCTTTTTCACAACGTTAGAGATTTGAAGTTACAAAGAGAATATTTAAATATATTTTGTCTGGTCTCCCTAATACTATGAGCATTCATTCTGGCAATGGCAATCTTTTCCCCGTCAGATCACATCAAAGTTGATTGGGTAGGAATAGGAGTGGAGGAAGTGGTTATTGAGCAGTGAGCTAGCAGGTTCACTATACTACCTCTTGTTCTGCAAAGAATGTGAAGTCTCATCCACATTTGATTTCACATCTACATTTGATAACACTAGGGGATTCTTGTACCATGAGGCTGCACACTTAGTCTTTCTGTCATTCTGAAACCTGAGGCTCAGCATTATAATTTGTCTGGTTTGGGTGGACACAGTATGGATTCTGGGTATGGTACTAGCTGTTCCACACAGCTCACTGACAGGACTTTTGCTGCAGCTTTTAACAGGACTGTGCTAATCTGGCCAACGATTAAAAGATCCTTTCTAAATTCTCTCCAGTTGTGGTATCACAAATGATCCCAAAACATAAAGTAACAACCCCTTTTGAAAACCCTTTGAGTGAGTGGAACAAATCATGCACATCTTTGTTCTTAGCCACCTAATTAAAAGCCTTTGTTCCAATTATACATAAGGCCAGACATTTGGCATATGGCTATATCACAAGGTCTTCTCTGGCTTTTACTGGGAAGATTGTTAGTCCATTGTTTTGTCCAGCATATCAACTGGGAGACCATTGAATCTGTTGAGCTTTCCTTATGATTTCCTCCTTCATATCCCTTGTCTGGATGTCTTCCCCGTTACTGAGGTGTTTGAGCGCTAGGCACTCCAATACTACCGTGATGAATGTAGGATAAGAACCTATCTTGAAAAGAATAGGTTCAATACAATACATAGCAAGTAATCACAGATTACATAAGTAAATGCATAAAAACAGAAACAAAGCAAGTTACAAAGGAGCTTCTTGAGAAACAATTTGGTTTTAATCAGTAGTGTAAATGTCCAGAAGCAGAGTATTCCCAGATTGGAATTGATCCAGTGCAGCTCCAAGATTTAGAAACAGCAAAGGGTAAAGCTATAAGCACCAAAATCACTTCAGCATGTGAAAGCAGATTAAAAGTGGAAGGAGACATGAAAATCAACTAGTGTAAATATCGATCATATACAGCAAAAGATCAAATACTTACAAGAAAGTGAAGGCCTTACGGGCTGCATTCTGCAAACCTGCCCTCTTTTTGTGCCACCAGTTACTTGCAGGTGCAGTTGATATCAATTAGATATCCAAGAACCTGCTTCATGGGTGCTAATCAGACACTGAAAATCAGATTTTAATGATCAGAATTAACTCTTTAATGTTTGTAAAATGATAATCCATGTAGACACCTGAGCACAGGAGTTATGTAAAAGAAAGATGTGCAATGAAGTATTTAAATTGTAAACTCTTTGGAGCAGGAACCTTATCTTCATAACTGTCTCTTTCTAAAGCTCCTA
The DNA here is from genome assembly GCA_007922155.1 of Mesoclemmys tuberculata. Lineage (NCBI taxonomy): Eukaryota > Metazoa > Chordata > Testudines > Chelidae > Mesoclemmys > Mesoclemmys tuberculata. The sequence continues at coordinate 23,584,118 of ML675649.1, read as the reverse complement.
CTATTCTGTTGCTAGGATAAAAAGTAAACAACTAAAATGAGGTAAGTTATGTGTTCCTATAATAGTTTGTAATAGAAGAGAAACTGGAAGACCAGCAAGAAAAACATTCTAATAATCCTGCCAAGCAAATATGAAAATAAGTTATCTGTCTTAGAGTTTATAATCTTAAATAGATGATGTACTTATAGGAAATGTCTTGCAACAAAAAGCAAAGCACTTGGACAAGTTCATCAAGTGACTTATTGGTACCAGGATTTTTGTTTAGAGACTTTTGGTTTTCTCTTAGGTGTTCTGATGTCTGTTTTGCTCACATCTCTTGAGGGGAGGACTGGGATTAATGGGCCTTTTGGACAAAGTGCATTTTAAAGGGTCTTGCTGTAGAAAAGAGCTAAGGAATGGTGGATTGCTTCGGGGGATGTGTGTGGGGGCAGGGGCAGCAAGTGTGCAGGACTGCATTGAAGCAGATGTAGAGACAGGAGTGGAAGAAGGACAAAGGGGGCATTAAAGGGGGTGGGGGCGAAAAGACACATGAGCAGAGACGTGAACAGAATAATTGCCAACTTTGGAGAGATGTTAAGTGTATCCATCTGTTTCACTTATTACTATCTTCGTTACTTCTAACAACTAGATGTTTCTGGGTTCCTAAATGAATATTTAGATGAAACAACAAAAGAGTAAAATGTTCTGGCCAGATTTCATATTGTGGAAATGGTAGCAACGAGTTTACTTCAAAATCAACCATCCAAAAAGTGAGAAACCTGCCTCAGTTTCTCGACAAAAAGTACTTATCATATAAAACAAATTAAAAATACTGCACAGATCTGAATTAAACTTCTTCAAGACACCATGTATAAACTGTTGTTGTGACAGCTGGAAAATAAACAGTCAGCAAGCATGGAGTCAGCGAGGTTTTTTCCTCAAGTGGTTGTCAGCTATTATAATAAAGAAGTCAAATGAAAAAGAACAGAAAACTCCCCAAATAAGGTTTTAAGTCCTTGGTGTAGTGCCTGACTTTGCTGAAAGCATTCTGTTTCTAAGCAGATACTCTGATAGATCTTCACCTGATCACCCATGAAAGGGAATTCAACTGAGGTTCACCTAGGATTTGGTTATGCCCCTGTAACAGGTCAGCAAAGAGTATCCTAGTACACACCAAAAATCTAATGGAAAGAAGCAAAGATGAATTATCAGTATGAGTGGCAGGACCTACAATAGAAGGTAAAATCTTAGGAGAGTAGAGGGAGATAAGATTGGTTGAACAGATCATGTTGTTGGTATGTGAGAATCAATACAGCAGAATTACTATTCAAAACTGAAGAGAGTGAGCGGAGTAACTAGGAATAAATAGGAAAATAAGGAGACAACACATTGAATACAGCTGAGAAAAAACAATACCTGCCCAGACCTGATAATTTAAACAGAGAAACTAGCAAATTTCTCTGGCTAGAACTGAACGGAAGTACCAGGAGGAAGTTGTTTTACCCAACGATCTAAAAATTTCAAAAAGTCACCAAGGGTTAAGAATATGCAAATAAATCAAAGATGTATTAAACTGCTGCTGAGCTACCCTGAGATGAATTATTCTTTTAATTTGTAAGGTTATCTGAAAATGAGCCCAGGTCAGTTGGCTCTGAATTATAACCAGCACTGGTCAGAATGAGGAATGTAAACATCGATGTTCAAAGAAAAAGCAAGGTTGAGACAGGGAAATCCTTGATGACCAACAAGTCAGAGGAGCCAGCTTCTCCAGCACATTTGATAGAAAACTTATCTAAAAATAAAGCAAAGCAGCAACATCAATAGAAAGGGGTAAATCAAAAAAGATAGCTGTGTGCTAGCCAGGTTTGAGCACTAATATTCTGATACCTATGGGTACTTTTTTGTTCTAATCTCTATTTTCCTTATGATTTATCCATGGGTATTCCATGGGTGACACCTCTGGGTCCACTTCTTTTTTCCTCAAGCAAAACAAAAGCAATATTAATACTTGTAGCTCAGACAAAAAAAATCTGGTCATATATAGATTAAAATAAATTTATGGCCTGAAAATGGGAGACTGCTGTGTGAAAGGAATTTATCACGGCACCACTGCATGATCCACAAGTGGTAAGAGCATCCAGCTGAGTGTGTTGCTGTGGTAACCTAGCACTTCAAATCAAGAGAATCTAGTGTGGGGTTAAAATTCAAAATAGTAGGCTGATCAAAACGCAGAATAAAATCATCAAACATCATACGATACAGGTAGCAAAGTTATTCAGAAAGCCATTCATCAAAGTCATTCATCAAATTCTTCCAAATAAATGGAGGATAAGAGGGGATAAAGGAGGACAAGATGGGTGGTACAATTAAGGGCACTAAAAGGCACTCAAAAATGCAGGGAAAAACGTGGAAATGTATTCATTACATGTTATAATAGCTGCACTGGTTTAAAGAAATAACTTAAATCTTCAGTCAGAAATAAGGGCCTGGCCAACCTTACCTAAAATGGTATTAAGGATGATTAATTACTTAAATCAGCAAAACTAGAAAAATCTGAGTTAAAGCTGCCACTTTGTCTAGGGTTTCTGCCTAAAATAGATATTGCTGTAGTCTCAGAATATTGTAATATAAGTTGTGTGAGATGTTAGTAATTTCTGAGGTTTGTAGGTCACTTGCACCATTGAGTTTCTTTTGTTCTATTTTTCTTGATTATTTTTTACAGAAACAAAGTTTTAAAGGAATCAAATTCTCTTCTTTTTCTAATATGTTGCTATAACCAATTATAAATAAAGTTTACTTATAAAGCATCTCCTCTCCCCTATTCATGCATGCTATGGACATGTTATGTTTATTTTTAAGTAGCCTAGTATCTTAGACTGGCTGGGGATGGAGTAGGATGCACATCCTAAAAAGGCAGCGCAGATCAGGGAAATGGGTAAAACTGCATAAGATTCCTATTTTTCTGTGTGGGTCTAATACACTATTATGATGGGCAGATAAAATGGATGGCTGAATAACTTCAGCTGGTTTCCCTCTTTCAAAAAATAAGTAAATGCCAAAAAATCAGGAGTGGAAATTTTTACATGAAGTAGATTTAAATTATGTCATGACTCTACAGTTAATTGTGGGTGGTGAGAGAGGAATTCCTGGGTTTGTATCTATCATACCATCCCTCTGCCCCTTAATAAATACTTACATATCTATACAGTCAAGTTTTCAAAGTTAGACACCCAGTTCCATGTTTGGATATTCAAACCTGGTCTTAAGTTCCCAAATGGTTTTGAATACATGCTTCAGAATGAGCCACCATGAACCAATCAAACATAAATAAAGCTGGGGAGAGGAGCAGAAATCATGCCTTCTTTTGAAAAATCATGATAAACTTATGCAGTGGCCCCTATTCTATAATACTGGGTGACTTAAAATGCATGTAATAATAAAAATAACTTCCTAAGGTCCGGTCTACACCTAAAACTTAATATGACCTGGTTACATCACTCAGGGGTGTAAAAAACTCTCACCCCTTAGAGATGTAATTAAACTGATCTAAGCCTGGTATAGACACAGCTAAATCAATGGAAGAATTCTGCCAAGCTACTGCCTCTTGAAGGGGTAGCTTTACTACAGCGATGGGAGAAGAAGCCTTGTGTCCCTGTAGCAAATGTCTATAGTACGGCACCATAGCTGTGCTGCTGTAGCACTTATAGTGTTGACATATTTTGAGTGTTGATGTGAGCATCTAGGTGTGGAGCGGGGTGCCCTAAAATAGACATCCATGTTTGAAAATTGACTCCAGTGTCAAGTCACACTCACATTTTTATATTGCACATACAATCTATGTGATACTGCACTAGTCACTTAACCTAAACTCTCTGGGTAAAATTCTACTTCCGTTGAAGTCAATGGCAAAACTCCCATTGACTTTGAAGTTTGCACTCTTACTGTGTGGTGGTAAAATAAGATGGTATGCAACTTTGTGAATTAGGATGCTGTCTTTGTATTTTAAACCACTTGGGGCTAGATAGTGTCTGGCATTGTGCAGGTATATAAAGTTTGGAAAGGTTCAAAAGGAGACTGATGCCACCATGAGGTTTAAATTAATTTGTTGGGCCCTGTAGCCCAGATTCTAGTTTGGAAGCTTTAGATGTTGCAGTAATCCTTGGAATATTTAGTTGATAGCTGTGGCAGGGGTTATCTTCTTCTTCCACATTTAATGGTGAATGATGAAGTTGCAGCTTTTCTGGTAATAAACTGATTCTCTGGTGGCACAGACAATTCTGCAATAAATAAGGCCCTGAGCTATTCAGGCAAACCCTTGTGCAAATGTGGAGATTTAAGTAAGTCGCTTGGGCTCTCCATAGGAGCAGGGACCAGCCTCATAGATTGCTGTACCAGGGCCTTGCTCTCTTTGACAGAAATGGGCAAATGGCAATATTCATCAAATGACTAATTTCTTGAAATTTAGTAAGTGTTTCAAATACGATATTAGAGGAGTAATTGCTTTCATTCAACTTACTCTTTACTCATGCCTGGGGCAGTGGCACCATTGCATTTTTACTTAAAACTACGTGAAGTGTATTGAAACTTGTAGTATTACTCTACAATATCATACAAGATCACCATAAAGATTATTTTTTGTTATCTCTGTGGATTATCTAATGTGCTGCTCCCCACCCCCATATTACCACAACTCTTCAGAAGCTATGGAAACACCTAGCTAAGACCCAGTGGCCCAGAACTAGAAGCATACACAGTGCTCTTTATTCACATTGAAGAAGGATCAAAGGAACTTTTAGTGGAAAAACAAAAACTCCCATGCAGTCGCCTTGACCTAGCTTTGTAACGGGGTAGTCATTTCTCCTATTTCACTGAATGTGGAAAGAAATGTGTGTTTTTATCTTATTAGAACTACATCGTTGAGTTTTCAAGGAGGGAGGGGGGAATGTAACACCTACACAGACCAACATAAAAGGGATTTACAAAATATTAGGAGGACAAAGCTGAATTAAAAACTCCAGACCAAACATGGTTTACAATGTTGGGTCATTTTAGGGAGAGATTGGGCTTTTAGCTAGAGAGATTTTGTCATTTTCCTCCAGAATTATTAAAGTGGTTGGATTATGGAACATCTGGGTTAGAAAGTGTGTGTAGGGGCATACAATAGAGCTCAGAGGGTGATTATTTAAACAAGCAGAAACTCTTTTGAGCTCTGGAAAAATACAGTAAAATGTTCCCAAGCCCTAGGAAAAAAGGATGCACTCTACAACATCTGCCATTTTTAAAGCCTGTTTTGTTGTTGTGGCCAGAATCGGCAAGGGTCGGAATATTTTACATTGTTTGTTTGTGCAAAAGTACTGCATGCTTGCAGTGGGGACTCAGACATGGCTTTCCTGGAAGCTTGCAGCACTGAAGCCAATGGCTTGCAACAGACAGTCTTTTGCAGACAGTGCTTCGCTACTCGCACCCATCCGCTGCACGGTGCGTTTTTGAGCAGCAGCACTTCCCCAAAGCCGGGGAAGTCCGAGCGCTTGGCCCTCATTCTGCATCTCACCTTGCAGCCGGGCCGTGGCTGTGCCTGGGGAGAGGCTTTCCTTTAAAAAACGGCTTTACTCCCCGGCTCCAAGCCCGTGTCCCAGCCACCCTGCAGTTCAGAGGTGGCGATGCTCAGACGGGATCTACCAAGCCCCGCTTTTGGGGGATGCTTTTTCTCCAGCTCCCATTTCGGGCTTCGCTTCTGCCTGGGGAAGCCCGGCCGCGGCTGCCCGCGCGGCTCCCCCCGCACCGAGCGTTCCCCGCAGGCCGAGCGCGGCCGCGGCCTTCCATGTCCCCCCTCGTCCCCCTGCGCATTCTCCAGGCGCGGCATGCACGCCCCGCGCTTCCTGGTAGGCTTGGCGGGCGGGGGGAGGGGCAGCGCAGGCCGCCGCGGAGAGCAGCCGCTCGCGCCCGGGAGTCCGCCCAGCTCCATGCAGCAGCTCGCCCGCGGCGGCGAGCGGGATGCCGCTGTGAGCGCCCGGCGCTGCCGACTCCCGTAGCCCACCCTTGGCAGTCGGGGCTCCCACAATGCCTTGGGCAGTCTGGCCACAGTCTGGTTGCCTCTGAAAAAAAAATGTGAGAGGTAAGTTTCCATCCCCCTCGCGCTTTGCTTCTCTTTTTTGGATTTTTGTCGGTGACGTTTTCCGCCGTGCAGAGTGTAGGTGGCCGCGTGAGGAAGTGAGCCGAGGCTCTCACTGACTCGGGCGGAGGGGCCGGGTTACCGCAGCTGAGGGTTTCATATCGCGCTCCCATCGATGGTGGGTCGCAGTTGCAGTTCTGCTTCGAGCAGCCTCTTCCTGTGAGCCGGCTGCAGGCTCTGGCGGAGCGCGCGGCTTTGCAGTCCTCGGAGAGAGAGAAGGGGGGGGGGGGATAGGGAAAAACCCAGCCCAACAGGTGCATATAACGTGTCAGAATCGCTTGGTGGGAAGGGGAGACGAAAGCGCCCCGGGAATCGCTTGCGAGGATTGTTGCAGAGGGAGGATTCTCCTCGCTCCGCCTCAGTCTGCCATCTCAGCTTGGTTTGCAGATGGGCCAAGTGCGTTCACTGAGAGGTTAATTCTCTGCCTACTGCACATAAATTACGCATGACATGTTTAGCTGCGTTTCCTTATATGGCGAGTGCTGTGTTTCGGTACAGTTTGTCTTTTGCCAAGTTTGCAGGGTGGAGGACGCCCTGCATAAGAGGTTCTTTATTTAATTTTTTTTAAATTCTGTTTTGTAGTGCGTCACTCAGTCTGTACGAAAAGTGAGCGCACAGAGTGGCACTCAGGAGCTAAAGTTTGGTTGGCATGTTATCATTCACCAAACTTAACTATTTTGTTTTTGGTTTTCATTCAAAGAAGGAAATAAGTTTTGTTTTCTGTTAATGGGCTGGAGTTTAAGATTAGCACTACACCATAAGGAAATATTTTGATACAAAATTCCGTAACAGTAGCAATGTGGTACACGGTTCAGTTTAATTTTTACCAGGTAATTTATTGTCATTTGAGCATAGCGAATCTAATGTAATCGCTTTATACTTTGGAGCTTAAGTCCTTTTGAAAATAATAGTGCTTCTAAATTGTAAATTGAACAGTTGCATTCATCGTTTGATCTAACAAAACTGAAATGGTAGGAATAACTGAGAAGATCTGTAACGGATGTGTGTCAGTATATAGGTACATGCATACTAGTGTCTATATCTATACGTAGAGCAGCATATTAATAAATATACTGTGCATATATAAATTGCGTGTGTGTGTGTGTGTAAATACAAGCACGCATATGTTCTGGTCATATTTAATATGTATTATATGTTTGTATATGTACATGTAAAATTATATCCTTTGAAAATTCAGGTAAAGAAAATGCTTGGATAGATCTAAGTTATTTTTAGAGCATCTATCAGTGATTATCTGTTACCAACATAATGGATAAAGGAAAATCAGTTGACATAATTTATGAGGACTTTAAGGAAAAAAAAAAACTTTAACACATCTCAAGGGGCTTCTAAGGAAATTAAGCCATCATAGGGAGGGAGGGAGGGAAAGTACTGTCACAGATTAGAAACTGACTAAAAGGCAGAAAACAAAGAGTAAGACTAAATGGTTGTCAGTGTGGCAAAAGGTAAACCATTGGTTGCTTCAAGATTACATACTAGGGCTATTGTAGTTTAATATATTATTAATGACCTGGAAAAGGCACTGAACAATAAAGATATAAAGTCTGTAGATAACATAATTTAGTAAAGACTTGAGAAGGCTGTGAAGAACTTCAGAGCGATTTAATAAATCTAGAGGAATGGGCAGACACCGACAGATAAAATTCAGTATTGTTAAGTGCACATTGAAAGGAACCATTTGAACCACTCAAATGCTTTGTGAGCTTCTGGATTAATCATAACGACTTTTGGCTAAAGACCAAAAAGTTACTGGGGACAGCCGTTAGATGATATGGTTATGGTCAAAAACAAACAAACAGAATATTAGGATGTCTAAATAATGGGATATAATAGAAATATAGTGGCATTTTATATTAATCAACGGTGCACCTTGACCTGGCATAGTGTATTTGGTTCTGGCCACTTTAACCCAAAAACATGTGACAGAAGCAGGTGACAGACAAATGATTGGAGGCATGGAGAGGCTTCTGTGCGAGGACAGAGTAAAGAGATTTCAGAATGTTTACTTTAGAGAGAAGATTAATAAGACAGGACATAATAGAGATATCCAAAATAATGAATGAAATAGGGAAGATAAATTGGGTTTTCCTTTAATAGTAACATGAGAAGAGAGAGTCACTGAAATGGAAAAAGCACATTTAAAATGGATAAAAGTAAACACTCTTTTACACAATAATAATTAACCCATGGAACTTATTACTGTAAGGATATGATGAGGCCAAGAGGTTAGTAGAATTCAGAAAAGGGGTGGACGCTTTTATGGATGATGAGGATAGGATATTTCATAGGAAAAATCTGTTTTTAGAAGGATTAGGAAGAAACTTCACCTATGAGCAGGTAATTGGGTAGCTGTCCATTACGGGATTTCTTGCATTTTCTGTCTGGTATTGGCCACTGGTATTTTCTGGTCTGGTAATGGGTCAGAGAGAGTCCAGCACTAGGCACTCTATAGGTATGAAACAGTATGACAATTCTCATGTTCTTTCATAGATGACAATGAAAAGTAAACTGTATAAAGTGAAAAACGGCTTCTGCAGCCGTTTAAAGCAAGGACAGAACTTCTGATTTCAGTGGAAGCAAGACTGGACCCTGCCACGTTTAAAAATAAAAGTTTCAAGCTGTTCCCTTTTTAAAGAAAAATACATAAGCCCATACATTATACATGCAATTAATTGACAGTAAATCTGTGGACCAAGCCCAGCACACACAAAACCTAAAGTCAATGTTTTTGTTTATTATTTATTTATATGTTTGTTTTCATGGTAGCATCCACAGTGGACTGGGCACTTTGCAGACAGACAGACAAACAACAAAGCTTGGTCCCTCCCACAAGGAGCTCTCAGTCTAAGAACAGAAAGACAAACTAGTAGACAGGTTAGAAGAAAATAGAACGACAAATAAAATTGTATGCAGTACAACTGTAGCTGTCTCAATCCCAGGGTATTGGACAGACAATGTGAGTGAGGGAATATCTTTTATTGAACCTCACCCACCTTTTATTTCTAACAAATAAAGTTGTTATATTCACTGTAGTCTGTATGGCAGAAATGATTATAAGACAGAAAATATCATACCAGTATATAAATTCATGGTACTTGGAATACTGCATGAAGTTTTGGTTGCTCCATCTGAAAAAAGGCATATTAGAATTGGAAAAAGTACAGGGAAGAGTGACAAAAAATGATTAAGGATATGGAACAGTTTTCATATACGACGAGAATAAAAAGACGGGGATTGTTCAGGTTGGAAAAGAGGCAACTAAGGGGGGATATGATACAATTCTATAAAGTCATGAATGGTGTGGAGAAAGTATTATTTACTGCTTCCCATACACAAGAACTAGGTGGTCACCCAGTGAAATGAATAGGCAGCTGGTTTAAAACAAGCAAAAGAAAGTACTGTACTTTTTCACAAAACTGGTCAACCGGTGGAATCTGAAGATGTCGTGAAGGCCAAAACAGTAATGGGGGTTCAAAAAAGATTTAGATAAGTAAATAGAGAATAGGCCCATCAATGGCGCATGATGGTCTGGGATACAAAATGCTCCAGATGTCTCTAAATCTCTGACTGCCAGAAGCTGGCACTGGATCACAGGGGTAGATCACTTGATAATTACCCGGTTCTGTTAATTACCTCTGAAGCACCAACCATTGTCAGAAGACAGGAAACTGGCCTAGCTGGATCATTGGTCTGACCCAGTATGGCCATTCTTATAGTAATTTGTGCCCCTATAAGAATGACTACAGTGGCAACATTGCTTCCCTTTCTTGACTCGTCCCCAGAATCCCTCTCCGTGCACATCCCTCTCTGCATGTTCACAGAAGTGTCATAGAACCCAGCTGTACAACATTTGCTGAGACTCTCTTAACTATTGTTCGACAGCTGTATTCTCTCCTATAATGCAAAGGCATCAGTTTTACTAAAATTAGATCCCTCCACAACCCTAGGTAAATGTCATGTGAATCCCCTCCCTCCTCTCAACACATACAGAATATTAGTTTGTAGCCTTAAGAGACCAGAATAAGTCAATACATTTATAAATAGTATATAATTGTCCTCTTAAACATCATCACCTTTATCCATCCCCTAACCCCCCCCCCTCCAAAAAAAAAGTCAGAAGAGAGAAATGAAGATTCCACAAGAAAATAAAATCTTAACATTGTCAGCATGTAGCTTGGTAAAGAGCCTTAGACCAGAATATTCTGTAACTGTAGAAGTAATTGTAAGAATTATTTAGAGTAATCATATCTCAAAAAGCTCTTCATTAAGCAACCAAGGCCAAATAGTTGTTTCTTATTGAGCCATTACAGTCATCATACAATGCTGTAAAGGGCTTTTGTTCTAAATCCTATGGATAATGTTTAGTAGATGGTGAAAACCATTTCTAAGCAAAGTGTTTGAACAAGAATTCTGTAAGCTATTGTGTGATCTCATGCTGTTCCTTTACTTCTTGCAATGCAATTACATGACAGAAATATCTCAAAAGGTTTGGTTTGGGTAAATACCAGAAGCAGCCAGGACCTGATCATCTTGTCAGTTGCAGGCACACAGCTCCTGTTTTCTCCATTGGGAACTGGGCCTACACAATTGAGAGTTAATGTTGAGGTCCCAAAGCTTAGATTAGAAGAATTTATCCAGAAATTGCATTGGACAGCCAATGTTTCTGGTGCTTCCTATATTTGGCTAGACTGGAAATACTATGTGATCAGTCTCTCGTGTTGTTATAGTGGTTTTTGTTCCTATTTCCAGCTAAACTCAGGAAACTTGAACAATAAATTATTTTAAAATGAAAACACCACAGGTAATTCAGGCTTAATTTGGTTTTCGTTTGGTTTGCTTTTTAGGCAAAGATTCAAATAGTTTTTTTATTTTGCCTTATTCTGCCCCTTACATCATAGCATCCTGTTACTCAGACAAATTAGAGATCTTCCACAACTAGAAATTCTCCAGGTCATCCTGTTTTTCAGCATTTGAATTTTTGAGCATGTCTTACTTTGTTCCCAGTTTTGCTGCCGTAGGCAATAGCAAGAAAAAGTGCAGTTCGCTGCGTGACCACTAACTGACATTGAATGGTAATTGATATAAAAATGAAGCTGTAACCTAGCCGTTATTCTGCCTAGTGTAGAGAGGACAAGGACTGATTAAGAAAGGAGGCTGCATTCCCTTCTCAACTCCAACACACTGAACCCCGCCAAAACACTGACAGGTGTTGGGAGGCAGTTTGCACTACTATTGGCTGTTGTAGTACCTGTTCTGTGAATAAACTGGGGGCTTTATACTCAATCTTGCATAACTTTCGTGAACACTAAACAATTCCACCCTTTGTGGAGGAAGGAAGGACCTTGTTTACATGCACTTAATGTTATTCGATGGAATTCATTCTGCAGATCAGGGAACTCTCTGCTGGACTGATACATTTTAAGGCCCTGGGGCTTTAGGTGGTCTGGGTTAGTAGTAGTTTAGTAGTAGTACTCTCTATTAGTGTTTGAAGTGTAAGATTTGCTTGCTTGCACTTTAGATCCATGGAACTTAGAAGTTTTTTAGAAAAAAACTTGATCTCCAGGAAAAGGGGGCTGATACTTGCTAAATGTGTGCTTCATGTTAAATAGTTCTCCAAGGAGCATTGATCTGTGAGAACGTTTCACAGAGGATCTACTGAAAGAGAATTGTATTTTGGTAGTCCAGAGAAGACAGGGTTAATCCACAGAACTGAGAGGTGGGCAACATGTAATTTATTGTCTGCAGCCAGGAGAATATTTAAAGAGAGCTCCATGTTTTCTTGGTTTGTATGAGGGAATAGCAGCCAATATACAGGCTAAAAACATGCCTGCTACTCTCTGTTTTTATTTGCTTACAAGTACTACTTGAGTTCTGCTTCTTGAGAGTTAATACAGAGATCGTAATAATACAGGAAAGACCTATAATTAGGAGGATGAGCTTTAACACCTCTTGATGACCAGAATAGTGCATGATTGCTACTTAGGAGCTCTTTGGAAAAACTACAACTGTCATTCTCCTAAAAGAGCTGAAGCCAAGAGAGAGTCTTATAAATTGGTATAAAAATTAGACCTTGCAGTAAATATTCATTATCTTCAAAGGCTTTAATACGTGTTTTCCTTTGTCTTATGTATATTTTAATAAAAATGTTATGAATAATTTTACTGTTAGGAAATGCCAATATAATGTGATGAAACTGAGGAAAGGTCCTTCCTTTTGTTATAAGATCTTCTGTGATATCTAGATATTGTCCAGCTTGATGCAGTTTTATTTAGTATATTTTCACCACTATTGTGCAGTGGCATCATAGTATAGTACCAAAAAATGGGTCCAATCTCACAGTCTTTTGCTCTTATGAGTAAGGGGTCAGTGAGAAGGGCATACTGAAGTTTTATGTATGCGTGTGATATGTACACAGATACTGTAGCGAAGTGTATATGAGTATTAGACAGCAGAAGTCTGAGCTACACAAATTGGATTGCAAAGTGCTAAGGTGTTCAGATCCATGATTTGTATTGCTTGATTATAGAGGTAATAATGACTAGCCAGGATATTTGGTTTCCATAACCAGGCACAGATTCAAATCCTCTCTCCCTGCCCATGGTCGTCAATGTTCAGATCCAGGATTTTGCATCCCATCTCCAATGTTAGTGGGTGGAGGGATGATCAAGAAACTTCCCCATGCTTACATGGCTGCTCACGTTATTGGTCTCTATGTTTTCTGCTCTCTGGGGACTCTAAGGACTGCTCACTGATGCATACACATTATAAAGTTATTTTTATAAGTAATTTAACAAGAGAGAGAACATGAAAAGAACATTTTTTTTCTACCTGGGCCATGATTACTTACCAAAGGCACAAGCATATGTCTGCTCTTTTATTGCCATCTTCAGTAACATTTTTGGCATCCATTCTGCCACCAATATACAAGTATAACTCCATTAGCGTAAATGAGAGTTTGTACATTTAGCAAGGGGAAGAGCAGAGCCCATTACTGCTATATTTGGTTTGTGATGCAAATTTTAACATGTGTCTAGCTGGTAAAGGATTATCAGTTGAACAGGTGAGGATTTTGGCACATCACCCTGAAGTTTAATTCCCGTTTTGGGGTATTAAAATGAATAATGAATACTAGCTCTTTCCCTGCTATCAAACGTCTCCTTTTACCTTTGATAATCTGCACAGGACAGCAGCATGTGGACATCTCCTTCCTCAACATTTTGTTTTAATAATAAGGAAACTGAAGCATCTGTTTTTAAAATGTATGCTGGTTAATGCTGCTAAAGTTTTTCTGCTGTTCTCTCAGGCATCTCTGAAATGTTCGTTCATGTTTTCAAAAGACGCTATCTTGCTACACAACATATGTCAGTGACAACTGTCAAACAAATCCAGCCATTTCAATTGCATATTGTTCAATCACATATACTTCAGAGGTGCTGAGTGTATATAGCTCCCCTTGAAGTCAATGCACATTAGTCCATTAGTGGATAATTTGAGTTCATGTGCATATTTATTTGACTCTTGTTATACAAGTTCAGTGTACATTAACCCCAGGATAAAATGCAGCAATGTATCAGGAGAATTATTTTTCTACTGAAAAATTATTTTTAAAAAGTCTACATGCTGTCTGCTTCTATATCTCTGATATAGTCCCTCAAATTATGTAATGCACTACATTATTGCTACTGAAGATTGCTTGTAAAGTCTGACTTTACTGTAGCAAGCTGGGACAACTGTATCTTTTAAAAAAATAAGGTTAATAGTTTGCAATATATAATGCAATATTTCACACTCAGGATAAAACACAAATAAATAAATTAGTGGTACTGTTCTAAATATAGCTTGTTTTTGATTGCTACCTAGTTTTAATTCAAAACATCATTAGCAAATTTAAAAGATGAAAAACATTTTTACTGTCATTAAAACATTAAGTAACTTCACTGTACTCTAAGATTAATTTAGGGCTATAATTCCCCCATCCTACAGAAAAAAAATAACTGCAGAAGTAAGGAAAAAGGGGGGGGGGGAAATTGACATTGTTCCCTTAAAATAGAAAGAGGTTTTGAGAACCAAAGAGTGGATGGGCTATGACTGACAGCCATCTGTGACTATGTCCTCATGTATTAGCAGTCACTGAGATGTTTCTTCAGTCTAGACACCCACCATCTCCCCTGGCAGTACTGATTTCCTCAGAAACCATGTTGTTACTGGTCAAATCACCCACAACTTCACACTAGCAGTTACGGAGAGAACTTCTCAAGGTTAATGATATATATAGAGATATATATATATAGATATATAGAGAGATATATATATAGATATATAGAGAGAGATATATATAGATATATAGAGAGAGAGATATAGATATATAAAAAATATGCATATGCATGTAGCCAGCTGGGAATGATTCAGTGGAGGCTAGATTATTGTTAGCGCCTCAGTTTTCACCTCTACCCTAAAGTCTTCTTGAGCCTCATCTTCTTGGTGTGCATATGGATGACAGGGATGGGTGGTGCAACAGAGGCAACATTTTACCTCCTTTCCTGCCTTCAGGAGGAGTTCAGTTTGATTTGTGTCCCGTCTTCACGGGCTCTGGGGGAATTTTGTGCCTTAGGTCCTGATCCTATGAAATTTGCATGGCTGAACCCTTACATGCTCACAGAGGGCCTCTAAAAGTAGTGAAGTTAACATTTGTGCATGCAGATACATTTTAGGGTTGAGCCCTTCATTTAAGTTAGTTTAAAGAACATTAGTTCTTCTGAATGTTGAGACTCTTTAATCATTGTCAGAGAAGCGTAAAGGTGCCTTAGTGTAAACAAGAATTGAGCCCACATGTCAGTGAGTTGTGTGTATATGTAGGTATGTTTATGCATATATATGGTTGAAATTTCAAGCTTTGGCCTGTGATATACAGGAGATCAGACTAGATGATTTGGTAGCTCCTTCTGGCCTTAAACTCTTTGACTCGGTGACCTCCAAATAAGGCTTTCATAGAGAATTAATGTTGTGGGACACCTGTAGTATAAAAGCTGACCTAATTTTGCTTTTGAATCTGAACCTATTTTAGCATAATGAAATAAATTAGTATTTGAAAGCCTAACATCTGTATTTTATGTAACTGTACAGTTTAAAAAGTGAAATGTTATATGAATCCTGAAAGCACTCAGGTGCTGTACTGACTGCATTTATTACACCTATTCATTTATACAGACAACAATGATGCTTTTATTAGGTGTATAGATGGAAATTTACATTTGAGTATGTTTACTGTTTTTTCTGTTAGAAGATATTTGAATGCTTTGTTGTCTGGCAATGCGAGACGCTTCTATTGCAATAAGGATTTTTTCTCCCTAAATAGATGCTGTTAATTAACATGACATTTATAGTTGGGTTCTGATGAAGAATGTGTCAGTTACACTTTGATACACAAAATTAAGTTTTTTACCAGAATATGGACTGAGTTGTTCTTTTAATTTACTGTACTGCATTTTCTCTGTCTTGCGGATTCTAAAGTTTTAGACTTCATGTGCCAGAAGATTAATAGACTTAGCAGACCTGTTTGTTAAGCTTAGCGATGATAACAATGTAATAAGTCAAGTAACCAGCACAGATCATCTGGTGAAGCAAAATATGGATCAGAGCTGAACTGGCAAATAAAGACAAATTTGAAAGACAAATAAAATGTTATAAATAACATTTGCTGACTTCTCTAGCTAATCATACGTTCATGTGGTCCTCAATCTTGAATGGGAAGTTGAAAAGATTCAGAGCATAGTCCATGCATGTTTAATGTACTGAGAATAATTAGCAGACGTGTTCCTGCAGTTAGATACATGTGCATGTCCAA
This sequence comes from Mesoclemmys tuberculata, assembly GCA_007922155.1. Lineage (NCBI taxonomy): Eukaryota > Metazoa > Chordata > Testudines > Chelidae > Mesoclemmys > Mesoclemmys tuberculata. Next base: position 23,568,102 of record ML675649.1, on the reverse strand, counting down.
GTGGTACAAATAGGAATTCACATATCTACCTGGGGACTGACGCAGTTCTTAGTTTTTACATTAGACCAGCTCCTGAACTTCATAAAGTCAATATCGATCAATCCTGAGGTCCTTAGCAGGCAAGCTATCGTTGACCTTGGTAGGTCTATATTTTTATATTTTATGGGCTTCAATGGTACTTTTCCTGATTTTAAAAAGTGAATAAAAAGTATTCATTATCTGAGCAGATAAGAACATTTACTAAGGAAAACACTTTACTTAGAGGATAAACTTCCCCTCTAACTTCCCTGGGAGGACGAGATGACAGAGAGCCTAAAAATGGACCAGATTCTAAATCCTGCAGAGTAGTTATGCACATGCTGCTTAACCTTAAGCATGCGAATAGACTTCAGACTACACACTGATTAGACGTTAGCCACTTGTTAATTATGTGATTTGTGTTGGGGCGCAGAGTGCTCAGCATCTTGCAGATTCAGGCCCTAACTTTGCTCAGGGAGATTTCTGTCAGAAACAGATAAAAACCGTATAGACTAACAAGGTTTTGAAAATTATCCATGGGGTATCAACAGTTTCATAAAACAGGCTAAATGCAGATGAATGCTTCGGAGCATAAAAGTTCAACAGAGGTCAAAGTCTGCTGGCATCACGTTCCAAAATTAAACTTCAAGGTGTAGAATACTAAAGTGGCAATAATTCAGCTAAGAGATCCAATCATGTCAGGGAACTGACCAAAAGGTTTACTTCAAACCCTACTTGAATTGACTTTTAACACAGGGCTGTTCAACGAAGCACTGGTCTTTGAAAGGGACAGCAATTCAGTTATAGTTTAGGGTATTAAATCGAACGGATTTCATAGACTCAGTCATACATATCAGCAAACTAATGATCTAACTTTGTAGAGTTTAGCAAAATTGACACAGTTTCTTAAGAGATGTAATACTAAGTCATGAGACATAACACTTCTTGCTGAGAAGGGGGCGAGGCGGGGGGGAGGACGGGTTACCCTCCAAGTTCAAATTCTACAAGGCTTTCATTTAAAATATCTGTATTACACATTCTACTTGTAGTTCGTGAGTGAGTGTGAGAGAATACATTATAGAAGCACCAGTTATGGCTCCATAGCTAAGTATGACTTGAGCTTTTCACGAAAAGCAAGTGAAAAGCTCAACACTATGTGATGTATGAAAATACATCTTTGCATTTTCTCAAAATTATAGCACTTGCTCTTTGAGTATAAAATTAATTTTCTGAGACTATAAAAGTAGTTTACTAACAAGTTAAAATTAAAGATTAGTCCTGTAAGAAATGTAGCACCTGGTATCAAAGCTTTTGTTTGTCCCTAATGATCTTAATAATGGAATGAAAGAAACTCTTCAAATTTCCCATTCGATTAAAATTCACATAGTAAAACTTATACATAGGCTACATTGAAAAATTTGTTTAGCATTACTGGTCACTTTTCCCTTTTTTTTTTTTTGTAACTGAAAACTGCACAGCCTGAGGACTAAGTGTCTGCCACAGAGAATTCCGCAAAGAACTGACCTTTTTAAAAATAACTACCATCCTCCACTGTTCTCAGTGGGACTGAGGCCACTTTTAGCAATGATGGCCATTCTCTCTGTTCACTTATTCCATGGGGTCTTCCTCTCTGTTTCTTTTCCAAAACTACCCATTAATCAAATGATCTGAACTCTGCCCATGAGGTGGTAGGGGAATAAAAACAGTCTTTAAAAATCGATTTAATCTATTTTGGGACTACAAACGCTAACATGTCTTAATTAAAATTATATTGTTATTGCATTGTGTCAATGTAAATATGTACTGGGGGCAAAGTGAAGGTTATTTTTGTGTTCCCTAACTGTGTATTTGCATAACTTAGCAGGATTTATTTTAAATTCAACTTTAATTCAGAATTACTTGCATTCATAATGTTTGGTTGGTTGGGTTGTGTTTTTGTTGTTTTTATAAATACCACATCCTTTTAATACATATTACAAAATATTTGTGATATGTACAGATTACTGAAATGGGAGATTAAAATCCAGTGTTGATAAATGCAATGTAATGCACATTGGAAAATATAATTCCAACTACACATATAAAATGATAGGGTCTAAATTAGCTTTTAACACTCTAGAAAGAGATCTTGGGAATCACTGTCGGTAGTTTTCTGAAAACATCCACTCAGTGTACAGCGGCAGTCAAAAAAGCTAACAATGTTGGGAATCATTAGGAAAGGTATAGATAATAAGACAGAAAATATCATATTGCCTCTTTATAAATCCATGGTATTCCCACATCTTGAATGCTGCCTTTGGATCTGGTTACTCCATCTTAAACAAGGTGTATTGGAATTGGAAAAGGTACAGAAAAAGGCAACTAAAATGATTAGAGGTGTGGAAAAGCTTCCATTTGAGGAGCGATTAATAAGACTAGGACTTTGCAGCTTGAAAAGAGATGACTAAGGGGGGGATATGATAGAGGAGATCTATAAAATCATGACTGGTGTAGAGAAAGTAAATAAAGAAGTGTTGTTTACTCGTCCTCATAACACAAAAACTAGGGGGTCACCAAACAAAATTAATATGCAGCAGGTTTAAAACAAACAAAAGGAAGTATTTCTTCACACAATGAACAGTGAATTTTGGAACTCCTTGCCAGAGGATGTTGCGAAGGCCAAGAGTATAATGTGGTTCAGAAAAGAACTAGATGAGTTCAAGGATAGGTCCATCAGTGGCTATTGGCCAGGATAGGCAGGGATTGCGCTTTGCTGGAAGTTGGGAATGGCTGATGGGATGGATCACTTAATTACCTGTTTTGTTCATTCCCTTGGAAGAACCTGGCATTGGCCACTGTTGGAAGACAGGATACTGGGTCAGACGGACCATTGGTCTGACCCAGTATGGCCATTCTTATGTATATATTCTTATGTGCTCTCAACCTTAATCCAATTTCAATTTAACTTTTGACTGGGAATATATGTATGTGTACATGCATGCATATACACATGTTTGTGCATATGTGTATTTATACACAAAATATACTTCAGTGTTATAAAAATATTTAGTTTTGGGTATTCTTCATGCAGGCATCATGTATCAACTGCTGTGTCAGCTCTGAAAAGTAGAGCAAATCTAGCTGGAATTTGCCCAAAAGCATCTGCAAAGTGTTTGAGAGGATGAATATAGAAAATAGCAAAATTTCAGAAATATCCCAACAAAATCTTAGAAATATCCTGAACAGTCCTGCAAACCATACTACAAAGCTCCACAGCATATCAAAGTTATGCCTTTGAAATTTAGTGCATTTGGAGATTAATCTACATGACACACACTGCTTTTCAGAAGACCACTGCATCTGTTCTAAGGTATATGAAGGTGGTATATGCCACTGGACTTCGTTGTATGAAAGGTGGCTGGCGGAGTGCCATCTTTGCTTGTGGTAGTTTAAACTTGACCATTTGGAAGAGAGGTAAGACCACCCCTGTGCTGCCAAGGGAGAGAAGAAAAGAGCTATTTTCCTTGTTTGGGAGTTCTGAAGAGAATTTGCCCTTCCCCCATTCCCACTGCAGATGTTAGACTAGCCTGTGTTGTTTGCTTTTACCTTTACCTGCTTGCTGTTCTAGCACTTCCCTGCTGCTCCCTTGCCGCACTGCTGGTAGCTATTATCTGTAAAAGAACAGGGGATATCTCATTCTGAGTCATAAAGGGAGAAGCAGGACTGTTCCCTTGCAGCTGTCAGCTTCCAATCATTCACTCAACCAGGAAGTGAGCTAACTAAAAATTGAAGAAGAGACTGTCTGAAAATTGACTAGCATATTAAAATGAACCCAAACCGGGCTTCGCTTTAAGGGAAGCGTCACTTTGCTCACGTGTGTGTGTGCTCCACACTTAAAATTGATTTTGTTTTTAATCTGAACTTCTTGATGGAGGTGGAGGAGTGGGAATATAGAAATGAGTGCTCAGTAATACAGACCTAGTCCGCACTAGAGAGTTTTGTTGACAAAAGTGGGCTGGCGTACACACTGCAAGCACCCCTTGTCGTGTGTGTGTGTGTGTGTGTGTGTGTGTTTTTTTTGGGGGGGGGGACAAAATTAAACCACCTCAATGAGAGGTGTAAGGCTTTTGTCAGCATAGGTAGGGGGAAGCTGAGTCAATGTAGACACTCCACCCTTATATCAGTGGTGGAGCTGTCATTCTTGTCAATTTCACCTCTTCAGCTAAAGCCTGGAGGGGCTGATTCCTGTTACTGGCTGAGAGCCAGGCGAGAAGCCCAGGCTGTTGCAAGCCCAGACGGCTGGTGCCCACCTGCCAGCTATGAGCTGGGCCTAGGCAAGCTGTGGGTGGCTGGTGCCTTCCTCCTGATTGCAAGCCGGGCCCAGACTGGCGCATCCCAGTTGGGTAGCTTTGTCAATTACAGGGCTGATCCTTGAAATTGACATGGCTGTTCTGGTAGAGAGCAGGGAAGGGAGAAGCCCAGGGAGGCTTTCTGTGGCTCCCGGCTGGGGCCTATATTAGGTCGATTTATTTTTTAAGTGTAGACAAGGCCATGGTTTATAAATAACTCTAGCTCTACCTCTTAACAGTAGCACTGTCTTTACCATAGGACAGTACAGTGATGCATACATACTCTGTTTCAGAATAAAATATGTATTTCTTTTAAAACCGGAATAAATTGCTTTAGAAGAAAAGAAGGTTGTTTTATTAATTGGTCTAGATGCATCACAGTCTTCTAAAGCCTTTACATTCCATTTTTCCCCTGGGTACCATAGAGAGCTAGTCAGGCTTCAGAAGCTTGGTGAACCAGGCAGATTTGTCATGTTTTCCAAGTAGATTGCCAAGCTGGAGGCAACAGTATTTAGGCCTGGGTTCACCCTAAAAAATATACATTACCATTCCAACATTTTGTTTAATATTCAGCTTAGGAATTTGGGTATAATGGACCCTTGATATTAAGTTCTGTTCAGAAAGTTTATACCACTCCTCTTCATTGATGAGTGCCTTGGCGTTTGTCTGATGACATGCACTTACAGTCTGAAACTTATACTGGCTATTTCAGGCAAGGTACCACTTTACCCGTGCCATTCAGTTTCCAGGGAACAAAGTCCAAACAACCAGGGATACTAATAAACACAGAATGATTTACATGTGAGAATAAGTAAATAGTAGCGTTTTGCATAGGGATAGATGAAGCTGCAAGAAAATAAATTCTTCAAGTATTTGGAAGTCTACACAAAATTCTTGGTTTTGTATAGTTAGCTTTTAAAAAAAAAATTCTTTTATTCATAACCTTATAGGGAAAATCCTTCAACCTGTAGCACTTACTTAAGCCAAGCTCAGGCTGAGATCAGGATTTCATTCATAGTGTAATGAAAAATGTATGGCAGTGAATCAGTGATAGTAATAACCTAGTATATGCTATAGGTAAGGCTAAAAACAAAACATACTTGACAAATCAAAGAACAGATTGGCTTTTACGGGTCCTAAAATGAGCATTCATAATTTGTACCTCATTGAAGGAAAGACTCCTGTTGACTCCTATGGGTGTTGGATCAAACTGCTATATTTTATAAATATCTTACAATGGTCTAACAAGTAAACTTTTTTTATAAATGCACTTTTTTTCCTTGAAAAAGTAGATGACTTATTTCTGATACTTGTTTCTTTTATGCACCAGTTAGTGAAAGCAAAAATTAAAGAATCTGAACCTTTTGTTGCTGCTGTTTTGTAAGTACTGTGGCACTGCCAGAATTGCTGCTTATAATAAATACAGAGTTTGTGATTCCTTTGCTATATTTTTTTGTTTTGTGTTTTTGCTGTTTAGTATTCTGTCTCTGAGACTTCCATAATGTACTGAGTGTGCTTTGTTCTTGTTCAATCTTTTCAGACAGAAATTAAGAATACTCCACTTTCCTGTGTCGTGATTAGGATTTCATAAAATTCCATTTTTCAAATAGCAGTTTTTTAAAGCTGAGAGAGCACAAGTTCAACTGTTTGGATTTATCCTGAATAAATTTACTGTATTAAGTTTCTGTAGTCTCCATAGAGATCTTTAAAAGAAAACAAAACCAGTTATCTTTTTAATTAGGAGAATTCAGACAAGCTATACAAGCTAAATTCCCACTTCCCGTTGGAAAAACACTATGGAAAATTTGATAAATATAGCAGAAGTATAGGGAGTGCAGGAAATACTTTGGACTTAGTGTACATTCCCTCCAAGGTGCAATGTGACCTTTTTAAAAATGGGATGAAATATTATGAACATTAATTGACAATACTGGAGAGTTTGCAGTTGTTTAGTTGAGAACCATTTGATGTTTGCTTGTCTTAGGGCCTGTTGTGGTGCTTGAATGTGGCTGCAAAGAACATGAACCTGCATCTTGTCAATCTGTCCAGCAGAGAATCCTCTATTGAACAGTAATGCAGGTGACACATTTTGCAATGGCTTCTTGGTGGAAAGAGATTAGAGATGTTATACACATAAAATGCCCTTTCCCACCATCCATGCAAAATCAATCAGAACATAAATCTCTTAAAAGGGACCCAGAGCATTTAAATGTAGTCTTAACTTTTAGCATGTGAGTATTCCCATTCAGTGGGATAAAGGGTCAGATTTGTAAAGACATTTAACTGGGACTGTGCCCATTGCTGCAATGTCTAACTGGCTTAGGAGCCTAAATCTTATTTCCAAAGGGATTTAGACGCACAGAACCTAAGTCACATTGGCTGTGATTTAGGCACCATTACAGTACTGAATGCAGCAATGCCTCAGTATCTTTAAAAATCTGGTCCTAAGTGCTTTTCTGCATTCACATCTTAAAACACTGTCACTTCAATTATTTTACTAAGTTAATCTAGCCAGGGACTAGACAGCAGATGACACGGAACTTTAACAATGTTAATAATGTTCTAATAAATAGATAATACTTTAACAGTATTTTTGTAATGTAGTCTTTACTTTTTAGACATTTCTTTCAAGTTGTTTGAAGATACTTGATTCCTATACATAGTCCTATGGCAAGTTTACGTCAATGAATGTAACTTTAGGTGGCTCATTTTACTAAGAAATGTGTTAAATCCATACTTTATATGAAGCTCCAAGGGCCATTTCTTCCACAGGAGTGCCCTACATCTATGTTACATTAGGGAAACATGTATTGTATCTTGGTTGTTGACTACAAAAAAAGATTACCTACTGACTATCTGTATGTGGAGAAGGGGAAAATGCAGTTTGTTTGTGTCAATCCAAAGACAGGCCATTTGGAAACAATATCTTGCTATTATTGAGGCCATATTAGTCTTGCATACAGGTGTCCTGTTTGCTTTAAAACTGTTCAGGAGTACAGTTACTAGGATCAACGTATAAAAATGATGAATTCCAAAACATAAATTGTCCTGAGAAATAAACAAGCAGCAGTAACACAACAATGCTACTATATTCAACTGGAAGGGACACAAGGATGTAGGGAAAAAAGTGGGGGGTGTTCACGCTGGTTTTGCCTGAGAAGTACCCCTTGTTATGTGGGATATTCTGAGAAGCTCAGAAGGTGGTTCAGATGGCTCCCAGCCATATTGGTACCATAAATAGATCAATGCAGCTGTTACAACCATCCAGATCCATAACCTGGAACTGGCTGTTAGCAGAGACCTGAAAGGCAGAAGCAAGAGATTTTGTGTGCTTAATAGTGACGTGGGTGTGGGAAGGTGAGGCGTTAGCAGTGGACTTTGCCTTCTACTATGGCTTTCTCTTCCTTTTGGCACATGCTTACTTCATTAACTAGTGCAACTTAAAATAGATCAACTTGCAGATATGAGTCTGGTGGTGGGCCTGGGTGATTTTGTGTAATATACAAATGATGTGAGTCCCTATATAGAGTGTCGTTTTGCTCCTCAATCAATTTATGTGCCAGTGTCATGCAACACCACAAAGCTTTGCGGTTTTTCTGTGTAACGATCTCTAATGCTAATAAGAATTTCTAGTGGAGAGCATTACTGAGATCTTGTTCAGTCTACGTCTTTAAGTGTAGTGCTTGTGAAAGATATCCACTTCACAACACTGATAGAGACTTAATCCGGAGAACACGTACAGTGTGGGCAGTGGCAGAACAGACTTCACAATGCCCTGCCAACATGCCTCAGTCATGGCTTGATAGACCATTTGCAGGGCTGAGAAAGGTAATGGGCCTGGGTCTCCAGGCCCCTTCATTCTTTGTTCTGTCTTCTGAGACTCCTAATAAAGGTGCCAACAGTGATAAGAGGTGTAACTGAAATAGACCCTTCTTTTAGGAATTGATTCCCCCTTATTTAATATAAGACATGGAACATATAAGACATTAGATGTCCACTGCAAACCTGGGTTGCATTTCAAACAATGACCAAAAAGTGAAAGGCTTTGTATCCCATAAAAATTGCTGAAGCTGTCTACTTCTTCTTCGAGTGCTTGCTCATGCCCATTCCATTATAGGTGTATATATGCCTCTGTGCACGGTTACCCCAACTTTGTTCCCCCTAGCAGATCCCATGGGGCTGGCTCTAGTGCCCCCGCATGCACATGCCACGGTATAAGAGGAGCTGCCAGCCCTACTCCCCCTCAGTTGTTTCTTTCCACCTGTGACGGTTGCTGGGAACTGACTTTGCTTGCATCGCAAGTGCTTAATTCCCTTTGTTTTGAACTTTAAGTGTCGTTGTTTGCGTTAATTAGTTAGTTAGCTTAAGTAACTGTTATTAGTGGTAGTTAGATACTTAGGGTAGTCCTGGCTGGGACTTTGCTGCGAGTGGGGTGTACCCCGGTCACTCGGCTTCAAACTGTGTCCTTCCTGTGGGAAGGCTTTTCTGCTAAGCAACCCCCATGACAGCTGCTGACAATGGAAGTGCTTGCGGGAAGCCCATTGTAAGGAGAAGTGCAAGATCTGCAAGACTTTCAAACCTCAGACTCAGGAAGATGGAGAAATCGACCTGAAAGCCTGGCTTATGGAGGCAATACTTTGACCGGCCTCTGAGCCAATCCGCTCCGCTTCAGTACCAAGCGTGGCATCTGTACAGAGTGCACCATTGGCACTGGCCCTGACTTGGCACCGCACCGCATCACATCCCCAGGGCAGAAGTAGTGCTCGGAGCGCGGACGTTCTCCCGCACTGTCTAAGCAGGAGGGGTCGAGCACTGTACCGCACTGAGATCAGATCAGGGATACCCACTCACCCAAGCCAGCATATCCAACCAGGAACCAACCCCATCTCTTGGGAGTTGGGTAGCCCCTCAGCACTTACCGGCGCCATCAACACCGGAGGCCTTTCTGGCGGCAAGAGCCTTACTGGCCTTGCCTATGCTGCCTACGCCCTGACCTTCACTGAGAAAAAAGGGGCCAGTGTCACAGAGAGAGCCTGTGTTGGGACCCCCTAAATTGCTCAAGAGATCCCCCGTGCAGGGAGGAAGATCTCCGGCATACCAGTTACCTATGGTTGAGCAGCGGTGCCCCCCTAGAAGTTATTCCAGGTCATGGTCGCTGGACTGACCTGCCTCAAGGTGAGGAGCGAAGTCACTCTTCTGACACTGGTCTTGATCCCTGGCACCAGGAGAAGTCGACCCCAGGAGGCGGCACCGATCGCGGTTGCCCATGGGGCTTTGTTCCCTGAATGAAACTCACCATTCCCGCTCTCTGGCACCGAAGAGTTCGCCTGCATGAAGGTGGCACTGAATCGGGTCATTGGAGACAGTCTTCGCACCAAGGAGTTTGCCTGCACCAAGGCAGTGCTGAACCTGGTCACCAGAGTCTGAGTCAGCGCCGAGAGGTAGCGGATGATGCTCTGGACAACCCAGCTCATCGGAGCAGGGTTCCACGCGCTGGCACTGGTCGTGGCACAGACGTCGAACCTCATCGTCGAGGTCCTCAACAACGAGAGGATGTTCTATGGAGCACCTGTGGTTTGGAGCACCGCTCCCACCTGACTCGGAACAACGCAGAGGGAGCCTCTGAGATAGCCCCACCTTGGTCTTTTAATGGTGCCTCGGTGTTCTCCCAGGAGGGTGGTCGCCAGGCGAGTCACCATCAACAATAGGTGCCATAGCCTCCAACGTGGGTAGCCCCCAGATGGCCTCAAGGGCAGTGGCCTCCTCAGTGGCTGTCTTGGGGTCCCTGGGGTTTTCTAGTGGGACTGGGACCTCAGTCTATCAGATCCTCAGGTGTGCAGTCAATGCCCCTGGTACTGGGGAAGGGCCATCATTCGCCCTTGGATTACGATTCTGATCCACAGGAAGGGACTTCTGTGGGGACCACTCATCGGCAGGAGGTGGTGCCACCTCCCACTGTGTCCCTCCAATCCTCCTCCACGTCTCTGGATGAAGCAGTCTCCCAGGGTCACTCGGTGCCCCGGATGATTTTAGGGCGCACCAGGAGTGGCTCAAGAGGGTGGCCTCCAACTTGGGGTTGGAGGTGGAGGAATTAAGAGGCGTCAGACAGTTTATTTAACGTCCTAGCGGCAGCTGCCCCAGCTCAGCTAATCCTCCCCATCCATGAAAGGGTTCTCAAGATAGTGAAGGCCTTGTGGCAAACCCCTTCATCCATAGCCCCAACGTCCAAAGGGGCTGAGATAAATTATTAGGTCCTAGCCAAAGGGTTTAAATCCCTGTTCACTGACCCCTCCTCTGTGACCCTGGTGGTGGACGCGGCCAACTGGAGTGATAGGCATGGGCAGCCCAGGTCTACACTGAGAAACAATAAAAAGCTAGAACTGTTTGGGAGAAAGATTTATTCAATGGCAAGCCTACAGTTTAGGATTGCCAATCAGCAGGCTCTCCTGGGCAGGTATAATTTTAACCTTTGGGACTTGCTGAAGCACTCCGCGGACATTCTGCCACAGGACCAGGTGCTGGACTTGAACGCCATTGTGGAAAGGGGTACCACAGGTGGCTAGAGCAACGCTCCAGGCATCCTCGGATGTGGCGGATTTGGCAGGCAGGGCCATAGCCTCCACCATCTGCATGCACAGGTGCTTGAAACTCCAATCCTCGGAACTGTCCCAGGAGGTCCAGCAATCTATCCAGGACCTTCCCTTTGATGGGTCAGCCTTGTTCTCATACCAGATGTCTATGAAGTTGCATGGTCTGAAGGACTCCGCTCCCTGGGTCTTTATGTGCTTCAGACCTCTAGGCGTCCGGCACGTCCCCAAGGCCAGCAGCAACACAGGTATCAGCTGAGACAGTTCACGCCCTATAAACAGAGGGACAGAAATTGGGGGTCTAGGAGACGTCATCTGCTCCTAAGTTTCTCCTCAGACCCACAGCAAAGGTCATCTAGGCGGTCGGGCAATCGACAGAGAGCTCCCTACTAATTGCCCTGGTGCAGGATGAGGCCAAAGGTTGGAGAATAGGGGCTTGTTTGTTTAGTCCACACCCACCACACTTACTAATCTGCCTGTGTGGACCCTGCTGGTGATCAGTAAAACTTCCCTGGTGCATGTTCATGTAGAGCTCTTTGAAATGGGACTAGTTTAACATGCACTGGGAAACTTTTAGTGTGTACCAGCAAAACGCTAATGCACATTAGAATTTACATCACAAGACACATGGTATACATAGGGCACTGTGTAGACAAACCCTAAAACTCAGGTCCCTTGACTTCCTGCTATAACTACTAGAAAAAGCCATTTGTCATGGAGGTTCCAAGGAAATGCTTGTTTTTATTAGGTCTACAATACTATTTACTGAAGGTTTTGCTATTTTAATATAATTTTTTTTAAATGCATAGTGAAATGTTCCTTTTATATATTTGCCTCCTCTGACATATTCAGATGTCATTTACCAGAAGACTGGTGATGTTCCGTAATTCCGAATTGTTATATTCTGACCTCTTGGTAATTGGTTTTTAAATATGTTGCCAGTATTTTCTTAACTACTGCCAAAATCGGTCTTAAATGAACCTGATTGTAATTCTGTATTAACAAAATAATGTATCTAATGGACTTCAGTCAGACTGTTCATGTCACATGAGTAAAGGCATATATGTATATAAATGTTTGCAGAACTGGGGCCCGATGCCTCAGAACAACACACATTTATGCATGAGCAAAGTTACTTATCTGTATCGTCCCCACTCAATGGAAGTACTCATGTGCATTAAATTACTCACATGCATAGGTGTTTGCAGAATCGGACTAGCTGTATACAGATATCACTGGTATGCGGCACTGCTGTGCGTCTCTGTTGTGCCCCTTCTCCAACATGCTGTGAGATATTTTCTCATATATATCTAAATTTCTTTTGCTGGCTTGGAGATGAGCCAGAACAGACTCTCCACCCCACAGGCCGATGAGATCCAAGACCTCTGGTAGACTCCAAGCTGGAACGCATTTGGCCCGTTCAGTCACCATGAGCAGTTCAGCTACAAAGCTCTCTCCACGCTGTCTAAACCGGAAATGAGCATTCAAAATTTCCCGGGGCTTGAGGGGAGGAGCTATTTCCTGTTTATGTGACCACATTACAGCAGAGCGTCAATGTCCAGAGCAGTAACAACAGGGCATTATGGGATACCTCCCGGAAGCCAGTGGTGTCGATTTATGTTGTGCTCTGCCTACACTGATGCAAATTTGAATTCAGCACTACGCCATTTGCAGAGGTGATTTTATTATTTTGCTGCAGTTTAAATTGACAGAACTGATGTGCCAGTGGAGACGCATACTTTAGGGGGTCAACATAAGCGGTGTTACATTGACCTCCATTGCCAGTGTAGACCAGGCCAAAGTTCTGAGAATAATTATTAGCATGCAGTAGTAATTAAAAACAAAACTCCATACGTGAATTTGTTTTGTAAATACTACTTATAGCATTGTTTAAATCCCACTATGCCAAGATGATACAAAACTGAAATCAATGGGAAGTTTTCCTTCATAGACTCATAGGCCAGAAGGGACCATCACTATCCTCTAGTTTGATCTGCACATTGTAGCCACTGGACCTTGCCCACCCACTCCTGTAATAGATTCATAACCTCTGACTGAGTTACTGAAGTCCTCAAATCAGGATTTAAAGACTTCACATTATAGAGACTCCATCATTCAGTTCAGTTTCAACCTACAAGTGATCTATGCCTCATATTGCAGGGGAAGGTGAAAACTTCCCAGGGTCTCTCCAGTCTGATCTGGGGGAAATTCCTTCCCAACCCCAAATATAATGATCAGTTTGACCCTGAGAAAGTCAGCATAACTCACCATCCAGGCATCTGTCAAAGAAATCTCTGTATTAACTCAGAGCCCTCCCCATCAAGCGTCCCATCTCTGACAGTTGCCGATATTCATTGCTGGCAGTCGCAGATGAGCAACATACCACTATAGTCAGTCTCCTCTAAATAAACTTATCAAGCTTAATCTTAAAGCCAGTTAGATTTTTTTGCCCCTACTGCTCCCCTGGGAAGGCTATTCCAGAACTTCACTCCTCTGATTTTTAGGAACCTTTGTCTAATTTCAAGCCTAAACATCTTGATGGCCAGTTTATATCCGTTTGTTCTTGTGTCAACATTGGTGCTTAATTTAAATAACTCCTCTCCTTCCCTGGTATTTATCCGTCTGATGTATTTGTAGAGAGCAGTCATATCTCCCCTCAGCCTTTGTTTGGTTAGTCTAAACAAACCAAGACCTTTGAGTCTCCTCTTGTAAGGTAGGTTCTCTATTCCTCTAATCATCCTAGTAGCCTTGCTCTGCACCTGTTCCGGTTTGAATTTATCTTTTGTAAATATGGGAGACAAAAATTGCACACAGTATTCCAGATGAGGTCTCACCAGCACCTTGTGTAATGGTCCTAACACTTCCCTATCTCTAATGGAAAAACCTTGCCTGATGCATCCTAGAATTATATTGACTTCAAAGGGCACTAGGTCAGACCTCTGTGCCATGCAAAAACTATTTTAAATTAAACTTGTTTCTAATACAATATACGTTGAGTTGTATATTTACAATTCAAACTGACTGATCCTGCAATCCTTCTGCAGATAAATCTGGTACAAGGGTTGTTGTCTAACTTAGGAGCGGTAGTATGGGGTCATTTTGTTGTTGAATTCTCTTCGGAATCTTGATTGCTGTCTTTGCCAGCCCATTCCCTTGTGGAAGATTAGGGCGGGACTCAATATGCTTGAAATCATACTGCATCTGAAAAGCTTACAATTCAGAGCTGGCAAACTACCTTCTGTTGTCAATAACATTTTCCATAATGTCAAAATCAGAAGGTGCCTCTTAATTTTTCTAGCATCTGTTGCCTTGTGGGTCTAGTGAGATCTAGAATTTCTATAAATCTAGATTCTAGAAGAATCAGTGGCTGTCAAATAGGTCTATTTTCTAAGAAGTTCTAATGTTATTCTTTTGGAATTGGCTTGTCTGGCAATTGTGAGTATGCCCTGTTCTTTGAGTTGTATCTCTCTGGTCATTCTGCAAGACTTGTTTATTTCAAAATTTCAGACTTGGACAGAGATTTGAGAATAACTATGTTTCAAGTTCTGTGAAAGAGCACGCTGATGAAGCATACTGTTTGCTCTGTCAGCTCTGAAATCTGTGGCCAATTTGTTAATTAGCCTAATTTTTTGTTTTCACTTAATCTTGTGACATTGCTATAATCACATCTCTCAGCTGGTCCATGAAGTAATTACTTTCACCTTTCACATTTATTGTTTAGATATGTTATTGTAATTTTTACCTTAGGCAGAGATATTTTGAAAATCTGGTCAGGTTTTTATATTGCTTTGATTTAAATTAGGTCTAATTTGGCAATTGCAGGCTGTGAGATTACATTAACAGTGTAAATACTAAATATTTATTTTACTCCATTTCCCATTCTTATTAGAGTTGTTGTCATAAAGACAGATTCATGTTGCATAATTCTGTTGTTGCTGACAGTTCTCATGACAGTGAAATTAGTTTGTCTTGCTTCTACTTTCTTTGAGCCCAAAATAGTGTACCTCACTACTCTAGCCTTTTGCAGTGTTGTGCATTTTGATTGTTTGGCCTGTACATCTGTTTCTATAAGGCTTCAGTGACTGCAAATGGAGAAAACAGGAATGTCCAGCTACTCCAATTACAGGAAGAGTCAAAACAATAGCTCCTATGCAATATTTTTCAGTATAAATAAGGCATTCATATTCAGATGCTTTATTCTTTTGACAAAAATTGTAATGAGAACAGAAAAATAGCATATTGTTAATCCAGCTGTGGTAACACTAGTTTGTTACAGTAATGAGAAGTGATAGAAATTGAACATACTCAATCACAACCTAGAAATCAGAATTACATGGTCCTCTTCTGTGTTACTTTAACTTTCTCAAGCATTTTCGAATAACATTTGAATGCTTGTTTTGATTTGTGAAGCTATTCAGAACCAGTTCAAGGGACAGTTAAATCCTGTCAGTTTCACTTGAGGAATGATTTTTAAAGGATATGATATTTTCTCTTCCCACATGTATTTAAACCTCTCCAGAGCAGTACGTTTTTATTTGCATTTATTGCATTGCTTTAGCTTCTATCTTCTTTTTTTAATCTGACCTGTTCATATTTTTCATTGGTTTCCGTTTAAATTCCAAATAATTGATGAGGGGAAAATTTGTTTTTAAGATTGCCAAAAAGTAATGACTGTCACAGACAGTAGCAATTAACATTCAGATTTATCGATGAAGTACATGTCAAAAATGAGCAACGGGTTAAGCACAGCCTTTTCTGCTGAATGTCCTAATAACTGGCCTCTAAGGAGCTTCAGCGCAAAAGTCGAACTGAAGTTCTTAAAAAAAAAAAAAAGAGAGTAAGCAACCTCTCTCACTCTCCTTCCCTGAAGCAATTGTGGTATTTGCTGATTAAGTGGAGATAGCCCAGAAAGAGACGTCACAAATGTCTGAAGTCTGATTGCAGTCCATGCAGTCCTTTGGTATTTGAAAGTTCACAGAATGATGCCTTTTTGGATATTTTCATTGAACCAGCAAATACCAAGAAAATTTCACATGGGGGGAGGGGGTGGGGAAATAGCTTGAAAGGGTTGGTAACATATTTTTATGCTGTGTACCCCCCTGTTTGGTTAGTGGGGACATTCAGCACACAAATCTGGCCTTAATTTGCTCTGTTTTTGCTTTGCAGATTATTTTTAAGGCTGACTCTGAGGGCTGTGTTTTCCAAAATATTAATTAAATTCCACCCAAAATAATTTGTGCATAAACATGTAATTGTGCAGGTAAAATGTGCATTCATACCGGTAATATTTGGCATTTGTATAACACCATCATTCAGAAGATTTACGAACTTTAATGCATAAAGTCTCATAACTTCTCTGAGAGATGTGGAAGTATTATTACTCTCACTTTATCGATGGTAAGCTGAAGAACATCAGTGGGTTTTATAACATGGACTTCAATCAGGCTAGTATTTCACCCAGAGAGTTTATTGTAAGTGGTTTGCTCAAAATCATGCAAAAAGTTCATTACAGGACTAGGAATAAAATACATATCTCCTGATTCCTTGCTCTGTGCTTTCGCTGCAAGACTATCATTCTTTCATTATTTATGTGTGCAAAACCGTATCTTCCTGTGCAAATAGCCATTTGCATGAGCAATTGCCCATTCTTCATGCACAAATGTATATATTTCCTGCACATTTACCAACTTGCATGTGTTATTTTTCAAGGGGGTCAGCTTAAGCAAATACTTTTGAAAATATCCTTAGTCCCTTTATAGTATGACACAAACAGTATATCAACTGATGCTCTGATACGCCTCAGTATATAGGCACAAATAGTTTGTATTATGGCACTATTATGTTAAACTGACAAAAGCAGGAAAATTCATAGCCCTGTGTCACATCTTTCATATAACTTACAGGGTGCCTGTCAACTGGATCTATATTATCTTGGCTCAAGCATTTTTACTTTTACTCCCACATGCAATACGGAGAATGAAATGCCTCTGATGAAATATCACCCATAAAATATTATGCTCTTCCATATAAGACTGTGATAACATGATGAGACATTGGCAAATCAGTTGTTGGCAATGGATTTGCAAATGGATATGGCAATACCATGTCAACTTGATTAGAGCCAAATTCATCTACTATAAATCTGGGATAAACAAATTGGGAAATACCCTCAACATATGTTATGATCCAGATTTTCAAAACCTGGCCTCCTTTTTTTGCACCCTCAAGATCTGATTGGAAATAATTGCAGGCACAGAGTTGCGTTCAGGGTTATTTGCCCCTGAATTTTAGTTCAGTTGGATATCTGAATATCTAACTGTGCACAAAAAAGGTACCTAGATGGGCTTGGGATATAACACATTGCAAGTCTGCAATGTAGATTTATCTTAAATGAAAACTGTGCCTACAGATAATTATGCCTAAAATTGTTTGCATATTTCCGGTTGCTTGTGCAAAATAGGAGGCTTCATTAAGAATGCACTGAAAAGCAAGCCCTATGTATAGTTGATTTTATGGGGTATATCGTCTAGTCTCTAGTTCAGTTTTACTCTCCCTTTATTTTGTTTTGAGCAGACCAGAATAAACTACCCCATGACCAACACACCTTGTCCCTTATTGCTTTGCAACCATGCTAGACTGACGCGCTATTTTCAGAGCTCCATTTCTGCTAGTGTTGACAGTGATGCTAGTGTAGAAAGAGAAAATAGAGAAGTCTGTTTATGGAAGTGTAGCACTACAAGCATAGAAGTGTGCAGTTCTGTCATTTAAATGACATTGGACAAGTGCTGGATGTGTTAGAGTTCATGCTGCAAGAGAAAATATTTTAGAATTGCATAATTTGTAGGACCCTGTTTTGTCCTATGTCTCATTAAGTCATTTTAGGATCAGCTGTATGGTTCTTGTTTACTTGTTGAGGTTCAGCTTGAATAGGACTGCAGGCAGGGCCCCACTTAGGAACTCACTTCCTGAAGATGTCAGTTGAGAGCTTTCTGAAGATGTTTTCAGGACTTCCATATTTAGGTTTGTTTTTTCATGGTCATTTTAACTTCCTCTGTTTCTGTATCTCCTGATTTGAGAAGGGAGGAGAGTCCAGTTTATTAATCAAATTATTTTTATGTTCAGCATCTAAGTGTCTTTTTCAGAGATTGATATTATATAAATTACTTACATGCATAAAATATTATCTGCCATCTTGGATTTGTTGCTGAGAAGCAACTCCTAATGTCCATTTCTCAGACTTTAAAAGCTTAGTTTTCTAATGCAAAACTTCCGGAGAGGTACAGAGAGGTAGCTGTGTTAGTCTATATACAGCAAAAACAACAAGAGTTCTCTAGCACCTTAAAGACTAACAAATTTCTGCAGGCATATAGACAGGAGGTTTATATATACATCCAAGGGTAAGAAACATAACAATGGGGAGGGCTAGTGCTAACAAAGTCAATTGAGTTAAAGTAGATGAGGCCTATTTACAACCATTGATCAGAAGGTGAGAATGTGTGAACAGTGACGATTACTTCTTGTAATGAGATAACCATTCCAAATCCCTATTCAGACCCAGTTTGATTGTTTCAGGTTTGCAGAGGAGTTCCAGCTCTGCAGTTTCTCGCTGAAGTCTGTTTTTGAAGTTTTTTTGTAAAAGTATGGCAACTTTCAAGTGTCCTGTGAGATTGAAGTGCTTTCCTACTGGTTTATGGATGTTACCATTTTTTATGTCTGATTTGTGTCCATTTATTCTTTTGCTCAGTGACAGTCAGGTTTGGCCAATGTACACAGCAGAGGGGCATTGCTGGCACATGATGGCATATATTACATTAGTAGATGTGCAGGTGAATGAGCTCCTTATGGTGTGGCTGATGTGGTTAGGATCTGTGATGGTGTCACTAGAGTCAATGTGCGGGCAGAGTTGACAACGGGGTTTGTTGCAGGGATAGATCCCTGGGCTGGTGTTCTTGTCGTACTGTGTATGGTTGCTGGTGAATATTTGCTTCAGGTTGGGAGGCTGTCTGTAAGCCAGGATAGGCCTGCCTCCTACGGCTTGAGCGAGTGAGGGATCGTCTGCTAGGATAGGTTGTAGATCCCTAATGATGTGTTGGAGAGATTTTAGCTGGGGGCTGTAGGTGATGGTCAGTGGTGTTCTGTTGTTGTCTTTGTTGGGTCTGTCCTGTAGTAGGTGACTTCTGGGTACCCGTCTGGCTCTATCAATTTGTTTCTTCACCTCCCCAGGTGGGTATTGTAGTTTTAAGAATGTTTTTTGGCAATCTTGTAGGTGTTTGTCTGTGTCTGAGGGATCAGAGCAAATCCAGTTGTATCTTAGGGCTTGTATGTAGATGTTGGATCGTGCAGTGCACAGGTGTCAAACTCTTGGCCCGTGGGCCAAATCTGGCCTGCGGGCTTGTGTTATCTGGCCTGCGGTCTGAATCCGGCCCACCAGCTTGTGCCGGCAGTGTTTTCTGAGCAGAGCTCAGGAAAGTTGTGGGAGATCTTGCGTGAGCTCTTAAAAATGAAATGGCTGTCTTAAATGGTCGTCTTAAAAGGGAAATGGCCATCGGAGTCTCGCACTCTGCTGCCGAATGTGACCCTGCAGCGAGATTTCACGGTGGAGAGTGGAGTCTGCGAGTCCCTGTGAGAGTCTGTTCTCATTCCCACTCTCCTACTGTGCCGCCGAATTTCACCCTGTGGGGAGATTTTTCGGCGGAGAGTAGACCATGAAAGGTAGAGTAGACTAGTGTGTGTTATGCGTGGCCCCCCTGAACTCAGTTTAATGTAAATGTGGCCCGCCATACCAATTGAGTTTGAAACCCCTGGTGTAGTGTGTCCAGGGTGGAAGCTGGAGGCATAAAGGTATGTATTGTGGTCAGTTGGTTTTCGGTACAGGGTGGTATTAATGTGACCATCCTTTATTTGTATTGTAGTGTCCAGGAAGTGGATTTCTTGTGTGGACTGGTCCTGTCTGAGGTTGATGGTGGGGTGGAAATTATTGAAATCCTGGTGGAATTCTTTGAGGGACTCTTTCCCCTGGGTCCAGATGATGAAAATGGCATCAATGTAACGTAGATAAAGAAGAGGTGCTTGGGGACGAGTTTCAAGGAAGTGGTGTTCTAGGTCAGCCATAAAAATGTTGGCATATTGTGGGGCCATGCGGGCGCCCGTAGCTGAGCCACTGACTTGAAGGTATAAATTGTCTCCAAATCTGAAGTAGTTGCCATACTTATACAAAAAAAACTTCAAAAACAGAATTCAGTGAGAAACTGCAGAGCTGGAAGTCATATGCAAACTTGACACGATCAGACTGGATCTGAATAGGGACTTGGAATGGTTATCTCATTACAAGAAGTAATTGTTACTGTTCACACATTCTCATCTTCTGATCAATGGTTGTGAATAGGCCTCATCTATTCTAACTGAATTGACTTTGTTAGCACTTGCCCTCCCCATCGTTATGTTCCTTACCCTTGGATGTATGTATACAAACCTCCTATCTGTGTTTTCCACTTTGTGCATCTGACGAAGTGGGTTGCAGCCCAGGAAAGCTTATGCCTGCAGAAATTTGTTAGTCTTCAAGGTGCTACAGTACTCTCGTTGTTTATGCAAAACTTGTTTAGCATGATCATAAGGTCAAATGGACAAACTGAATTTTTCCTCAGTAGTTCTCATTTTGCTGGCCAGCAAAGTATAAAGGAACAAACAAACAAACTGCTGAGTTACCATATTAGCATTTTAAAGTTGTATATGTACTATAACACTGTTTTGTAATGTCCTGCAATATGCAGATTTTTATTAATGATATGACAGCCCATAAAACAAACTGACAATAACAAATATAGTCTTATGTCACTGGAAGCTTTCCTGTCTGTTAAAATGGTAAGATGCTTGTAATTAATAACTTTAGGTCAGGTGTTCTCAAACATTTTTGTGGGGACCCCCTTTGAAAATATTTCAGGCTGTGACGAATTCCCCCTCAAAAAGTGACCCCCCCATGCCACGCCATCTTACTTCTGTGCTGCTGCTGGGAGTGGCGCTGCTTTCAGAGCTTTCCGTGCTTGTTTCATTTACATTTAGAAGGTTGAAAAGCAGCGTTGTTCTTCTGCATACTAAAATGTCAAAGCTATATTAAGTCAATGTTGAATTGTAAACTTTTGAAAGAACAACCATAACGTTTTGTGCAGAGTTCCTTCTGGCCATTTCAGAGTTACAGACAGCCTGCATTCCGTAGGTGTTCGTAACTTGAGGTTCTATGGCACATAAGCATTTCATAGCCTTCAATATAAGTTTTTGTCTTAAAAAGAAGCAGTAACGCAGTCCTGGGAAATAAATATATATTCCATTTATACTATGAAGTTTGTGCTTGAAACCGTTAAACATCCAGAAATAAAGTTACGAATGGTAATGTGTTTTTGTCTATTGCAGGACATTCTGTAGTTTTGATTTTATGAATAACGATGATGATAAAACCATCACATTATTCTGCCAGAGGATGTCATTTCTGTAATAAGGAAAAGTTAGCTGTTTCCACAAAGATGCCATTTTAATATATGTCTCTCGGAGGTGCCGAGTTAGAGGCGTACGCAGAAAGCGAAGGCCAGCAGGCACCATCCGCTCATGCCACCACTTCGGTTCAGACGACTGTCATTCTGTAGTGCATCATGCTGCTTAAATCAAATTCCCTGATTAATATTTAATGTTACTGTGATGGAATCACTTTCTCCCCTGAGGTTAACTTACGTTTTGCCAGACATCCTGGCAACACTGCAGTTCTTATATTCCCCGTACGACCTGGGCTTTTCCTTGAGAAAGGTCAGAATAAAGGGAGCTTTTGTTCATATCTAGCCTGCCGATGATATATTGACAAAGTGTCTGCTGGCTGCGTGGAATAGTTTACAGTATTAAACGAGTGCTGGTTTCTGTGGGGAGGCAGGACTTATGGTTTAGAAGGAAGTGAATCGGTAGGTCAGGAGAATGTACCATTTGTGATCTCCCCCTTTCCTTTTATATTCATATGTCTGATACAGTAGTCTGTATGCTGGCTGAGCTCGAGGCAGAGAGAAAGCAGCTTGAAAGTGATCTGCAGTTTGAACGCTTGCTTTTTCTGTAGGGATTCTAGAGGCGCTTGTGCTTGTGTTGGAAGCTGTTTTAAAACTAACATGGTTTAATCCACTAACTGCATGTTGGGTAAATTCAAAACCCACATGCTCGTCCTCTTGCAGTGGAATAAGTCACATCTGATGGACATTTTCTGTGCTTATAGCATAGTAATGAACGTCTGACAGGCGCGACCTTTCATAAGACAGCCCACACTATTGGCTTTCTGCCCAGAATATTGCTGCAACACTATCTGTGATTGGTTATCTCCCTATCATGCATTGCTTCACAAGGGAAAACGGCCCCTTTTTTAATAAATCTACGATGGCTGGCTGCAATATGCTACACTGTAAGTATTTTGTGTGAAAGAAACAGACAGACTATAGTTCTGCATAGTAGTCTAGGAGCACATGGCAAGCCTGTAATGCTGTGGGACCTCGGTGGAATGCTGCTTGGTAAATTTTAACGTATTTGTTTTTTCTACAGGTTGGTACTAAGAAGTGCCTTTCCTGACGTCTCTGCTGCTTGGAACCGCTTCTAGAGCAGTCTCTGCTTTTTGCCTTGCTTGCTGCCAGCTAGACTGCGACGACAGCACATCCACCCTCCACCTCTAGCCCAGACACCCCCATTTCTACTTATAATCAAGAGAAAAGCTCTAAGTATCAGGCATTGTCCTAGGCTGCTTTAGTATAAAAATAAGTTTGCTGAAAAAGTAAGATATCTTCTGCCAGAGAATCAAGGAGAGAAAAAAAATTTCTCGATTGTTGCTCTAAACTGCTGCATCTGTCTATGCCAAACTAATCAATACCGATTGCACCACAAAACCCAATTGCAAATTCAGCTGTGTTGGAGATTACCTTTCAGACAACTTTACTGAAAGCAGCTTGGAAATTCTGTGTCAAAGGGTCTGCCACGTTTTCATGCTTGCATTTTGGGCTCCAAATTGGCACTCAGAATGGGTTACTGAGAGCACAAGGCTAGTTTCAGGCCACACTTTTTAACATTCATCTTACTTATGCACCTAGCATTTCTTTAAGTACAAAATCTCTTTCAATTAGCAGTTTCATGCTGTGAATTTCTAGTTGGAAACCTTTTCTTTGATATTGTGACAACACAATTTTACATGTACTTTTAAAGTAGGGAGTGGGGGAAAAAAGTATTTTGGAGGTGACATTTTCATCATTTCCAATCTGTCAGTTTGGCTGGCTGTTTGTTTGTTTGTTTCACTGAAAATTTTAACTACCTGTAAAAATCTAAACATGGCTGTTAGTGTCACACCGATTCGGGACACAAAATGGCTAACACTGGAAGTGTGTAGAGAGTTCCAAAGAGGGACTTGCTCACGACCAGACACGGAATGTAAATTTGCACATCCATCGAAAAGCTGCCAAGTTGAAAATGGACGAGTAATCGCCTGCTTTGATTCATTGAAAGTGAGTAAATATTATATTCTTTTCAAGGATAAATAGTTAATGAATGAAGCAATTATAATCGGCAAATCATAGAGTCTGGGAGATACGGATTGCTGTCTGTGCTAGTTTGGAGATTTATGGCTTTTTTATTGCTGATTTGTTGGTTTGTTTTTCTCAAGGGAAGGGGAAGAGGAGAATAAGGGGGAAATCATTGTAACAGAGTTTGGGCTGTCTGGAATTGGTGTGGTTACAGTTACTAGTTCCTTAACCATAAATTGTTGTTGGTCTGTAGCTGGTGTAAAAAGCAGTGTACGTTTTGTTTAGAAATAGCAAAGTCACAGTAAAGATGCTTTAAAACAAATAAACACATAAATAAAACAGACTGGAAATGCAGAGCATATGTGCTAAATGATGATTTGTTGCTGTCTTGTACGTGCATGTGGATTGTTGCTGTCTCTGAACAGTAGGTAGAACATTTAAGATGAGTATTTTCCTTCAGAAATTTGCATAGCTATTCCTGAAAGCATATTTTTTTCATCTTTTGGACTTTCCTGATTTTTTCCCTTCCTTCTTAAAATACAATTATTTAATGAAAGGAGTGATGGATTCCTTGGAAAACTTAACTGATAGCCAGGTGTCTCTAGTCATGCAAGGATGACTATAACAGAGAATTTACAGACTTAACTGCCACTTCCAAAAAAGTATATACTAGATAAGCTGGGTAAAGTATAGGACTGGTATTTTCAACTCTCTCTAGTTTCAGGAAGGCTGTTGTGAAACATACAGATTTCCAGCGCCTTCACTTCATTCTTTATTAATTAAATAATCCCAGACTTTAAATAGCCAGACTGCGACTTAATACATACAGCACAGACTCATAAATCAGAGGCTGGTAGAAAAATTATCTCGCTTTGTTTTCTCTAGAATATAATATTGCTGTTCTTAGGGCCAAATCCCAGGAAGTAGAGCAAAACCTGAGTATATGGGCTTTGCTGTGCACAAATACGTCGTAGGCTGACGGAGGGAATGTTCTCCTAGCGAGCTACTGTAGGTTGATTGTATAGCCAGATCAGGGTCACAGCTACAGCAGAGCAGGAAATGGCTTTCCCATCCCACCAAAAATTACAAGATTTCAATCAGTTTTCCTATCCCAAAAATGGAACAAAAGGTCAAAAGCTTGAAAATTTCTATGAACCAATAGTTCCAAAAAATGGGGTTCAGATGAAGTAAGCATTTCATATAAATACATTTGAAACCTTTTGTTTTGACACTGGCCTTTTTAATGTAAAAATTGCTTTGTTTTTTCCTATAGCTAAAATTTTGGGATGAAAATTAACTGTGATCTGGCAAACAGGAATTTATCATTTCTAAAACTTCAAAATAAAATATTTTGACAATTTCTAACTTTTTCCCCAAAATGTTTTCAAGTTGAGAAATTTGTTAGAATTGCCCATGAAAAGTTTAGCTTTCGACAAATCAGCATTTCCTAATGGAAAATATTTCATCAAAAAATTCCCAACCAGTCCTAGTCACAGCTTCAGGGTATCTGGGTAGCAAGGGATACAGCACACTGCTTCCTCTTTGTGGTGGTCTTGCTCTAGTGCATATGCTCTGTGCATGGGCTTAGACCCTGCCACCGTGCTGAGCCAGCTCTGTTTTCTGCACTTGTGGTGAGTTGTGAAGATCTATTATTATTATTTTGTAATAATATCCATATTGTAGCTTAGATATCTGATATTCAGGTTTAGCTCATGAAATGCTTCCATATAAAAGAACTTAAGAATTAGAATTAATTTATTATTAAAGCACTGTAACCAGCTTACAACATCAACACAGTTTAATTTCCTAGCTAATTGTTTCTACTCATTTGACTGCCTAAAGCTTCACATACACTCCTGGGTTGCTCTACTAGTCTTGTGTTTTAAAAAAGAAAATTTAAAATACATCAGGTTCAGGATGTATGTATGTAAAAAGGTTGAAAATGTATGTATGTAAAAAAGTTGAAAATGAGACACCAGCGTTCATTAGAAACAAATTCTCTTGAAAACCTTAACATGATTCACAATAGGAAGCTTCCTCCAAGCCCATTATAAATCAGCATTGCCACCAGAGAACTGTGACTTCCAGGTTACAGAAACGCGTTAAAACTTTTGTGCTTAAGGCAGAAGTCAGCACAGAGGAAGTGTGTTACAGGGGATAAGGCAAAGGACTTGAAATCAGGAGGCTATTCCATTCCAGGCTGTGTCACTGACTTCTTATGTTGGGCAAGTCTCTTCACCTCAGTTACCCTTTCTTTGTAAAATAGATAATTATCTCCTTTGTAAAGAGCCATGAGATCCAATGGTGAAAAAGACTAAGTATTATATGATGGTGTTATCGTTTCAAAATGTTAGATAGTGATTGTTCCTTGTGACCATGTGGAGTCGTTAGAGTGGAGTGGGTTGTAAATTGGGGCAGAATTTGTTCCTGATATTCTTTTACCCTTGGAAAACATACTGCTTAATAGTTACATGTTTATATCTGTTAACACCGAAAGGCTTGCTGTGGCCCAAATCGTCACTTCTTGCCCTGGTCAAAGCATTGTGCTGGAGGACTCTGTGGGTGTCAGATGAAATTCTCCTTTCTGAAAGCTGCAGAGCACCAGTTCAGTATCTCTATGGCCATTATTACCATCTTCGAGAGTAGACCAAACTGCATTACTAAACTTGCATATAGTGTAATCTGTCTAGTATATGTTTTATAAGCACATAGTGGAGATATGGTTAAATTAGATTATTCAGAGAACTGCATGAAAATCCCTTTGGCAGTTTAAAAACGAAACGTATTTCTTTACTGAATTCCCTGCCCACCTCAACTAGCTGCAAGTCACCTGCATTTTTTGTTTACTGGACGAAAAAGGCATTGATTATTTTGTTGTGCTTCTCCCCCTGACCCCCCCCAAATCACACTTATTATTTATCAGGTGGACTTTATAAACAGATATAGTAAAAAGTGATATCAGATGTGTGTCTGTTTATTCAGACTGCCTGCTTTTAGTTAATAAGTTAAATATATCTAAACAAAGATTGACTTTTTTATATGGAGTGCTTTTCAGAAAGTAAACCACGTACTCTGTCCAGAATTAAAAAGTTTAAATAGTTTAATTTACACTTAGTATTCTTACTCTTTACTAACACCTCACTGTCTTTAAAAGCTGACTATAAAACCATGAATCTCTAAATACTTATAGAATCGTTAATCACGTTATCAGTGGATATAATAATTTATTATTATTACTATCTCAATAGCTCACGTTGCATATTGAAAGTAAGTCAGATCTTCAGAGCTGTGGAGTCTTGTTAGCAAATTGATAATAAATCTCTAATTCATATGGTTTTAAAAAAATCAACTGACGACAAGTACAGTAATGTGTTAAAATCTTGTAGCTTTCTAGCTTCTGTGATAAAATGTGTGCTAGATACTGCAGAATGCTTACAGTGCCTGTCTAGTATGCCTATTTGAGCACAAGGTGGACAGAGCCATGTGCTTTTCTATATTTAGAACATTAGACATGCAAAGCAAATGCTTTCAACTGGGACACCATGAAATGGTAGTACTCTTCCACTGTGCTGTTTCAGACTTTAGCCACACTGCCAGGTGCCTTACATTTAATATACTGGAGAAGAATTTCTGGCTGCAAGAGGAAAATGCAGTTCATTACAAGAAGTAAAAATATTGAGGATATTGTTCATTTATATAAGGAAAAATCATCTCTGAGTTGTGCCTTTTGAGTTGAGACAAAAACGAGTCTGTTCTGATAAATGAAAATGATTGATGTCTAAATCTGTGGGTAAGAGAGAGTAGGGAGCCAGTCCTGAGAATGTTCCCATTGGTGTCATGCGACGGCTCATGTTAGTAAGCACTTTTCACATTTGCACAGACTGCTTGCAGGAGTTGGGGCTTAGAGTATCTGTCTCCAGTTTAGGAAACATTCAATGTATGCAGTTAGTGTTGGTTCACCTGCAGTTCTTGTTAAGGCAGACTCCCATTGATTTCAATGCACTGAGTAAGCACTGCAGGATTTGGGCCAAATAAAGATTATCCTTTTAATGCTGATGTTCACTACAAAAGCTATTGCTTTGCTGATAAATCTTTGGTCCCTTAAGCTCATAGCATCTCCAGGATCTGCTACCTCATATCCAATTTCTATAGCCTGAAGGGATATAAAATGGGTTTGGACCTAAATTTGCTTTAGCAGGTGCAAAGTCATGAGCAATCATACCCCCTTGTGAATACATTTCTTTTAAAAATCATTTTCAGTAAAAGTTAGATGCTAAAAAGTTCAGATACTTTTGCCATGTTTATAATCTGTACTAAATTATAAGAGTATAGTTTTGCATATGAGAGCTATAGATTACAAAGTATTTTAATGCTTAAAATTACGCTTCATTGTAAAGTCCCCTTTTCTGCAATTTGAAACTGACTCTTCATAAATTGACAGCAAAATTCCACTTTTTATTGAGAAGCTTCAAAATGTTAGAGGTAATATTTTGACCTTGTAAAATATATTAAGTCATTATGGATTAATCTGGGGGAATCTCAATTCCCCATATCTGAGAGATGGAATTATTAATTATGCATATCATCACTCTCGGTCTCCTCAAATTAAAAAGAAAACAGCACTTTTGGGGCCTGATTTTTGCACTGGGTTTCACCAATATGAACTCACAGAATCAAGTCCTTATTTACTTATTTCAGTATAACATAGAGAGAGAGAGAGAGAGAACATCATTCTGAAATATATCAACAAAAATTTGTCAGCTGATACAGTGAGAATGACAGATCATTGACCACTTCTCATGGAATTACAGAAAAAGTAAATATAAGTCACTTTTTAACAACTTATTTATTAGTGCACTTTATCAACCCTTTTGTTTTACTGAATCAGAAAGGTAGCAGTAACAATAATATTCAGATGTAATCTGTGATTCATAGGTTAGTCTTTCAAACGTAGAATACACAAATTTCCAAAGAAACTCATAGTGACAACCCTTAAAATATTTTTGAAAATATAAACAAAATTCAGCTTCATAAGGCAGGCCTTACAGTTGCCTTAAAGGAGATAGTTACATATTTCTTTGCCTTTTTCAGTGTATGTCTGCCAATGGCCTGCACTCCCATTTTGGGGGGTGGAGAAAGGGAAACCAAAACCAGCAAATGAAGTGGAAAAATGGGGACAGCCATTAGTCTAAGGGAAAAATAAGCCACTCAAAAAAGCACACATAAAAGTTCCACTATGGGAATATTAATGGCATTCAGAAAGCTTACCAGCTAACCCAGACATTAAACAGTTACAACTCAGTAAGGCATGTTTCATATTAAATAGTTAAACTCTGTATCTGCAGGAAGAAATTTAATAATTGCAATAACATATACACTGTTCATGTATAGAGAATCTAAATAGTAGAAACTCTGAACAGATGAAGATATAGTAGTAAAGAGGAAAAACTTTCTCATCTGAGAGAACTGAAAAAGACAAAATAAAAATGAAACCTTTTGACAGGAAAAGTTTACCTACATTAACTTGTATCCAAAGTTAAATCTTCAAATGAGGGATCGGGAGCAGCCTTCAAAGTGTCTACCCTGAATCAAAATTTCTGCTTTTTCTACATTTCTAAATACAAATCCTCCTGGTTTCCAAAGTTCACTCTTAGTTTTGCTGGACACAGCAAATTACATGAAGAACAATGTTTTAGATTGATTGTTCAACTTCAGAGAATCAATAACATCTTTTCATGAGGACTGAAGAATAATAAAGCTACAAGTAAGGATAGAGGTAAGGCTAGAACTCAATTCTAGAAGTAGCAAACATCAAGGGAGCATAGAATCTTTTGTATTTCCTCTCAGCTGAAGAGGAAAGACAGCAGTTCCCAGTTCTCAAAGGCAGCCAGTCTTCTTGGAGTAAAGAAGGCTTCCTTAGAAAGCAATTGGAGTTTATTCATGAGAATCATGGAAGTTTCCACTGCTTCTTCCGCCGTTAAGTCACTTTCAAAGTGGGGGAAAAAAAGAGGAAAAAATAAAATTAAACAATGAGGAGAGCATCTAAGAAGCCTCTCTGTGCTCCAGTCCTACTGGGCCCACTCTTACTTTTAAAAAGGATTAGAACACCTTAGAACTTAACAACTATACAAGTATTCACAAATGCTAATGGTTTAATTGTTTCAGTTGCTTTACTTAATAAATTGAATATAGTTCTCTTTCCCCATCTAGTAGAATTTTGGCATAATGCCCGCAGGAAATAAATTGATGGTCTCAAGTTCTGAATGGACACGTGTCTGCCTCACTGAAGCCAGGTACCAGGGTCATGCTAATTAGCAGTCTCAGCAGAGAGGCCAAAGGACTGAATGCTCCTAAAGATGGAACTGTCCTTTAAAAGAAGCACATTGACAGGGTGGTGTGTGGAAGTTTTCACAGCTAGTAACTGTATTGGACATGGTTTGTGGATAAATAAGGCACTTCAATTTTCTATGCTATGAATCCAGCTCCTTTCACCAGCACTATATTTACTTAAATTTAATACATTTAAAAAACAAAATTAACAAGCTATTCAATTGCACAAGCTCATATTTTTGCTTTTGTATGGACTTGTACAACACCGTTTATTTTCACAGAAAATTACAGTCATGACAATAGAGAAATCTGTATGCATTGTTAACAGGAAGAATATTTCACAACCCCATGGCAAAACCATCTTCAATGGGGAATTTCTAAATGTTACATTCAATTTAATAGTTATCATAGCAATAGATTTGTAGTTGAAAGCAGGTCCTCTGATAATGGGCCAGGCCAAGCCAAACACATAAAAGAAGGGAAAATCTGATTTAAAAGTTAAAGATAAAGTGTCAGTAGAACTGAGACATAGCTCCTGCATTAATAGCAGCAATATTTCTGATTAACATATTTAATTGTCTTGGCATCTTAGGATTAAGGTTAAATCAACATTAAACTTAATTTTAATTGGTGTAATAATGTCATCAGTATACAAAACCTCTGAATTTTATCTAATGGGAAAACTAAGGGAAAAGTGAGAGAAGAAACTGGAGCATTGGCAATGCTATTGGTCCCCCAAAGAGCCATTGCATCATGCAGTTACACTAGAAGCTACCCCTAAAAGCTAATAATTTTACTTTAACTAACTGCATCTTAGCAGTCCTCAGTCAGTCAGAACTTCTGTTGGGTTAACAAGTCAGTGGGAGTTTTGCTTTAGTAAAAATTTGCATGTGTTGTCCTGACTGCCTTTTGTCTGAGCAAGATCTGTTAGATCAATTATTATCCCTTTGATATTGGGAGGTAGGATTTCCCAACATGCTATGCTGTGGCAAAATTCATTGGCACCAACATGGGAACTCCCAACCCGCTGGTGCCAAGGGGTAAAACTGATAGCTGGAATCTGATTCCAGAGAAATAGAACTATTTTAAATTTGTGCCGAGTCTCAAGATACAATGCTATTTTGCCAGTGCAACATACCAAATATATTGGAGTGGTAAAGAGGCTCTGTTTTCACATTTTTTATTTTTCGTCATAAAGTTGCAGTATAAAATGTTTCTGTAGTTAGGGAGAATGTTAAACTAAGTGCACTCTTTGCCAGCAGTGAAATCTGGCACTTTTAATCTGCAAAATATATTAAATATTGTTTTCTCAGCACAGCATGTCACAAAGTTTCCTGTGATGCCAGAGGTGGTATTGATATTCCAATTGGTGTCATTATTGGTAATTGAAGGAGTTTACTTAAAATATTTAGACAAGGTAGCTCTTTGAGCAACAGAGAATGTCTACAGGGGCTAGTTGTGCTAATGGCTGTGAAGTACCATATAGACTTTAAGGGTCTGAGCCATTTGAAATCCATGAAAAGAGACTCTTTAGCTTCTGTAGCCTTTGGCTCAGGACTTAATGTATTAAAATAATATAGTCAAGGGTAAAGAAAAAATGATAAGGAAAATAACTATTGAAAAATATCAATTTTTGGGAAGGCCACACTATTAACTTGAAGTCAGTGGGATGACTCATATTAAAATTAAGCACACACAAACATTTGCAAGGCAGGGGACTAAGTTTGTACAAGGGGAAAGGCGTATTGATAAAGTGGTATTTTATTTAACTGGTCATTTTGTACTCAGTGTGAGTACAATATGTACCATAATAAAGAAAGTCAGTCAATTTGTTTGTGTCTGAATATTGGTGACATCACAGCAGAAGTTGTGGAAGCCTTCACAATCAAAGTTATCAAAAGAGCACTCGCCATCTGACCTTCCAGGGATCTGCCACACACCATCCATCCATCTCTTTGCTGGGCATCCTCTACTTGTTGACCCTCTGCCATTTCTTCTGTAATAACTTCCTCAAGGTTATCTCCATCTTTACGCCTAATGTGACCAAGGTACATAAGTTTGCCTCTGTTGATTTCTGATATCAGTGTCTGCTTCTCTCCAGTAATACTTTTAACAGAGTTATTCATCTTTTTTTTCCGTCCAGGAGATAGAGAAGAGTCTTAGCCAGCACCACATTTCAAAAGTTTCAGTTTTGTTTTTGCCAACAGCATTAACTTCTAATGATTCACATCCACAAATTGCTATGAAAAAAATTAGACTTCTCACCACTTGCACCTTTGTACATTTTGACATGCCATGGTTCTTCTACACTTTCTCAAAGGAGGCCGCAGCCAAGTGAGCCATCCCTAGTCTTCTACCAATATCTTTGGAACAGCCTTCTTGACTGCATGCATATGATCCCAGATAATTAAATTCAGCTGTTGCCTCTACAGCTTGTCCTTTAATCATTGAATCCTGTTTTAGTCATGTCAGTATACATGCATTTTGTCTTTTCACATTCAGGAATAGTCCTTATTAACTGCTTTTGCAGACTCCATTGTTTGTTGCATTGCTGCAGTGGCAAAGAACATCATCTCATCAGCATATCTGACATTGGTTAAGAGGTGTCTACCAGTGGAAATCCCGATGTGCCATAGTGGTGGCTTTAAATTTTTGCCCTAAGCTTTCTGTCTTGGATGGAATTATTGACAAATGGATCCAGCCCAGAGCTCTAAGGAAGCCAAAAATACCCTGAGGTTTTAACTTTTAACAATCGTAGGCTCCATGTACATTATGATCTAGGTATGAGATTCCCAGCTTGTGTACACATACTCACACAAGCTCTCATTGAGTTAGCATTAGAATAAACAGTAGTGGGGCCTTGGTAATACAGGCATCAGCAGTGGAAACCTGCTGCATGCAAACCCGCCTGAACCCCATGGGTATGTACGTAGCACAGCTAAGCAGTGCTGCTACTATCGCAGCTGCTCTATTTATACTCATGCTAGCTCTCAATTGAGAGCTAGCGTGAGTATGTGTTCATGAGCTGGGAATTACATCCCTACCTCATGGTGTAGAAACAGCTTTACTTACTGATTCTGCTGTTCCCTGGGTATACAGACTTCCGCACTATCCTCTTCTCTGTCCAAAAGAGACTGCTTCAAAACAGAAAAGATAGCATCATCAATTTTAAAAGCACAATTAAATATACTTGTTAAACTGGTGGTTCTCAAACTTTTCGCATTGGCTGACCCCTTTCACACAGCAAGCCTATGAATGCACCCCCTCTATAAATTAAAAACACATTTTTATATGTAAAACTATTTTAAATTTTAAATTTATAACCCTATTGTTTAAAATAAATTTACTGTTTCTAAATTAAGATTAAAACACATTTTTATTGAATTACTGTTATAAGCAAAGGAGTTATTTTTTAAAGTAGTTACTGGGGGGGGAGGCGGGGGAAGAGAAGAAACATTGTCAATATCACTTTTCACAGCAGATTTACTGTGCGACAGGCGCTGCCTTCAGAGCTGAATGGCTGGAGAGTGGTGGCTGCTGGCCAGACGCCCAGCTCTGAAGGCAGTGCAGAACTGCAGAGGTAAGGTGGTAATGCCATACCATGCTATCCTTACTACTTTGATCTTTGCGCTCGGAGGGGTGGCTGCGGGAGGGCTAAGGCAAATTTTGGCGTGGCCATCGCCCCTGCAACCTCCCTCCCCCCAGCACCTCTCCTGCCTGTGTGTCTGACTGTTAAAATATAAATTACTTCCTTTTTGCCGATCTCAGTGTTCAGATTGGTCTGCGGTTTAATGCAGCTCTTCAGTTGCTGAACAAACAAGCGTGTCCCACCTTTTTAGTCTCAAGACGACAAACCTGTGCGCATGATACTACAATCCCCAGGGTCCAGTTTCCTTAAAGAAAGTGCTGATGATACAAATATATATATTTTGTTTAGGAACAATGGATCGCTGCATTATATGTTTACAAATACATTTTGAAGTAAATATACTATGTTGCGACAGAAAGGTGTGTGTAATTTTCTAAAACGCTAGATTTAAATGATATATTTTATAGCAGTTGTTTTGTTTTGTGCACGTAGTCATGACCCCTGGGTAATAACCTTGTGACCCTCAGTTTGAGAACCCCTGTGTTAAACGGTATTAGGCAAAATCACTTTGACTGAGTTTTGATAAGTGTATTATACCAGATTTTGGAATATTTTAACAGGTGCCTGTATGTCAAAGTGTATAATAAATGCAGTTATTCCATATGCAATTTATTTATGCTAATAATGTATCTCCTGTCCATACAGTATACTATAATATGCCTGATACAACATATTTGTGCTGTGAATCTGATTTTTGGTACAATAAAAACAATCTGTGTGATTGCTGTCCTCAAAAAAGGCTAAGAAGCCCATTGTAATTAGATCTTTCAGAGCCTGAATGGCTTGTCACAGGGTTTGAAATGCACAGAAGCCTGACATATTTTTAGCTGTGTATAAAATAGCTACTGGTATAATGGTGGCCCCATTCTATAATACAAGACCAAGAGAAGACTCATTTAATTTAAAACTTAAATTTAAAATGCAAAAAAGAAACGACTCTTATAAGATTTATTATATATTTGTGGGACTCACTGTTATTGTTGAGAAAAATAGATTTAATTTTCAAAAATTACACATTTAGGACCCATTTCTCTTCTACCCCAGAACAGAATTTAGTTCTTACTGTATCAGTTGTTACTAGTTCAGAGTAAATTACACAAAGAGAAACTAGGCAAATTAAAGTTTGAAAAGCTTCTTTGCTTTTCTGTCACTTTCAATTTTATGCATAAGCACTGATATAATCAGTATTTAGAACCAGCTTGTGATGGATAAATTACATTTGTAATTCAGTTTATGTGTTAGTGCATATTCAAAAGGTAATCTGCATTCAGATATTTCTGCTTGTCCAATACTCTGTTAAAATCTTCCCTATATTGAAATGAGTCAGTTGAAATCTCACATAGTTAAGCAATTATTATAATTGAACAGAAATATAACTGGGGCTGGGAAAAAATCCTTGTCTTGTGAAAAATGAATGATTCAAGTAGCCAAATACAAACTAGGCCTTCTGAACACTGCAGGAAACAAAGGAATCTGATCCTTCTTATTTATTACCTTTTATTTATTTATTTTTAATGTTAATTGCTCACTGTTAGTGTACATGGTGCTCTACAGAGAATAAAAGGGAGATACCTTCTCTTTATAATCAGCTCTGATAATTCACTTCATATACATGGACACTGGAGTCCAATCTCAAGGTGTTACATATTTTTATTAAAAAAAGCAAATTCCTTTCTTTGGTGGAACATTGGTGAACCATTTGTTTATTTAAAGATGGTCGTTCAAAGCCCCCAAGGCTCAAATTCCAAACATAAAGAGCTGCATAGAAGAGAATGTGAAGGAGAGAATGCATGGTAGGTTTTAGAGAGGGATTTATGAGGTTAGCCTGAGTGGGGAATTGGGAGGAAATGTGAGGAGAGATGTATGCAGGGGCAGAGTAACCAGGGCTTTAATGGTGAATACAGGAAATCTGAGTTTGGTTTGGGAGGCAAGATGCTAATGAAGGGAACTCATAGAGAGGAATAACATTCAGAGCAGTGGAAGAGGAAAATTATTTCAGCAGAAACATCTCAGCTGGGATGAGCTGAGATCTGGACAGGCCTGAAAGAAAAAGGTTTTAGTTGTCAAAGTGAGAGAATCAATGTATCACAAGACTCTTAGGGGACAGAATTATTTTAAGTAGCTCCCATGGACCTTATCTTCTTAATTGGTAGGATTATGTGTTCCAGAGTAAAGACATTCCCTCTTGCAAGGGAAAAGGAATTGAGACAAAACTCCAAGAGAGCAACTGAATCACTCTCATCTTTTACGTTTAGGGCCCAATTAAGAGTTGTTTGCGTTTGTGTAAAATATCTTTTGTTGGTTTAGCCTGAAACTGCATCCCTTTTGTCAAGTTAAGTGGAATCCAGTTAAACTAAAGAGTAGCTCAGAGGAACTCATGATGTGATTTATTGGTTAGAGATAGTTCTCATGTTAATAAGCTTTTATTGTACTGAGATCAATGTATATGTAACAACAGACTAGTAATACCTGACCAAAAAAAATTAGGTACAGTGCAACTACAGCTCAAATATGTAGACCTTTTTTGGTGACTGAACCAATACAAAAAAATTCTGTTTAAAAGACCTGAACCAACTAGTTTCAGCTAAAAGACAGGCTTCTCTTAAAACAGTTATAAATAATGACAGAACTGCATCCAGATAGTAAGGTGAATTCCAGATTTTCATTACTTTGAAATCCAGAGAAAAGTAGTCATTCTTTTTGTGGTGATGACACCAAAATCATGATTTGAACGGTGCTGAATGGTGTTAGCAGTTGCTGGGAAAAAAAGGAGTTAAAAGTTTTAGCTTAATCTTTTCCAGCAAGGTTATTCCCAGGTTGCAGAATAGAGCCTACTGCACATTCCTGGTATCTTTATTAATTATAATGATGCAAAAACAAGAGTTATTTGTGTTTTAAGCAGGGTGGATTGAACAATATCTGTCACATGAAAATAACAAATTTGAGGAAGGAAATTGAACATTTAAGAAGAATGAAGATTAAAGACCTCTACAATTGTAACAGTGACAAGAATTCTTTTTTTAATGTACACAAACATTAAATCTGAGGACTACAAACCCTGATTGGATATAACTAGTTAAGAAAATCAATAGAATTAGTTTAGGGATTATTTCAGAGGAATACAGGAATAAGTCATTATTGGATGGCTGAAGTGAAAATCTGCACTGAAAGAGAGACAGGATAGTGGGATATATCATCAGAGTTCTGGAATAAAGATCAAAACAGTGTTTATTGAGTCTGGTTGAACTCAGTCTCAAATGTTGTATTTAGTTTAGGTCAAAGAGGATCTGAAGGATAGTGTTGCTCTGAAAGGTTGCTGTGTCAGACGGCAACCTGAGACAGTCAGTGTAGGTTTGAAAAATGTTTATCATCAATATATCTTGCATTTGAAGATGATGATCTGGTTCTCACAAAAGAACAGCAGATTTTGAGGTAAACTGATTAAAAATAGTTAAATGAGTCAGGAGTCGATAAAGCAGACTGTAGTGAACTGTGCAGATAGTTACAAAAATGAAAGGGCCCAATTTAAAACCTAGTACATTTAAAAAAAAAAGGGGGGGGGGAATTTAGGTAGAAAGTTCACACATACTGTAATAAATATATGTAGCCTAGTTTTGCTCCTACTGAAATCAATAGTACTTTTGCCATTGGGTTTAATAAAGAGAAGGATCAGACTGCATGGCATAAATTAGCATATAAAACCAGTGAAGCAGATTAAATGTATGAATTTAAAAGACAGCTAAACATTTGTATGGATAGAGAAATGGCAGAAGGGTAGTGACAAAACAGAGAGAGGAGACCAGCATTGTAGGGATCTATAGGGGATAAGAGCGGTTGCCAACCAAATGGCTTTTTCCTGCTTAGTAAAAGTAGTTTTGTCTTTAGAATACAATAGCTGACAAACATAAAAAATACCATTGTGAGAACTTGCATACCTGCTTTTTCTGGTACTATTACTTTTCTTTTTTATAAATTGACTTGCTGAGTTTATGAGATCAGAGACGAGTCTGTGTGAGATTTCACTTGAAAATTACCTTTTGGTATTAACTGTGAAGCAAATTCAAATTGTACACGTGGTCAGATTAGTTCTATTACATGTTTTGTGTTCAGAAACCTTAAAGTGATTCATGCTACTTTGCAGCTTTATCTGTCCTCCAAGTGCAATTTTAGTACCAGAATACCTTTCAGACATTCTTTTCAGAGAGAGGTCTATGGATATATTTAACCCGTTAGAGATGGTTGTAAAGGACCAGGCAATTCTTTAGTCACGAGTCACAGATGACAGTTCCACATACTGCTAGCCAGCACTGCTCGGAGATATGAGCTAAAGTAGCTATGAGTAATTAAACGATTTTAATGGGAGCGGCTTGTGAGTGAGTCATGAGACAACTGTATCGAAGGGTAACTTGTATGCAGCATTCATCACTTCCTTTTTCTAAAACTTCTGTATGTTAGTCTGTAGTATACAAATGATGACTTCACATAAAAGATGAGAAAAAATGCTGTTTTAAAATTATATCTAGTCTGGATCTAAAATACTCCTTGAAATGATGTTCCAGTACCAGATTCTCTGCTGGTGTAAATAAAATCAGAGGTTTTCTCTCATAAAAATGACTGGGTTAATTCTTTTAAAAAAAAATCCTCCAGAAGGAATTTTTTCTGCAATAGCTGCAGGCAGACAAAATGATGACTTTTCCTTTTCTCCACATTTTCCTGGATCACTGTGAGTTCATGCGCCTTTTCATTCCATGGTGCTATATTTCCCTACCAAATCACCCCTCTTCACTTTCCATGATTTAGCAACAGAAGGACTGACCACCTGCAGGCTAAATACTAGTTCAGGGCTTGTATATGAACTTGGTCTAGAAGTGCAGAAATTTCCATGGGAGGTTCGATGTGGAATCATCTCTGCAAGCTCTGCTACGTTTGGAAGATATCAGCACAGCCTACAAGTTTTTACTTTAAAAAGGGTAAGAGCCTGGCTATT
Source organism: Mesoclemmys tuberculata (assembly GCA_007922155.1). Lineage (NCBI taxonomy): Eukaryota > Metazoa > Chordata > Testudines > Chelidae > Mesoclemmys > Mesoclemmys tuberculata. The sequence goes on along the minus strand of ML675649.1, from coordinate 23,529,673 downwards.
TCTGTGTGTGGAAGGGGGGCATATAGCAGGGCGCATCAAACCCCGGGAACCAGGTCGCCATGACGCCTAGAAATTTAAGTCTGGCGCCTAGTATTTCTCCGGGGGGAGCGACCGCTGCACTTTGGCCAGGGCGCCACTGTGCCCATGTAGTAGGGCTGGGAGGGGGTAGCACTGCAGCTGCTGTGGTCCAGCTGGGCGCCCTGCTGCTGGGCCCATGTTGTGGGAGAGGGGAGGAGGGAAGGGGCAGGGCCGAGAGGGAAGAGCGGCTGCTGTGCTCCGGCAAGGGCGCCCTGCCACTGAACCCACACTGTCTCGCTCCTTAATTTTTGGGCTGGCTCCTAGCTCCAAAACAAATTTGTCGAGCCTTGCATATAGGACAGATGTTGAACACATCCTCCACTTCCAAGTGAAGCACTGAAGACGGAAGCACAGGATAGGGATTTAGCCCTGGTTAGTGGAAGCTGGATCCAGATCAGATAGTGCAAGTGAGCAGACTTAGGTGGGGGATCAGGAATGTGAGCAGACCAGGGAAAGACAGCTGTCCGTCTACAGGGAGAGGCTGAGTGCCAGGTTGAACTGTTGGTGAGAACCAACACTTCTGATGTTGAGCAGAGGGCAGAGACAGTAGAGGGCAGCTGATTGAGAACCACTGCTGCTGCTGAAGTTGTAATAATAATTAATATCTAGCTTTTACATCGTGCTTTTACAGATGTGGAAATCGAGTTACGTGCAGGTGAAATAACTTCCCAGGTTTGCCTGGCAAGTAACTATTGTTATACAGGGTCTTCCATGAGCTGAATCAGCAGCACAACACACGTGCACACATCCATCCATTTAAAATATGGTATTCCGTGCTCACACCCTACCTGTACCTGATTGCGCGCTCTTCCTCTGCGGTGACCTAGTTGTTCAAATAAGTCTACTGGCTGCTTCATCTGCCCTCAGCAGCAGGATCATGGGGCATCCTTCCATGTGGTTTATATTGCATACCACTCTGTACCACAGAGGGAGGATGCCTGCAGAATTTTGCCCTAGCAATTAAATGTTTCTCTAAAGGTCAATGGGGTGAACAGGATTGATGAAGTACAGTACCACAAGTAAAGTTTATATATAATCCTGAGCAATTTGTGAATAAGAAGCTGTCCTAATGTCCCAAGAAAACTGCACATTTTCTCAGTTTTTAATAAGTTCAGTTCAGAATGGAACAAAAGGAGAGTATTTACTGTGCTGCGTTTAGCTGATAACATTTTGCTATTCAAGTACCTGTTTGTAGTCATGTTGTTAGCACTCATTGCATTCAAAGTATTATAGTATAGTATAGATCAAAGTATAGTGTAGTATATATCAGTATTACAGACTGATTCTACTTCCATTTGAATTATAGTGAATCTCAATGGAAGCAAGAACACATTAATTATCTAATCTAATTATCTAACCACAGAACTGTGTAGTAGGTTATTATTGTTAACTCCTTTTGACTGGATGGGAAACTGAGGGATAGAGGTGAAGTGATTTGCCCAAAGCCACAGAGTGGGTCATTGTTAGAGCTGTGATTAGAAATCAGGAATTACTGGGACCTGGGCCTGTGCTCAGACCACTAGGTCAGATGTCACTTTTTAGTCCTTTCACTTTTTTGAATCACAGTTAGTCATTTGTGCACAGAGGGGGAAGGATTTGTGGAATACAAAGCCCACAGAACTTGTGTGTGTTACATTCTCCAATGCATTGTAATTCTGTCTGTGAAAACTGTAGTCATGCATAAAGTTAGTTCCTGGTGCCCTGGGACAACTTTAATTCTAATTAAAGCAAACAGATGTTTGCGACTCCATATCCCATACAAATCCTGCAACTCTGTCTCGAGCAGTAAGACTCAAGTGGAAAAACAACTCATTGTCAAATCCTCTCATCCCCTGTAGTAACAGGAGTGGAAAGGGAAGCAGCTCATGATCTGATTTCTCTTTTTCCAGCCCTGTGAGGCCATGTACTTTCTTGTGGGCCTGCATATAGTGAGGATGATCCTGGTGCTGACTTAAGAGAGGAAGAATCTGTTGTAATGGTCCTTTTGCACTGATATGGTTTAGGGTTTGCTGACATTTCCATTATCAGCTCCTGTTTTCGGGGTATTGCATTTTAACTTTGTCATGAAAATGATTCTCTGTGGCTATGAGTTTGCAGGCATTTTTCTTTATTATATGGAATACTGGGGAAGGAATACTGTGCAGAGAAGTAGAGGATCCTGTGCATCATTCGAAGTCTCGTGAAGTCAGTGGGATTAAGAACATAAGAATGGCCGTGCTGGGTCAGACCAAGGGTTCATCCAGCCCAGTGTCTGGTCTTTCAACAGTGGCCAGTGTAATATGCCTCAGAAGGAATTGACAGTACAGGGCAGTTATTGAGTGATCTATCCCGTCATGCAGTCACACTTCTGTCAGTCAGACATTTGGGGACACCCAGAGCATGGGTCCTTGACCATCTTGGCTAATAGCCATTGATGGACCTATCCCCCATGAGAATATCTAATTTGTTTTTTGAATCTTTGTCCTTTGACGTCCCCTAGCAATGAGTTCCACAGGTAGGCTGTGCATTGTGAGAAGTTGTACTTTCTTACGTTTGTTTTTAAAACTGTTGCCTATTAATTTTATTAGGTGACTGCTGGTTTTTGTATTTGTGTGAAAGGGTAAATAACACTTCCCTATTCACTTTCTTCACAGCCTTCATGATTTTATAAACCTCTAATATTCCCCCTTAATCATCACTTTTCTAAGATGAATAGTCTCAGTCTTTGTCATCTCTCTCACATGGAAACAGTTTCATAGATCTAGTTATTGCCCTTCTCTGTACCTTTTCCATTTCTAACATCTCTTCTGAGATAGGGAGACCAGAACTGCATGCAGTATTCAAGGTGTGGGTGTACCATGGATTTATATTGTGACATTATAGTTTGTATTTTATTATCTCTCACTTCCTAACATTCTTAGCGTCATCTTAACATTGTCAGCTTTTTTTAATACTGCTGCTCATTGAGCAGATGTTTTCAGAGAACTGTCCACAATGACTCCAAGATCTTTTTCTCGAGTGGGGACAGCTGATTTATAAACCATTGTTTTGTATGTATAGTTTGGAAAACATAATCCCATGTGCATTACTTTGCATTTATCAACACTGAATTTCATCTGCCATTTAATTGCCTAGTCACCCCGTTTTGTGAGATCACTTTGTCAATGTTCACAGTCAACTTTGAACTTAACTATCTTGAGCAAATTAGAATCATCTGAAAACTTTGCCATCTCACTGTTTATCCCCTTTTCCAGAGCATTTATTAATATGTTGAACAGCACTGGTCCCAGTACAGATCCTTGGTGAACCCAGCTACCTTCCACTTTCCGTTATGAAAACTGACTCTTTATTCCTATCCTTCGTTTTTTATTTTTTCATCAGTTACTGATTCATGAGAGAGCCTTCCCCTTGCTCCATGACTGCTTACTTTGCTTAAGAGTTGTTGGTGTGGGTCCTTGTCACATACGGGGAAAAGAGAGAGGTTACACATGAGACAAGGAAATACAGATTGGTGGGGAAGTGAAAGAACATGAGGTAGAGAATAAGGGAAGGAGGGAGATGATTGATTCCCTTTTTTACAGAAAGAGACTAGATGATGTAGTGTAAAGCGTTTGAGATATAAGAAAGGAGCTAAAAGATGAAAGCACTAATACTGAAAAAGATGGAAAGGAAAGTAAAGGAAAAGGGTTTATCACAGGAGGAAAAAATGTAAAAGGATGGATTTGGAGAGAAAGCAGCTATTTAACAAAGTTTAAAAGATATTGAGGGGAAAATTGCTGTGTTACAAAATTCTGAAGAGAGAAGGAAGAAAGGAGAGAACAAAATGTGGAGACATTCATTCAGAACTAACATTCTTCGAGGTAATTCAGTTTGTAAAAACTATTACTGACTTGAAAAGGTGGTATAGTGAACTTTGGCCATTGCCTTCTCGCTTTTCACATTCCCGACAATTAGGAAGTTCAGAAAGATGGCTATACCTAATAGCTAGCTGACATGGATGCTTATGTGCTTATATGTAAGTCTGAAGACAAAACCAGTGATTATATTGATAGGTGATGGAGAGTAGCTACATGCCCGGTTTTACTTAGTTAAACATGTCCATTCTCCTCACTTTGTGCAAAGTTAATATCCGCCTGATTGGTCCATAACACCATTTGATTAAAGCATTGGAGAAACTGAAAATACTAAGCAGGGTTTAGTTTTGCACTTAGTGCTGCATTTACTTGTTGGAATATGTTTGAATGCCAACTGAAATAAAACCATATGACAATTGTTTCAGAAATTATTAGTCTGTGATATTGCTCAGTTGTTTCTGCTGTTTTTAAAAATATGTAAGTACCTGAGTGATAACCCTTAAAAACCGGCTCCTTCATGCCTATGGCAATTTTTCATAAGACTTTCCGCTAAGCATTTTCAATACGCATAGTAATTGGAAACAGTAAGTCATTCAGGTTTCTGGGATAAGCATTAGGGGTTGGATCCTCAGTTCTGTAAATTGTCACAGCTTCATTGACTTCAGAGTGATTTCTTAAAGTCGGCTGACTTCATGACGTCAGTGATTCAATTGATTTGAAGTCAGCGTGTCAGGCATCGGGGCCTGCAATGCCAGTCTCTGGGCAACCTCATGAGTGCAGCTGCCCTGTGGTAGCCTCTCTGGTTGGCTACACTGCCTGGTAGGTTGGAAGAGTCAGCACAATGGCTCTTCAGCTGAGCAGGAGCCATAGGTCAGAGGCTGTGCGAAGCATTTGCCCATGGTGGTGATAGTTCCTCGGCCTGCTTGTTCCTATGCTGCTCCTACATTGGAACTGGCCCTGCTCTTGCTTGGCCTCACTCCAGATAACCTGGTCCCCAGCTTTAGCTCTGATTCCTGACTCTGGCTCTGACACCTTGGTCTGGCTGCCCCCTGACACAATGGAACTATGGCAGTTTACACCAGCTGAGGATCTGGCTGTAGAGCTGTGTAAAACTCAGACGCTTTGGAGAGGTTCTTGAGGATCTTGTCCATATGTTCTCCGGGTTTGATCCACGTGTGTTTGCATCCCCCAAATTTGGCTTTCAGTTTTAGCTTTGAACAAACCCCAAATTTCAAAGTTAAACATTAAAATGAAACCATCAGGTTTTTCCTGGTCTTGGCTTCAGAACCATCAATTTCTTATGATTTTGATGCAGCATTATAACTAGGCCCAGATTTGGTCAAATGTGGGCCCAAGTTCACTTGAAAGTATCATAAACTTGAAGTGGAACTTCCATGTGACCTGTTCTGAGACATAAGTTTGTGGTTTGGGATTTTGTTCTGGACATTTTGCACATGTTTACATTTGTTAAATGCTGATAGCTGTTCTTAGTTTGTAATTAGGCTTTGATATATGGGTACACATTATTGCATTGTTAGCAAGAGGTATGTGTGCAAAGGCAGTGATTGATTTTGCTATCTGGGTAGTGTTTGGCACATACATAATCACGTCAGTAAGCATATTCTAACCAAAAAATAATTGTGTGTTTGCATTGTTACTTACAAATCTACATACTGAAGCTGAACTTTTTGGGTTTCTGTGGATGGTTACCTTTGTATCTTACTATTTTTTCTAACAGAATGCATTTTGAATATTACTACCTTTTTAAACTTATATTTAAGTATATTTTGGATATTGGATTTATTAGTGTGAAAAATGCAGAAACTCTTTGACAGCACATATATCTGTGCAAAATATTATAAAACTGATACAAAATAATTGCAAACCCAGAGCTTTGGGAGAAAGATGCAAACTTGCTTCCAGTGAGTCAGTGGCAAAACTGCCCTGGATTTCAATAAGAGCAGAATTTGGCCCCTGCTATCTTTTTAATTGTTGATGCTCTGGATAAGGTAATAAAATATATTTAGTATTCATTAGTTTTCAGATATCTATCTTAAATCAAGGATGAGAACATAAAACAAAAAAGGCATTTTTATCCTATACCAAATACACAAACAAAGCTTTATCAGTAATGTTTAAATCTGAAGAAAGAGCTTCTAAAAAAAATCTTTTTGGTCACCACCAAGGTCAAGATTCATTAACAATTTTCCACTCATTACCTACTATTTCCCCTCCTCCCCCAGGAAAGTCCTGGGAGAACAGGTGACTCTGGCAGCATGTTTTAAAATCGCCAAATTTAGCATCTAGTAAGTTGAAGTGTGTTCCAGAGCACAGGACCCCCCACTGCCAACCTCCTTTTATCAGGAGGAAGAATGTTAGCTTGAGTGTCTCAGACAGTCTCATCTACCTGGATGTCGGAAGGGGGGAGGCTCTCTCAAGTAGATAGGCCTAAATGAGCATCTAAACCTTCACTCTGAAATCAGTTGTAGCGCAGCGTGGGAACTGGAATGTCTGTTCCACAGAAAAATTCACTCTCTTGGAAAAAATGTAGTTCTGAGTTGGAACAAAAATTCTGATGTTCAGATTTTTCTTTGAGAGGAACATTGTCTAAGTAGTCTGTTCCTAAACAATGGAAATGGAACTTTATGAAAATTTCTGGTGCAACCTTCCTGTGCTCCCAAGCTCTGTTTCGCCCCGGGTTCCCAGCTCCCTGGCTGGCTGCTGAGGAGCTGGAGAGCCTGGAGAGGTAGGCAGGTGTTGTTTATTTGCCTTGCTCCTCTGCGTCTCCCATCTCCAGCTTCTTGTATTATACCTATTCGCAGGCACAAAACCCACTTACAGTTTAGATGGAATGGATATGTTCCCATGTAATGTTTAGATTCTTTCAAATCAGCATTTTCCAACGTTTTTTTAACTAGATCAAAACAGTAAGTAGCCTATGCAATTTGAAAGTATCAGTTTAGTTCATGCAGGCTTCTACAGTTTGTTACGCTTTGTTACAGTTTGTGCTTTCCACAATTATTAGGAGTATTCATCTCTTGTCTCTTGTCTTGTCCTCAACTGAAAGCATTTTGGGAGCCAGGGCTGATTTTTATGTGACTGTAAAGTGCCTAACACAATGTATGTACTATTCGATTGTAACAGTAGCAATAAACTATGCTAGCTCAGTTTTCTGAATGGTTTGAAGGTGTAGCCTCATCTATACTACACTGCAGTAATCTAACTTCAATGTGACAAAGACCAGGATAGGCATAGGGAGGCCACACCTGGAAGAAAAGGACTTAATCTCCTTGTCAAGTGCAAATGATAAGAAGCAGTCCTAACAATTGCTACTGTCTGGAAATCCAGCAATACCCCCACTTTATGAATCTTCCAACAAAGGATGAGATGTAATTAATCAGGAGCAGAGGAAATGGTTGCAATTATACCTCTAGTTGTTTCTCATCCCATCCTAAAGTATTATCTCAGTCTTAGCCAGCCAGCTAGCCTTTATCAATGCCTCATTCTTAATTTGACATCAGATAAGTCAAACCACTGTACCTTTGGATGAGATGGAGATAAACTGTCTGTAATCAGCATACCTACAACTCCACAATCTATGCTTTCACATTAATATCCCCCTTCCTAATGGTGCCATTAAATATTACATTTAAAATGTGAAAAGTTAATTGTACAAGCTTATTTCCAACTTTCACTCTCACACACCAAATACCCAATCTTTTCTGGGAAGGCGAGGGGAAATCTTCACAGCCCTTTTAACGAAGGTAGGAGGCAGTTATACAAAAAGTGTACTGCAATTTAGGAAAAATAGCATCTGTGTCGTCTTAACAGGAAATTTGCAATTGTTTGGAATAGAAAACACTTACAGGAAACTCACTGTTTCCTATGAGTTCCGTAGTTAAAGCAGTCTTTCATCAGAAACCGTACAAAGGTGGATTTGTCAGGTGTAAACAGAGCCTGGAAATACAATGATGTAGCCAGTCTGTTACTAGCACAATGATTAATATTTTATATTTTCTAGGAATGGAGGAACCAATCAGAATGAAATAAAATCTAGACTGTTTGTTTTACGTCCTTTGAAAATACATTTTAGTTCTTTTTTTTCATTTTGTCTTAGTTGATTTACATTTTTGCACTCCATTTCTTAGATCTGTCCAAAACTAAAGGCCAGATCCTGCTTCATTCTGACAAGGTCAATGAGAGTTTTGTGTGTGTTCAGTATGGCAAGCAGGATTTGACCCTGGAAATGGAAAAACTCACCTCTGTGAGAGGTTCAGGGCAAGGCCTGCGAACCAGTTAAGTCTTCTAATAGAGAGATTTAAGTTGTGTGTAGTGTTCATGCTAGTTCTCTGAATTAGAAGGAATTTAACTCCATGGGAGAAAACTATTCTCATTGAATTTCCAGTGTGGTTGAGAATGGGAAATACAGTAATTTTCACAAAAAAACCCTGTGATTTCTGGATCAAAAAGTTTGGAGTATATGTTAGATAAGCATCCATGTTCGCATATTTAAATAAATTGATTTTTTTCCCCCAGATTTAATGCTTGTCATTAATATTTTCCTACTATTTTGTATTCATTGTAGCCTGCATTAGTTTTTGGTAAATGCAGATTGATAGTTCTGTGGTTTACCTTAAAGTTTAACACAATTTAAGCTTTATTTTTTTTAAAGAGCAGGTAGACGCCACCAGAGGTTAGTCAGCACAGTCAAAGGATTTTAGGGACCCAGAAGTATCTCTGTGAATTATTGCATAAAGCTTAACTTCTCGCATATAGAACCTGAGTATGGGTTCTCATTCTGAACCTGAAATGTGTTTGAAGGGCAATCCATCTAATAAATCTTTACCATATAGTGCAGTACAATTTTCTTCAAAATTGTAGTCTGTGCATGGCATGAGGCCAAGACTGTAGCTAGAATGCAGACTGTTTCTTTCTCCTCTCCGAGACATTGTGTGTTCAGGACAGAATGCAGGTCATTAATAGCAGTAGCTTGCAGATCGCATTGCAGATGCAGACACCTACACTGGAAAAACAGATTGTCCTTTTTCTTGCACTCTGCTTCTTTTTGGTATATTAGATATATTTGACCCAAGAAGTATTTAAATTGAAGTAGCACAAAGTTGAATATTACATGCTGATTAGTAAATAAACACACTTTGATCACTGTAATTTATTGTATTTCCAGAGTAATCAGAATTACATTCCAATTATTTGTTAGTCTTTCTTGTGCTTGCTCCATCAACCTTAAGTGGCATTCTGTTTCATGTTCTGATTATCCTGTGAATGGAACAGGAATTCTCCACACATCTTGTAGAAATGTATTTTTGATGTCCATCTATGTTCCTCTTTATCTTAAACTATCCTGGTCTGAAAAGAGTAACTGAGTTGGATGGTCATCTATTTTTATTTCATATAACAATTTTTTTTTAAATTTTTGTTCCAAGGACCAGTATCAAGATATTTTTGAGAATTTTATACCAGATTCTCCACTGATTCCAGTAATCCTTGGAATTTCAATGTCAGGACGTCTTTCCTTTCCCATTCCCTGCATGTGCATTCTCAATACAGTTTTTTTTGGCTTTTTGTTTATTTCTCTTGGTAGTTACTGACATTTGTGTCTTTTCTGATTTGTGTAAATGATCCTCTATTTCTGCAGCTGTTCTCATTAACACCAGCACAGTAGCAGTTTCTTTCTTTGTATTAAAAAAAAAAAAAGACAATTTATGCTCCAATTCTGTTCCCAGTAACTGTGCTTTAAATGTGAGTAGAATTTGGCCTTAGTGTTTTTGAAAGGTGCGGGATTGACAGCCTTTTGAGACTAAAATCATTATTCACAGACCAAGTACAGCATGGGCAAGAACAGTGGTATCTGTAAGGCATTACTATTACCTAATTTAATTTATATTTATCAATAATAAATGGCCTTTTTGTATCTTCAAAATACTTTGTAATTTATTGCTTGTAATATCACTACCTTCTACTGCATCCTGTAGAAGGATACTCCTGGGCACTTGGCTGCTGGAGGAGAATCTTCTCCAGATGAGCGAGACGTGTGATTTTGGTGTAAAAGGAGCTGAGATCTGTTATGACCATGCTATCCTGAGTGACCCTTTTGTGTGGCGATATGATGACTATGAATCACTAAGAGATGGAACATCATGAATCTTAAGACCCCTGTAGTTAGTTCACTTTCTGCTGAGACTTGTAATGATCACAGTGGGTGCCAATCAGCTTATCTTGATTGTGTAGTTTGTTGTGTTTTCTCTGCTGACTAATAGGCTTCCTTGCATTTGTATTAAAGGAATCTTTCAAGGGTATGTTAGCCAGCTGGAAGGATCTTTTACTGAAGGGCTCAAAAGTGTTTGCCTAATTCCCAAATTAAAAAATGGATGCTGCAAGAAATGGAACAATATTACTTTTCCTAAGATTTGGCAAATGCTTTCTGATTTGATTGATGTCTGTGGAGTAGTACAGCTAAATCAGCTCTCCAATGCTGTTCATACCCCTGGAAGTCTGTTCCCATTTCTTTTTTCTCTCTCTCCTTTTATTTCTGTTCTATTTATATGACAGTTCTGCACTGATCATTTGAAACGTAATCCGATAGGTTTACTATTGTTTTTTGTTATGTTTGATTCAGTGGGCTTAAACCAGGACTCTATTTGGTTGTCTGAGTAAGTGTGTGTGTTGATATTTTAATGAAACAAATTATTACAGTGCTTTTAGTATTTTAATAGGAACAGACCCTGTGACCACCTTCTGGAGGATGTTACTCTAGAGCAGTGTTTCCCAACCAGTGTGCCACGGCTGAGAAAAGTTTGGGAACCACTGCTCTAGAGACTGATTCCATCCACATTTCCTAATGGGCGTAGCATTAACAAGTTGAAATTTCACCTTCAGAACCAGAACCCAGGCTGGACAGTTCAGCCATTTCTTTACACAACTCTCCTCTCTCACTGATTTGTGCCCAACATATTAAAGGAGAATTTAGATTCTTGAAAAGCAAATGCTTGAAATGCTCTCCTGGGGCTCAACCCTAAATACTGACACTCTCCTCTCTGTACCTTTGGTTTCACCTGAGACACTGTATGGGGGGGAATTGCTTCTCAAATGAGATCATTGATCCTCATTCTGAATGTTTCTTCTTGTTTCATCAGTTCAGTTGGATCCAGCATATGGAAAAGTTATTTCCCACATCTTGTGGCAGAATATTTTAAGCAAGGACAGTCCAAGCCTTTAGGTTACAGACAGCTTTTTGTACTTACATGTTCTATAGATTATATCAGCAAAGATTAAGTGTCTGTCTTCATTGAAAGATTAGGAGTAAGAGAAAGTATTGAAATGTCTTGTATTGAAATGTAGGCCACACTGTTTGTTGAAGTCTCACCCAAAATGATTGCCAGTGTTATCCAGAAATAAATCCCTTCTTTTCACACCATTACGTTCAGGTTTTTACCTGTCTGTCTGATCCTGAATGAGGCATAATATCCCATAAATAGTTATCTGAGAGAGCCTCATGTTCCTAGGCCTCCCTACATCTTTATACTTGACCTGTGTATGATATAGAAAGAGTGACTTGCAAGTTCAGTGTGTCTAGTAGAGTTCTTACCAGCTCAAGCAGAAGGAGAGGCCCCTTTTTGGCTTATCTGCTGGAACTGCTGTCTGTCTACAGACCAGGAGAGATCCAGTTCCAGTTTTAGTTGTGGCAGAGTAGATATGGGCTGGGGGGAGGGGGTTGTAACAATCTGTACACCACCTATGGCAATGGTCCGTAAACTGTGTAGGCGCAGAGGAATGTTTGGTGGGGCATTGTGGAGCCCAGGCCAGCCCCCACATGGGGAGGGGATGGAGTAACACCTAGCCCCACTTTGCCCCCACCTCTGCTCTGGCCCTGCTCCCGGCTGGGACCCCTCTTCCAGCCGCAGCTCTGGCTCCTGGGTGGGGCATGCATTAGGGAAGGTGGGGACGCCGACCAAAAATGTTTGGCGACCACTGACCTATGGCAATATATACACAACAATAATTGTCCATCTTCCTCACGCATTCCAACCAATAGTTGGAAAAAAACCCTCTTAAGTAACAGCAATAATAACACATTCTCATTCCAATCAGGGAATAAATATAAAAATTCACATCTGCCTGCAAATAGATATTTATTAGCAGTGCAGTATTTTTCATAGTTTATTACTATAACATTACACTAAAAATAACACCTAAGTGAGATTTTGCTTTCTGATGCTATGAGGGTGACTACATATTGGTATTGCTTTTTTATTACTCAGGTCTTGATATGGCTTCTTATTTGACTGTGGCCGAATACCCTTTTCAGTTATTTGTTGTTTGTCTAAATACTACACTCCTGTCTGCAGGCATTAATATCACAGGATAAGTACGAATCAGGAGATTAGTGATGGCTTATGCAACTGTTCACCTCTACATCAACAGTTCAAATGCAGCCAAGGTGGTAGTTCCCAAAAGATGTTACCATCTCACTGCTGTCATGGGTCAAGTGAGTACTTTTTAGGTACAAAAAATACTTCCACAACTGGTGGTAGTTAAAATCAAAGTTAGCAGTAAGCAAAGGGATGAATGGAGTTGCCATTCTGGCACATTCCATGGTTATTAAATTCACTTTAAAAAAGAAAATTCTTCCATCTGTTTTTCCCCATTTCCCAGACCCTTTGTCCTTCCATGTTTACAGAATCAGTCTAAGTAGCATGAACTGGTTAATCTTCACTTTTTTCTGTATGATAAGTGTCATGTTCCCTACCTCATTCAAAACAAAGCATGTAAGACTGTAAGAAGTTGCTTTTGTCATTTATATATCCTTTCTGCTTTGGTGTCTAGGGAGACAAACCCTGAAGTCCTTACACAATTTAGATACATTTTACGTCAAACCACCATTGACTTCTTTTTCTTAATACATACTGATCAAGGATTTCAGCATTTGGTTATAAATGATCATAGAGCTCAGGGCTTTTTCTCCAATGGTGCCTGCTCTGAGATATGTATTTTTCTTGACATCTCGTTAAAGGACCTAGCCTTTAGGTTAGATTTGTCAGCTTGAGATACTTAACAGGTTTAGCCTTCATGCGGATGTTTCCCTGTGAGGAATGTTGATCTTTAAGGATGCTCCATGTCACATAATTCTGGCTTTGTTTCCTGATTAACCACTGTAGAAAATGTAACAAATGTGATCTCTGCAAATAAGCAGTTCTTCTAACAGTGCAATTCCTTATTCACATGCACATGGCCACTTCCCCACCCACATCTTCTTCATCCACCTTCCACTACTGCTTGTTCCCCTTTCAGAATGCAGCAGCAACTGTCTTATCCACAAATGGACAAAAGTATTTCAACTTAGAGGTGACACCCTTTTTTCCCTGTCTTTGGAACAAGCACCATTTAAGGTCCAGACAGCCCAAAAAGCCAGTGAGACAAAGATTGTTTTATCAATCTGACCACCTTGTCAAAAATCTACCCACCCATCTGTTGTGTAATGCACAGACAAAACATTGGACATCCTATTTACGCTTTTACAGTTTTCTTTGTCTAAACATGGTCTCTTAATTGCAGCAATGTCTGCCAGCTTCATAATAAGTGTGGGCGCTACAAGAAGAGAGAGAATCCAGTAGTGCTGAAGGAACCTCTAAATAATAACCTGGAAATAATTTATTTACTGTGAGATAGGAGCTCCATTTTTATAGCCAAAATTATACAGAGATTTTGTAACCAACAATAAAGAAGATAGAGGACCTGTGAAACACCAGCTGAGGTCTTGTTTTCTGAATTATAATTACACTATCTCGATATTGATAAAAGTAGATTTTTTTCTTTATTTGCATACTATGGTTTACTGTGGAACTTTTATTCTTCTGTATCATTATCATTCAGTTTTATGTAGCAAGCAAGGCTGAATCACTGGGGTAAAAAGTGAAAGGATACAAAGGATGTGTGTTTACAACAGCAATGCTTGTTTGATGTGGTTTAATTAGTCAGTAGACATCTGCCTTATGGCTTTATCTTGTAAAATATTGATCCAAAAACTGGCAATAAGGTCTGGACAGCACTTAGTATAGGAAATCACTCTCAGGTCATGTAAAAAACTTTAGGAAGATATAAAGCCTGTCAGTCAATCTGAAGAGGAGCTCTGTGTAGTTTGAAAGCTTGTGCCTTCCACCAACAAAGGCTGGTCCAATAAAAGATATTACCTCACTCACCTTGTCTCAGTCAGTCTGACTGCATGGCTGAGTACAGCACTTCCCCTTTCACTATAACTTGAAATAGTGGAACCAAAGAAAAATAACCTTGTAACAAGAGTTTGTGTCAGTATCAATAGAAACATTCTACTTTAGTAACTTTTAAAAAAAATACATTTTTAATGATTAGGAACAGTAAATCTTTTGTCAGTCTTTTTACTGTGGTGACCCACTAACTGCATTTTGTCTTTTTTGGGACCCACTACTGCTCCATAGCCTCCCAGCTGTCACTCTCCGTGCCATGCCCCTTCCTGCAGCCCCAAAAGACCCCTCTCCCCCTATGTCCCGGCCACAGCTGCAATTAGGCTGCAGACTGTCTGCTCACTGACTCTGTGCTGCTACCACTTTGATCCTGCTCCCCACGCCATTGCCTGCTGCCCTGGGAAAGGGAGAGCATGGAGGGTGTATACCTCCAGGATATGCACAACCCTTGAACTTTCCTGTGCCCCACTGATGGGTCATGACCCTCTGTAGGAAACACTGATGTAAGACACAGAGTTAAGTAACAGCACTGGCTACTTTAAGCTGAATATATATTTTACTGTTGTATGGTGAAGCTAAAACCACATTAAATCCCTACAAACTATATTACAGTAAACATAAAGGTCAAATTCTGCTTTTCATTGTCTGTGAGTACCTCCACTGAAGATAATGGAGAGATTGCTTGAGATATACCCTAGTAATTGAGACTAGAATCTGGCCCTTCGAGTTTAATCCTGAGTAGGTATTTCAAATGTATGTAGTTCCTGTATCAGTCCTCACATATGATTCCCACTGTTGTTTGTTGGAGTCACTCATGCCCATTAAGGGGAAAATATGGCTATAGGTATATCTGTCCTAGGCATTGCAGGAAGAAAACAAGATGTCAGGAGTGTGATTTCACTAGGCTGCAGCTTGATTAAGTTACACATCTGGAACAATCTGGCAATAATTCATTCAATGCAAATCATCCTTCCTTTGTAATCCTTACTTGCTGCAAGGCTGCCATAAGCCCCCTGACCCTGTTGGCCTGGTCCCAGGGCTATTGCTGAGATTCCATTTTCCTACCCTTGAATGAAGTTTAAGGGGGAGGGCAGGGAAGAGGGGACTGTCTCCTCCTCATCTGAGTATTAAGGGCCCCAGCCTCTTCCCCACCTTTTTTAGGTGATGTCTTCCCCGAATCTCATTCCACATCAGGTTTATCTGGGAGCTGGACCCCTTATTTATTTAATTGAATTTAATTTATTTGTACTGTGTTACCTGCACTGGGCATCTGCCAAATTGCAACCTAACTTCCCTACTGGGTCCCTGGGCTGCTGAAAGGGAGGCAAAAAACCCACTCCACCCTGGCCACTCTGGCAGGGAGGAAAAATTCTTTCCCAGCCCCAAAGAGTCAACTAGCATGATGCCCATAGCAGGATCCAAAATACCCAGTTCGACTGTAATCTTAAAGCAGTGGAGATGGTGCAGTCCTTAAAGGGACCAATTATTTACCTTCCTCTCTAGCCCAGATAAACCCTCCCCCCCAACTTTGAAGCTGTGGAAAGGGACACTGGCAGCCTATGCTATACCAAGATTCAATAAAATGAAGTAAATGGAGAGCTTGAGCTTTAAGTCTGAATTTGCTTGGATGTATAGACATAAATCTGTATTCATCTTAAGCAGTTTTGTGGTTTTTCTTTTAGTTTTTTTTTTCTTTTAATTGCCATCTGGTACCCAGAGCTGCCTTTTTATGGCATTTGGGAGATGCTTGGGGGTGACCAGTTTTGGTTCAGCATCACTGTCTTGATCTTTGATGTGATCCTTTGTAAATCCTCTTTCTAAGCTGTTAGCAGATGTTGCGTCGTGCTGTAGTGTGGAGCCATTATGATGAAACCATAGATTGTTCATATCTTTCAATACGCCTATGACTGTGAATGTGTGCATGGTATTGTAGCCAATTTTCAGATGTTAGTGACTTGGGTGTTTGTTTATTGGTTGTATTTATTAATATCAATAAAAGCTCATCCCCATTACAGCTAATGCTGGGAAAGTAAAAAATGACAGCAGAAATCTAAGTTCCTTTTAGTTAAATAACTAATATTTTCTCTTGATTGTTTTATTTGTATAGTCTGAATGTTTTAACACTGGAGAAAAATTTTCTGTATTCATTTTGAATTAGCATTCTTGCTAGGAATTTGGATGGTAAGTGTGAGCCCAGAGAAAATACTGTGCTGGTGGTTAATGCACCCCTAAAGCAAAGAGTTTAGAATGGTAACTCTGAAAAGCTGTTATTTAAAGTGCAAATAGCCTTTCATTTCTGGTCACTGCTTCTAATCTGGCCCATTTGGTGGTGGTCACATGTTATGATGACTGAGCAGTGTGTTGTGAGTGGTTGCTTCAGTCCAGTTCCTTACCGACATGATGCCAACACCAAAACCACCAATAACAGAAGTCCTTGTTGTTAGATTCTTCAGAAATGCAAAGAATTGAAAGAGAACTAAATCTGAAGTACTCCTACAGGCAGTTGCTCCTCAAAAGGGTCAAGAACTTTAGGTGCAGTTTGTATTGACTGAAATGCGCTGGCCTGTTTCATGAAGGCATCAGACACATAAAGGTCCTGTTTGGTCGTAACATTTATGGGGCCAGATCCTCAGCGGGAGGGTTGAAGCTGTGCGTGATGTGGAACTGTAAGGCTATATCAACATGGTGGCTTATTTGCAAAGATTGTTAACAGTGGTACAGCTTCACTGGTGCTGGTAGAAGTAGAAACCCTAGTGGAGGCCAGGTTTTCCATGGATGCCAGCCTTTTTAGCACTGTATTGGCCAACTTGCATGGAGCGGGCTGATGCACAGGTTGCACCAGCACAATACTGAGATGCTTGTGTTACAAACACTGCTGGTGAATGTATTTAAAAAAACAACTTGCAAAGGAATAACAATAATTAAACTCAGTAAATTCTGGAAACATGGAGCTTGTATTTTTATAAAACTGTACATTTTATGTTAATTTTTAGCCATCATTGGCCTTGTAAATATTCGTAAATGCAAAAAATGAAGCTAATGCAAATGATGAGGTTGCCTAGTTTACTGTCCTCTTTATGTGTTTGTAGGACAAATATTTTGTGTTAGATGCCTTTAGCAATCACTTTTAAAAACCTGTTATTATAGCAAGGTGTTTCTAATGAGAGACTACATGGTTTCCCTGTTCTTTCTGACTTAAATCTTTGAAGCTGTATCTCATTTTTATTGTTCTGTGCTGTGCCTGTTATATTCCTTCTGGGTCAGTCTTTTGAAGAGCATAATGACCAGCATACAGTATGTTTTTGAGGAGTAGTTGCATTAGGTGAGGTCTCATTTGGCAATGTGAGAACTCCTCTTTGATTTATTGTCTGTCATTCTGGCAATATGGCCAGCTATTTGATTTTACCACAGCTGTGCATAGCCTGGAGGGCAGAGGGTGAGGTTTGAAGGATTGTTTATTTGGTCAGTAAGCATGTATTTTAGCATTAATAGACATTTTACGGTTAGGCTTTTGTTTCTTGATACATTAACCTTCATTTACCTATGAACTTTTCCAAAATTGTGGCCTCACTTTTTCTTAATTTCAGCCAAATATGGTTTAATACTTGTTTCTCAATTTTGAGAATCTGTTTACTTCCTGTTAATTGTATTTTTGATTCCCACTTTGTTTACTACTGAAATCTGAATCTAGTTCTGAACAAATCTTCATTGTATTAAGTTTTAACTAGATATAGAGTAATTGTTAGGCATGGTGAAATCTGACTGTCTAATTTCCAGCTATCGATTTATGAGAGACTGTTCTTTTCTTGCATTATTTGCCTAACAGATAAGCTCAATTTATTGGCAAAATCTCTGCTTTGATGTTTAGTTTTTTAATATCCATAATTTTTTTTAACATATTACCTGACTCTTTGATTTCACCTAATTTTCACTCCCCCCCCTTTTTTCCCCTTCAAATTCCAGTGCTTCTAGAAATACCTGTTCAATTGGGTCAGTTTGTTTTTTGAGACCCTTTTCAAATCTGTTGACTTTTTGAATAATGTAGTGTCCAACATGCTCTCCAAATTTATCAGCTCTGGCGTTGTCTAAATTTCAGAGTTTGAGCTACACTAGGCCTACTTAAAGTCTCCCTTCAGTTTTAGTTGCATGAGATACTCTTCACCACATCATGAATTATTTTGTAGTGTTGTTGTGTACTGCATTCCAAGATTGATTCAAGTGATTTCTTTGTATACTGTAGTCTATAAAGCCCCTTGGAATCATTTTAGATTAAAGGTGTTATATTCATGTAAAATATAGCAATAATGATCTCATTTCTCATATATAATTCACTTTCTATAGGCATTCCATAATAGTTTTGGATGTTGCTGTTACTCAGAAGATGGCATGTTTCATCTATAAAAATATGCTGCTTCCTCTGTTCTTCCATAATCACTGTCTTAGATAATTCCAGGGTCATTGAAATTTTCATTATTAACCTTGCCTCTAAATTAAAATATCTTGTAACAAGGCCTCCTTGATCTACCTTATTACTTCTTGATTTGATCTCTTATCTTGCTCCAAAATTTGTCACTTTGTGTAGCTTTTTTTCCACATTTGTATTGCTTTTTTACATTGATTTAGACTGTCTGTTTTACACTACATACAGATACAACATATCATCTTTTTATTTTTCAATCAGTCTGTAATCTGTAACAGCACGCTTCCTTCCGTTTTGTTTTTGTTTATCCCTCCTATAAATTTTGTTGATGCCTGCCAGATACACTTTTTTGCTCAATTCAGTTAACCCAATTAGTTCTTTGTCTTTCAGCACTTGCACTTCCAGTTCTGCATTCTTGCTCTAAAATACCTTGCTCTCTCCTTCCACTTCTCTCCTTTTAGCTTTCTCTTTTGTTTTTTTTTCTTCCAGAAATGACTAAGCTTCCTGTTATTTCGCTCTGTCAATTTTTCCCCCAATATTCTTTTCATGTTGAGCAATATTTATTTGCCAGCAGCTTCCTTTGGCGTTTTCCTACTCTGTCTCCGTTGTATTCCTGTTCTTTTGCCAGTTAATTTTTATTATTAGCAGACATTATGTC
Organism: Mesoclemmys tuberculata; assembly: GCA_007922155.1. NCBI lineage: Eukaryota > Metazoa > Chordata > Testudines > Chelidae > Mesoclemmys > Mesoclemmys tuberculata. Next base: position 23,510,446 of record ML675649.1, on the reverse strand, counting down.
CATGCCTGTGTTACTCAGTTGAACTCGTGTCCCAAAGTGAAGAAAAAAAACTAATCTGAAACTATTTTTCTCATAAATTTACTCTTTCAGACAGGACTGTCAAATGATATCTTGGGGAAACTCAACTTTCAGTCTTCTAAAGAGTTAGACTTTGCATTTTAGTATAGAGATGTTTCATCATCACTTTGTTTTATATACTCTGTCTCCAGTTAGATTACTCAGATGTACAAAGTTCCTTGTGTGTAAATAGTTTGCTGGACCTGGTCCCCAGAGTGCAACTATGTAATTTCTGTTGTGCATTCTGAACTGGCTCTTTTCAATGTTAAATATCTTCAGGACTTTAAGGAATTATGTGTGTTGCTGGACTTTTTTTCCTCCTTACTGCATACTGGCTTTGTGTGGGAAGTAACACTTTTTTAGATTTTTAAATTATCCACAACCCTGGTATTTAGTAGAATCCTAGTAAAAATGAGAATTAGCTTTCTGAGTCATAGATCTAATCATGAGAGATTTAAAGTGGAACTTGATCACGATAAGCACCTCTTTGCAAAAGTAAGAATGAAAATGTCCTCAGCACACAAAAGGTCTCAAGCCTAAAAGCTCTGAGAATTCATCCAAGCTTTATCCCAACCGGAAAGTGTGCTAAAGATAAAATTCTTACTTGGTGTGTAGTTAAAATCAGTGACGCAACTTCCACGTTGTTAAATGGGAAAAAGACCATCAGGGACAAGCTACAAAAACAAAGCAATAATAAACATACTGTTGATGAACTGTAGTAGTAAAAAAAAAACAGAGAAACATCTGTTGCTAGAATAAACCACATAATTTTAATTGTGTGTACCTTTGTGTGGCGTTAATGAACCTGTTTGAAACTCAGCATGTCTTCATGTGGTTTTGTACCTCATAGATTTTGCTTTATGTTTGGGGTTTCAACAAGCCCCAAACTCGAAGAAACCCAAGTTTCCAGCTGGTTTGCATCAAAACAGATACAATATATTGATTTATGAGGCATGGTTTTGTTGTAGAACCGGAAGTATGCGCAGATTCAAGACCCATTTTGTAACAAAACCCAAAATCATTTTTTATTTATTTTGAGACATTTTGTTTAGATCTGAAAAGAGGACTACTGTGTATAAAATATCTTTCAAAATATTTATACAAAATAAAATACATATATGAGAGAACAGTATGTACATAGAAAATGTAAACATAGCATAAGTGCAAGCTTCTACAGGAAAGGAGTCAGATCAATAGCCCCACTCCATCATCCCAAAACCAACACATTCCAGCAGCTCAAAAAACAGCTTAACCCTGATTGGGGAATCCTCAGGATGCCCTGGAGCTGCCATAGATGCTCCTATATACCACTCCCCTCCCAACAGAAGGGTTCTTTCAGGAGAAAGGATCTGTGGTTGGAGCATGTCTATGCAGTCAACATAGGTTAGAGCAGCCCAGACTGGTGCAGATCGGTTCAAGAATACTGGTGCCACAAATGTACTGTAAAGCCACCTTTGCCGTCTAACTGATTCTGGTCTTTTGCTAAGCACTGTTTGTCTCTAGATTGAGCAGTGGCCTGTGGATCCCTGTCCTTGTTGATAGTCCATGGTGGCTGACCTTGCTGGCTGGTCACATGTTGCTGGTTGCCCTCTTTTCCAACTGCTCCTGTTGATGGCCAGGCTATTGAGTGCACCAAATAATTTTGGAGGACTGGATACCAGGAGCAGGAGCCAGCCTAGCCATCTCTAATAGAGCAATTGCTACATAAAGAAGAAAATAGGAAACAGGAGATGCCTTGGGACCAGTGGGAGTCCTGTTAGCCAGGAGCAGAATAAGACTGCCTAGGAGTGGAAGGAATGAGGTAGCCAGGCAACATGAGTAAATGGAGAAGAGCACCAGATAGCTGAACAGCATGTCAAGGAAAGGGGGGATCCAAGTAGAAGGAACTCATATGCAGAGGGAAGTAAGGAGAAGGGGACAAGTTGGTAGCAAACAACTGCAAGAGAATAGGTGGGAGGCAGGAAGAGATGAAAGAGCAGGATGAAATGCAGAGCATTATAACAACAGATAAATGTACATTCAACATGTTTTTCACATTTTCTATTCCAGGTAATCCATTACCACAGGGGTTTTACAGGAGAGGGGATAGGCAACAAGACAATATCTTTAAGATATGAGCCATGCTATGAAAAAATTTGAGAAACTGATCAGCAACACAGTCAGGATAAAAGTACAAATGCATAGTGAAAAGTACATAGTAGGTGGCCAAGGAAAAGAACAATGTTTTTATGTAGAAAAGAAAAAACCCTCTTATCTACCTGTAAGGAAGACTGAGGCATATTTTGATTTAGATACAAGGTCATCTGCACAAATTTGGTCTAGGTTGGTAGTGACCGGAAGTTAACACTGTCTGATAGTTGAGTTCCATGTACAATGAACTGGTAGCCCAATCCGGTTCTATCTGATAACAAAATCACCTATAGCCTTACTTGGCCTCAACTGACACATTTGTTGGAAGTCTCAGCAAAGAAGCCAAAAACTGAACTGGGCATGGAGATTAGCGGTGAAATGTGGGGAAACTTGCTGATTCTGTCCCTTATCAGAAGGTATTTACTCTCCAGAGCCTAGTTGATCCAAGAGTTGGCAAGGTACCTAAGCACGTCTATCTTTAAGCCTGTAAGTAGTTCCATTGACTTCCAGAAGTCTACTCCCATACTTAAAATTAGGCATCTGCCTAAGGTCTCTATGCACACAAACTCCTATTGGTATTGGGGCAGACTGCATCTGAGTTTAATATACGTAGATGGAAGAGAGTCCCTAATCAAATTTACAATTAATTGCATTGGAAAAGCACGTCTGCCATTCCTAATATATGTTTTCACTAATATCAGCAATAGCAAATAAACTAAGTAAAACAGAGCTGTCTGGGGTGTAAATATAACATATGAGGGAAGAATAAACAAGTTTTTTTTGTGTATTCAGGATGATCATACATACATGACTCATGGCTCTGCCTTGCTCTGCCACTTATGACTTATGCAGTCATCCCCAGCCAATGAAAATAATTTTTGTACTCCCCATTTTGTACAGTCTATATTACAAGATGATTATTTTCTATCACAAATGTTGTTTTGCTTTTTCATGTCTTACTAAGTGAATTAACATGGTTACCATGATCAGAAGTTTAAACTGTGCTGTCAGTGCGTAGTATGGGGAACTGTGACACATGACCGAGCAGACTCCATTGTCTCTACAAAGAATTCTTCAAATCAGCTAAGAAGTTTTATAGACTTCATGCAGAGAATCACATTTGAGCACTGTTGAACCATTGGAATCCAGTACTGTCTTCCAGTATTGGAACTGTATGCTACCTAAAAGGAAATACTCCAAATGATTGTTTTCAGCAAACTACTTAAGCATGTAGTTAATAATATGGATACTTAAAGTTAGAATAATATTGCAACTTCATTAATAACCAGGATAACATAAATGATGAAAGTGTGCCTCCTTGGAGCTAACAAAGTCTGGGGTTTACATTACATAGCTGATGTTCATTCACTCATCCCTAGCAACAAATTCTAATTGTATTTATATATATTTGATGTATAATTAGCTATATCGTGCTATTTCAGTGAGCTAATGAGAGTGGTTGGTACTCAGCATTTCTGAAAATCAACCCACTTACTTAGTGCAAATCTTAACCTAAATTCACTGACTGTGAATGACTACAGTAATATTTAAAAATACAGTGTACTAGTTAGATGAGAAAAAAATCCCATATCGAGAAGTCTTGTAGAATTTAATAGCAAATTAGATCCTTCTTATAAAATTTTTTAATTAGCCTATAGAATGTGAAAGATTAATATCTATCTGCTAGAGAATTCTATAGCAGACAGATGACCGTCTCTTCTGTAGATTAATTTAAAAATTCTGTGGGAAGAAAGCCATTCTCAAATAAATTCTGTAGGTTGTATGGTCATAGGTAATTTCTACAGCATAATTTTCAGTTTCTATTGGCTTAATTCCTTTTAAATTCAATAGGGCTTTTTCAGAAAGGAAATCAGTATTTTAAACATGTTACAGCTTCTTACATGGAGATCACATTTTAGATTTAATTTTTATCAGTGTTTTGCTTACACAGACTTTCTACATGGCTGCATAAAAGCATTTGCCTGCACAGCTTGCATTGCTAAGCAAGCTAAAATATGTGCAGGTATATAGCTCCATTTTGGCTTGAGTTTGACTGAATGTGTATCTGAATGCAGATTTCAAATATGATCATCGGTAAACACCTCCTTTTGACTATAAAAGTGAATAGTGCAAGTCCTTGTAATTGTTGTTTGTAAACATATAAAAAGCTGTTCTCTGTATGTATAGTAACTAAGAATGCTTGGGCTAGTATTATGCAAGGAGCTGCCTCCCCGGTGTATGCTCTGGCTTCTGCTGTTGCTGCTTCCATATTTGCTGGCCAAGGAAAAGCTGCTGATTTGGCATCCTTTTGCAACTGATAGTATTGCAAACATTCAAGACATGAGTTATGGGTGACTTCTGGATCTTTACCAGAGCAAGAGGAAGCCGTGTCCTATCTACTGAAGGTAAGGAACAGAGATAGCTAATGGACGTTGGTGAGTGGCTATTGAATAATAGGCTGGGGAAAACATCCAAACTCTCTGGAACAGCTTTTAGGTCAGGGTCAGATGGAAGGAAGGAAGTCAAAACAACATGTAGGTTTATAATTCTACCTTTCTTTAGAGCAGTGGTGGGCAATCAGGCTTCTCAGTATGGACCATGAGACGTTTTGTTAAAAGTTGCTCACATGTATGAAAGAATCATACAAGAAGTGCAGTGATTTGACAATATGTTGTGTTTTTGGTAATTATTAAGTATTATTGTAATATTAAGTAATTTTTAATTAATATTAATGACATAATCTAATAGTTTTGATTAATTTAACTAAATTCCTTAATTTAATTGAAGTTGATGACAGTTCTATTAATATATGAATGAATAAGCAGTTTCTATAACTCGTTATGACATGTTCGGTGTGTATTAAATAAATATATTTAAGCTTATTCGTCAGGGTTAGTGCACATACCCCGTTTAATCTTACGGCCCACTGAGATAAAGGAGGGGCCACTCATGCAGCTCACCCCCTTGCCTAGGTTGTCTGTCACTGCTTTAGAGTATCCTAATTGATGTTATGCAAGCCCATCTGGATCAATCGTAGTTACATATAGACACACTGGATGAAATCCTGGTCCCTGAAGTTGACTGACATCAACAGGAGTGTTGCAATTACTTCAGTAAAGCCAGGATTTCACTCATTGTCTTTATTCCTCCCATAGTTTACAGTAGATTGCCCTGTCTGTATTTCTGGGTTGTTGTTTTTTCACGTAAACAAGTTATGTTCTAATACCCTCAGACCAGATTGTCATAACTTACTCACTACTCGTAGAGCTGCACTTCTTAAATTGCCCCATTTAAATCCGTGGGCCTATTTGAAAAGTGCTGACCTATTTGAGGTGAGGGAAAGTTGCAGACTCTGGTCCCCATAATCACACTCTCCCATCCTCACTCTTTTCTGTAGTAATTTCTTTCTCTCATATACATCCAGCATCTTTCCTTCCCACTCACTTTTCTTGTGTTTTGCTCTCACGTGTTCCTTCACTCCTTTGTTCATCTGTCTGTCACTCCTTTCTTCCCTCTCTTATCTTCTCTGTCTCTATCGCTCCTTCCATCATTTTTATCTTGTTTTCCCCCATCACCATTTTCTATGTCATTTCCTGAGTTTGGTGATTAGTTCTTCATAGCCACAAAGGAAGCTAACAGAGGCACAGGAGGCTTCAACAGTTAGGCCCTTCTTTTGTTTCCCACCAGTTCACATCAAGTGCAACCAGATTTAGGTCACTGCATTTCCTAGTGTGCTCCATTTCCAGGTCTCTTAGCACAGGCCAGTACCTACACGCTCTTAACCATCACTAGCTTTCTCTTTCTTCTCTCACGTTTCTCTCACACACACACACTCTTACTCAGACAAAATCACACCCACCAGCCTCTCCTCCCACCCAAACATCTAGGTTGCTTCTTCTTTCCTTTTCTCTTGCTGGAGTGGGCAGAGGGGGAAAAGGGGAGTAGTTAAGTGTTGCCTCGCTCAGACTGCCCACGGTGCCCCCTGAATGGAAGAAACAGGAGGAAGCACTGCAGCATCTCATGCCTGTGCATTTTACCTCACAGCTGTTTCACAACCAGGGTTTGACTTCAGTAGATCTACTTGTGTGACTAAGGATGGCAGAGACGGATTCCCAATGGACCTTGAAGATAGAGTGACCATAGTTAGTTACCCAGTTAGAGAGAGAGAGAGTGTGTACAAAATCACAAGAACACAATTAGCTATATTTTAATACAGCCCATTGGACCAGTCCTCAAGTGTTTTGTCTAGAACGTTCTTTACTACAGCAGCTCTACAAAATAGACCTTTACAGGGGCATATATCTATATGCAATGAAAATAACATCAGTTGCTCTCAGATTTTCTGTAGTGCCGCAGCCTACAAACAGTGAACTCTGACCCCACAGTGCAAATGCCACAGGGATACTACAGAATCTATAAAAATAGTTACATGTATTTCTGATCTTTGCAGCTGAAATTGACAGTAAAGTTGTTACTGAGTACAACAGGATCCTTGCTTACAAGCAGGACCACTTACTGTTCTGCATTTGCAAATTATCTTGTCTAATTGTTAATTCTTTTTATGGTACTTTTTAGACATTCCATTCTTCAATCATATGTATGATTCTGCGTGGAAGAGTCTGGATATCACAAAACTGCTTACCTGAAGTTTTCCCGTGGCAGAGCTAGTGTGCTGTTATGTAGATTTCAGTTTACAGCATTCTTTTTCACCTGGATTTGCTTTGTTCTTTCCTCAAGGATACACAGGACTCGTTTAATTAATTTAATTTGCATGTTCATTGTTCAAACAGCTGTGGTAGAATTTACTGTATGCTAAAATGTTCTGTTGGATCTGTGGAGCTCCTTTTGAAATCAATGAGAGACACGCACATTAATCGTGGGCTAAAATATGGTCAATTAACACACATTGTTGCTTTGATTTGGCATCTTTGGAAATAAGTCCTAGTGCTGTCTTTTTCAGAACTAGGAATTTATGTTTTGGGCAAAAATGAAATTGCTCCAATCTATCCAAATTGTAGGAGACCTAAAGGAGAATTAACAGGATTTTACAGCAATTCAAATTAAAATAAAAACTGGTTTTAAAGTTTTTCTATATAAATACATATGATATGCTCAATACAATTTCTCCAGTGCATCTTTATCTAACAGAACACATTTCTCTTAACACTCACTCTAAGTCAAAAACCCAATATTTTCAATGTCTCTCCTGGTGTCTTTAAGCAAATAGCATAGCAGACCACTAGCGTGATCAATGTCTGCTTTGTCCTTCAACAGTTTAAACAAGTGACTAACTTATAAAATACTAAATAGTTTGTTTGCTCCTAAGATGACAACAGTAAGGATCAAAGGATAAAACGGGGAAATGTGTGATCTAGTTTGTTTTGCAACATGCTGTACTCCTTAACATATGGGCAAGAGCCAGTATTCTAGCATTTATATCAACTAGCTGAGCTGTTTATTTAGGTAAGTAGAAAGTATATATTCGATTAATAAATGCTCATATAGTTTGATGCATGATAAAGAGATTCTGCTAAGCAATCTGGGAATGCTGTATTGTTAAAAGCCATGCTGCATAATTCTTAGGACCTAGCAACAGACAAATCTACAATGACTTAGAAATCTGAACTAGATCTCTCTCTCTCGCTCTCTGTCTCTCTAAGATATTCATTACTGTGAGGTATCTAGTCACTTAGGGTGAAATCCTGTCCCCATGGATGTCAAGGGGCGTTTTGCTGACATGAGTAGATTCAGGTTTTCAACACAAGTGCTTAGAGATTTGTGTCCCATTACCTCAGAAATAACAAAAATAGTCAGCAGAACCTTTTCCATCATTTATTACAATGCCTAGAAGACACAGACTTTTTGTTTTCCATCTGGTAATTGTAATTTGTGTTTCTTTCATTGACTACAAAGTCTACTGCTCCAGATGAGGTATTGGTTGTGAATCAGCTCTACCAAAATGTGAAATTCAGTTGATTTATGTGTAAGATATGCCTTCTAAAGAGAATGTGAGAACTGAATGTATACTGTAGCCCCATAACAATATATATATATATGCAAAATCAGTGCTTAACATGAAAAAGTACCCATGGGTCTTGGTTGCTTTAACTGTCTGATCACAAGGCACAAATCAATTCCCCATTCAGAATTCCAGCTAGTAAGTACTGTGTCGACTACCAGTTTTCATCCTATGTGTTTTTAATCGCTAATGGATGATATAAGGCTGGCTATATCACTGAGACACCTTTCTCTCCGATATGGGGTCAGATGTAGCTCTCAGCAGCCGAAGTGTGTTCTTACAGTATTTGGTATTTGTATGTTCCTTGGCAATTCCTTTCCACCTGCCAAGTGTTTCTTTTTCTTTTGTCTTTGCTTAAATAAACATTTAACCTTTTTATTTGTTAATTGTCTCATTTAATTGACTGAGACAGAGCTCATAACAGTTTGCTTGGGCTAAAATCCTCTCAGTTGTTAGGATGGGAGTTGAGCAAATGATTGGAGGGGGTGTGGGGCGGGAAGCCATCTTCCCAGGATGTGGTTTATCATCTGACCTGCTGGGTGGAGCCTCCTCCTTTGGCCGTAGGCTCCATGCATACCCACACCTGGAGTGGAGGAGTGGAAGGTTTGTTCAACAGCAGCTGCCATGCAGGAAGTCCACATATAGCTGAGCCATGCAGTGTGCGCATGTCACTTGTGTGTGTCCCTGTCAAGCTCTCGCCTTCTCTCCCTTGTTCAGCAGAACAGCACTAGTCCTACTCCCTGGAGAGGAGAGGATTTTGGCTTTTGTGACATATTCAGAGCTTCATAATTAAGAGAAGAAAGTGTCAGAAATAAGAATAAAAGCTGTTGGCACACTGCACTATAAGGCAGATTAGTGATTTCTGTCTCTCTTTGATGAATAGTACTTGATACTGGTAATCAGAATGTTAATTATTAACCAAGTGAAGTCGTTCATTACTGAAAATCTAAAACATCTGTCTGGTTTCCATAGTTCATCAGCCAGGTTCTCTCTTTACTTCTCCCCCCACAGTACGTGATATCTCTGAACTGTTACTTAACTTTAATAACTTATTTCATGATGCTTAGCTTTTCTCTGCTAATAAGGCACAAAGGGTCAGACAATCTCAGTCACTGTAATGAAACTGCACAGATGTAAATTAGATCAGAATTTGGTTCTGATCTTAGGGCTCAAATGTTCCGTGAGGTCACACCTGGATGCTCCTGAGGTCACAGCTCGATGCTGGGGACAGTGAAAAGGTGAAATTGCTGCAGTGTTAGCTCAAGGAAGCTCTAAGGAGTTTCCAGTAGGTAAAATCACCCTTCCAGCCTTCAGAAGTTATGTGATTTTCTCAGAACCCAGTCTGCTCCCTGCCTTTCCCTCCTCAAAATGCACTGCTAGCCAGAAGGAGGCCATCTGCTTCAATAAATTTGGAGACTGCAGTAGAACCTAGCCCCTCTGTGCTGCGTAAAGGGAAGAAAAATTATTTGTGCCCTCCTCGCTGATGTACCTGCTTCACTGGCTGACTTCCTCAGGATTTGCAAATCTGTCAAATAAATTAAATGGAAAATCTAGCATCCAGATACATTATGTAGATTTGTAACACACTCTGAGCAACTCAGATACCAACACTGAAAAATGGATTATATATGTGTAGTATCTATATGTGTAGTATCTGTGATAGAGAACGTTGTGAGTCCATATTTTATTTAGCTTTTTTGCATAAGCAGCTGGAAGCTAGAGTAAAAACAATTGCTGGCGCATATTTAAAGTGTGAGGAGAAGTTGTTGTATTATATGGAATGCCTTCCAATGAAGTGGAAGGGAGATGGTGTGTGTGAGTGAATGTGTTGCTCTCTCTGGATTGGTTGCAGTTTAGGATGTTCAGGAGATGAAGGAGCAGGTTTCTATACCTGCCTCTGCTGGTATGTCTGGTATATTGCGGAGGTCTAGTAGCCTCTCTATAGTTAAGGCTGAAAGCAGGATTCTGTTTTATGAGGCCAGTTTTGGATTTCCTTTTCTACCTCCAATCTCCAACAAGAGAGAAGGAAAAGATTAAATCCTTTTCCTTCCAGATTTTAAGAGTTGAGGCTATGTCTACACTGATGGCGGAAAAGTCGCTGCTGTCAGATGGACTTATCTTCACTCAGCCGATCCAGAAGTCAACGTTATTAATCCACCCCCGCAAGTGGTGTAGCGCTGGGTCGATGGGAACGCGGTTCCCGTCGGCGCAGTGCAGTGAAGATGGCGTGCAGAAGAGAAGCACAGCAGTCAACAGGAGTTACGCAAGCTCTTTGTGTACTTTGCAAAACTCCCATCGGCTGCCAACGAATTGCGGAGGTAAACGTAGACCAAGCCCGAGTCTCATTGCCAATGTATTCTTGAAATTTTGGATACACTGAGCATGAACTCTTGAAGATTAAAAAATTTAAAATTGGCTCCTTTTAAAAATGTTGGAAAAGTCTCTAACATTGCTGTGTGACCCTCTGTTTGCCCAGCAAGATCACAGGGCAGGCGTGGGGGCTTAGGTGAATTATGACATTGCCATATGCAGTAAGCAGCTTTCAGGAATGTAAACAATAGAATGGTTAGGGCTACAGATTGCTGGCCCCTTACCTTGGTTAGGACTCATTTGCTCAAAGAGTCCAATTGACTTCAGTGGGACTACTCCAGTCAGTGCTCAGCATGAGCCCAATATTTGCCCTTAAGAGATTGCCATTGTTTGAAAATAGGCCATGATTCTCCATCATTGAAGGTGATGGGAAAAAAAATAAAAGGCCAAAGAATAATATTCTGTGACAGCCACTACCATTGACATATTGCTACACCAGCCAAAGCAAAGATACCAGATTGCTCTATTGCTTGTACTGTGAAGCATAGAGACTGCCTGGCTGCTCAGCAAGGTGGCACCCACAGAGAAGCTGAGCACAGTCTAATGCCAAATGAACCTATAATCAAAAGGCAATTTGAAGCTTGTTCTTGTTGAGCCCCTCTACTTCCACTTCAAAAAAACAATTAAAAATATATATGTATATATATAAACAAACATTTAACACTAAGCAGAGGCAGCTGTTTCCAGCTGAAAGCATTTTCTTAACAATAAAAAGTTAACTTACTTATTGAAGTTTCTTCAAGGAAGTGGTGGTACTAGTAGCGCACACTGCAGTTTTATGCCTTGCAAAAAGTACTACAGAAAAGCTCTTGCCCCATCGCTTCCAAGGAGATTTAAGCTACTAATTTGCTTTATTTGTCTCTTTCTTTGTCTACTGTTTCCACTGAAGGGCAGTTCAAAATGAGTTGAAATCTATTTGAGCACAAAATCCAAATATAACGCCAACATAACTAAAAAGGATACAGACTTATCAATGATGCATGTGCTCTGCTTTAAGGTAAAGTATTATGCAGTATATTTACAATGAGCTAGATTAATCTCTGAAATCCAGTGCAATTACAGCAGCAATGAATTTGACCCAGGCATCCCTGTAGATCTTTATTAGATGGCTAAGTATCCTGGGGGCTCCCTCTGTTTCAATAAAATAATTTTTTCTTAGCAGCCTAAATCACCTTAATTTAACCACAGTATAAGCATACTGTCATAAAAGGGTTAAGATTTTAGTGCTGCTGAGCGCAAAACAAAAGTTGCATGGTAAAGCACAAAAATGTTTTACAGCACGCTCTGAATAATTATTTAGTTGTCATGTGTGCCGGTCCGAGGGACACCTATTTGGCTATTCTGATAGACATAAAGGCACTATTTTTCTTCATGAATGCCTGAGAGACTGTCTTTGTTTCAGTTCTCTGAGATTTCTCCCCCTTTTTCCTCCATATCGGCTGCTTTCAATTTACTTCGGCAATACAGTATGTGCACTGTAATTAGGTAGCAAGTTTTGGATGTTATTGAAGCAATATGTTTTCAGCTAAGAAAGTTTACTTTATTGTAAAATTTCTTACTCATGTGGGTGTTTAATCACCTGAGTGCTTTGTTTTCCTAAAAATATACTCGGATCATGTCGCTCTATTTCAGTTCAGCAGTTTAAACTATATCGTGATACCCTGTACTTGGTGGGGTTTTATAACACGTAAAATGTGTTGGATTTATTTTGTCTGCTTGGAACTAAAAAATGCTAGGAAGTTCTCACAGCTGTGAGGACAACCAGAGCTCATCTTTCATTGGAGACTTTAATTCAGTTGGGTAATATTTCTTTTAAAAGTAGGAGATTATGATTTCTTTTTTCAAAATTACTGCTTTTTGAAGAGTTAAGTTTTGGTAAGAGAAATTCCTAATATTGAACCTGATTGTGTGCATGGAATTCCAATTAAATTTAAATGGGGGTTAAATTGGGCTTAGTTTCATTGGAATCTTTCAGTGAATTTGAGCTAAATTTCATATTTGTGATATTTTGTGTTTTATATCCCACATTCCCCATAGCTCTGTCCTCTCGCTCTAGTTAGGTCTCAGATGAAGATGAGTTGGGTTTGCAATGCATTTATGGCCATATTGAGAGAGCTTGTACAATACCTACCTCAAGCCATATCTATTAGCTCTGCATTTTTAGTAATGAATTCATACAAAACACCCTTTAATATAAAATCCTTGGGCATGTGAGGGGAGAAAGAGGGAGTATTTATAACTGCCTCTTCCAGTACGAATAGAAAGTGAGGTCACTCTGGTTTGGGGATGTTTATATGGAGGGAGAGATCAGAGGTCTAGCATTAACTAGGTATTGTTGCTTTTGACTTTTTGATTCAGATCCTTAAGTGTCAATAATTTGACCGTAACTTGTCAGAAATATGCATGTGATTCTTGGGTTGGAGAATAGAAATTTGTCTGTCAATTAAACCGTTTTTACTTACAAGCAGATTGTAGGCCAATAAGCTGCAGCTTTTGTCAATGGCAAATTGGAGCTGGCCCCCAGGCAAGAAGTCTTTTCCCTACCCTGACCTTAACCCATTATTATACAGTATGATCCTCTACACTGTTGTGGGATCAGCTACACTGATTTCCTGGGGCCAACACCATTGATGAGTTTGACCCCAGGATTTGACTCTTAAGCCCAGACAATGATCCAGCATAGTATATTGGGCCCTCAAGTAGTTATATTTTCCCCCTAATGAGTAAATGATGAGGCTGTGCTCTCTGGATGTTAAGTAGGTTTAAGCCCTGTTGCTTTTGCACAATAAAAGTGCGAGTCACTTGATTCATTTGCCTTCCCAGATCATGCTTTATTGACTGCCTTTGGCTACATCCTCAAACACACATCTGCTTGGAGCTTATCCATCCCAAAGTTCGTTTTTGTTTGCTTGGGTGGAATAATTCAGTATGCTATGATACTGACTAGAGGCAAGAACTAGCCACGAGCTTTTTCTGCTGATTGGTTATCTTCCTGCATCTTCCAGATACCAGAAGGTTACCCTCCAAAATCCTGTGGATGCAGACAGACCATCACAGAGAATGCAACCTAACTCAATCCATTATTGTCTACAATGGGTTGTGGAATAGATCTTCAGACCATGTTAAAAAATTCTTGAAGGTGGAGTGAGGCCAAGTCTGTGCCCAGTCTCTTAGAAAGGCCAGGGTTGTGCCCATTTCATGAGCATACAAACCATTTCACTAAGAGTTGAGATGAGCACAAGACATCTTCTGTTGCAGAATGTCATGCAGGCCAATGTTCCTTTGGCTGGCCAAATACTTGACACTTAAGGTGACCAGATGTTCCAATTTTATAGTTGGACACTCCTGATATTTGGGAATTTGTCTTATGTAGGTACCCCCTACCTCTTGTCCCAATTTTTCACACTTGCTATCTGGTCACCTACTGACCCCATAGCAGCAGATTCAAATGCTGTCTGTGTGAAGGGTAGGAAGGGGTTACTGCAGAGGGAAAGAAAAGCCCAAGAACAAGAGCTGAAAAGCAGTGTAGCACAAATGGGGCAGCGTTTTACTGTTTTTGTGCCATTCATTGACCCTGTAGAAACTACAGCTAAAGACCATGACCAAACTCCCATTGACTTCAGTGGGGCCAGGATTTCACTCTACAAGTATTTACAGGACATGGCAAGAGGGAATAACAATAAGTATTTATGTAATGTTTTAAAACAAATTAATGTAAAGCTTTCGTTAATCAAAGTTGTATTAGAATCCCAAAACCCAGGGCTGGCACTTCAGTTATGCAGCAGATAAAAGTGACCATTTTAGCTGTTCCTTGTTGATGCATATTAAAATCATCCCCCTTTTTCCCTACAAGAGTCTGCCTATTGACAAAAACAATCAATCCTCCCAGCTGAGATGTGCCATCTGCACTGAAGTGTGGGGTTGTGACAATTTGCATTGGATAAAAGATGTTTTCAAATTCTGACTGAGATTTTATATTGCTTCATTGGAACGCACAACAGAATCCTTCAACACAGGCTTGAGATACTTAAAACAGCTGACTTGACATTGGGGTATGTTGAGTGGATCCTTACTCAAATGAGTGAGACCTGCAGGTATGCTACATGTTAAGTGTCTGATCCTGCCAAGTGCTGAGTGCTTCCTAAGAGGTGCCGAGAAACCTCAACTTCCATTCATTTCAATGGGAATTGTGGAAGGGTAAGCATCAGCTAGGACTGAGCTCTGGCCCGAACCAAAGCTCACTGAGGTTAACGTGGGTCTCCATGATCCTTAATGAGTTTGGGCCCTAAATGTGTTCTGCGTGGTTTTGCACTTTCAAATAGGAAATGCAGTTCCAGTGGTTCCAAGACTAAAATGAAATGTTTTGCACTCTTGATAAGTCTCTGTGCAGAGGAGGGTGCTCTATGACAAACACACCATTTTGTGGGTGACTGGTGGTAGGAGTGGTTGCAAAAGCGGTTCTGAATACATGCAAAAGGATTACGTCCATTTTTAACGGTGACTTTTGGACTGTCAGAAATGCCTGTTTAGGAAAAGCATTTGCCTGACAGACGAATGTTGCCAGGAGCATGAAATTAGAGAAAACAGAAGAAAGGGACGTGTGAGAGCCAAAGGTAGCAATGGGTGGGAATTCAGTGCCCAATCCTGCTGGGTGCTGCGTGTCTGTTGTGAGGTCTTGAACCTCTTCAGTTGTCATTGCCAGCACCTTGCAGTGGGCTTGGGGCCTGGGATAGCAGTAAGTGCTGATGTTTTCACTGCATACATCTGCATTGCAGGGGCCTTGCCATTGACTTTTCTGGCTAGATGTTTGTTTATTTTATATATATATATATATATATATATATATATATATAATATATTCCCCATTGCCTGTTTCTACTTACAAGCCTTAGAAATTTGCTTCTCTTGAATGATTTGACTAAGATTTGAACATGCAACCTGAAGCCCCAATCCTGCAAGCTGCTCTGCATGAGTAGCCTCCTACAGCTGCACAGAGCCCCCCGCCTTCATTGTGACTTCCATGTAGGCACAGATCTGCCACTTGAGAGCAGTTTGCAGGATTGAGCTTCAGGCTGCATGTTCAAACCTTAGTCAAACCGTTGGAGCCTAAGTGAAGAGTGTAGCACTGGACAGTCTATTTTTGACTGTTTCTGTATAAATTACGCTGTTCCGTGCAGGTTTGAACATTTACTACATGAATAATGTGTAAGTAGCAATGTAAACACTCAGATGTATTTAGTATAGTGTGTACACTAGTGAGAGGATTTAAAATCTGTTGTTGTTCTTGAGGTATTGCATTTTTCAGAACCAGAAATTAATGCTATCAGATACACACACAAGTTTTAAAATCTCTACCTGTTTTGTAGTTTTTACTTGGCTGATGCTAATAAACGGACTTGGTATTTTCAAAATCTATTTTATGCATGGTTTCAGTTCTGTTGTATTGGCTTATGACTGGCAATATAGACAACTGTGCTTGTAAATCAACCTTTGTTAACTAAAGACCCAAATTAAAAAGAAAACAACCAAGCTTTAGATGTAAATTGTGCTCTATGTATTTGGTGAAAATGGAGAACAATTTGTCATAACCTTTCCCTAGCAAAGCTGTTAATTACACATACAACAATGTACTGTGCAATTTTGACAAACTACTTTCTGATTTGTATCTTACCACATATAGTAAAGCATAAGATTTCAAGCTGTATCCTCATTTTGTTCAGGGCTCAGTCCTGCTCCCATTCAAGTCAATGGGAGTTTTCTCATTGACTTGATTGAGAGCAGGATCAAACCCTGAGCGAGTTTATTACAAAATATAAACATGTACATCATGTAACAAACCAAATTGCTTAGGGACCAACCCTGAAACCTCTTGTCGACTGTAGTAGAAGTTTAAGGTCTGATCCTATAAACGTTTGCTACCAGAAGGAATGCTCATTACTGTCAACAGTATCATATGAATCCAGTGTTATTACTCCCGGTAGTAAGCAATTCTCCCAATAGTAAGTGATTGCAGGATTAGGCCCTAAAAACATTGAGCATGTTGTAAGAGAGATTCAGCAACTTGCATTTCACCCACTTTAATGGAGGTGTATCCGGTCTTTCCCGAAGATCTACACCCTGGCTCTGGCCCCTTTATGCTAGGTAAAAGGGCTGAAGCAGTGTAAAGAAGATCTGAAAGCCCCAGATCCAGCCAAGAGAATCTGGCACAGGAACTGGGCATTACAGCTTCAGGCTGACCTCCTAGCTCTGGTGCAGAATGTGTGTTTGGGAATAGGAAGAGACTATTAAAACAAGACAGGTTCCCAGAACTCTGGGAACTATACTGCGGACCATTCCAGACCCCAGGCAGCCTGGAATCAGGTGGATGTAATGGTTGGTTAAAGCCACTATAGCCTGTCCCTGCCACCCATTATAGCTCCATATTCTCTGCTGCGGCTTAGAGGCAAAGCACAGAATTTCACCTTAGATGAGAAGTATCATGAGAGGCAGAGAGAAACAAGGTCTGTGGAATAGGCTGAAATGGAATCTCTGGAAGATTAAAAAAATGATGGGCCTTCGCCTTCTCCTTTTGAAGAAAATGGCACAATTCCCATTGACTTCAGCAAGAGCAGAATGAGCCTGAAGGACAGTTTTGAGCTGGGAACGGTTGGGAGACCAGTAGAACTAGGATAGTGGATGATGATGGATTCCTGTTCCTTTGTATGTGTGAGAAAGCAGGGAGCAGCGTACTGCACATTCCTGGGAGTTGGGACAGAGTCGGGAGAGAAGGGAGGTGCAGTGGTTAATGATGTTTGACTTTACAGCAAATAAAATATCCGAAAGCTAAAATGAAAAATAATAATCAGCCCCACTGTTTTAATTACCAAAAACTTGTCACTAGAAATTCATGAAAGAACCTGAAGTTCAGATACAGTACATTAGGCACAATCAATCATAAATAATTATTAAAAATAGCTGAATGTTGTTAGTCCACAACATATCTTGCCTAAAATGACAATGAGGAGAAGCATTCCACTTTTCTAAATACAAAGAGGTTTCCATAATTAAGTTTTTAATTGCTCTGACTTAATTACTCACTCTCATAATTTTCAAGGACACGTGGGTCCTTGGGGATGCCTCCTTTGATTGCAGACAATGGGACACATCGTCAGCCCGTGCTAAAGCTACCACTCCTTTCCAATGACTCAGGTGGGCAAGAGGTAGGATTGTAACAGGTCAAAGCATACAGCCAGAATAATTGAGAGCAGCCCTTAGACTTAGAGCCACATTTTCCCATTCCTCAGCTACTCTATGTAAGCGTGCACAGCTGAGCATCTCATCTGGTGCTCTATTCATAGCCAATTACCACTAGTGGTTGCATGCCTTCCACGATAGTAGGATCAGAGCTGTAGGACTCTTCAGTTGCCTGAAGGATACATCTAAAATGAATATATGCTATAATAAGAATATAGTATAAACATTTTCAAGCACTGGGAAATCAAAATATGGACAATTACATAGAATTATCCTAAGAACTGCCTTCAAATTACTATTCTTAAGAAACGTCATTTCATAGAGTTATGCAGAAATGCAGTCAAGCACAGCTGCAAACTTAGTTATAGTATAGACAGAAAATTGTTGGAACAACATACAAATAATGAGATACAAAGCGCAAAGAGGGAAGTTAATTTTATGGATAATTAAAATATCTAATTATTGAAGAAATATGATAGATATTTTAAAGGAATCCTTTCTGTGAATAGAGTTAATCCAGACATTCTAATCTGTTTATCAAATGACTTCATTAAAAAGGAGCAGTGTATTTTGCAGCTGTAATTACCGTAGCATTTATTGGTGTTCTGATACTATAATTTTAAATGTAATGGCATATATCATTGCCATAAAACCAAGTAAGGTCATGTAGGCACCTTACGGGTAGGGGAAAATGTTTTCCCCCTTTTAAACAAAGAATTAAATATATATTGGGTGAGTAATTCTTCCCCTTTCCCTAACATTTGTTGTAAAAATTACCACTCAAGCCCTATGCCTATTTAAAGAGGCTTGTCAAACACTTAAGCCATGTCAAAATGTATTTTAGTCACTGTTCATAGAGCGGGAAGGGTCAAGCCCCTGGAAACAGCAGCACTGAAAAGGCAGCTGTTTTGCTCTTTCATTCTTTTTAGAGCCAAATCCTGTACTCATGTGAATATTCCTTACTCATGCAAATAGTGCCACCAAACCTATGAGTGTTATGGGCCAGTTCCACAGCCCTCTGAAGTCAGTGGAAGAAATATTCCCATTGATTTCAATGGGCTGTGGATCTGTCCCTATAGGAGTAAGAGTCTGCAGGATTATGTTCTATATTGCAGTAATTGTAGTCCCTTTAGTTGGCTCAAATAACTCTTCCTTCCAGCGCCAACAGTAATTCAGGGTCTGAATGAGCATGTGAAGTACATGGGTGTAAGTGTAGGGTCTAGAGAAGTCTGCATGATATGGGCATTAGTTGTTGTTGTTTACTATTATTATTTATTTATTACTGTTTATTTGTATTATCATAGAGCCTGGGAACTCTAGTCATGGACCAGAATCTCATTGTGCTAGACACTATACAAACACAGAACAAGAAAAACATGGTCTCTGCCCCAGAGAACTTACAATCTAAGACAGATAACAGAGGGACACAGATGGACAAATGACAGAGTACAAGGAAACCATATGGGCGGCATGATAGGCAGTTAAGACATGGATATATTCAGTCTTCTAACAAATATATTGTCTTCCTTTTATTCACACTTCTTAAAAAAATCCCGTAACTGAATAGTGGAGAGAAAATATATATATTTGAAATGGAAACATTTTGTTTTTAAGAGGCTATGAGGAAAGTGGAATGAGCAAATTGTACTGCTCCCCAGATACATTAACATATGGAATGCCAGTAAAGCAGTATGTTATGAAACATGTAAAGTAAGCACTGAATTATGCCTCTTAGGAAATAGGAAAGTTTTGAGCACCAGAGAGTTCGTTTTGGACAGACACCCAGGTTTTTTAATATTGGAAAAGCAAACAAGCTGGTAGATGGAGAAGGTGAATATTAAACAGCAGTGGGGGAATCGGATGGTTTCAGGGACTGGCAATGAGTTATAGAATTTTTTACTTCTAGGTCGGCAGTTTCTACCTAGCATAGGACGGAAGTGACTGAAATGCATCCATCAAATGGCTGTTCATGGTTTATTTGAAATGTATCAGTAGCCTCAGTCTAGTTCCTATTGACCCATTTAGGAGCGTAAGTGACTTTGAATAAGACTTAAACGCTTTTTTGAAAATGTCACATCCGGTGACCAGATCACCAGATCACATCAATCAAAATGGCTCCAATTTATAGCAGTGTTCTCAGTTTCAACAGAGACACCAAGAAGTGAGAGGATTTGGAAACTGAGCTCTTCCATGGTGCTGGTCCATCCTACCCTCTCCCCCCTCCACCACCACACACGTACTAGGGTTGTAGTTGTATTGTAAAACGAAGTGTGTCCATTCTGTTTATAGAAATAATAATGGCCTTTTCCAGGAACTCTCACTCCAGAACCTTCACTAAGGATTAAATTCACTTCATAAAAGAAAAGTCCAGATTGGAGCCTAGTACCTAGTTAGTGGTCAGAACATTAACAACGGAGCTTTCCATCCATCCCCCTTGCCCAGTGACACAAAAGAACCAGAGTGAGTGATCAGTAGTCAGCCAAGGTATGATATTTGGGTTTTTTTCCCTGATGTGTATATTTCCTCCAAGTATTGTTTATTATGAGGGTTGCATAATAATTGTCTGTGTTGCACGGGAGCAATATGACCAGGAAGGGAAAGACTTTATAAATAAATGGTCAGACTCTGATCCATTACTTATGTAGAGTAATAAATTGTAGTAGTCCCAGAGTAAAGTGCTACACACAGTGAGGAAGAATTTTACAGTTGGACCCAAAATTATAAATATATACATTAAAAAGTGATATTTTTAAATCATACAAGCAAGATTTTTTTAATTTTAAACTGTAGCAGAACAGCTTTAAAATAGCCCTTATAAGAGCGAATTCACCAGTGTAATTTATACTTGGGTGAGGATGCTAATTATCCAATTTAGATTTCCGTGATGACCCTCTTACTTTTGTTCCCAGGTAGAAGAGACCATTTAAAGTGCCAGTGCACAATCAAAACAAGCTTAAAATGTTCCCGTACCATAAATACATACCATTTATGTATACTTAAATATTTTAAAAATAAACGACACAATAAGAGAAATATACAAGATCAAAGCACATTTTAAACATGTACAATAAAACACTCAAAATAACGAGTCCCCAAGTTGCAGTGGCATGCTTTTTGAAACACTTCACGCATGGTACAATAGCAGCTAGACACTGTGGTGATAAGTACTTCACATACAGAGATCTGATGTATAATCGTTATATACTGACTAATTTAGACCCTGCTCTTCTGAAAGAATAGTTTAACTTCAGAGGACTCTAAAAACATGATTTTGCTGCTTCTTTCCTTGGAAGAGAGTATACTTAATATATATATATATATATATATATATATATTTAAATTTGTATATGGGTGGATACATTAGATACAGAATATAGTATAATCAAGATGTGCACGCTACCTGGGGTTTGACCGAATGTCCATTGAAGTCCAGTGGAAGGACTCCCATTAATTTGAATGGGCATTTGTTCCCTTAAAAAAACACATGGCCTTGTGTTTGTAACCATATGCTCCAGACCCTTCTCCTGAGCAGGGAGCTCTCTTTCATTTATGAAGTGCTTAGCACAGTTTTACTAATAAGCAATTTAAAACACACGTCTCTGAGACAACATACAGTATCCATTCTTGAAAGGATTATTTTGGGTACAGTACTGTAGAACTTCTGTTTTCCTTCATGCAATACGGAAACCTGAAGAAGGTTGCGTAAGTGTTAGCAGCATTGCAAATGTGCCGTGCAAAACATCCGTTAAACAATTGCAATCAATCGGAAACGACAGTTCAATTGCCTAGTACAAATTTTACTCATTTTCTCAGAACTGTTGGTACCTTAATGGAAGACTAAGGACTGAGTAACATTTCCAAAGCATTTGACTATTTCATGGTTAACTGGGTTGAGTCATTCAGGGGAAACTGTAGACAGTAGACAGAATTGTTGATAAAATAATCCACAGTACCTGCAGCTGGTTTAGCCTTGCACAGTGCTTCTTTGTTCAAAGCCACTTGCTGGTCTGCACTGTGTGAAGCTTTAATGATAAATGGAGTAAATCCTTCATGTGTTTTACTTGATCTTGAAGTACAGTCACTGCTTTTACTATTAAAATGTTAGTTCTCATGTGCATTAGGTTAAGGATCATATGGATTAGTAGAGATTGCTAGCAACAGACTGTACGGCTTTAGGATTATTTTTCTGTAAGAAGTGTAACATGAAACCATTTTCTGGAGTCTTTATTTAGAAATCTGTATGGTTTTCCAATATTTGCTGTCACTATCCACATGTGAAACTATACACATAACTGTTGGCAAAATAACCCAACTTGACAAATTGCACCTGGATTTAAAAAGTAATAGGAAACTGGATTTTCTTACTCTGTACTGACCTGGAACATTGAAATTCCACTTCTCCATGCAGGACTGGATGTATTTTGTTTGTTTTTTTACCCAGAATTTTTTTAAGGAGTTCAGTATTGTTCAATGCAAATTCCTTGCAAGACTGGTGTAATTTTAAAATGTCAGGACTATAAAATCAGAGCTGATATAAATAAAGTCAGACTTGATATTAAAATCTACCAAGGAATTAGATAAATATGTACATTTTCAAATACGTATATATTATTTGAGGCATTTTTAGAATGGTTATGAAAGGAGGCATTTCATTGGCTGGTGAAGATTCCACCTATATGTTTACCAATATAACCATTCAGGTTGAGCCTCTTTTAACCAATCACTGAAAGTCCCATCACAGATATACTGTACAGAGTACTGGCATCAGCAAAACTCCCATAGAATCATCCAATATACATATTTCTTCATAATTTTCCGCATGGACTGTTCTGTGAACTACTGAGAGTACAGTGGGAGTTGGAGATGTTCTTTGTTTTGCAGTATCAGGCTCTGAACTATTATACTAGGAGATAAAGGGCTGGGACCTGCAGTCCTTACAAAAGTGGAACTTCCGTTGACTACAATAGGTGTTTTGCCTAAAGAAGGACCAAAGGCTTTGTGTTTCATGAAAGGAACTGAAAATATAGCTGACATGCCTACAACCTCACTAGTTTTAAATAGATGAAAGGAAAGAAAAATAATGGATTGTCCTGAATCCATGTGCGGATCCTGAATATTTTGAATAATTGACTTACCTAAAAAAGATAAGACACTTCTGAAGACTTCTAAAGAAGAAACATCTAATATATCTCTAACGTGGAAGGAAATCTTTTGTATTTAAAAGCTATTGTAAATTTTGTAAAGGTTTTACTTTTGAGGAAGGCAATGCTTATAATATATTTTTGAAATAATAAAAGGTTTCTGGTTTATTTAGTTACCATTTTATAAAGCACGAATAAACTTCAAGAAGTTTAGTTATACACATATATACTGGCTAGTTCAAGATGGTTCAGTGCGTGTGGCTGAAATACACCTGTGTCATGCAGTAATCTGGTATAACTTGATATTGATCATTGGATAAATCAAACCAACCTTCATATTGGTTATTGCATAAATAGAAATCAATCTCTGAACCTTTCTTTCTGTCCTGCTATACCTAATAGGTTTAGGAATATATCAAATGAGAACTAATTTTAAATAGTATGTATAATATATTTTAAATATTTACTGTATATAAACAAATTGTTTTGAAAATGCTGGTGAAATATTTATAAATTATTTGATCAACTGCAGTTCACGGTGGGCTCTAATCTGGTCCCACGGAAGTCAATGGTAAATCTTCAATTGACCCCAGGGAAATAGGAGAATTGGCTCCTCTGTTAAAAATCAGCCTATCCTTTTGGGGGGGAAGGGAGGAGGTGTGTGTGTGTGAGAGAGAGAGAGAGAGAAAGAGAGAACTTTTAAGGCTCAGAGCAATAGGACTGAATTTATATGTTTCTGCCGATACAGGTTATTTTAGCAGTGGAAAACAATATGTAATAAAGAATATTTAATATTTTTATTTACAGGATATTAAAAACAAACCAACAAACACAAAAATGTCATTAGGTTACTTTAGAGTACCGGTATTTTATGGTTAACCTGGTTATGAGAGGATGCACGTGAATAATGAGAAAATACAAAAATCATAGCTGAATTTACTTAACTATTATAACAGATATAATAGTATCCCAAAAAAAAGTGAGATGAACTGTTTTAGCAAATTTGCAGACTAAACAAGTCTCCTCTTAACAAATGAAAAATCTGTCCATTCTTTTGTATGCAGACGTTAAATTCTATGTCTGATATCTGAATGTACTGAAATATTTCTTTATTTTACAATATGGAGTAAAATTAGGTTTTATCATCACTGGGAAGCCTACACATCCTGCTGTTTTATCTGATTTTATTTCATGATTGTATGGGCAATGTTCAATAATTCATGTTTTAGAGAATATAGTTGTAGCACTGGCATTCTTTGCTCTCTAATGTAACTTATATCAGGAAGAAAGAAAAATCATTTGGCAAAGATTCAACTAAAATAAAACAAATTAAGTAGGAATTCGGTTCTTATGAGATGCTAGCAAAACCCTTGGAGGTAGATTACTGCAGAACTCACATTTCAGTGGAATTTAAGAAAACTCACATACGGAATTGATCATATTTCAAAGTAATGTGACTTATAATTTATCATGACTGGTGAATAAAGCACGTGTCCTTATCAGAGCTGCAGACCCAAAATATATTTTGAATCAGACACAGATTGGTGGTGTTGTTGCTTTTCCCATACACACTGACACACACATGCTGGTGTCAAACTCCGCTGCCTTGGCTTCCAGAACTGATGCCAGCTCCCACAACCAGAGCTGGGTGGGAAACTTTTCCTGTCCTAAATCAGGATGAAAGATTACAAAAATGTTCATGTACCAACAGTCCCCCTCCCAAAAAAATGTAGTCCCAGTCAGTTGAAACTTTCATTTTGATTTTGACCTTTTTTTTTAAACTATACATTAACTTAAATTTTGAAACAAACAGTTGTTTTGAACCAAAATGCAGATTAAAAAGAAAAAAGTCAAAACAAGACATTTCAAAAGGTCAAATTTTTTTCAAAATGGGAAACTCATCAAAAATGACCCTTTCCCATGACAAGTTTCAGTTATGACAAATGAACTTTTTGACAGAAAAACATTTAATCACATAATTCCTGACCGGGTTTACCCACCCACTTTAAATGGCACTTATTTCAAAGACTGTATTTCTGCCCTGAGCTCAATGGGATTAGTAAGAAAGAATGTCATCATCTGCTGCTTGCCCCTTCACTCCCACATAAATCCTTGGAGTTAGAAAGCATCCTCCAGGTAGCTCAAGGGAAGGGAGATGCACAGGTG
Organism: Mesoclemmys tuberculata; assembly: GCA_007922155.1. Classification (NCBI taxonomy): domain Eukaryota; kingdom Metazoa; phylum Chordata; order Testudines; family Chelidae; genus Mesoclemmys; species Mesoclemmys tuberculata. Next base: position 23,485,330 of record ML675649.1, on the reverse strand, counting down.
GGCAAGACCTACATAGGGAGGGGTCTCACAGTTCATAGCTACTAGGGGGACAATCTTTTGTTAATCTGCTTTAAACAAATTCCTGCTGGCGTAAGAGACAGTATATCTGGTCAAGAAGCTTGAAATTATGTGGGTTTCAGGCAGAGTAAATCTTGCCATCCTACCATTAATGTGCATAGTGACGGAGTAAGGAATACAGGCTTTGAGGAGAATTTTTCCTTTTATCCCATTTTTAGAATTCATCATCCCAAAAACTTACATTAATAAACCAGTGAGATGCCATTAGGTTTCTGTGTGATGGAGATACATTTGGGTCTAATATGAATAATCTACTTTGCTAGATATAGCTGAATTAGTTGTGTTTTTGCCTAAATTTGCACAACTCTCCAGAGGTCTCTAGAGCAATATGGCTGTAACGCAAAGCAGAATTTGTTCCTTGGTTTTTAAGGAAGTATCAGCTGTGTAGCACTAGCAAGTATGAGCCACTCTTCCATACTTCACAGAAAGTATGCTTTTTCTCATTGCCAAAACCTGCATTTACAGAGCTTGTAATCTCTGTGATTCCTGCTTCACAAGCTGAATTTCAATGTTAATTTATTTTGGAAATGTATTCACCATTACTTTACAAATATCAATTTTAAAAGATTTTGAAACTACTAAATTGCTATAAAAATGAGTGCTCAGAAAGCAGCACAAACCAAATGTATGCCCGGAATTAATGGAGTCACATAAAGGATGCATTTTTGGCCCACTGTTTCCAGTCATGTATGTGCTAATTTGTTCTTGTTGAGGATAAAGGACTAGGTACACTAAAGCTTTTGCATCACTCAGGGATCATTATCTCAAGTGTCTTGCATTTTTCATTGGAACAGAGCGGTTCCTGGAGCCAGACTAAGGTAATGAGTGCTGAAAGCTCCATATCAATTACAGAGACATCATGGGACCTTTATAACCTGTTCAGAATGGAGAAAAGGATGTGGAGACACCAAAGACATACATGTGTGATTTGCAAAATACTGAACTGATGCTTCTACCTTTGACTTGCTAATGCCTTGCTAATAAGCTTATGGAATGAGACAGTTTAGCAGCTGGTACGGACTTTGGGCCCAGTACTATCCTCTGATACATCCTGTGGAGTCAAAGAAAGTGGTGTACGCATATTGGAGGACAGAAATAGGGCCGCTGCTTCATTGTAAGGGACAATGTTCATTTTCAGAAACATTGGGCCAAATTTATTCTTTGTGAAACTCCACTGAAACAATAGAATCATAGAAATGTAGGCCTGGAAGGGACCTGAGAAGTCATCAAGTCCAGTCCCTTGCACTAAGGTAGGACCAAACAAACCTATACCATTCTGACAGGTGTTCATCTAACCTGTTCTTAAAAACCTCCAATGATGTGGTTTCTACAACTTCCCTGGGAAGCCTATTCCAGAGCTTAACTATCCTTTCAGTTAGCAAGTTTTTCCTAATATCTTTTCCTAATAGCTAATAAAACCTAAATCTTACTTGCTGCGGATTAAACTCATTACTTCTTGTTCTACCTTCAGAGGACATGCAGAGCAATTGATCACCTTGCTTTTTATAACAGCCCTTAACATATTTGGAGGACTGTTATCAGGTTACTCCTCATTCTACTTTTCTGAAGAATAAATGTGCCCAGGTTTTTTAACCTTTCCTCATAGGTCAGGTTTTCTAAATAGTTCAATATTTTTGTTGCTCTCCTTGGACTCTCTCTGTTTGTCCAAATCTTTCCTAAAGTGTGGTGCCCAGAATTGAACACAGTACTCCTGATGATGCCTCGTCAGTGCTGAGTAGAATGGGACAATTACCTCTTGTGTCTTACTTATGACATTCCTGTTAATACACCCCAGAATATTAGCCTTTTTTGCAGCTGCATCACATTGTTGACTCATATTCAATTTGTGATCCACTATAACCCGCAGATCCTTTCAGCAGTTCTAACAGCTGCCCCATTATTCCCCATTTTGTAGTTATTAATTTGATTTTTTTCTTTTTTCTTTTTAAACGATGTCTTTACTGAATTTCAATAAATTGATGGATTTCAGACGAATTCTGCGATGTCAGGGTTATTTTGAATTCTCATTCGTTCCTCCAAAGTATTTGTAACTCCTCCAGCTTAGTGTCATTCACAAATTTTATAAGGATATTTGCCCATTCCATTATCTAAGTCATTAATGAAAATATTGAATAGTACTGGACCAAGGACTGACCCATTAGATATGCCCTCCCAATGAACCACTGATAAGTACTTTTTGAACATGGTGTTTCAACCAGTTATGCACTCATTTTATAGTAATTTCATCTAGACCACATTTCCTTAGATTAATAAGGATTCCATCTCCAGGGCTTGCATCTTTCCTGAATACTAAATTCATTAAATTAATTCAAAGAAAATGGAAATGGAAGTTATTCAAGATTTTTTATTCAGTACCATTACTGGACCAGTACGATTTAGACACTACATTACTTTTATAACATGATCATCTCTGATCATAGCCTGTAATTATTTTTCCACTATATTATATGCTGGATCAAATTCAGAAGTACTCGCTTATGTTTTTCTATCTGTTTATATTGGTATAAATTTGAATCGAGTGTAAAGCAATCCTCCCAGTAGGCAGCAGAAGCACAAAAAGGCCCATTTTCACCTCAATAATAAAACATGTAACCCCTCAGTAAGGGAAAAATATTAAATGAAATAAATTATGGAAATTTAGTAATAACATTGCTTAGCTCATTTAATTGTATAAATCAAAATAGCTGATTGCAGCTTTTCACCGCTAAAATAACGTGTGGTAGTTGTTTTGTTTTATTGTGGGTGGGATCAGCTGGTTGAAACCTTGGCATGAGCAAGCTGTTCATAATGACATATCTTAAATAAAACTGAACAAAGCCACTCTTTCAAGAAGTGTTTCTGCACTGCAGCAGAGCACCAGACTGAACTGAAATGTTCTGAGCTGGTGTAATCTGCAAGTCAATTGGTCTAATAAATAAAAATATTACATCAGATACAAAATCCCACCATCACTGTCATGTTATCATTGACTAGTTCATTTTCATTTACCCAACAGAGAGACAGTTTTGCACCATGAAGTGACATGTTTTGGATACTATTCACTGCCCTGCAAAGCAAAGTTACTAATTATAGTAACTTCTCTTAATTCAGTGATACTTTAGCAGCAGCGTGTGACTAGCCTGACTTCGTGCAGCAGTCAGCTCCACACATTATATCTTGATTGGGAAGAGTTAGGAAAATTCTTGGGGGGCAACTGTTTGCTGTTCGTTTGTTTTGTTTTTGAGCTTACATGAGACGTTAATGTCCTGATTCAGTGAAGTAGTTAAACCCACTCCTGGTCGCACTGACTTTAATGAGACTTTTTCTCTGTTTAAAATTAAGCACATGCTTTGTAGGATCAGACTGTGGTGCTCAGCACATTGCAGGATTGAGCCCTTATACAGCTGTTACACCTCTGCTGACTTCATTCAGCCTGACCCTGCACTCATGAAGTTAGTGGGAGATTTGCCATTCACGTCAGTGGCATCAGCACTGAGTCCTCAATAAACAGATTTTAGCTAGGCAGGGTTGCTCAGGGCTGATGTGAGGAGAATTTAACTGATCTTAAAAGCCCTTGAGAGGCAGCTTAACACCTGCTCCTACTGAACTCCTGAGAGAACTTCCATTGCCATTCCTGGAAGTAGGATTTGGGCTTAATATGTCGTGCTGTATATGCTGAATTTCTATGTTTTAAAAGAAAAAATTCTCTTACAGGATTTTTTTAATGAGTGTTTATAAATAAGTGTGTAGGCACAAACTGTATGGTTTTGTTTTTGTTTCTTGTGTTCTGGGTCACTTGGGGGTTGAACCTGTGGAGCTGTCCCTGACCTTAAATAAGTACACAAGTTGTGCACTTGAAAATGCGGGACACAATGGCAGTCCTAATTTTTAGGAAGCAGAAAGATAACACAGTTTGAGCCAGTGCCAGAGCTTCATCCCCAAAATTGGTGGGCAGGGAGCAGGGGCAGAATTTCTTATTCCTTACAGCCAAGATTCAGAAAAGAATAGCTTAAAGGTGAGTACTGGCTTCTGTGGTCTTTCTAAACAGTGATGGTTTACTGAATCAGGGTATAAGGCACTATTTAACCCTTACTGTTTACTGAAGAAATTTACTGAAATTGAATGCACATGTTAAAAATCAATAAAGGCAAAAGTTACAATAATATTTTTAAATCTTGCATTGTTAACATTGTAACAAATTATTGATTTTGTAAATTTGGTTCAGATATTTTTGAGAAAATCTGTATGTTGCTATTCATCTTCCTAGTACCAATCAATAGGTGGTATTGCAATTTTGTAATTTTAAAGAATTACAGGGCTGTAAAAATCAGTTTCAGTCCTGAAACTCTCAGGACCATCATCATCAAATCAAGTACATTGAATTTGGAACTTTTCTTTAAGAACAGAATACATACATACTTCAGCCACTGCCACTTAATTAAAATTCAGAGGGTTTTTTGGGGGGGGGGTTAAGGTCAAAATTGCTTTCTGCTTTTCTGTGGTGACACATATGGCACTATGTTACAGACTTAGATGCTCTTAAGAGACACACATTTAAACTGGTGTGGGGTTTGAGAAAGTTAGTCTGATGAGCAGGTTTGAGATTTTTTGTTTTTGAAGATTTTTGTTTTTTGTTTTTTACTGCTTATGAAACAAGCTTAATTTTTCAGGGAGAACTTAGTGAAAAATAAAAACAAGGAAGAAGTTAGGCGTACAAGAACTTCATAAAGTAGATCAGAACTGATTATAAAAGCATGTAAAAAAAGATTCCTACTGATATACTGAAATGTGTGAAATAAATCTCCCTGATAATGTAACCCCACAGACCTATACTGCTTGTATATTAACAGGGCAAATATACATAATATATAGTTGCTATATTGGTCTGATTTTTTGCTAGTCAAGAGCAGACACACTCTTGAGATCGTGAGGGAAGCAAATGGATTATTGTACATAAAATTGTTGTATAGAGAAACAATTTCACTGACAATCCTTTTCCTTAACAGGCTCACTACTTGAGTCCAAATCAGAACCTTTATACCTTCCCTCACCCCAAGCTGACTCTAACTCATTATCAAGTTCTCTGCCTTTCTCCACAACTAATGTACTGTAACATCCTAAGATTCAGCACTTCAGTGTGTAACATCTTCCTTAAATTCTTGGGACTATCACTCAAGACAAGAGGGTAAATCATTCTTTTCTTAGTATTTTTGTAAAAACTGCTAATGAAAAGGCCAATTAGTGACCCTTGATACTCATTTTTTGTTCTTTGAGGATATCAGTCCAAGTCATTTCACAGAGGTCACCAGAAGATAATGACTTTCAGTCACTACTGACCATGTGTCAGTACTAACAATCCCAAACCGAACAGCAGATTCAAATATTTTAAAAAGAAAAATGTTAAGTGCTTCGTTCTGACTCAATCCATGCTCCCACACACACCAAAAAATGACATTCCTAATGAAATCATTTCATTTTGAACCTTTCATTATGGTTTCAGCCGTTTCCTTTGTTCCAACCCTCAGAGCTATTCCAGTCTCCTTTCTAGGTGAGCTTTGGAACAGATTTTCTTTGAAGGTTCACTTTCATCACCAGTTGAATAGGCAAGCAGCTCTTTTAAGATCATTATGGGGAAGGGAACCTGTTAGCTGGCAATCTTGCAGAGTGGTACGCCAAAGTTTGATTCATACAAACAGCCTTCTGCAGCTCAAATTTAAATGTCATCTCTGCGTTGTACTGCAAACTATCCCAACTGGGATTACACCTGTTCTCTTATGTCACTTAGGGCTCAGTCCTGTAGTCTTCAGTCATGCACCAGTCACAGTCTTGTGAGTTATACCTGAGTAAGGACTGTACATTGGAGCACTTAGTTTTATTTTTGCATTTATAAAAGTGTGCATTATTCTGCCACACCCAGTCCATCTACGTCCCCTCTCCATTGCATTCCCATTTGCTGAATAACATACACAAAGATCTTCACGGATCTTCCTGACATATGGATGTGGAAGTATTATCTTGTGGCTAAAGCATAGAACTGGCAATCAGGAGAGCTGGGTTCTGTTCCCATTTCTGTGGCACACTTCCTACACATCCCTCAATCTCTCTGTCCCATTTGTAAAATGGGGTTAATACTACTTCCCTATTAGGGGTGTTCTGAGTCTTAAGACCAGATCCAATGGGAGTCTTTCTAATACCTTTAGTGAACAATGGATTAGGCCACTGATAGTTAATGTTTGTAAAACTCTTTGAGATTCTCAGAGAGATGAGGATAAACATGCAAAATACGATTTTTTTTTTCTTTTCTACCCGGGTGAGTTAATATATGCTATAAAAGCATAATCTTCCTGTTTCCCACCTGTCTCCATAAAACATATTGTGATCATTCATCTGAAGGGTGCTGTAAATTGTATTGTAATGCTACATTTATTTTTAAGTAGGGACATATCTAAAGGTTAAAGAAGTAGTTAGCTTATAGATTGTTGTTGTTATTATTGGTAAATGCCAAAATGTGATATAATTGGGGGATAACTGAAGGCGTAAAATCAAATTAAAGTTTACATGAATAATAATGAACAACATATTGCAGTCAGTTAGGAAAGTGAACAAGCACTTGAATGTCATCTTCCAGTCACTCTTTATAGATTTTCTATTTGTGATGAAAATGAATAACATTATATTCATTACTTACTATATCAGTTATTTTGGTTGTTGAGCTTTTAAGGCAAATTATCTGCAGATAGGATTTCATATTTTTGCCCTTAATTAACAGAAATAATACGCTACCTTACAGTTTAGAGACGGCAACTGTGTCTGGCAGCCATTTTAGGAGTATGAGAAGTGTCATGCTATAGAACATGGCACAAAGTAATCTAAGTACACAGATACTATTAGGAAATAGCCCATCACAATTCTATTATTTTATGTAGCTGCTCTAAAATAAACACTCAATGTGTGCTACTCAGTTTCAGCATTTAAAAAGGAGAGCACGCTGTGAATAGCTTTGCCATCATTATGTGAAAACATTTTAGTAGAAATCCACAATACTGCACTATTTTTTGTGGGTTCTTTTTTAAACTCTGAGTCTACATCAGTCATCGATATTTTTCCTTAATATTTCCCCCATTATTTCATCAGTTCTTCACATTTATTTCTTTCCCTTCACTCTTTGGCTAGGAATTTAAGAATTGATTTTGTGGGCTGCTGATTATATATAACCTTCACTGGAATCAATGGTTGAGCATCTAATGCTGTTGGGGTATGTCTATACTATGGCACAGCTATAGCACTGCTTCTGTGCCACTGTAGCACCATAGTGTAGATGCTTCCTATATCAACAGAAGAGTTTTTCTGTTAATCTAGGTAATCCACCTTTCTGAGAGGAGTTAGCTAGGATGATGGAAGAATTCTAGACCTAGACATGTTTACATTGGGTTAAGTCGACCTAACTATGGAGTTCAGGGTGCAAAATTGGTCCCAACCCTAAGCAATGTAGTTAGAGTAACCTAAGTTTTAGGTGCTGACCAGGTCTCAGACCCTTATGAATAAGGTATTTGCCACAAGCGCAACTGATGTAATGTATAATGTATGTAATGTATTTTAAAGAAACCTTATTGAAGGCGCAGATGTGCAGAAAGAATGTGCAAATATGGTAGGCGCCCAGCTTGGCTTAACAAAGAAGTCTTTGATGAGCTTAAACACAAAAAAGAAGCTTACAAGAAGTGGAAGCTTCATCAGATGACCAGGGAGGATTAGAAAAATACTGCCAGAGCATGCAGGAATGAAATCAGGAAGGCCAGAGTGCACTTGGAATTGCAGCTAGCAAGGGACGTGAAAGGGAACAAGAAGGATTTCTACAGGTATGTTACCAACAAGAGGAAGATTAGGGAAAGTGTGGGCCCCTCACAGGTGGGGGAGGCAACCTAGTGACAGAGGATGTGGAGAAAGCTGACGTACTCAATGCCTTTTTTGCCTCTGTCTTCACAGACAAGGTCAGCTCCCAGACTACTGCACTGGGCGGCACAGAATGGAGAGGAGGTGAACATCCCTCAGTGCTGAAGGAACAGGTCCAAGACTATTTAGAAAGATTGGACATACACAAGTCTATGGGGCCAGATGCAATGCATCTGAGGGTGCTGATGGAGGTGGCTGATGTGATTTCAGAATCATTGGCTATTATCTTTGAAAGCTCGTGGCAATTGGGGGAGGTCCCTTATGACTGGAAAAAGGCAAATATAGCGCCCATCTTCAAGAAAGGGAAGAAAGAGGATCCAGGGAATTACAGACAGGTCAGCCTCACCTAAAACCCTGGAAAAATCATGGCGCAGGTCCTCAATGAATCCATTTTAAGGCACTTGGAAGACAGGAAGGTGACCAGGAACATTCAACATGGATTCACCAAGGGCAAGTCATGCCTGACCAACCTGATTGCCTTCTACAAAGAGGTGACTGGCTCTGTAGATGTGGGGAAAGCGGTGGACATGATATACCTTGACTTTAGCAAAGCTTTTGATAGTCTTCCACAGTATCCTTATCAGCAAATTAAAGAAATATGGGTTGGATGAGTGAACTATAAAATGGATAGAGAGCTGGCTAAGTCATCGGGCTCTACGGGTAGTGATCAATGGCTCTGTGTCTAGCTGGCACGGTCAAAAGTGGCGTGCCCCAGGGGTCAGTCTTGGGGCAGGTTTTGTTCAACATCTTCATTAATGATCTGGAGGATGGGGTAGATTGCACCCTCAGCAGGTTTGCAGATGACATTAAGCTAGGGGGAGTGGTAAATACTCTGGAAAATAGGTATAAGATACAGAGTGACCTAGACAAATCGGAGAATTGGGCCAAAAGAAATCTGATGAGGTTCAACAAGACAAGTACAGAGTCCTCCACTTATGATGAAAGAATCCCATGCACAGCTGCAGACTGGGGACCAACGAGCTAGGCAGCAGTTCTGCAGAAAAGGACCCAGGGGTTATAGTGGATAAGAAGCTGGATATGAGTAAACAATGTGCCCTGGTTGCCAAGAAGGCTAATGGCATATTGGGCTGCATTAATAGGAGTACTGCCAGCAGATTGAGGGAAGTGATGATTCCCCTCTGTTCAGCATTGGTGAGGCTGCATTTGGAGTATTGTGTCCAGTTTTGGGACCCCACTACAAAAAGGATGAGGACAAGTTGGAGAGAGTCCAGCAGAGGGTAACAAAAATGATTAGGAGGCTGGAGCACAAGACTTATGAGGAGAGGCTGAGAGAACTAGGTTTGTTTAGTCTGCAAAAGAGAAGAATAAGAGGGGATTTGATAGCAGCCTTTAACTACCTGAAAGGGGGTTCCAGGGAGGATGGAGCTAGGCTGTTCTCAATGGTAGTAGATGACAGAACAAGGAGGAATGGTCTCAAGTTGCAGTAGGGGAGGTCTAGGTTGGATATTAGGAAAATGTTTTTCACTAGGAGGGTGGTGAAGCATTGGAATAGATTACCTATGGAGGTTGTGGAGTCTCCATCTTTAGAGGATTTTAAGCTGCGGCTTGACAAAGCCCTTGCTGGGATGATTTAGCGGAGGTTAGTCCTGCTTTGAGCAGGGGGTTGGACTAGATGACTTCCTGAGGTCCCTTCCAACTCTAATCTCCTATGATTCTATAAATGCAGAGGCCAAACAAACTCACCTCTCTTGGGCTTAAATCACAGTTGACTTTAATCGGCACAGAACTGGGGTGTATCTGAGAACATACACTTTATCTAGCTTCCTGTCATTTTATTCTTCTGCTGTGTAACATGCAATGTAACATTCTCGCCAACACAGAAATTCTGAAAGACATGATGTTGACAGGTTACAAAATGCAGCTTGTCTGTCGAGTGTGTTAATGAATTAGGGTGACCAGATAGGAAGTGTGAAAAATTTGGACAGGATGGGGGGTAATAGGCATCTATATAAGAAAAAGCCCTGAATATCAGGACTGTTCCTATAAAATCAGGACATCTGGTGACCCTAGAATGAATGTACAAAGCTTGCTCTTTTGTATGTTTTCCAGTAGTTCAAGCAGGATGCTGTAACTCTTGCAGGCATTGCAGGATTAGGTTCCTAATTATTAAAAATAACAAGCTTTCTTAACTTATACTGGACTAAGCAAGCTATCACCTAGAACCTCATGGTCTTCCCCACCCATGCCTACCAAGCATGAATGCTTAGTATAGCTGTCTCCTACACTTACATCAGCAGAAAACACACAAGCTCTGAGGCATCTTCTGCTGGAAAATGCCTGTGCAGATTTCGACAAGCTGTGTTTGAGACAGATATCTCAAGGATTCAGCAGCAGCATTGCAAGCAGCATTTTCCAGCTCTATTATATGTTATCAGACAGCAATACTACAGTCACTCAAACCTGTTGAGGTGATGGATCGACAGTGACAGCTCCCATATTTGCTTTGATCAGCTTGCCTGTGGTGTCAGCTTGAGATCAGAGGAAATAGGCTGAAAATGGGCCGGATGCTATTGTCAGGAAAGTGAAATTGATCTGTCATTCACTGAACAATTCAGATACAATTTACCAAACAAGAGAAGTGTGTATAGGGTGGATCAGAACGTGGTGATGATAATTGCGAAAACAGATGAGCTCTTGAAGGGCTGCTTGAGCTGTTAACAAGACAGATAGACATAGATTGCCACATCTATCATCATCAACTCTCTTTTCTGCTGGCAAGTCCTTTGACTTCTTGCACATCGCAGGATAGTTAATTTTAGTTAATGGGGAAATACTTTTTACAGAGAGAAATTGGTTTGAAATATTTCTTTTTTCTGTTTTGCTAATTCAGTGATTTCCTGAGGCAGCCTCAATTGTTTGTCTATATGGCTGGAACTGTAGCTGAGTTCCAGAATCCTGATAAATTATCTCCAATTACTAAAGTGCTCCTCTCTTAATCGGTGTAAGCAATATTGAATCAAAATAAATTGTCTGCAGGAATAATCAGTATTACCAATTCAGCTAATATTACTAATCTTAATAATCACGGTCAGTTGACTTTATTTCTTAGAGGTTTTTACTGTCAGCTGTGGTTCTGAGAAAAATCTTTTGCAAGTATTGTTTTTCAGTGATGGGACCAAAGTTTCAGTCCCAGCCTTCCACTTTTGCATGTTCAGGTGCTTGTACTAAACTGTATCTGTTTTGATTACTGTTTTGATTACTAAAGGGTCATTGGCATGTAGAGATCAGACAGCAGTCAACAGAACACAGTTAAGGAGCAGCTCCCTACAGTGTTTTGTTCATGGTATAAAATCACACTTTTGCATCACATTGCACGTTTTGTGCTTGAAAACGTGTTTTGTTTATCTGATCAAATGCTCCTAGTTGGGTATGGTTCATAACATCAGATAATAGAATACAGGGTGAGTGATCATGCTCTCAACAAAGAATGCTCACTTACTCAAAATCTCTTTAACATGAGTAACAAGTTTTTGTTGTCCATTAAAAACATTTGCGTGAATTCATTGCTCATGAGAATAAGGCTTTATTCTCGGACACAGAGTACGTAGATACTGGGAGTGCCTTAGCCTTGAACTGAAAAATCCCTGCTAATCTAGCCCTGGGTGTCACTTCTGATCTTGCCAAACTGTGTGCTGGTTTTGTGATATTGAATACCTGATATTGATAAGCTGTTTCCGTTTGAGATCCAGAAGTTGAATCTAGATCTTCTCAAATAGAGACGCGAGTGCACTGAGAACGCACCATGCCACCTGTTGACATCCTGGTGCTCCAGCCATGTAAGGGGGATAGGGCAAATGGCATTTAGGAGATCAGTGCACCAACCTTTTATTTCTGGGGACTGGCATTCACAGTGGAGAATTAGGTCACAGATGAAAATGACTGTTTGGCACATCCAAATACCTGTTTCTGAGCCTTGCAAAGTAACCACTCTGTTTGGCACTGGAAGCAGTGTCCACTAAAGAGAGGTCCAAGATCAGAGCAGAAGGTGTGTTGCAAGAAAGGTCTAAGGTGCATCTGCAGAGCTGTGTGGGGAAACTTGGACCTTTTCTTCCTTCACTGTTGCTGCTTCATTCCATTGCTGTAGGTCTCTCACTTTAATGACAACCTTCAAAAAGATTCTATGCAGAATGATACAGGCCTTACTTTGGCTGAGGCATAGCACTGATCAGCTTTGAAAATGCTAACTGAAAGGAGGGGATGTGCATGCAGCTGGACATCACAGGCTTTGCACAGATGTGTTTCAAAAAAAGTGAAAAAGGAATCAAATTCCTCTTTCAAGATGACCGCGATTAGTCAGTGATTTACTGGCAATCCATCTAGAAATCCAAATAACTACTGTGCAGCAAGGTAATTAAATACTAATTGCAAAGGAAGCAATGATAACTGCACGACGATATCATGTTAAATAAACTATTTCCTCTGAGTGCCCAGTTTTCAAAGTGAGCCCTGGTCTACACTTACCTTCAGGATTCAGCGGCAGTCGATGGGATATATGCAAGTGATGTAAATCGCTTGTGTATCTTCTGTTGACTTCGCGGCATCTGCTCCGTGGGCTGTCCACACGGCGCTTACCGGGGTGGTTTTCCTGCGTCGCTTGCTGGATCGACTGAGCGGTTCTACATAGACCGCTCAGTCGATCCAGAGCAATCGATCTGACGGTGGCAAATTTGCTGCCGTCAGTGTAGACCCAGCCTTAGCTAAACCAAGTGCTCTGATTTCATGCTTAGCAACTGATACAAATACTTGTTTTGCATGTCTAAGTGCTCATTTATGTGTCCAAATGTGAGCTTTTTGGCGTCCACATTTTGAAAGCTAAGCTCTGGTTCTGATTCTGGTCTTGCTTACACTGGTTTTGCAGTAGCACAAATCTAATCATACAGCTTATGGTAGTGGAACTTCCCTGGGTTTACACTAGTGTATATAAGTGAGATCAGTGTCATTTAAAATAGTGGAAACTGACAAGTGAGGAGGATCCTCTGAAAAGCCTCACATGGGGTACAGCCCTCTAGCTATTCCATGGTTAGTGGTAAGGATACTTACTCCAGATCTCCCCAGCATCCAGCTCCTCAGACTGAGGGTGCTGAGCAGAGGAAGTGACCACAATATTTTAAATAAAATAAATATTGATAACATTACTATTTCATGCAGAATTCAGAAAGTTCTATAGGGACATCACTGAGGAGACTCTTCTGGGATGAACATGTTTATTTTCAGTTACATTCAGTGGCTAAGAGCTTACTAACATCAGTTGTTTCATGGTCAGGACTCAGTGTGAGCAGTGTTGGGGTTGCAGTGCATAAAACCAGCGGTTAATAGTACCAGGGGTCAAACCCATCCCACAGCTGGTAATTTTGATAAACATGGATAAGGGAGGAGACAGTTGGGAGGGGGGGCATCTCCCTAAAAATAATTCTGTTGAGTCAAATTTACTTCAAAAGTAATGGACAATATCCCCTGTGGATGTTGATTAAATAAGATGTGTTGTAAGAGATCATCTGAATAGCACTGTATCGCAGACTAGACCGATACAACTATATATTTTTTCTTTCGATTAGCTGGAGAACTAGAAGCCTGAGCTTGAGTGAAAGATACCTGACCTTTTATTCTCCTGCCACCCCAAAGGGAAGAGGACATGGACATCTCCAGGATGAATTACATATTTATTATGTTATTTTGAAGGGTGTATGGTACTAATTGAATGATGCTTGTAAAAATATCGAGGCACGTGTGCCAAATGAATTTTTATTCTATAAAGAGCAAGAGCTCTTCTGAAGTCTTTGACCTAAAGATATTTTGAGGGTGGTGCTGTCTTGCTTTTAATAGAAAAGGCGGTAAACAGGATGGCAGGGCCCTTCTATTGACCCCACCCTATTTGCAGTTGCTAGAAGAACCTTGCATAACCCTGCTGAATGAATTCTGCTTATTCATTGTGGCTGGAGAGGCCTATGTCCTCTATCAGGAATATGAATGCTGTTCTCTAGACAGGGCAAATTAGGGGCTGGAACACTGTCATCTGTGCAGGGAGATCTTTGCTGCAGACTGGCTTGGGCATTATTGCATGGTGTCGTTTCAAGTACCAGTAAAGCCCAAGGACAAGTAGATGGTAAGACTGAGCAATTTATGGACTCTGTATGCTCAATTTAGAGCACAGAGGGAACTCCACCTGCTCACAGAGATCCAGAGATGGGGCTAAATTGTGTCCTGGCCTAATGTAGATGTTCAAGGCAGTTGAGGCAGGAAGGGGCCCCCTGACCAACTTTGTACTACTGTGATTGTAGCCCCAGGCACGGAAGGGTGAGCTGGGGCTACACGCCACATGTTCCCTGCATGAGCAAATGGTCAAAGCCATGACTCAGTGTCCCCTGACATGCAGGCCAGTGGATGTGGCTGAATGATGGCAGGGGAAATACGCTATTGTAGATTATGCCTTGTGCAAGAGGGGAGCGCAGATGAATTGTGCTTTAGTGGGGTGTACCTGGGAAGCAAGGTCTCTTGGGGTTACTGCTCAGGCAACCCAGCTTATGTAACACCCTTTACTCAGGGCTTTGCCTAAGGCTAGTTCATGGGTACCATGAAGTTTCTGAGTTGAGTAAAAGAGAGAGATTGTGCTTGAGGCTTACCAGAGTAGTTCAGTTGCATAGCACAACACAATGAGAGAGGATTTATATAATCTTATTTACTGAACAGTAGGCTTAATGAATAACAGAATAGACAAATATCAGTGTGAAATAATTTGACTTTAAATCCATGTAGCTGGAGAGAGAGAAAAACCTAGTTTTAAGCAAAGCTAGTAGGAAACTTTCCCCCCTTTGAAGAAATCAAGTGGAGCCTAAGCTGTACCAGTGCAGAATTAGGAATGGAAATGGCCTTCTAAAACTCTGATTTTTCTTCTCCCAAATTCATGTGCTATATAGCGAATCATAGAATATTAGAGTTGGAAGGGACCTCAGGAGGTCATCTAGTCCAACCCCCTGCTCAAAGCAGGACTAACCTCAGCTAAATCATCCTGGCGAAGGTTTTGTCAAGCCACAGCTTAAAAACCTCTAAAGATGGAGATGCCACCACTTCCCTAGGTAACCCATTCCAATGCTTCACCACCCTCCTAGTGAAAAACTTTTTCCTAACGTCCAACCTAGACCTCCCCCACTGCAACTTGAGACCGTTGCTCCTTGTTCTGTCATTTGCCACCACTAAGAACAGCTTAGCTCCATCCTCCCTGGAACCCCCTTTCAGGTAGTTAAAGGCTGCTATCAAATCCCCCCTCATTCTTCTGTTCTGAAGACTAAACAGGCCTAGTTCTTTTAGCCTCTCCTCATAAGTCTTGTGCTCCAGCCCCCTAATCATTTTTATTGCCCTCCGCTGGACTCTCTCCAACTTGTCCACATCCTTTTTGTAGTGGGGGGCCCAAAACTGGACACAGTACTCCAAATGTGGCCTCACCAATGCCGAATAGAGGGGAATAATCGCTATCTGCTGGCAATGCTCTTACTAATGCAGCCCAATATGCCATTAGCTTTCTTGGCAGCCAGAGCACACTGCTGACTCATATCCAGCTCTTATCCACTGTAACGCCTAGATCCTTTTCTGCTGCCTATCTCGTCGGTCCCTAGTCTGTAGCTGTGCATGGGATTCTTCCATCCTAAGTGCAGGACTCTGCACTTGTCCTTGTAAACGCATCCATTGTTTATTTCTATCTCTGCTCAATTAAGATTGATCAGTGCAGATTAAATTTCATGCTAACTTCCCCTAAGCAATTAGCACTAGGGCATAGCTTGGGTCTTTCGTATGTAGGCTGAAATTGTGATTGCTCTGAGTGTACAATATGCAACGATAGCAAAAAAGTTTACCACAATTTTTCCTAGTATCTAAGTAATCTGGTAAATTAGTTACTCAAATAAGAAAAGTATAAGAGGGGATAATACCAAAGAGGAAATGAGGGCCGTAATGCACATGCACTCAGGAAATGGGAAGCTGAATGGCTACCCGTAGTGTGGGTATATTGGGTAAAAGGTAAACCATGACATGGGCCAAAAGAGAGAGATTGGGAGAATTCCCAGGAGGAATTAAAGGGACAAGAGGCCAGTTATTCTACATTTTAAATGAGTATAGTGTTCATAAAAATTATGGACTGATTGCACTGGAAACTGAAGACCTCTGCAGTGCTTATCCGCAGAGCAGTTTCATAAAAGCAATCAGCTGTGCATATTTTCCCATAATTTCATGTGTCTCGGCCTACCCCGGAAGAGCCATTTCTAAGGATGAAAAGGTAATTCATTCTCCACATGCCTTCATTGCTCGGTCTCTCTACTGAGGCTGTCAAGAATGTGCTTAACAGTGCCAGTTATGATAGTAAGTTTGTTTTTTTTAATTCGGACAATCACTTGCTAAGAATGGATTGCAGTCTGGCAATTCCTTACGTTGTAGGCCACAGCTAATTAGGTCTCGTAGACCACCAGATACATGATGATGAGACTTTAGGCCACCACTTCTCTTGACAAGAACCTCATTTATGATCTGCAGAAGGAAGGCTCCATATCTTTGTGCATCTCCTGAGTTGCCCACAGCTCTTTAAAGCTTAATCCCTTTAACTAAATGGAACTTGAAACACTATTTCCTGGGACTGAGTTTTGAAATGGAACACAAGTTTCTTCTGGGGAAGAATGGATGAAGTTTGTCAGCAGGTTACATCCTAAAGCAAGCGATGGGGGATTTGGGGAAAGAATATTCTTTTTTCCTGGAGAACTGAGGATAGAATCCAAAGTCAAAGAGGAAAAGCTGGCAGCCCTCTATAGTGTTTGAATATTAAAATAGGCTAGGTGAGTAATCTTTTGTTACTCAAGCTTTTCTTAGGGGGCTCTCTGCAGCTCTTTCATGCAGTGTTGATTTCTGCTTTTCATCTCATTGTCTCTTTGAATGTTCTTGTTGCCTCTGAATGGTGCAGCTGATGTGTGAATGGTGCATCGTTAAACCATCTTTGCTGTCAGGCACAGTACAGTCCATAGTGCAGCTGATGTGTTCCTCTTAATGATCCTGTGAAGGGTGAATGTCTGTGCTACATCTCCTCCTGAGATTTTCTTAAAAGAAACGTTACTTACGTAATGGAGGAATGGGTTAGAAAAGGTTGTATGTTTAATGCACCTTCGAACAGTGTAATGGGATAATGTGGTGTTGGAAACTGTCACACTTGTTCTGATCATTATTATGCTAGGAGGAAGGGGAGATGGGCAGAAGCTCTGAAGGAAGAGCCTTTTAGGAAACTATTAATAAACGAACAGTACAAAATTGTATCAGAAGGTGACCCTTGTGAAGCTCTCTTGAATATGTAGAGGCTATGCCGTAGCCAGTTTATATCTGTGTCATTTGTTATTGTTGTTTTAACTACTGACATTCACAGCACCAGGAGCACATTTTGTGCACAGGAAACCCAGACAATACACAATTAGAACTCATGAGGATAGATTTTCTGGTAGAAAAATGAGCTATTCTTCTGGCAAGTATCTTTTTGTATCTGTGTTGCTACTGTGAGTGGATAGTAACGTTGGCCTGTATCTTACACCTGCTGTGGGAACGGTGCTGCAGAGAAAACCTATTAGGGATCTGCGGTGGGGGATACTGTCCTGTTCTCCACAAGGCCACCTTTCTGTCTGCCAAATAGGCATATGACCCATAGGCTGGGAAAGAAAAGTAGGCAGGTTAGCAGTGGGGAGGAGCTGGACTCAGCAACTTGTTCTGTCAAAATTGCGGTAGATCAACATGCAAAATCAACACAGATAATGCTGTCTGAAGCAGAAATTAAAAGGAACCTGTTACCTGGATTTTGACCATGTTACAAGGAGATTGCAGGGTTATATTTTACATAACGTAGGTCAAGTATATCAGTACAATGCTTGTGTGTATTGTAATTCACAAGTATAAGTCTTAAAATAAGCTTCTGCATCTTTAGTCCATATGTGCTATCAGTCACAATACAACCCATCAGACTGTTAGAGACTGTGTGTGATTCTGTTAGATGAAATCAGAAGTGTATGTTCTATGGGCTGTATACAGCTAACAGGTAATGGAGATTCTTCTTTGGCTCAAATAAGGGCCTTTGCTTTTGGAGAAGCAGCGTCTGATTTCTATCTACATTATCACTGTGATTTTACGAGTGGCTGGCCTGTACAATGTAATGACAATCATGAAGTTTCTAGAGGTGTGTCTACAGTGCAATAAAACACCCTGTGGCTGGCCCATGTCAGCTAACTTTGGCTTGGACTGCAGGACTGTAAAACAACAGTGTGGACATTGGGCTTGGACTCCAGGATCTGCAACCCTGTGATGGAGGAGGGTCCCCGGCTCACAACTTCAGCCTGAGCCTGGACATCTATATTGCAATTGTATAGCCCTGAAGTCTAAGCCCCATGATCCTGGGTCACCTGACATGGGCCAGCCATGTGTATTTTATTGAAGTGTAGACATATCTCCGGTGGCCACAGATTAGTTATATTGGTTTTTGATGCTTGTGGATGAGCTTTGTCTAAAAACTGAGGGAGCCTGTAATGAACTGGCTGTTGAGTATGTATATTGCCTACCCTCTGCTGAATAGAATCTGAGCTCTTCAGCTGTTTGTCAGAAGTACTAAAATGTTCAAGTGTTTAGAGTCTGTGCTTTTGGAGCAGGAGTAACAATTCTTCCATAATGAAGTTCTCAGGTAGTCTTTGTTTTGCTACACTAATTTGTTAGATTACTGGATGTTACTCTTGAAACATATGCAGCATTCTTTCACAAGCAGGATGTTGTTTCCAGGGTTTTTTTTTAAAGCTTATTGGTCTAATTCTGTCCTCCGTTACTTTGGGTTTGTACTGGTATAATTGACTAGAATCTGACTTGTAAGCTTTTACTTTATAAGGAAACCAAACATAAAGGTATCTTATGAGTAACCTTTAGATTCCAAGTTCACATTTTCAAGGGCACTTTGAACACACACACAATAGTATTTGCAGCACACCCAATTACATGTCGGGGAAAAAAGCATATTTATGCATGACTATTGAGTATATCTGTACACAGTTTTTGTGCACATCCTAATGCACCATCCTAATGCCAGCATGAATTTTTGCACCTGCATATATTATGGTTGCATTTTGGGAGGGGCTATAAGTGTCTGTCTTATTTTAATATATCCAACACTGATGAGGATTTATTATTTTAGAAAAGCCTTTTTTTCTTTTTTTAAAGGAAAAACAAAAAATCTATAATTCAACTTTCCCTATTGGTGTATCTGCAAATTTTAGCTCCAGTGGAAATGCAAAAGAAAAAAATTGGGAGAGGTTGGGAGGGAAATGTGTAATGAAAAGATTTTTTAAAAGCTGTTATAAAGGAGCTCATTGTATCCTTTTAGATTTACAAAAATAAATTAAAGCCAAGATATTATTGTCATCCACTACTGCTGACTAACAAAACAAAATAGCTTCAGGTTATTTAGCGTTAATATTTTCATGGACTCATATATGTTTATCCAAAACATATAAATGCTTGGCACATGTAACAAGCTTCATTTTTCTCCCTGCATTTTTGTTGTCATGAATCCCATCTGCTTAAAAAAAAATTAAAAATTAAAAAGCCCTCTAGCCTTTTGTGACATTAATGCTGCTACTACACCCCTGAACTGCAAACTAAGGGCCAAATCTTGATATCCTTCCGATGTGAATATCTGCATTTAATAGCACCTTGCTTTCTGACCAATCAGTTTGCCTTCAATAAGTCAGTAAAATCAGTGGGAGTGCTGGACTGTAAATTGATATAAGGGAATCAGAATCTGGCCCTAAAATATTTAGATTTGGGGATTTTTAAATAGTGTTTCTTTAGCCAAAAATGGTGTGGCTTTTGGATATTTGCCTTGCTTCAGAGTTGTAAGCATGCCACTGAGAATGGAATTTCTTCCTTTCAAATCAAGCTGATGTCAGTAAAATACATTCAAATAATTATTTTTGTTTAACTAAAAAATTCATTTTGAAAATGTATGCTTAGAAGATGAGGGATATCAGAATAGCTGCCACAATAGTAAAAGGATAGTAATTTATTTAAAAAAATCCTCTCTCTGTCTTCTACATCCACAAGAGATCTGTTAAAGTGCTTTTCTGTGAACCAAAACAGAAGTGCATCGACACAGGTTGTTTTACCATTTACAGGCAAATTGCAGATTTTATGTGGTGTCAATTTTTTGTTTTAATGACTGAAATCTTTGTTGGCAGAAGGCATTTATGCTTGTTAAAACAGATTTTTTTGTGTTGGATCAAAAATATTTAACTTTGTATAGCTACAATGCAGTGAGATTACTGTTCTTCAACAAGAGAATTCAGGGGTGTGGCAACCGCTGTTCTCTTGGGTTTTTCCCCAGTTATTTCTAAACTAACTTGATTTTGATTTGGACATCTATAGATCCAGGTGTGAAGTTGAATATTTACAGATTTTGGTTAACGACTGATTCAGAATACATAATGAAAATCTGAGGTAGAATATCATATCATTTTATTTCTGTTAATGATAGAACCACCAGTGATAATCAGGAGTGTTTTTGAATGCTGTAGTATGGATTTAACTGAGCCTCTTTTTGCTGACTACGATAAGAGTCAGATGAGTTGGAGAGCTATCTTTGGGTGTTTCTGCCTCAAACAAATGGAGGTGTCTAACCTCTTGGAGAGAGCTCCATGTTTTTGCATGATTATTGTTTTGAGGAAGGCTTTGATAAACTCACGTACGCTGTTGTAAATCAGGAGTGACCACACAGAAGTCAGTAGAGTTATACTAGCACAAGTGAGATTAGAATAAGTGTCTTTTTAGCATTGGAGATCAGAAAATGCATATTTATATCCCGGATTTAAAAATTGTTCTCCTCCTTTGTCCTCCAAATGAGCAAATCAATCAGCCTTTTCTTCCCCAGGATTAGTAAAAAAGAGAGAATATTTTCTATCCTGGTTGACTCAAACATTTTCTTGATTAGGGTATCATTGTTTTCCCCTAAAACAAATTTCAAGACAGGGTGGTGGGCAAGAGGGAGAAAAGCCAAAAAGAATTATGATTGTATATGATAAGGCATGCTGAAAGCTACAGCTATTTACAAACAAGGATATAAATGCCATGCAGTTGTAGTGCAGTTGATTTGGATTCTGCTCAACAACATTGACCTTCAATACTAGAAGTATAATTTAGCAATATGAGATACAAAAGAATGATGCCTATGTGAGTTTCCCACGGTAACCAGAAATCCAATTTCTAGTTAAAAAGCATAATTGGGGAAAATGTTAGTAGAACAATTTCATTTTCCATAGTAGCCATTCTATTTCATGGTGAAATGTAGGTATAGAATAGTGGTTAATTTAAAAGTACTATTAATGAAATCTGACTGCATCTCATTTAATATAATCATATGGTGGTAGTATGAACATCTAGTAAGTATAAGAAACATTTTTTATGATTTTCATTGTAGCCTTTTAAATACAAGAAGATTATTTGTTCAGTTTCTCTCACCAAAATACAGTCGCATAAATGGTACACGAACTCTTTGTTGGATACATAATACCACTAAAGATGCTTCAAGATTGTAGTGACAGTCAAAAACTATTTACAGAAATTAGTGTGTGCTTACAAGACAAAGCCTTTTTAAAATGTTTAATGGGTTGATTCTCTACCTATTGAAGTGTATGAAGGTTTTGTCATTGATTTCAGTGGTAACACTAATGACACTAAATGTTGTTATACGCAGGATAATACCTTTAACGATAAGATCACAAAAAAGTGAGAGAGAGAGAAAGAAAGAGAGAGAGAGAGAGTGTGTGTGTGTGTGTGTGTGTGTGTGTAAAAAATCTAGATTTGTACTAGGAAAAGAGAGAAGTGCATGGAGAATAGGTCAATAAGTGGTTATTAGAGAAGATGGTCAAGGGTGCAACCCCGGGCTCTGGGAGTCCCTAGGCCTCTGACTGCCAGATGCTGGGACTGGACGATGGGTTGGATCACTTGATAATTGCCCAGTTCTGTTCATTCCCTTTGAAACATCTGTCATTAGCCACTGTCAGAAGACTGGGTACTGGGCTAGATGGACCACTGGTCTGACCCAGTATGGCCATGCTTATGTTCTTCTTATGTTCTTATGAACTTTATTTCTCCTTCGTATAAACAAGAGGATATACTTGATGGACCACGTTCTCATCTGGTGTAAATCAACATAGTTCCATTCACTTCATCATTTTTGATGCATGTACACTAAATGTGGACCTGTCGCCATGCTCCCTAGGATAGCTCCTCTCGACACACAATATATTTTCTTATGTTTGTGCTAATGTGCAAATGACTGAACTGTTAGCATAGCCAGCTCATATCAGCTATAGTATATATTAAAACCTGTTGCCAAGGCAACGATTTTTAATTGGAGAATTATCATGCCAACAGCCTGTTTTCTTTGAGCACAGCGCTATATTAAGAACTCCAGATAAAATGGGAAGGTAGTTGTTTTCTTTTTTTTGTTCATCATTCTCTATGTACAAGATATTTATGGTCAAGGATTTGTTTTGCTAATAATTTTACTTTGTGTACTTGGAAGTATTACATATTGCTTCAAACTAAGAAGAACTCAGTTCTCAAAACACCTTACTGAGTAGAGTTGTCCTCCCTCAGCTGAATTAGTAGCTCCAGTGGTGAGTAAGGTTTTCAGGATCAGGCCCAGTTAACCTAAACTTACTCTAGCAACCTGCTATGTGTCTAACAAAATAGAGAGAATTAGTACAGACACTTGAGAATGTTCCCTGAAATTGTGTGAACGGCTAATTGAGTTACTCCATATGGGCAAAGAAGTTGAGCCTACTACCTTAGAGAAAGAACAACCATTTATTCAAATAATGTTTCAGCCCTTAATAAATAGCATATTTGTGCTCTTAGTTCTCTTGTGTCTGTGAACTTCTATAGAGATATATTAATGGTATGTACAGTGTTGGATGATTTATGAAAAACAAGATGCTTTCCAATTTGCTTTATATAAGCAACAGTTATTGAATAAACATGGAGCAGAAGGGTATAGCAGTATTTTGTAACTTGGGTTATGCTACTGCAATGGTATAAAAATAGCATATGTAAACAGACCCAGCAGGCAGGTGCAGGCGGAGCTTAATTTTAAGACAGTCCCAGACCATATCCAGCTATGAAATGTGTTCTTATATATGATTATAAAGTAAATAATACCTAATTATGGCAGAATAAATAAATATGATGCAGTGGATAATCAAGATTATCCTGCTTAAAATGAATGATCTGAGCTGTATTTTAAGATTGCAAAGCGTACAGTGTGCCAGTTTGCTGTCTGTTTTATTTTTGCTGTTTTTGTATCACTGCAGGGGCAAAACCTTATATGATACTTGCAGTAATATTAGGCTTTATATGCACCCTACAGTGGTTAAAAAATGAAACCCCATAACTTTTATCTTGTGAAATAATAATCCTCATCTAGAGGTGGGTCCTCTAGAATCTGGTTTAAAAGGGAAAGCTGTGCAGCTTCACTATAAGAGCACAAACTGAAAGCAGACACTGAGACTATTTTAATTTAACACCCCCCCACACACACACACATTTATCTTTATTGTGTATCTTTTTAATGAGGCATTATCTCCATTTGTCCAAGGCTGAGCAGGGTCAGAAAGGAATTTGCATGTTTTTTTCCATTTATCATAAACTCCAACATACACTTGAGAGAGGGAAGAGACTTACTAGGCCATCTAGTCTCTCCCTGCTAACGCCTGATTATTCCCGTCTGTACATTTTCTGTTGTGTTATCCAGTGTTGTTTTACGAGCCCCCCAGAATGGGCTTTCACTGCTTCCATGGGGAGATGACTCTTTTGACTAATGCATTTCAGGATCAGGATGTATTTCCTGATACTTCTAACATTTTCTTAATTTCATTCAGTTGTTCCTAGTTATACTCCCTATGAACCACTCTACACAAATCCCCTGCAGTCTTGGGGGTTTGCTATTTGTAAATAGTTACACACATTTCTCATGTCTTCTTTCCCAGCTATATGTATTTAGCTCTCTTAGTCTTTCCTCAGAAGTTATTCCCCCCATGTGATGCTTGTCTTTTTTCAAAGCTCTTTTACAGTTGTAAAATATATTTTTGGTAGCATTCAGAATTGAACACAGTGTTCCAGGTACAGTCATTCTGGAGCTATCTAGGCCTGTTACCTTCCTGCCGCATGACAGTCTGTCTTTGGGTAGTCAGGCCGCAATTGCTTTGACTTTTTTTTTACATCCATATCGCCTTAAAAACTCATGTTTCATTTGATAATTCTGAGGTCTCTTTTAGAATTACTGATTCCCAGATTTTTGTCCTCTTTCAGATTGTCCCCTGCCTGCTGATATTAGCTTGCAGTTTTCCTAGCTGAATCTACTTGTTATTTTTGACCCATGTTTAAATCATACAAGTCCCTTTGTATTATTGTTGGGTCCTGTCTAATATTTGCAAATTTCAGAATGCCTCCTTCACATATCACCAAAAAGATGGAAAAATAACCACACATCTATCTCTATAAGCTGCTACCAGCTAAAAATATACTTAGAAATAAATACTGTTGTCCCTATATGAATGATTGCAGTATAACCTCCTCCCACCACGTGAGCGCATTGTGAGGGATACTAGAATACAAATAATAATGATATATAATATATATATATGAAATATATATGAATAATAATAATAATAATATATCTATACTGTACAATAGATTCAAGGACCTCTTATTACTAACCTGAGCCGGGCAAGAGAAGGGGGGTTCAGGAACCGGGCAGGGTGGCTTGGAAAGGGTGAATGAATGGGCTCTGAAGTGGACTGTACCACTCCTCGGAGCCAAGACTGATATATTGTACAACGTTAATGACATTACTGTTCAGTGTGAACTCAATTTGAGCTCATTTCTGTACAGGACAATGGGCGTGATATGTGCTGGAAGAACCCACACTACAAATCCCCTGGCAACTGTAAGTTTGCCTGAAATGGGGGTATCATGGCACAAAGCACAAGTAACCTCCCCACTCTGCTGAGGGACCTAAGTGTGGAGTGACCAGAGGAAAAGGGGGTGGGCCCAGGCCAGCAAGAGATGGGTTGATCTAGCACAACTCCAGCATAGCCTCTGCTCCTGCGAAGGCTCAGGTGTTTGCACCTGCTCTCTGCTGATGAAATCCCTATGGGAGAGTGGCAGCAGTGAATTACTGCTCCCGCATAGCTGTTCCCTTGGGAAGGTGGTTACAGATAATTTGCACCCACAGGACTGAATGAGCTGTGACATCAGCTTGCTAATTAGAACTCATTTTTATATTAACACAGGGACTGTCAAGAAAGTTTTAATAAGAAGCCAAGACCATTGGCATGATCAATTTGCTATTCTTCCCTTTGCAATTTGAGCATACAGTGCTAGTGCCTTTATAACTTTTTGCCCACATGCCTCTAAAGAGATGTGTCTGAACTGTATGTACCTTATCCAGTTACAGAAAACAATAGATGTGTGAGAGATTTTGAAGCCATCTTTAAGGCCTGTGTCCAGACTTTTCAAATCTGGATATCTAAATTTAGGCTCCTAAATAAAAGCTTTAATTTAGATGTTTAAATATGGATTTATTCATCGAAGTCTCAAGTGGCCTCAGCCTTGCCTCTAAGCTCATGGCAAAATTTTGGCACACAGACTTATCACAGGAAAGAGATAGGGATGCAGAACCAGTAATCCTCCCTCTCAGATTTAAGCATATACCAATATATAACAGAGAAATGGATGCCACATTTAAAGGCACTACAATTGATCCAGTCAGAAACGATTTATTAAAATCACATGGTGGGAGCAGGGTCATTTGGGTGCAGTTAATTATAAATCCATCTGAGCCAGAGGCTGGTTTCAGCAGCGAGATTGCTGATATATATAATCCCTGTTGCTCTAATGTTGTTTCAGGGAATATGAGGAGGATTTATAATTGTCCTTTGAAGAGTTTTACATGGCGCCCAGTTTCGCAAAAGCAACCTATGGGCTAAGTAGGATGCCCTTGAGTCTTTGATTACATTAGTGATACATATTTTTGTCTTCTACAGTAGCACAGTGACACAGAGGGGTCTGTGAAACACTAAACAGGAATTGTTTTCAGAATGCTGTTAATCAGATATTGATATCTGTGGGTATTCCTTGAAATATTAACTCAAGAAAAAAGGAAAAAACATGATTATAGTTGACCCCCTTGTTGGCAGTCACCGAAATGAATGGCATATTTGTTTCCTATCAAACGTAAAAATCAGTATCACTCCTAAAACTTGGTGCTGGTTTGGGAAAACAGGCCATATACTGAATACTAGGAAGTGTGGGACATTAAAGGGGGAAGAAGTTGATCCAAAAGAGGTGGTTACACTTATTTTTATCTTTTGTGCGTGTGCAAGTTTAGAATAGTCAGGCACAAAAGCAAAGCCAGCACTCTTGCAGACCTTGGCAGCATTACATGAGCTATGTTTTCACAATGAGAAATTATTATTGGATGATTTCTCCAAAGCACTTAGATCTTGGTTGTTTTCTTCCTGAACCTAGGCATGCACATCTTCTTTCTGCCCAATTGCAGTGTTTGACAAACGCACACATTTTATTGAGGCCTTGCCTGGAACATCCCACTCCTTAATGTTCGATGTCTCCTTTCTTTCTCCTCCTGCTGGGCCCCATCCAGCTCTTATTGACGTTAATGAGAATTTGCCCATTGACTAAGTGGAGTTGGATTGGGTTGTCTTACACATAATGCGTGCTTTCAAAGCTATAATGCCTTTGCAGCTGTTGACATTATTGCTCTTTTCATCGGGAGTTGTTCTGTGTGGGTGTATGTTGGAGGTGAGTTAGATTATCTTTACCTTGGCATGTGAAAATCCAGAAGGAGACTGTTTTTTCATCTTGAGCATGCGCTGGTGTTGGAAGGACAGTTTATTGAGGCTGCAGCTTTCAGTGATTTAGAAGAGACACTTCTGGATTGTACTGAGATTGTCTAGCCCACATTTCCTGTTAGCCGAGGCTATTTTTTAAATACTGTCTTATGGTGTAGGCTGCCTAATTATGGATTCTTCAGCAGTGCCTCCTCACTGCCTCAAAACAAAAGTCAAATTCTTCAGCCTCATGTTGTCCACATTGCAGCTAAAACAGTGACTAAACACTTTTAAAAGGAAAACTGCACATAATAGAGAACGCAGCTTCTGTTTCTAGGCAAACAGGGTTTGTTTAGTGTTCAGTGCACATATTCCTAAAAAAGCCAGACAGGGCAAACTTGTGGTTGAAGTACAGGGTTGTAAATCAGGGGATCTGGGTAAAATTCCCATTTCTGTGATTCATGTTATTAGGGTGCACTAAGACTAAATTAATGTTTGTTAAATGTTTTGAGATCCTTTACTGTCAGGCTTTGCGGAAATATAAAGTATCATTAAGTAATGCTGGTTGGAGGTAACATGCATAAGATATAGAAACCTTATTTTCTCCACCCCAGAAAATGGTATCTTTATTTTTCATATTCAGCTATTGTCTGAGGGGCATTCATGGCAAGAGTTCCTGAGAACACTCTGGGTATGTCTACACAGCAAAGAGAAACCCATGGCTGGCCTGTGCCAGCTGGCTTGGGCTGCAGGGCTGTTTCATTGTTGTGTAGACTTCTGGGCTTGTGCTAGAGCCTGAACTCTAGAACCCGGCCTGTAGGGTGGGAGGTCCCAGAGCTTGGGCTCCAGCTTGAGTGCAGAAAATCTACACCGCAATGAATCAGCCCCGCATTGCCCACGCGCCTGAGTTGGCTGGCCTGGGCCCACCGTGGGGATTCTTTGCTATGTAGACATACACTCTGAGAACATGACTAGCCATTCGCTAGTGTTAACAACAGATCTACTTTTTTTAGTCAATGAACATCAGTAAAGAAATGAGATGTAAATGTTAAACTTCAAATATTTACATTTCCCAGATACAAGATTCCTACTGACACATCTACCACTTCAGTGGTGTCAGCAGAGCGGTCCCTCCTGTTCTCCTTAGACACTCATGAACATTCCTGGTCTGGTTTATCTAAGGACAGCTTTGTTTTTTTCTGGCCATCTGGTTCTGTTCCCTCAGAATGACAATGGTGCTGTCTAAAATCTCCCCCTGTAATGACTGCCTTCACAGGAAAATGGGTGAGAGAAACCAGCATCACTGAATATACTTCTGCCCCCACAGTGTGAAAATTTCACCAACTTAGTCTCTCTCTGGCTTCCTTAGACCCTGTTATTGTCAGATCCACTTACTCTCATACACATCACCTCCAGTTTGGCCCATTGTCTCCAGAAATGCAACTGACAGAATGCAAAGAAAGTCATGTTAAAGTCTAGCAACATCAGAGTTGCTAGTTTGGAAATAATGTCCATAATGTCCATAAGTACAATGTAGACAGGACACACACAGTCCAAGTAATTTTAAGGAATATATAATTGTAAATAACAAATAAATAAATTGTAAAGAACAGTAACAACTGAATATTAGGAAGAGGTTGTATAGTTGGGAAGTATAAAATGGTTGCTTGGGTGGTATAGAAGAAAGTATTGGTTATGCACATCTTGGAAGAAATTGGAGAAAGCATAATGCGCCAAAGTTTGCCTTCAGATATGTGCATGCCATTGGCTTTGTAGTAGGAATCTAATATCAATTTAGCTACAGACTACTAAAGTGAAACATATTTAAGAAGTGGTTTCAGTGGGATTTTTGTGTATGTATCTGTGTGGACAAAATTTGACCCAAGGAATTCTTTGAACTTTTTAAACAAGTCTTAATCGTTCCGACTTCACATCAACTAACACATCTTCCACTTGCTTGGGAGCCTTTCCTCACAAATAGCACTTGATTATTGAACATTAGCAAACATATCTCAAAATGCTATAGCAATGGGAAGAGGTGCTTCTGAAAATTCTGCAAAGTGGCAGCTGACACTGAAATGTGGTCTGTGAGCATTATGGGTGTGATCCAAAACCCATTGAATTCAATGGAAAGATGTGGATTTCCAGTCAAGCACTTACTGCATTTATATTATACATCGTTATCTTCTTTGGTCAAAGAACGGGCCTTTCCTGTTTACTTCAGCTTGAATGCCGTTGATTCATTTCCTCTTTTCCTTTACTCACACTCAAAGTAAAATACCAAGGATGGAAAGGAAATCATAACATTTTAAATAAATATTTTTCATTTTTACAAAAAAGAAAAAGCCAGACAGACTTGAGTAAAAAAATAAATAAAATCAGTTCATTAGAGGTGGCAGGTGAAGATATTTAATTCTCTGTGTTTTTAAATTAAAATTACTTCACTGTGCTATAACTAGAGTTGGCCAGAAAAGGAGAATTTTTCCTGGGAATTTTAACAGGAAAAAAAATCTCCATTCAAATGTTCCTGTCAAAAAAATAATGGTTTTCCCACTAGATAATTTGAAAAGTCATGGAAATGTGGAAAAAGGCATTTTCCTCTATTTCTGTCTCTTCCATTTTTTTGTTTTTGTTTTTTTCTTTTTGGCTCATTGGAGAACAGTTCCAAATCATGAAAAGTGGGCTTTTTCCCACTTTCTGACTGTTTTCCAACTGGAAAGAGAAGTCAGTATTATTTCATGTTATAAAACTCTTAAGAAAAGTTAGGCATTTTCCAACAATTTGAAACAAAGCTGATTTAAAAATATATTAAAAATTGTTTCAACCTCAACAGTTGTGGTTTTCTGTTTTTGGCTTATTTGTTTGTTTTTAAAATATGGAAAATTTCATCAAAAAAGATTTCTTTTGTGGGGAAAGTTTAATTTTTGACAAATTTAATTTTTAAACTAAAAATGTGAAAAAATGTATCATTGATAATGATAATATGCAACAAACAAATCTGTGATTTTTTGGTGTATAGATTATAACTTTTATAACTAAAAGGTTCAAGAACCAGTTCTTAATATTTTCAGCTCTGCATGTTTGCTGGATATTTTTACATTCCTTAGGACATTATACTAGGCCAAATAAGGGGAGCAAAGGATCAACTGTGCGTTTGCTCTCACGCTGGATTCTACTATAGGCGCCTCTGGCAATTCTGATTTATTCACCCCTGTGGTTGAGCTTTGAATTGGACTCTTCTTCTAGTGGTGGTAAAACTCTCCCCCTGTGGCAGCTGCTGTCTTTGCACCTGCTCCTGTGTGTGCCTTTTTATTTATCTGATGTTTTTATTTCTGGCCTGGATGCACATCCAGCTCTCTTTGAATGATGTCATCATGCTGCCTGTGTGCTGTAGAATTGCTAGCAACACCAAGCAGTGTGTATTTAGCGTTCTGCAACTTCTGTTTGGGCAGCATGGTAACATCTGTTTTTCTCTCTCAATAGTAGTAGTACTGTTTGCTATATTTTGTAAGCTAGTGCAGATGAAAGCCATACTTAGAAGGATGTGCATGTAGGGCCTTATCCTGCTCTCATTGAAGTCAATGGCAAATCTCCCCCAACTAATGTGTAGGGTCTGGCTGTTAACAGGCAAAAAGTGAATGACTGATGTGGACATAAGTACCTTTTTTTGTATCAAGGGTTTAGCATGTCATTGGGTTATAAACCAATTCTTCTAAGTGCCATCCACATCTCCTGGGAAGTATGCTGTGGAAAGATATGTTAGCTTTTTGGCCAAGTGCCACTTACTGGTGTGAAATGGCATCTCATAGGATAATACTGAATCTCTGTGAGGAAAGACAATGAAGTGATTTATCATTTAAAAAAAATTAAACACTAGAAATTATGTAAATATACACAACATAGGCCTGATGCACAGCCCAGTGGAATCAATGGGAATCTTTGTATTGACAGTGGGCTTTGGATCAGGCCCTTTTATGCACAAGGCCCTGTCCTGAGAAATACCAAATGCTCTCAACACAAGTCCCCTTCAGTGGGGATTGAGGGAGTACAGTGTCTCCTAGGAATTACTTAGCACCTCACAGATTCGGAGCCTTAAGAGCCAAGGTTGCAGGACCTATTGTTAATATTATTAATATTAAGTTAATGTTCCTGATAAATCAAGGCTGTTACGATGAACTTGCTTTTTGTGAGATGCACAAGGTAACCTACTCCTAAATCATCTGTAACTGTAAACATTCAGCAAAACATGCAATCTCCATGCAGGGAGGTGAAGGCAAGCAATGCACGCAGCAATCAGCTGGTGACTTGATTTTTGCCCCTCCCCTTTCCAACAATAACATATACCTATTGTCAGTGCCCAAGGATAACATTGTACATAATGTGAGGGAAAAGAAACTCTGCGGAGGTATTATTGTATTCTCCTGGACTGGGCAAATGCAGGCCAGCTACTTCTAATCCCAGTCAGCTAGTTTTGCCAAGGCTAGACAGTTTAAAATATTGCAGACATAATGCTGCCCTAATTTAATGACACTCAGGCTGGTTGTTTAGCACAGCCTGGGCTTTCAGCCTAAATGTCGTTGATAGGAGAGCAGGAGGAAAACATCATGTGATAGCTGTCTGTGCTTTCCCCTCTCACTTTCACATTCCTGCTTATTAAGATACATAGTTGCCATGGCTGACATTACCATGGCTCACAACATTTCCATATTTTTCATCTGTTGTTTTAATACATATTTATGAATAGTCTGTAAATAGAGTTTAACCACAGTATCAAACGTTGCGCTATCTTTGCAATGCTGTTGTCAGGAGTCAAGCTCTTTGGGTGTTATAAAGTGGTGTTTTAATAAGGAGGATTACAATGGTATATGGGAGCCAAATTACGTAATATGATACAGCTTTATAGTTTTAGGCAAAATTATGCAATGGTCCTGAAATATCACATTTTGATGAAGTATCGTGGACAATACCTGTGTTTTAACTATATGATCATGTAACTTGGCAGTAAAATCTGTCTTAACTGATTTACTTTATATGTTGTTTTGGGGGTATCATGCTGTCTAGAGTGGCTCACAACTGTGAGTGCCTACTGCAGAGCAGACAGACTTCCCAAACTGGTGATGTGTTCTGTAATTAGATTTCCCCAAGCTAGTAACAAATGTGAACTCTTGGATCACTATAACAGTCTTACCATGGAGTTATGGACCGTCCCTCTTAGACTCTAGTCTGTCATGCCACCTAGACAAACTGGATTTAGTGATATAAATGGTCACACTTATATAAAAAAAAACAAAAAAAACAAAAAAACCACCCACATTCCGACTGCTTCCAATCCCAAGAGACTACTCACTTGCCCCAGAACAAGTGGTATCCTAGATCTTATACTAAAGACAATGCCTGTAGCCAGTCCCAGAATAAATGATCTAGAGGTTTAATAACTAGGAATAAGAGTTATTTAGAGGTTAAAACAAACACACACATACCCAGAAAGGAGCTACCATCTAAATCCTAAGAGTGACAGAGCGGGTAGTGATCTGTCCATTCAGAGTGTCTTTCTGGGGAGACCCAGGGGCAGTTCCCTGGGATCTCCGGCTGGAGTTTGGTGTCGCTAGGCCTGTCAGAGTTCAAATAGCAAAAAAGATGACAAATCTTCACATCAAATATTTTTATTTTCCTCTTCCAACATTCAAAGTTCATATTCCTTAACATGAATATGTTTGCTAGTTGCCTAAGAGTAATGTGACCTCTTTCAAACTCTGAAAAGGATGCAACATGATTAGATATGTTAAGTTGCTAATGCAACTGAAATGTGATAGCTTTTCTATGGAGTAAAAATAGTATGGCGTCAATTATAGAAAAGTTACCCATCCCTTCTTAACAAATTTCTTCCTTTTATTGTTTTTTAAAGTCAGATTGTAATATTTGTTTTATTTTATTTAATCCCAAATATATTTGAGTTAAGCATAAAGACTTTGCATGGAGAGGGAATATGCAGAACAAAAACATTCATAACTGCTGATACATGGATAGTTTCCTGAATCAGGAGACGTGCTTTGGTTATTATGGCCAGACCCTCAAGTCTCAGTTACAGTTGTCAGGGATGATAACATTTAAGTAACAAACCTGGCCAAGATGCATGTATTCTGGCTGTTCTCTTGTTACATATTGAAGCACCCACGCTTGCATTCCAGTAGCAATAGCATAAATCAATTCCTGGCCTGACACCCCTGCTTGTCTGTAAGATCTGAGGACAGAAGGAGGGGGAGCTTTTTCCTAGCAGCTCTTCATTTACTGTCATCCTAGTGCATTTTGCTGAAGTACCATAATATCCGAATGAAAACAAGTGATGCCATGCTTTCCTACCACCACCTCCCCCTACCACCTCCTCTGAGAGTGCCACTCCCATTTACATCAGAGAACTAAATTTTAGGTCTCATTTATATATAACACTCCAGATGCTAGGTATTAACCTAATTCCTTTCCAGAGTCAGTCTAGGATATGAAAGTAAGGACAACATGACACTGCATTTTGTCCCTAGTATCAGAATTATATTTTGATATTGCGTTATAGTTCCCATTCGGAAAGTCAGGTTGCACCAACCAGTGTTTATGTGATTATAAATATGGCACAGCCAAGTTGGCTTGATGTGTTCTGAGGGCACTCAAAACATTAATCTAAATGGGGCTTCTGACGAAGAGTTGAGTATTTCATTGCACGTACAGATATCATAGGCAGACAGATTTAAAAACAAAACAAAAAACAGGAATTTTAGTTACCCAGGGCATGGCTAGTGTTTAAGTTTTGGAAATGTATTGCTGCAGTACTTCAGGCTGTGTGGGATTATGTTTGAGACTTAGTTCTCAGAAATAGTCCACACTTCAAAAATCATGGTGGGAAATTGAAAAGGATTCAGAAAAGAGCTACAAGAATGATTCAAGGTCTGGAAAAAATGCCTTCATAGTGAAAGTTTTTTAGTTTATCCAAAAGAAGGTTAAGAGAGGACTTGGTCATAGTCCAGAAGTACTTTCATGGAGATGAGATTTGTATTAGTAGACAGCTCTTCATTCTGGAAGAAAAGGGCATAAGATCCTAAAGCCAGACAAATTCAGACTAAAAATAAAGGGCAGGTTTTTAACAGGGAGGGTAATTAGCCATCTGTAATCAAGAAGCTCTATTTGACCTTTAGGGATATCCCTGCTTAAGCAGCTGGGGATCTCTTATTTATGCCTAGAAACACCTTGACCCTGCAGAGCCCACCCACTGTAGAGATACTTTGTTCTTTTGTTTGGGGTTTTTATCCCATCCTGGGATGTGCTTTGAGCTGCAAACTTGAGAGGAGTCCACTTGCATGACTCATCTTAAAAGGGAGGAGTGCAGGAAAAAATAAAGAGTCTTTAGTTCTTTTGTTGATTCTCAATTCAGATGTAGGGAGTTTCCAGTTGTAAGATCCAGCCATAGCCTTTCAGGTATCATAGACATAGAATTATAGAACCATTGGGTTTGAACAGACTGCAAGGGTCATCTAGTCTAGACTTCAGAGCAAACGTTTCAGTGATGTGGTGTGACGACATTACTTCAGCTTCAGAGGTATTACAGAACTGCTGTAATGTGATAAGATCACAGGAGTTGAAGATGAAAAAAGATCTCCTGACCCAAGTCCAGCCTTTTGCACATGCACAATATATAGTCCTGTGCAGAAGAATGGAATATATCAGATCTGAGGGCATGTTTTGTCCAGCTGTATTTATGGTAATATTAAAACTTGAGATTTATGTTCTCATCTCATGCTTGAAATAACAAGCTAAACTTCAACACTTTGCTCTCTTATGGATATTTTTATTCTTATGGTTTTTTGTATGTAGCTCCCTCCCCCACCCCAATCTCAAGCATTTATTCCATAGGATTTGATATCACATAGTATCCTAATCCTTATTTGAAATATTAAACTATGTCCCCCCAGATAGTCAGTGTCAAAATGCGATGTTATTTGGTCAGACTACACACACTTTTTCATGTCTTATCTACAATGTAAGTGTGGCATTTCTCTCCATTAACTGTATCCTGACTTTCTCTGTTGCTGACATTTGAAGATGCACTGCAAGGGAAGGTGATACCAAGTACAGCTTACTATATATACTACTGGCCTGTTCTTTCAAAGTTTTAACAAATCTTTAACTGTTTCAGAGCAGATGTTCTCAGCTAAGTAATCATCTGCCATACTTTGATCCAATGTATTCTGTCACTTTGACAGGCTAACAAGGAAATCCTTTTATTCGTAGCTGAATCATAACATCACATATAGCCATTAACCCAAACTTCCCCAATTGTTATTTAACTGTATCGCAGTTATGGAGGACAAGGACCAGTGGGCTGATTGTGCTCTAAGTGGACTAACTCATTGTGACATCCCCCAAGGTATGGTATGTCCATTGACATAAATGAAGTTAGGTGGCTTTGAAACCATTAGAAGAGATTACCGAATCAGGTCCAATAGCTTTAGTCCTTGCCCAAACAATGCACCTACACAGTTCCACTGATTCCATCAGTACTCTGGCCAAGTGCAGGGATCCGTGGCCAGTGTGTCTGGCACACGACAAAGATGTGTAAATAAGAATCTCACAAAGTCTCCGCAACTGCTAGAAATGTACCAAATGCAACGTAGCAAATCAGTTACACTTACGTCGTAGTACAGGAGAAGAAGCAGGCCATGCATGGGCCTCTTGCTGCAAATGTTTAAGCTCTAGCAAAGGTTTGTGCCAAAGGAATGAAGCCCCTGACTATATTTATTAGAGAACAGATCCTCAGCTTGCGTAAATTGTTATGGCTTTATTGAAGCAAGTGGAGGTATGGCACTTTATATTTGTGGAGGATCTGGCCTAAAAGCTCTCTTTTACATGCCTTACCACTCACCCTCCATTTTGCCCTCCTTCTACCTAGCTCCCTACCACCACTCTATCCTAATCTGTAGTGTTGCACTAAAGTCCTGCTACAGTGACTTTTTATTGCACATAAAAGTACAATAATAATTGTATGAAGTTAATTAATTTTAACATATGAAGAGCCATACAAATGGAGCTTCTTTCCTGGTTGCCTGCCTTGTGCATTCTCAGACTTGTATGTATTCTTACAATCCACCCAGAGTTTCTAGTAAGATTTGAGAGTGGATAATGTGGCTTGCTGGATTGGAGTCACCTCCCACCTATAGGAGCCATGCTGCCAGGGAGAAAGGAATCAGAGAAATAGCACAAGGCAGCCTTTACTTAGGAATGAGGGTTCCTTTCTC